>CM053570.1:46589722-46698576 GCA_028646485.1 Cryptoprocta ferox | reverse complement strand
ATTAAAGAGGCTATCTTTTTGCCATTGGATAGTCTTTCCTCCTTTGTCAAAGATTAATTGGCCATACATTTGTGGGTCCAGTTCTGGGCTCTCTAATCTATTCCACTGGTCTATGTATCTGTTTTTGTGCCAGTACCATACTTCCTCAATTTAGCACCTTTTATGAAGATTTGATGGAGTCATGTAGCTGACTCATATGTTGGTATTTGACTCCCCTAAACTTACCATCTGATTTTCTTCCCCAAACTATCTCATTCCTTGGGATCTCTTCTATAATCCTACTCCAAATGGTGGCCAATATCTTAGTCTCTATCTTCTTTGATTTCCCCTTTCAGTTGTCAATACTACCACTGCCCACTTTACTTTGCAGAATAATGTATCCAATATGAGCTTCTACACTCAGCTCTTATCCCCAGCTTTAATACCTAGAAAAATAACAATAATAATACATTTATTCAGTTGTTATGAATCATCACATCCTAGAAAATAATAGAATTATAAATAACTTTCGTGTGTGTGTGTGTGTGTGTGTATAAAATATACTTCAAAGGATTTCATTCTACTTTTCATGTTATCCATGTCTCCTTCCATTGGGTAAACACTGTATCATATATTATTTAGTTTGCTTAAATAGAATAGACCATCAGATAAAGTAAATTAGTAAAGAAAAGATTTCCTTATCTCCAATGCTTCTGGAAAGGGGTGTGTTATTGAGTTTTATGTTACTGGAAGGGAGAGAATCCAGTAGCCCATTTTAGTTAGGAGTTTTTCAAATACCATATGTGTGAACTTACTAGACTTTAAGTTCTTAGAAGCCAGAGACTTGGTCTATTTCATCTTCATTGTGAAAGGTCATGGGAATTTAGAGGCAGGAATTGATAGACCCATCCATAATGGATGTGGTTTATAAAAGAAAAAACTTGCATGACTACCCTGCTATGTCATGAGAAAAGTAGGACAAAGATGGGAAGCAGGAAGAACAAAGGTACATGCACATGTTCTGCCCATGTTTGTTTGTTTGTTTGTTGTTCTTATTTTGCATATATTTCAAACCTTATCTATGTAGCACTTTGATTTACCTTGCCTGAGAGAGAAGTTATACAATTTATGGGGAAAAAAATCCTTTAAGCTCTTGTGGTGGCATCATCAGAGAAAAGGTGTCTGGGGGTGGTGCATCACAGAGCAGCTGGCTGGAGGTGGAAATAATAGACTCCTTTTTGGAAAACGACAAATTTAAAATGGATTCTACCTTCTGGTTGCAAATTCTCAACATCATAATGGGGCAAGGTAACAGACACTGGTATCAACTGTATAGATTGTTGAATAAACCTCATCAATTGAATGGAGTTTTTTACCTTCTTCCTATTCTCTAAGAGACTCAAATGCCCACACCAGTCACTGCCAGTCAAAGAGTCTTGATATTGTCATTAATATTCTCCTAAAAACACTTAAAAGTGTTTTGCATTAATGTGTTGAACATCATTGTACACAATTTACCATACCTTTAGTATGAAGTAGAATTTGGAAACAGAACTCAAAGTTTTAATTTTGTGGTCATTTTTATGAGAATAAGCTAACAGAATATAATTTCTAAAAAAAAATAGGCATATTAGAGAACACAAAAATGGTGAAAGTATAGAAAGGAATTTTTTTGTTAAATAATTTTGATATAGATTATAAGTACAAAGATATTTAAACACACATTGTGAGTAATATAAGCCAGCAAGTTCAATTTTAAATTAAGGAGTTTTTAAAGTAATAACTCTGCTACCTATATAAAATGTTGAGTTATTTCCAGGGAAGTAAGATAATCTCTTTAAATTTAATGTTAGCATAAGCATAGAAATCTTAAATTATCCAGGTGTGTACTTTAGAGAAATAGGAATATTATCTTGACATATTTAAAGATATACAATACATAAAGGTTAAATAGCAATGGTAAAATCTTCCTGGTCATTTTAGATATACATTTAACATTATAATACCTTATTAGGCTTTAGAAGATAGTGTACCGATGCAATATCTATTTTTATAATGAAAGTAAACAAAATAAAACACACTATCACAGGTTTAATACTATAAACAAATTACATTCATAATGATTTTCATATTATCCATTTATTCTCAACCTTCCCAGATTCTTACTTGTTTTTTGAATGCCTTTTACATAAAGAAACTGTATAGAAACAAATACTACTCATTTTTATTTGAAATATTGAGCTTAAGACAAAATGACTGAGAGTGAACTGTATCTAATTTTCTCTTCCTATGCAGTAACAAATACACTAAGTGATCCATTCTCAGAGATACCAGTCTATGGCATTTTCAGACAATGAAACTAGGAAAATGCTATTGAGCTTGAAGATTACACAACGTGAACTGTCAGTGTCTGGTAGGAAGAATAAGGTTATCAAAAACCCTTTGGCAATATCTGTGTAATGCCCAAATTCCTGTCCGAACACTAAAACATTCCTTTCAGTCAACTAGGTGAAGGTTAGTTTATTGATGTGGTTTAAATCCAGGATGATATCAGACATTCTCAGATCTGTGACCTTTTTCTTGGTAGAGAAATGAGAAGGAGCTGGGGGTTGGGATTGTGGGGATATGTAATGAATTGAAATAACTTCAGCACCTTTTCCTTTTACCAGTAAAGTCCAATGGGACTTAACTAAAAACTGATTTTCTGTAGGGAAGATTTTGATTTCTATACTGTTATCTCATTCCTGGTTATTTTCTTGCCACAGGTAGAAGATAGGATGCAATGAGACCATCTTATCCATTTACACGTAATAAGGTGAACACTCTGCATTTCAAATTTCACAAGTAGACAGGTTTAACCTCAGTTTAATAATAATTATTGCAGAGATACAAGTAATGAAATGTGCTTGTCTATTAGATTGGGAAGGTTTGAAAGATGACTGGTACCGAAGATCAACAGTGGTGTGAAAAACAAGAATTGTGATGCACAACTTATAACAATATGAATTAGTTTAACATTTTTGGGAGGGATTGGTGTGCTCTATCAATTTTTACATATTATTATTTTCAGTAATATAACATTCATGATATGATTATATTTTATATTATTAATGTATTATATTTATATTATTATATAAAATATTTAGTTATCAATATTTCAAAAAATATATATGCTATACAATTCTCACATAAGAATGCAAATACATGTGTACATGGAAATGCATTACAAAATTGTTAAAATAGTGAAAAAATTACAAGTCACCAATAGCAGTAATAGGAAAGAGATTGCATAAATTATGGTATATCCATGCAGTGGGATTCTATAAATCCTAAATAGAGAAAAAAAGAACACTATATTAAAACTGAAATAGGAAGATATTTCACTATACGTTATTCAGCAAAGAGCAAGTTATAAGGCAACATACATGGTAAGAATAACTTTCTGCAGGATAAAATTAATAATATAGCTGTATATTACTATACACTGAGAAAATTTCAGAAGGACACACCATTATAATAAATAAATGTAGTTATTTCAAGAGAAGAGGTTATAGAGCATAGTTTACTTCATAAAAATATCTGCATTGCTTGGAATTTTAACAATACATATATATTTCTTCTATGATCAGAAAAAATGAAAATATAAAAATGTCTGTCAGAGAAACAATTAGGTAGTATTTAATATGTTCTTTTCTTTAATACTGCTATATTGTTTCTAGTCGCTTTTTTTCCATAATATTCTAGATTACTGAATTCGCTGCTATATCTTTATCAAAGAGTCCATCTATTCCAAAAAGAGCTACTTTTGCATGTTTTTCTTTTATGTCTCATATTTAAACTTTTAATTAGTAGATAAACACCATTCATGATTCAAGTTGTTTGTGATACTGCTATCAGGGGAGTTGGCTTAAACAAATAATAACCAAATGCTGTAATAATAATAATAATAGTAATAATAATAAATCTCTTTTAGATGAGTGTGTTCATTATCTGACTGATGAAGATAACTGGTATTGAACAAGATGTTTGCCTACACTGACCCTGAAAATATATTAGGGACATCAAAAAAAAAAATAACTGAATGTGTGTTTTACTTAAAAGCTATCAGTCAGTAAAGTCACCACACTATCATTGTAACATCATGGTGGCAAAGCTCATACCCACTGCTACCACTTATAATAGCATGCTCTATAAAAAGGAAGTACACAAATGCTATTTCAGCCAACTTCAACATTTTGACAATGAAAAATATTATCTCAAAAATTGTCATGTAAGCAGATAAATTAGTTCTACTTCCAAAGTATGGCAGCCTAAATATCATGAAAATACTTGAACAAAATATCTAAAAATGTTGGATAAAAATAACAGACTACTTTTATTTTTTATTTCATGGGCAGTGAAATTTCAAAAAGAAGATAATTTATTGGAGGCCAAAAATTAAGAGAAAACAGATAATCATAGTGATAAGAAGTATTAAATTAAAAAAAAAAGGGTGAGGGGATGTTGCCTGATTGACTCAGCTGATAGAACATGTGACTCTTGATCTTGTGGTTCTGCATTCAAGTGCCACATTAGGTGCAGAGATTACTTTAAAAAGAAAAAAAAGAAGTATTAAGTATATAACTCCTCTGAAGGCATTATGCCTCTCAGTAATCTGGAATGTGCCTATTAACTGGCAGCTAAATAGGACACTAGACCTTTTGCTTAAGAAAGATGGGTGTTAACTGAGACCTCTATTTAAAGGTGGGAAACACATGAAGGCCTACATTTTTACTAAAAGGCTAATTTAAAATTATCTACTCCTGGTAAACAGGGATTACAAGGTACATTATCTGCTTCCCTCTTGGCTCTGAGTTGAGACGAAAGTTTTCCTCTGAAAATTTATCATCACAGCCATCTCCTTTTGATCATTTGGGACTTATTTGGGTGGCCTGGGAAACCCATAGACGTTATTTGGGTAGCTAGCTCTTCAGGGCTCCTGAAAAAACAAATACAGATACTTCTTGGAGGAAAACATCTTGAACCCAAGATTCATATTATTTCCACATGTCACATTTATCTGAAAATAAGTTCAGAATTCTAGTTGATATACTACCCTGCACAAGAAAATGAGTCAGCACCCAAAATTAGACTCCTTGAACTTCAGATATTAAAACAATTAGGCACATCATGTAATATAAAAGAGGGAATCAAAAACACCAAGAAACATGACACTTTCAGAAAAGATCAGAAAATTTTGATATATAAAATAGATTTAAAAATATAAATATAGTTAGTGAGATTAAAAACCCAATGATGGGTTAAACATTACATTAGATAATTAAAGAATTAGTCAAATGGGAGATAAAGGACACAAATTTACATAAAATGTAGCACAGAGAGACGAAAGGAAAAAAATATTAAAGAGTGGTTAAGAGACATGGAAGATAAAGAGACAAGATAGGCAATGACGGAGAGGCAAAATATATCCAGAGAAAGGCTTAATTTTTTCCAAAATGAATTTTTATAATTTGTAGCCACATAAAGAAATAAAGGAAATAAAATTAGATAAAAACTAGGAAATAAAACTAAGAAAATCACTCTGAAAAACATTAGTACTCACAGACAAAAAGAAAATATCTAATAGCAAGAATGAAAGCAATGATTGGCTACAAATAAATGGCAATTAGGTTGAGGACCAATATTTCAGCAGCAGCAATGAACACCAAAACCCATGTTGTAATATCAACAAAATAGTGAGGAATAATAACCACCAACTTTGAATTGTACACTAGTTAGATTATTGTTGAAGAATAAGGTATAAGAAAGATTTTCATCTAACACAAAATTTTGGAATCTGAGTTTTTATAGTTATATATTATAAGATATCAGGTGAAAACTGTTGGGGAGAAAAATTCACTGAAATAAAATGTTATCAAATAAAATCATACAATAGGAAGTTATTAATCAATAGTATCGATACTCTGTTTTGAACCAAATGTAACGGTTACATTCCATGCTAAATATCACCATTCTGAAACATACTGAAATATTCTAATATGATTTATGTACGGAAAGGCATTTCTTAGGGCGCGTGGGGGGATAAGTCGGTTAAGCGTCTGACTTCAGCTCAGGTCATGATCTCACAATTCGTGGGTTTGAGCCCCTCTTCAGGCTCTGTGCTGAATGTTTGCTCAGAGCCTGGAGGCTGCTTCTGATTCTGTGTCTCCTCTCTCTGCCCTTCCTCTGCTCATACTGTGTCTCTCTCTATGTCTCAAAAATAAATAAATGTAAAAAAAAAAATTTGAAAAAAAGAATGAAAGGCATTTATTTGGCCTTGAAGTAAGCAAAATAGTGAGACCTAACCAAAAATGCTGGGCTCCTGACTACATAAGATGTCTCAACCATTCCATGCTGTTTTTACTAAAAATAAGTGATTTAATAAACTCATCAAATTGTTTGGCTCCACCATTTGACGATTCTCTCAGGCAAATAGACTGACAAGATTGTGCAGACTGAAAAAGAGAAAAAACTTGTAAAACAAAATTACCAAAGTTGTCACAGCTTGGTGTATCTTTCCATAATTAAATTATGATATAATTCTATTTAAATTTACCCTCAACATTTCCATCTCTATTTAGATGTTGTCTTACATAACAAAAACATACTTATAATATTCTTTTCTGGCTATGTCTATTCTCTCATCATTGAATGGGAAACTTCTTTCCTAGGAAATATTTTTCTGAGCCAAAGAAAATTCATGATACTATAATTGAAGTCCAAGACTTGTATTATATAAGACAACAATTACAGACGGGCCAATATGACTTCATAATATTGACCATAGCAAGGCACTATTTTAGCAGGTATTTGATAAAGGAAAACTTGAAAAAATTTAATAGCTAGTTTTTCAGTTATCTATCTGAAGATAGGACAAAGCACAAAGTAGAAAAAAAGCAATGAATTTTTTTGCCCTAACTTCTAAAAAAATATAATTAGCATTTCTACATAGAAAACATGGTTTAGCATACAAAAATAATTAATATTAACATTGCACAGTTTCCTTAGATTAAAGGATTATGTCATCTAAGGGAAGTAGAGTGTCATATATGATCTGGATTGTGTGTACATGTAATCTTCTGAACTCTGGTTAGTTATGCAGTTTGAATTCCTATATTTGCAAACCACTGGATGTTCTTCAGTAGTTTATAGTTGTATCAAAAAAAACTTTGTTGGGAAAAACATCAATTTCCTACCTGTTTTTTCTATAATTCTTACCTCTTCAAATTAATAATAATGTACTATATTAAAATTTAAGAACATAGGATAATATAATTTTAGAATCAGAAAGACTTTTAGGATGCTTCAACTATACATATTAATGTTACAGTGAAAAGTGTATTTTAAATTTTGTATATAGATATGAAACTAAGAACAAAGATGTTCTCAAGAAATTTTTACACTATGTTAGTGAACTCATATGCATTGCTTTTAAAAAATTTCATTCCTGTTAGATGGTCTTTTTCCTCATATTTTACCCAAGATAACCTTCCTGTTAGAGGACTGGCATGATACGTTTAGTCTGAACTGCTTGTGAGAGAGAATTACCAATTTGATATAACACTAGACAGAGCAAGGTCTTGTGCTTTCACAATATGTTTTCAAGATACCTTTGGTGTGAAAAAATTAAAAAATCTATCCTGGATCTACACCATGCTTACAAGTCAATATCCCAAAAGAAAGGATGAAGAAAAGTTAAAGATGTTTTAAAGAAGAACAAGATGAGATGCCATGTTCCTCCTATATATATCAGTATTGATTATGAAATGACAGCAATTTAGAACAGCTTTTAATTGAGACAATATAGCAAGACAGAACCAAATGCACAGGCCAAAAATTGACGAATGAGCTGGTATATGATAGAGGAAGCCTCAGTTACGCATGAGGAAAAAATGGAAACAAACAAAAATTGATTCCTTACCTCACACTATATACACAATCAATTTCAGGTGGTTTAAAGTCTGAATAGTAAAACATTAAAATTATAAAGCTTTTAGAATATAATATAGAAAAAGGTATTTTTAATTTTGGGATAGCAAAGTTTTTCTTAAACTAAATGCAAGCATTTATCATAAAGGAAAATACTGATAAAGTTAATAATATTAAATTAAAACTTCTTTTCATAAAAACACTATATTAGGGGCTCTTGTATGGCTTAGTCAGTTAAGCATCCAACTCTTGATCTCAGCTCAGGTCATAATTTTAGTTCAGGTCATGATCTCAAGATTTGTGGGATCAAGCCCTTCGGGTTCTGTGCTGACAGCATGGAGCCTGCTTGGGATTCTCTCTCTCCCTCTCTCTCTCCCTGCCCCTCCCCTGTGCTCACATGCTCTTTCTCTCAAAATGAATAAGATAAATAAAACTTTAAAAAATCCATATTAAGAGTGATAACTAAAGATGAAAAATAACTGACAAAGGATTAGAAAACAGGTCTCTCTCTCTCTCTCTCTCACACACACACACACACACACACACCAAAAAAACACCCAAATTGAAATGAGTGAGATATATAAATCCAGAAATTCCTACTGGAAATGTGGATTATTAATAAACTTATAAAACGGTGCTCAATCTATTAAGTAGCCAGTAAATTATGCATTTAAACCATAATTAAATACCATTTCACAACCCTAAGACTAGACAACATGAAAATGTCTGATAATACCAAGAACTACCAGGATGGGGTTCATTGGAGACTCTCATAAATGATAGTAAAAATGTAAACTGAAAATAATTTAATATTGAATACGCTCAACAACCCAAGAAATATACTCACAGGTGATATATAAACTAGAAAAACTCTCATACACATACATAAAGAGATAAAAACACATTACTTATAAAAGCGAACATTGTCATCAGAATGTAAATATGATAAATTTATACAACTATCGTGTGGCAGTGAAAATTAGTGAATAAGAGTGACACCCACGAAGATCAATTATTCTTAGAAACACAACTTATTTTTAAAAATCAAAAGCAAATTGCAAAAGAATACATATACATTATATCATTTATATAAGGATTAAATTTCCAAAGCAATGCAAAAATATTGCTAGCAATAAAAGTGCATGAAATTTATGTGCAAAGGTATAAATAAATACAAAATTTAGTAATGAGGTTACCTCTGAAGGGTGAGGGGAACAGAAATAGAAGAATGGGAGAGGAAGCTTCACTTTTCCCTTCCTAAGGTGTGTGGTCAGTACATCAGTGTTCATTGTATTTTGTATACCTTGAATATGCAAATTAATGTTTAAAAATAAAAAATAATTATCCAGGTAGATTAAAAACCACAACAAAGAAGCATTCTCTTTAGCTAGAACAGGTTGTTAATCTGAGAGATTAGTTTCACAGTAAAGGCCATGCAACAAATTAATTTGAAGAAGAATTTTAATGATTCCTACTTCCTATTTAGAGCTTCTTCCCAGCTTTTGAAAAACTAACCCAATGCAGCACTTCCTATCCTTCTAGTACCCCACTGATACTATCCTGCCCTTCCAAACTCCTCCAGCCCTGAGCTTTTCAGACCCATATTTCCATACATCAAATTTTAACCATGTTTTTCTATTTTCCCAAGGACCAATATGTACCTAAGCTATTAACAGTTGGTAAAGCTAAAAGTGTTGTGCTTTCCATAAGTAGTTTTACTTTAATGAGGAGTTGCCAGAGAGGAAATCTTTTAAAACATGGGTGACATTTCAGGCCTCCAAAGAGAAATATTAGGAAGATAGTTGGTACCTGATTGTTTAATATCAGCATATGTCTTTTATTCTCTAGTAATTTAGTCCTGGGAATAGATTATCATTTCAAAACTTGTAGTAGGATGAGTAAAAAGGATTGATTAACAATTTACAAAATTTTATAGGGGTAATGTCTAGCCATTCATAGGTATAATCTGAATGGCTAATCTGTTAAAACTGCGTCGATCTAATTTTTGAAATTGTTGTTATTTTTGGTGTTAGACCTCCGCTTGAGTGACAGCCTAAGAGTTTTCATTTGTCTTTCTCCAGTTGTCAGACAGTCATCTGCATTTCCAGAGGGTTGATGACAGGGCAACTTGGGAGTTTAAAGAAAGCATCTACATTTACATTTCAATAGTTCCATAATTCTATGAGAGCATTGAAATCTCTTCAGTATGCCTCATTGTTTAAATAGTGAAGGTAGCCACATTTTGTTCAAGATTCATAAATCTTAGAAAAAAATTGGGCCATTGTATCCAAAGCCTCTTCTACAGAAAATAATTATCTCCCTTCTTTTCTCTTTTTAAATGCTAAAATCATGTTTGTTAAAACCATAGGTACTACATCCCATCTGTATATATATAAAATCTTTTATCCATTTGGATCTTTATAACCTGAAATCGAGGTTCTAGGATAAAATAGAGGGAAAAGGAGGACATATAGTTTGAAGTATATTAAAAGCACATCATCAATTTTGAATTTGGAGTTTCAAAACATATGTCTTCCTATTGGGAAGGAACAAGTTTGTTTTGAGTTAGGTACACAGTTCCACTTAATACACGGGAGATAACTTTAATGGTAGGTATGTAAGCAGTACTTATAGTCAATTATGATTTTAAGTAGAAAATTTTCGTAAAATATTTTGGTACAAGATAATGAATCCTGAAGTAAAAATAAGAAATTCTGAGTTCAAATACAAGACACCTAGGGACGTTTCTGAGTTGAGCCTTTGTGCCTTTCCTATAAGTGTAGATAACATTATCCACAAGTATTTTTCGAAAAGTGAAAATTCTGTGTAAACTATATTGAAAAGAATTGGAAGTTTATAAAAGACTGCACAATCGTATAATTGTTGTGAGAGGTTAGTTTTTTGTATGTTCAATCAGTGCCTAAAAGTTTTCATCTCACTGCATCCAGCTGAGACACTGAGATGTGGTAATACGTTTACAAGAACAAAACTATGGGTGGAAAAAAATAGAGCTCCACAGAGGTCAATTCAAAAATTTGTCATTTTATCAATTTTTTTTTCATTTCCTTGCTATTTCAGGCTGTTTCTCTGTGGTGTTCTATAATACATTTAAAAATGATCTGACTTTTTAAAATATATACTCTCTTCCACATGCAAATGGTATCAAATACTGGGAAGTTGTCCTTAAAAGTCAGCCCACCTTCATGGCCCAGGTAAAGTGGGAAATAATCCTCCTTCTTGGTACTCTACAGATTAGATGTCAATCTGCAAAGTATCTTTCTAGGTAATCCCTAGCAGCAAAAGGTTTTTGACCTTGAAGATTTTAGCATTGCAAATCTAAGAATATAAGCAAGTGCATTTTCTTTTTAGCAAAGTGTGAGTTTACATCTACCCCAGAATGGCAATTGAATGCCATGCAGTCTGACTGTATTAGGAAAGGGAGACTCTTTCTCTTCCATATGTAGGAAACAAGAAACCCTATAGCCTATATTGCACAAAAGAATGATTCCAGGATAATAAATCCAGTTTCAAAGAGAGAATTCATCAGATGGGTTTAGAGAATAGAAGTCTAAAAATAGTACAAACGTCATCAGTATGTTTCTTAACATATTGCTACTTACAAGAGTTTAAAGAGAAGTGTGTGAGAATGAAGTGTCTGTGTGTGCCTTTATGTGAAGGAGCATATGAATGTGTGTGAGTGTATGCTCATGGCAGGAGGAGTGGCGGTGAAACCATGAAGGGTAGTTGGGAAACCCCTTCTCTTTTTGCACACTCCCAGGGTAGCAGCCCTGGCCACAGAATGAGAAGGAAATGTCAGAGCAGGCACAAAGGTCGCTGCCTTGACTGATGTGAAGTGACCGACCCGCAAGCAGAGACTTTTCTCCTTGGCAGCCAACAACCTGCAGCAGGAAAGGCGGGCGGGGGAGGAAACCCCGAGGAGGCGCTCCTGGCCGCCTCTTTGCTGAGATAGCAGGAGCAGCAAGCCTGCGGAGCCACGAGCGCAGCGTCACTGAGCTGGTGCGGGTGCAGGGGCGCTCAGGGAGGCGCAGAGGCCCGGGGCCGCTACAGCCTCGGAGTCGCCCGCGCTGCAGGACGCCGCGCCGCGCCACTCGAGCGCCACGGGCCGGTCCGGCAGCAGGAGGAGCCGGTGGCGGAGCGCTGCCCTGCACGGTTCCTTAAGCACCTGCCTAGCGCACCGTGGGCGACGGGAGGAACGCAGAGATCTCGGCCTTTTGTCCCGTTTTCTGAAAGCAGCTTGTGACCAAGCCCGGAGAAGGCGAGCATTTCAGTTCTTCGCCGGACTGGGATTTTTCTTCTCAATTCGGGGGAGCCCGTGTAGAGGTCAGAGAGGCAGGTGAGGATCTCAAAAAGGGGCCGAGGGCTGTGAAAGTGGGCACCCCCTCTTATCACTGGAAAATCTCCTTGACATTTTTCACACTTTGAGGCAGCTGCAGCTGGTGTCGTCGGAAAAGGGGGTGGGAAAAAAGAGAGGGGGCGGGGAGAGCCGGGAGACACAGCCAAGAGCCACAAGCGGCGCCTCCTCGCCTGCCAAGCCCGGCACCTGTGCGCGGAGCCACTGCACGGAGGAGGAGCCCACTCCAGGCGAACCTCGGGCTTGAAGCCACGGACACCTAGCCCCTGGGCAGCGGGTTCTCGCCGGAGGGACCTGCAGCCGCCCTCTCGGACCGCCGCTGTCGCCTGCAGGCGCGGGAGCGCTCTGCCCCTTAGAGCCGCCGCTGCGCCGGGTCCCCGGGGATTCTCGACCAGCGGCAGGCAGGGTGTGTTAGAGTTGGGTGCACGATTCGCCTTCTCTGCTCGTCTCTTCTCCGCCCGGGATTTATTGTCTGTGGAGCCTTCTGGGGGTGGGGAGGTAGCTGCGCCTCCGCCACCGCTGCCGCCGCCGCCGCCGCCGCCGCTGCTGCTGCTGCGGTCGCTAGCGCGGCGCGCAGGGCAGGCGGAGGCGAGGGAGTGAAGGCGCTCCTGCCTCCCCGGCCGGCGCTTTGGGCTTCCCCTCGCCCGCTTCCCGCCGGAACCACTCCAGCCATCCACCTGAAGGGCACCGGCATCATGGTCTAACGCGGCACCTGCCTGGAATCCCCTTTCTCCTCGTCTTCCTCCTCCTACTCCACCCCTCCTCTCTTCCTCCGAGGACCCTCGTGCCCACTCAACTGCGGACCCCCGAGCACTTTAAGGAATAAGCCTTGGCAGCTGCACGATTCACGATTCACTCTCTCCGGAACCTCATGGGCAGTTTCTCCCGCCGGCGATGTGAGTAGAACACTCTTGTTTCGTGGCCGGGGGGGGGGGGGGGAAGCTGCGGGGCCCTCGCCGTTTGTGGCCTCGGCGACAGTGAGCGCCCAAGGTGTGGGACATAAACCCCCGCGGGGGGGACACGAGTCTTCAGAGCTCTCAGGGAGCTGTTTGAGAGGTGGCCCGCGGAGGCGGCGGGGATGTGGTAGGTTGCGGGGCATTTGGAAATGGGTGCTGGCTGTGTGGGTGCATGGGAGCACCGAGTGGCCTGGGCTGGCGGGAGACCCTAAAGGGTTACATACTGCGAAAAGGAACGGTAAAGAGCCAGTGTTGGACGCTGGTGCTGGGACCATTGGTGGAGCTGAGGTTAGTCTTAGCTCCTCTTTATTATCTTGAGTATCTCCTATCTCCTGTAATCTTTTTCTTGGAGGTGTCTGAAGGATGAAGCGCCCGTTTGATTGTGACACACACACGCGCGCGCACACACACACACACACACACACACACTTGTGGCAGGTCGCATTTGTCCCTTTATCTTGGAAGGTGAAGTATTACTGTTTGGTGTTCGTTTGTTTGGAAAATGCAATTAGAAGATCTTTATGCCTTTGGGATTGAAGGGAAAGGGTGGGGTTGGGGGGGCTGGAGGGGAAGAGGAGTATGACAGATTGGAGGACAGAAAGAAGTGGGGGAGCAATGGAGTGAAAGCTTTCCCAGGGAGTCAGGGAGAATGATGCCTCTCTCCCCCTAAGCTAGACAACTCCTGCCCACACATCTCCTTTGTGTTGCAAGGGGAAGCTGGTGAACCTGCACGATTCCCAGTCCCAGAGCTGGTCCCCAGTCAGCATCCTGCGTCCTCCTCTTAGAGTCATTAAGGATGCAGGACTAGTTTTGGATCCTACATTGAAAGAAGGGAGGGAAGCACATTAACATTACGGTAATCATGGCATCCTAGCTCGTGGACAATTAGATTGGTTCCCGAAGGTCTCTAGTCTTACTGTTTGCAGAGTCAAGAATGAGGGTAAGGGGATAGGGGTTGAACAAAATGCCTTTTAAAATAGTGTGACTTCATAACGGAGATGGCTGCAAAACTGCTTCATTATACTACTTCTTGGCCATCAGGGCTGAATAAAGGACCCGCCTCCGCCCTCTCCCTCACTGTCTCCTCCCCACCAAGTCACAAAGCAAACGGGCTGGGCGAGAGGGCATAGCGCCAGGCGGAAAAGGGAAGGGGTCACTTTCACAACTCCCAGGAATCGGTTTCAGAATGCAACCATCTGCGACTCCCACGTTCCTTTCGAAGTTCTCCTTCAAAGGGGATTAGAAATGATGGGGGAGGGGTCAGTGAGACACAAAGGTCCTGCACCTGCGCTTTTCGATTACTTTCCCACCACACTTTCAACACATTGAATTTACCTGCAGTGGTAACTGGGTCAGCACGTAAATATGTGTACCTGTATACATTGAAATGTGGCTCTCTTGATAGATGAAAAGCAATTCGCATGACAGCATATTTTAACCTTGGCAAAATTTCTAAGCACAATAGAGATTTTTATAGCGTGGGCGAGAAGAGTGCATTCCAGCGAAAGCAGGACACGTGATCTCTCCGACGGGAGAGATAGAGTGTTAGGAACTCGATTTTCTTTGTTCCGGGCTGAGCCTATGAGATGCTCAGCATCCGGTTGCTTAAGTCCTCCAATTAGAGGCAAAAATAATAAAGTTGATCAGGGGCGAGAGTAGAAGGTAGAGAAGCACAGGTAGATAGATACCTGTGAAGGGCTTGGACCTTCTCCTCCGCCGCCCACTTCTTCTTTACTACCCACTTCCAGCTCCACCCCTCGCCCCGGCTAGTCTCCTATTTAAAAGTGAAGCATTTCTTCCAGGAGACGTGGCAGAAAAGTTCTTCAGCCCCTGCACACGTGGGTTCTTCGGAGGCTCAGAACCTGCTGCTATTCGCAACAGATTCTGCCACCTACCCAGCCCGTGTCACGCCTCCATCCAGGCGTCTTGAGCTGACTTCACCTACTTTAAGAGAACCAGCAGGAGATCTTTTTGCAAAAGACTGTAAAGGAGGGTCAAATCCCTGCTTCCTGAAAATCATTCATCGCACCGGGGCAAGAATGAGAAAGTAGGGATATTGGACTTATTTTATTTTTCCTTAAAAATAAAAGTCCTAGGACTAAAGTATATTGGAAGGGGTGGTTTAGCAATATTTGCATTTGGACTCCCAGGGAGGTATCTCAGGCATGTGGAATGTCCCGAGGTGTGATTATTTATTAATTTAATGGATGTAGAACGTGTTCTAGACTCGCCATTTAAATAGAGTTATCTGACTTGGAGTTCTCTTATTTCATTTTTCACTGCATGTGTTTTATTAGCCATCTTAATGGGCTGAAGTTTTTAAAATGTGGGCTATTTCTGTACTGTACTGCATTGCATCATATAATATGCCGTGGTAGGGAAAGCATAGTCGATTTCCATGACATATTATGAAGTGAGTTCTTTATACATTTTTTTAAACTTCACTGTCCAAGAAAAGATGTGTACTTTCCATGGCAACCCTTACATTTTCTATCACGTGTGCCTGCACATATGCAGCTTCAGAATTAGAAACAAGCTCTTAAAGAAATAAACCTTATCCAGCTACAGTAGCCATGTTTTGTTCAGAATTTTAGCACTGCTTTAGGCTAGCATTAAAATTTTCTTAATTAAAATCTTATTCCACTTTCTTTTGTGGCTTTTAATGTTTCTGCTTCCTCGGTAAAATAGAAAACATAGCTTAAAGTTTTTGTGTATCTGTATTTTTGTTTGTTTTGGATTTTTTTTTAAATGTGCAGATACAAGTGACTATCACTATGAATTTTTATCACTTATGAAAGTCATTAAACAACTATCTTACCCACATGGGGTTAATTCCCACGGGTATTTCTTAGATGAATTTGCAGTTCATCACGTGTGGTAATTCTTGATATACAAACTTGGTCTCTTTAATCATGTCTTAAAATGTCCACTCTTTAGGGCAGTTGACATTTTGAAGAGAAGTTATATTTTACCTTGATTAATTGCTAACCTGATAATCGATGTATCAAAATTACACCTGTTCATACTATAATTTAATCTTCAGATGACTATAGCCTTAACATAAGGATGGTATTCCTTGGTATTATAACACATTTCATGGTATTATAACATCACTGCATATCCAAATTAACAGAGTACACAAAGAGTAACAAACTATTGATGAATTACCATCTGAGTTATTTCTAGATTCTTCTTACATTTTCTTCACATAAATTATTTCATAATTTTCAGAAAATTCTTCATTTAAAGAATATATGTAATTTGTTGAGTATAACAATTGTAACAACCACACCATCAATAAAAGGCATTATTTGGAGCATTTTGTTCTCTTCAGTAGCAATGACTGCTCTTTAGTGTTACCCATATTCTTTTTTGGCCTAGTCTAGTCAGTCATGTGAATTTGCAGTATGACTCTAGGAAGACCATTAATTCAAATCTGTGACACAGGACAGACCTTTTAGTTTGTGCCAAGGCAAATGGCCACTAAGTAGTTCATATTTCCAAGGAAATGACTTGGATATTACTCTAGGATCTTCTGAGAATCCTAAAGATTTTTTTTCTTTTCACATTTAATATCTTAAATCTAGGGGTCATATCACTATTCATTGGAGAGTTTTTAATACCTCAGGTTTAAAAAATGGAATTTTAATATTAAAATAACAACTTGACCGTACAGTATAACAATTGAATTGTATTCTGAGGAAACACAAAACAGACAGGAGATACATAGAAGGTAAATTTTGCATATGTGTTAAAATACTGAATTGTAAATTGTCAAGGAAAACTCAAAATTACAAGTGACACTATATATAAATCAACAGTCTTTGGAAGATGATGACCCTAAATCAATAATATTTTTCCTTTATGAAGTTTCTAACCATGTTTGGTTAACCAAATTTGAATCATTACAAATAGTCATGCTTTATAGAAAGATACTCTAGAGAATTATCCTGAAGTAATGAAGGAGGAGTAAGAAAACCTTAGTTTTCTAAGGGTTCCTAGTTTTCTTACTTGGTAATATAAATTAGCCTTTTTAATGCTATAAAATAAAGGTAGTAATAATTGCTATTTTATGATTCTAGTGCATAGCAAATAAGACAAAATGGTACATGAAAAGTGGTTTGAATATTTTAGAAGAGTGGGACAAATCAATACAAATCAATTTTTCTATAGTAATGTGTATGGTGGGGGGATGTTGTGTATAGTGATAGGATAGTATATTTTTAAGGTATGCCATTGAAATAGTTAAATATATCAATTTCCTATATTGAAATTAAGTGATTATTCTCAGAAATCCATGAGCTTTCATGATCAAGAGTCAGCCCTTGTCATCTTGCTTCCCTTACCATAGTGCATGACCTCTAATCATAATTATAATAGCAGCTACCAGTTACTAAACACCTATCATGATTCAGGTGCTTTACTTCAAAATAGTCTTGCCAGAAGCTTATTCTCACCATTTGAAAGATTAGAAAATTGAGGTTCAATGACAGAAATGACAAGTCCATGTGATGTAGCTAGAAAGTGATAAAGACTTAAACCCAGATTTGGCTCTTCTACCTTTTTTCTTTCATACCATGCCCTCTCCCTCATAAGTATAAATTAAGACTTGTTAAATGACTGAGATCTGTAGATCATAGAATTATTTCTTTTTTTTAAAAGTTCACGTATTTGTTTTGAGAGAGACATAGACAGCACATGCAGGAGAGGGGCACAGAGAGGAAGAGAGAGAGAGAATCCCAAGCATGCTCCACACCATCAGCACAGAGCCCTATGTGGGGTTCAAACTCATGAACCTTCAGATCATGACCTCAACCGAAACCAAGAATCAGACACTTAAGTGACTGAGCCACCCAGGTGCCCTTAGAATTATTTCTTAATAAAGAAAATTTAATATTTCAAACCAGCTTTTCAAAGTTATTTACATATTTGGCAATGATGCACCATATTAGTTTTGTGACCATAATTTAATATTGGTACAGAGATACTGCTTATCTTCCTGGTAATTAATTCATGACAGAAACATTTAATGAGCTATTAGAATCTGTCATATAAATGTACATTAAGGAGATTTTTAATAAAGCAAGTTTTGAGTCAAGAGCTGTCGTATCTACTTTGAAACTATTATGATATATTTGACATATAAACCCCTGGAGAGGTATCATATGTGCTATTTAAGTTATTAACCATAATAGAAAATTATCATTTGTTATTCAACGACACATGGAAAAAATATTAAATAAATTTAATGACCCACAGGAATTCCTACATATACTTATTTCATTACATTTTTCACTGCTTGATAAATTACTTAAAATCTCTATACAAAAATATTATTTTACTTTAATGCACATGAAAGCAACAGTAGTTACCAGAGATGAAGCATTGAAATTTATATTAGCATTGATATGATCTGTTTAAATATTTTAAGAATGGAATAATTACATTGTTGAAGGAACTCATTTACTGGCTTCTTAAAGATGTGGTTTCTTCAGTTGCGCCAGGGTATTTTTGCTCCACATTAAGTGCAGTAAGTTTGAGAACATATTTAACAGATACTATGCCCAAGGTAACAAATTTGTTAAGAACAGGGAATTATAGAATTTGCACGTGCATGTGTGTACATGTGTTCAGATGAAGAGAATTAAATTTTGTGCTCTCCAAGAGGTAAACACATGCTATATGTTTTAATTTAAGTATAGAAAATATTTTATAGATAGCTGGTTGCATTATCAAATTAATTGGTAATAGAAAGGCAGGGAATGAGCTTTTCTGAGATAGAGTCTAAGTGTTATGAAGACATTTGTTGCACCAAAAAGGTGAGTAATGGACACGAACCTAAACTACATTAGCTGAATTTAAAGAATTAATGTGACATAAATGGTGTAACTAAAATAATTTATTTTTTAAGTTTATTTATTTTGAGAGAGAAAGACAGACAGACACAAGTGGTAGAGGAGCAGAGAGAGGAGAGCCAGAATCCTAGGCAGGCTACATGCTGTCAGTGCAGAGCCTGATGTGAGGCTTCATCTCCTCAACAATGAGATCATGACCTGAGCTGAAATCAAGAGTCTGATGCTTGACTGACTAAGCCACTCAGGCACCCCATAACTAAAATGATCTAAAAGTGCAAACAATTAGACTTCTTGAATAATAACTATTTAAGTATTCTGCATCTAATGTATTCAACATTGTAGCTCTTACCATGAACGAATCTTCGAGTCATGTAGGATGCAGGTGCACCTCAGACTACATGTTGTAAACACTGATACCACGTTGGATATTTACTCTGGTGTTATTCTGAGTTGGTATAATTCAAGACATGAAAAAAAATTTCTTCCCTACTTCAAGTGTGATTAATTTCTTAAGACAATTATAAAAGCTATTATAATTAAATCAAATACCTATTTAAACTCTGAGTGATTGTTAAATATTAGCAATGTCCTTAGGGTAATACCATATTGAACATTGGGCATACCACACACATACACATACAGCTATAATTGCTCCATTTTGTAATACTCACACACATACAAACATCCTGATCTATAATCTTATTATTTCATGAGTTTGTAACACTTTGGAGATGGCAAAGACTCTACAGGGTCTTACTTTACAAAGGAAGAAACTGAGCCCCACTAAGTTTGTTTTCTTGCTCAAAGGCACATAGCTGTTAGTGAGAGAAACAGAAATAGAACCAGATCTCTTGGCTCCCAACCTCTGCCAATAAAACCATACCCTTGGAACTATTGGAATCCTTTACATTTAAGGAGAGGGAAATAGAAAAAAGAGGCTTAATCTTATAAGTCCAGTTAATGAAGCCACCCAATATGATGACCCTATCCAAAATAAATCTATATCTCATGTCATTTTTGGCCTGAATTTTGGCCTAAGTTTTTTTTATCATTATGTTATCTTTCCACTTTGATTTGATGGCTAAGGCAGTTTAATACTATAAATTTAACATCTATTAAGTACTTTATTTTTAAAAGATATCTTTAAGAAATAGGGAATTAATTTCACTCATATAAAAACATTCTAAATTTGTATACTATATCCTTTGTAATGAAAATTAAAATGTTTTTTTAAATTACTGATATTTTTAGTATAATACCCACTAAAGTAGTGTTGGATGATGGAAAAATATTTAATTAATTTCAAATAAATAAATTATCTTCTAAATTTGCAAGTTTCATTAAGAATCAATCATTGAGGTTTCTTACCAAAAAAACGAGAAAGATTAAATTGAGGTTAGTCCTTTCTACCCAATATTGCCTTAGAATTTTATTAGAAAAACATTTTAATCAAGAAAATAAAATGTGAAGAGTGCCTGGGTGACAGTTGGTTAAGCATATGATTCTTGATTTCAGCTCAGATCATGATCCCACAGTCCTGGGATCTAGTAGGGCTCTGGCTGAGCATGGAGCCTGCTTACAAATCTCTCTCTCTCTTTCTCTCTCTCTCTCTCACCCTCACCAACCCCCCTACCTATCTCCCCAGTTCACATGCTCTCTCACTCGAAAAGAAAAGAAAAGAAAAGAAAAGGTGATGCAGTTAGAATTTGTGAAACATATTCATTTCTATGATTTTTTTTTGCATTACAAAGTTACATTTTGAAGGGTCCTTTGAAATAACAAGTTTTCTCTAACTGCTAAATAGCTGTTTATATATATCTGTTATGGCTTAATTATCTCTTCTTTCATGAGACAAATTTGAAAGAAATGTTTCCCATTTAATGTTTCTTCTAATGCTAAAATTCTGAGTCCACTTTATCAAGAAGTCAGGTAGGAAAACTTTAAAGCACTTTTAAAATTATGATGTACATCTCTTAAAATGTGCATTTAATTTTTAAGCAATGACATATAGAAATATTTACAAACAAAAGTATTGATTTAACAACACATACCTACATAGTTATATCTAAGAATCCTCTTTCAAAAGGAAATTAGAACATTTTAGTGCAGCGATGGTGTTTAAAATGGAAGAAAAACCATGATGACTAAATTAGTTCATTGCATATCAGCACATTAGCTATGCTTTTGATTTGTAGAATGTTTCTTATTCATGCCAGCTTTCAGTGTACTGTTCTGGGACTCGTGGGTGTGATAGAACGGAACATATTTCTGTATCTGTGAATGTAATCCCACACACCATTTTACATGACAAAATCTGAATGTCCTGAAACTCGGTGTTAAAGATATGACAAGATCTCAACCTTTGCCAGTCCAGAATTTGAATTACCTCCATAATAATAGCATTTTATCTTTCAAAGTATCTAATTTTATTTAAAGAGATATTATTTAGAGGTAATAAAAGATATTATTCATTAGAGGTAATAAAAGGAGTATGAGTGTTTGTGTTTGCTTCCTTACTTGTTCTCTTGCCTTTTCTATCTCGACATAGCTAAGGTTTGCTTGCTGCAGACAGACAGTCATCAAGCCGCTAAAACTCAAACACAGTCGACAGACACTAAAGTAGGATATGAACAAAGGAAAAGAGGTACAAAGGTGATGTATTTTTGTACTTTGGAACAGGAAGAAACTACTAGAACTGAAAGGCACATATATAAAAATCATAAAGAAAATAAGCTTTATTAATAGTTAATAAATATATGGATTAACAGGATCACCTTCTGTACTGAAATAGGGCAATGCTGTTTAAAAAAATACATTGGAAAGACTAGGAAGACAATGGGTAATTGACAATCATCTATCTTAAACTCTAAAATGTGCTGGTGAATAAAAGTTAGAACACGGTTTGTATAAACAGTGTTCAATGTCTGCTTTTCCTAAATATAATTGTACATATGTCAAGCTCTTAGTCCCAGGTTCACTCTTTGTATATCCCACCCAAAGATACTTTCTGAGGCAGGTCAAGGGCACTTGTCTTTGTAGACACTTGTAGCAGTTGTAAGGTATATACTTTCTCTAATACTTATTAATTAACATAAATTCAGCCCTAAAGACATGGTGTAACAGTAGGTGCTAACAGAATACCATATCAGTGTCTGCAATCAGTCTTGAGGATGCACTTGTCACTCTTTTTGGCTCTGCAGGTGACCAGGACAGCCCCAAACTTTATGGGTGCATGTCTTCTTTGCATGTATAAAATTATGCATAATTTTACAAATGTAATGTGTTCTTAATCTTATTCCCTCTTTTTCCTATAGAATTTCTTTTATTTTTTTTAATTTTTAACGTTTATTTTTGAGAAAGAGAGACAGAGCATGGGTGGGGAAGGGGCAGAGAAAGAGGAAGATACAGAATATGAAGCAGGCTCCAGTTTCCGAGCTGTCCGCACAGAGCCCGCCACAGGGCTCGAAATCATGAACCGCGAGATCATGACCTGAGCTGAAGTCAGATGCTTAATTGACTGAGCCACCCAGGCTCTCCTTCCTATAGAATTTCTTGGTATGATCATGTGTGAAAAATAGATAGGAATGCAGAAAACAGAAAATTGAACTTGGATTTGGGGAATATGAATGAATATTTTCTTGTCTTAAATGTCACCTGATATGTTTAATATTATTGCTTAACAATGGACAAAATAGTTTTTTTAGGGTATAGAAGGTAGAATATTTTATTGGGAGTCAAGAATTATAGTCTGATGCTCACATTATAAAAACTAATATGGTAGCTTCTTGTATTTACAACAAAAAGGAAGGTAACAGAGACCTCTATGATGCTACTTGAAAGACTACTTGAAGGATTTTGCAGTCTCTTCTGGATCTGATTTTGCAGTCTCTTCTGAATCAGTCAAGTCAGAAATTTACCCTTAAGCTGTGTAAAGATCACTGTAAAGTTAAGTTCTTTTTAGAGTGTTTGTTTGAATGGAAAATATATAGAATGTGAATGTAGTGTACTGAAACTTTAGAGTTCCTTGATTAAAATTTTTTCAAATGATTTTCCTTTTAAAAACTTGTATGATTTGTGTGATCACTCAAAGATCACTGTAACTTCATCTTTTCTGGATAATACAATATGTGAATACACATCATTCCTAGCATTAAGTAATTGCTTGAATGAGTGTCTCCAAAACCAACACATATATAGTGGTTTACTTCATTTTTTTTTATCCCTAGCAAACTAGCTCACAGTATAGTGAAAATGCATGTTGTGTGAGTGCTTCTGAATGCTTCTAAGTGACTCTGGTAGCCATTAGTATTCCCTTTGATTTCTTCTTCTCTTTCCTTTCTAAGAACACCATAGGATTATACTCCCCAGTTCATCTTTGATGTGAGGCATGGTATGTGACTACTTTGGCCAATGCAATAGGAACAAAAAGTGAGAAGTGTGTCTTTTGAATAGAAATATCTATAACCTAGTACACTCTTTGCTTTTTCTCTGATGAAGCAATTATAGAAATGTGTGTTATGATACAACTTCCATCAGCCTGATCCCTGAATGACAACACATATAAAGTCATCTCTGCACACATGCATTCAACATGTACCATGAGCAAGAAATAAAGTGTTAAGATTTGGGGAGTAAGAGTATTGTTTGTTACTGAAGATAACCTAGCCTTTCACTCATTCACTGAGTGAAATTCTAGTGAAAGTGGAATCCTGATGTCCAGTATATGGTGTGACAATTAAAGGGATGTTATTTAAATATGTCTCTAATTTAGATTTTTTTAATACAAAAATGTATTTTATTGAATGATTAAAATTATAATAATTAACAAAGCTATTTTTAAAAGATACAAAGATCAGGGTCACCTGGGTGGCTCAGTTGGTTAAGCATCTGACTTCGTCTCGGGTCATGATCTCATGGTTCATAGGTTCGAGCCCTGCATCGGGCTCTGTGCCGACAGCTCAGAGCCTGGAGCCTGCTTCAGATTCTGTGTCTCCCTCTCTTTCTGCTCCTTCTCCTCTCTCTATCCCTCTCTCTCAAAAATAAATAAACATTAAAAAAAACATTTTTTAAAAAAGTGGTGCCTTGGTGGCTCAGTCAGTTAAGCATCTGACTTTGGCTCAGGTCACGATCTCATGGTTCATGAGTTTGTACAAAGATCAGTCTGATTCAGAAAATTTAATAAGTATAAGCACTTTCTCAATTTGTAATATCGCTCTTGTTCCTGTACAATGTAGTCTGGTAAACAAATGAAATATCTTCCTTTTGATACATATTTTCCCATTCTGTAGATGGGTGGGACAATATATGTAATAAAGAATCTAACATATCTACTAGAATCTGTAAAATTTTCTCAGTTTAATAGATTTTATTCAAGGTTCTGTATTAATTAATTCATTCATTCTAGATATCTATTGTGCTGTTACTCTGTGCCAGCGCCTGTGTGAGTGAGGGAAGGCTGATTACAAATGTGACCCCTGTTTCCCTGGCACTAATGGGACAGGCAGACAATAAATAAATAATAATTCTAGGTATATAATAACTTCATGTTATGATGAGAGCTAAGAAGGATGAGAATGAATATAATGAGGGTCTGAGCAGGAAAAGTACCATCTCTGAGGAACTGATATTTAAATAAGACCTCTAAAATGATAGAACTTAGCCAAGCAAAGGGAAGAGTCAGGATAATTTTAGGCCAGGCAAATGGTATATGAAAAGATTTTAAGTCAGGAGAAGATGGTGCATTGGAGGGTAGAGTGATTGGAAAGAGGTTGGTGTGGCTGGATGTTAGGGATCAGAGGGAGATTGGCATAATATGACAAAAACATGAGGCAGATCATCTCAGGATTTACTGACCAGGTTAAAAATTTAAGATTTTATTCTTAAAATGTTATTCTACATTCTATGTGAAGTCATTAAGCATTCTTAAATGGAAGGATAGTATAAACCGATTGACATTTTAAAAGATCCCTTGGGCTGCTATATTCATAATGTGTTAGAAGGCAAGAGTAGTGGTAGGGCTTTATAAATTAGGAGATGTTTACAGTGGGTTGGGTAAGACATTGAGGTGTCTTGGGCTAGGATTTTGGTAGTGGAAATGGAAAAATGTGGATAGAGCTGAGATGTGCTTTGTACACCTATTAGATTCATTGCTGAATTGGCATTGGGAGATGGCTAGTGAGTAAAAGTGTATTATCAAGAATTATTGCAAGATTTCTGACAGGAACAACTGGATACATGCAGGTACAATTTCTTGTCTGGGGAAACCTGGAGAGGGAGCTAATCTATTCACATATAACTTGAATATTGACACTAATAGAAGGAAACTGAGTAACTGGCTGACATATTGAGGAAACATGAATCAGAGCATCAATTTATAAAACTAAACATCACTATATAAAATTACTGGAAATGTAGTGAATACTTCTGTGGGGAAAACAATTAGAGCTTCTTTTTAAGAAACAGATACTTTCAAATAAATGATTATTGAGTATGCATTAAAGTGACTCACCTTATATTGCTATCATGGTTTTCTTCTAATTATTCTTTGGCATGGAAAGAAAACATGAATGCATATCAATTCCTTCTGAATACTAATTTCTTCCATCTTTCTCCATCATTCTTTAAAGTTGGAAAAAAACAATCTACTCCTGGTCCTTCTATATTTGGTTGCCTGAGATGTGCAGAAGGATGTTAACCATTGGTGGAGTCTGTTTAAATAACTCATCTCAAGTACTTTTTAGCACCTTGTAGTTCTGTAGCTACCCAGGTATCCATACTGTGGACTTCTCTGGGCCAGACCATATACGTTTGCAAGTTATGCTGTGTGTGTAGTCCCTTTCCTAGAATCTTTCACCATTTTAATTTCTTGGCACTAAGTTTTGTCAGTTAAGACACACTGTAAATTGCTGCCCAGAGAGTACATATATAGTTAAAGTGATAATCATTCATTCATGTACATATCATTGATACATTCTTTAGGAATGTGTTCAGCTGCAAGTAACCAATAATTAGTGGCTTAATTGATTAAGATAGTGATTTTATTCCTTCTTCCAGTTAGCATTTGCAGTGGCCACTGACAATCCCCAAACATCTCAGTGGCTTACAACCACAGAGATTTATTTCTCACTTACAAATCTGTGGGGTAGTCATAATTCTACTTGGCTCTGTTCACCAGTCTTCTAACTCCAGCATCCAGGCTGGAGGAGTGGCCCTTATCTGAGATGTGTTGTTCCCCTGGTAGAGGGCAGGAAGAAGAGGCCTCATGGACCCATTCCAGTTGAATGTAAGTTTCTACTCACATATAGCATATTTTGTGTCCATTCACATTCTTCTGGACATAGCAAGTCACATAACCAAGAGTGGCATGGCAAGAGAATAGATGGATAGACATCCACATTGGCATTATGGCAAGCCATCAAGAACTCTTACTCTTTTCAAATCATCATCCACCTTTTGGGTACTGTTCTTAGCATTTATACTCTGAGTTTTCCTACCTTAACATAATTGCCTTCAAGTGGACTGGCACCAAAGATAATAACAGCAATAGTTATCAACTTCAATTCTCTAGTCTCTTCTTCTCTTTTTTTCTTCTCCTTCTCCTTCTTCTTGTTCTTCTTGTTCTTGTTCTTGTTCTTCTTATCCTTCTCCTTTTTCTTCTTTCTTCTTCTTCCTTCTAGCTTCTTCTTTCTTCTTTTTCCTTCTTTCTTGTTTCTTCTTTGTTCATCTTTCTTCTTTTAATCCTGGCCAGAATACACATCTGTTTAATATAGTAATACTTGTGAATATATTTTGGGTTTTTTTTCTTTGATTGGATTGAAATGTATTTTATAAATTTCTCAAATAAATTACTTTTGCTATGCCCTGCTATTTCCCCAGCACAGCTATTTTCCTGGTAGCATGGGGCACTTGGAAAAAAATAACATTCATCTTGAAACTTAGATTAATAGTAATTTGTTTTTAGCTTGGGAAAACAGAATTTCTTTTGAAGCACTGAAGCTTAGTTATGAAATAAAATTTTATTTTCTTAATGAAAATCTTGAGGATCTGTGGAGTGATTTAGATTTTAAGAAGGGATATACTTTGGAGTTTTTAAGATGACTGTTAGTTGATAAAGCTATAATCTGAAATTCCCTTTAATGTTCAAACCTTATATATTTTATTTTTGTTCATGTCTACTTTAGCTATCACTTTGAAGTGTAACCATTATTTCATGGACTATATATTCACAAAGAAAATTTTACTTTTTGTTTTGTTGTATTAACAGGTAGAATCATTAAAATTGAGAATATTGCTAATTAAAATACTTAAAAAGTAAATAGATTAAAACATTCATATTTAACCTCCCTTGGTGTTCTTTTGAACCCACTTGGATTCATACTTTGGATTCATCACCACTAGATGAATGCTTTTAAAACATTTTTTGTAATTGTGGAATTGTTTTAGCAAGTGAAATATCACAAACAACCCCAATGCATGAAACAAAGACAAGTAAGACTGCTGTGTTGAAAATCAGTGTGTTTTATATCCAAGAACCATCATGCCAAAGTATAATTATTTTATAATTTCTCACTTCCTATTTTAACAAAAAAAATTTACCCCAAATGAAATTATAAGAAAATGTAGGCATTATTTATTTTCAGCTACAGGCTACCAGCAAATTTAGAGTTGAACAAAGTCATTTGAATTGTTCAATGAGTATAAATAGGGTTGCGTTGTGTTAACTCTTCATTTTTTTTTCTTCAGTTGACAGAGGGTGATATTATCCACACAAAAACTCTCAAGAGGGTTTCACTTTATCACACCAATTATCAGTGTGTATTCGAGGCTTCTTCAAGACAGAAAGGTATTTGGGAATGCCAATTCTGCCTCCTAATGAATATCTTCTGTGCCCAGCTAAATAAGAAAAATGGTGGAGAAAACACAACTCTGGGATAATCTGAGGCAGATGAAAAGACTCGTTTTGCTGAATACAGCTCATTAGGATGGTTTTGGTGTTTCTACTTGTGAGGCCTTGGGATCACTTCCGTCATCCTAAATATCCTACTGAGGCAAGTTTCAGTTTTTGTGAATGTGGATCCCAGGCTGATCAGCAAAAAAGAACTTCAGAGCCAAAGGTAGACAGAATGATTATTTCCTCAGAATTTCATTTCTCTGTTTTCACATATGACAGAAATATTTGAGGGTATTTTGGGGTCTTCTGTTTTAGAAGACATAGAATTCTTATCACCTTTGTTGGCTAACCCATAATAATCTCTTACCTTCTGCCACCCTAGGCTTGAAATTTTTATTTTATTATGTATCTTTCAAAATTTTATTTTGCTGGTACCTGTGGTTTGGTGACATGTATAGTTGAGTTGCAGGTAGAGCATATACAAGGGTTTAAAGATTCTTATGTTACTTTCTTGCTAGGTGATCTTAGGAAAATTATTTTTAACTCTCCATAATTTACTAATCCTGGAAATGAATGTAATAATACTTATTTCACTACTGTCTTAGTGATACTCTGGACATGCAAAGCAAAATTACTTTATCTCCTACACATTGAAAATAGTTTATTGATTTCTATTGATTTATTTCTTTTGATATAAAGACCAAAAGTAATTTATCTCTTGTTGAAAAGCTTGAGAATTATAGGAACGTTTTATTACATAGGAAAAGTTCATGTTGTAGAATATTTTCTTTTTTTTCCAAGGATACATGCATTTACCATTTGCATGCATCAGACTATATGAAATATAAAGCTTTTGAAAAGATCATAGTCTATATCTTGTGCATGATTTATATATTTATAAATGAAGTCACTATTATAAAAATATTCCCATTACATATGGAAGTATCTATGATATCAATATTCATTTGCATCATAAAGACAAAAAGAGAAGCTTTGAAAGAGACTGCAGATGTCAAGAATAAGTTGTGGGCCATCACATTAAACATTTCTTAGAAGTACAATATGTGATAAAACACTTTCAGCCAGTTAAATGAGGGCCACTGACCTTGTCAGAATGACACAGCCAGCCGCCGGGGAATTTGGAAAGAACTATATAACTATTACCAGGAAATATATCCCTCTAAAATTTTTAATTAGCAAACTGTTCCATTGTTTATCTTATATATTTTATAAGATCATGCCTTTGATTCCTTTATACCACAAATATGGTTAATATCAACTAGATAAATGTCTTTGTGTACACAAACCGATTCTTAAAATGGAAGGACTGTGGATTCTTACATGAATCTGTAGAGAATAGAGGGTTATTGTGGACTTAAATCTACTATTGCTATAGAGTGGAGGTCCTAAAAGCAGATCTGACACTCAGCCAGGGTTACTGGCTCCAGTTATGTTAGATGGTAAACCAAAAAAATTCCAAAAAATAAATGTATGTTTGTGTCAATTTAAAATATTTACCCACTCAGAAGGTTTTTTTTTCATTTGGTCTACCTATTTCCTGACGTGTAAGAATTTAATGTATTATTGTAATTGGTCTTTCTGACTTTAGTCTCTCTCATACATCCATCAAAATAATCTTTGTGAATGCCTTCCTTGCAAAATTAATTTTCCTCTGAGAGATCTCCAGGAGTTTCCCACTGCTTATAAAAAGCCTTAATTTCTTAAGCTGAAGCTCACCAGCCTTCAAATTCCACTTACAAGTTTCTCAAACTTATACACTGCTTCTTCTTTATACAAATATTCTGCTCTGTTTAAACTGAGCTGGGTTCTTGAAAGAGACCTTGTCTATGTTCCCTCAAGAAGACATGGTGAGGAGTGAGTGGGACAATGGCTATGCCGTTGATGGGTCTCCATTCTACTCTGCCAGTAAGCTGTGAGCTTTGTGAGACCAAAGCTTTCTCCAATCCTCTCTGATTGTGTTTCCCCCCTTTCAGATGGGAACGACTGTGCAATAATAATTACAAGCTCCCTCATAGGAATGTTTTAAAGTTACATAGGATAATAGAGACAGAGAAACAAACCAAGAGCCCAGCACTGCTAGTTGAGGCTTAATAGATGCTAGATCTTGTACGACTTCCTTTACTGAGTTCATATATTCCCCACAAGTACCAGTGAATTGTTCAAGGTCACAGTGAAATGCATGTTCTTGATTACGAAGACAAAATGAGAAGAGAGATTGTGTAGATTTTGTGGTCAGGAGCAAGGGTTCCAGCTTCAGCTGGTCTGGAACAGACTCTAGTGTTGCTTCTCCCCATCTGTGGGACTGTGGACAGATTAGTCTCTCATTTTTGATGTGTAAAATATGCAAAGTATTCCTGTTCTGATAGTGCATTGAGGGAGGATTATTGAGATAATGCATGCCTTTTACTTAAAATAATTCCAATAAGTCTTGATAAATGTTGTGTATTTTTATTGTAATTGAAAAACAAGTCTTTTGTTTAGTAGATGCCAATGTAGATTTTTAAAATCAAACCATTAATGTAAAAAGGGCATTTTTACCTGTTATTATTGGCATTTCATATGTTACAAGGGCTTTAATGCACATTACATAAATACTTGTTCTTTATTTCTCTAAAATACAGTTCTTTGTCCATTACTAAGCAACAAAATCTAAGGTCTTAAGAAATCCCATTCATTGTTAAACCTTGGATTTACTGTTTTCTGAATTCTGAGGAACAAAATGGAAAGCCAGTGATTCTAGTAACTCCTAGCATATTCAAGTCCTTCTTACAATTGTATCTAAATAATGTCATTTGTAGGAGGTATCGTTTTCTTGGCTTTAACCTATTTACCTGAAGAAATATATTGTACATGTTTGTATACCTAAATGTCTATTATTAGGAATATTCTTTAGTTTGCATATGTTAAAATATTGTACAATATCAGAGAGTACTTTACTGATGTATAGAAATTGTCATCTTCCTTAAATCGCTTCTCTCTGATGACTGTTTTTGTTGCTTCCTCAATCACCTACACTTGACACACCTTACTTTTTCCTTCCCTTATCCACATAAGCTTTTTCTTTTAGTTGTATGATTTCTAATTGCTAAACAGTTTTCAAATTCCTTTTCCCTCATTGGTTCCACTACTGCTCTCCTAGTTCCAGGCCTCCTTAGGTCTCCTGTGCTCTACTGCGGTGGCCCCTGACTTCCACTATACTGCTCTTCCTCCAATTCAACATCTATGGGACTGTCTGGCTTTGAGACTTTGTGAAAAACAGGTCTACTTAAGACAGTTCTGGTTAAAAACCATCCCTGACTCCCCGTGCTCAAACTCCCTGACATGGGTTGCATATACGCACGGAGACTTCTGCTCCAACTCTCCTCCCATATGCCTTTAATATGCTGGCCATACTGAGCTACTAGAAGCCCCAAAAATGTACCCTGCTTTTGTGCCAAGCCATGGCACCTACCAGAAATACTGGCAAACTTCTTCTACTTATTTTTTACATTCTAGTTCCAAATGTTACTTTCTTCATGAAGGCCTTCTATAACCTTTATCCTAGCATTCCAGAGAACATTAGTGGCTTTTTCTCTGTTTTGAAAGTAATTTGCATACATCTCTATCAAAAGACTATAATTCTGTTGTATTTTAATTGTTCGTGTGTCTCTTCCACTAGGAAGTGCATTATGATATCAGAACTACCATCTTTTTTTTTTTATTATTTTGGTAGACCCAGCTTTTAGCACACAGCATCTGTACAATAAATATTTGAGGAATAAATGAATAGTAAAAGAATAAATGAACTTGATAAGAAATTGACAACTAACCTGTATACACGTTACTGATTATTTCAGGTACAATGTGATTTAATCTACATTCTATATTGTCTTTTTCTTCTTGTTATTAGATGCTGATTAAAGAATATACTAAACATTTAGTTTCCTAAATTGAGTATATCAATATTAAATAAGATGAAACCAATATAGAATAGTGGAGAAAGCATGAGCTTTATCATTTGTAGAACATGGATTTGGGTTTCATCTTTCCAAGTAATTATTAGGAAATTTAAATAGGCTGCATAATTTTTCCAAGGGCTCATTTTTTTATCTGTGTAAAGAAACTAAAAATACTAATATCTATCTCACCATTTGGCCATAAGAATGAAATGAGATAAATATATTGAAATGTTTTATAAACTATTAGAGACTAGATATTTTTAATTTCATATTTTGGTAGGTTTAAATTTATAGTCACAATCACAAACTGATGTGCCAAAATATAACTCTAAAAATCTACTTCTACCTTATGTTAAAGTATCTCTCAAGGTCTCATTTCATTCTTGTCAAATGTATATTTCCTTGACACATTTATCAAGTCACTTTTTGTCTAAAATGGTATATATTTTTTCCTTCTTCTCCATGCTGCTGTGTGTACATGTATGTGTGTGTGTGTGTGTGTGTGTGTGTGACATACACTGGGTGAGGGATAGTTATCCTTTATGCCATTCTTTTCCTTTTCTTTCTGGCCTCTGCTGAGCTGAGGTATCCAACCACTGGGTTAACTGCCATCGCTACTGCTACCGTTACCCTTAACATTTCTGTACATTGTTACTTTCTGTATATTGTTACTTTTGCTCAGATATCTAGTATTTTATGTTCTCCTTATCTCAACTCTCCATCCCTAAAGATAAACCCATCCTTTCAACACTTCATGATCACCTCAGAGACTTTTAGTTTAGAAACTTTCACAAAGTACTATGGGGTATGAAGAACTCTATGAGATGGCTCTTGGCCCCATGTTTGTAGAGACCACCTCAGTTTTTTTGCTCCAATACCAATTGTAGATTTGGGGTGGTTTTTAAAGTTTATTTATTTATTTTGGGGAGAGAGAGAGAGCGCACGTGCACAAGTGGTGGGGAGGGGGTGGGGCAGAGAGAGAGGGAGAGAGAGATTCCCAAGCAGGCTTCATACTGTCAGCACAGAGCTAGACTCAGAGCTCAAACTCACAAACTGTGAGATCATGACCTGATATGAAATTCAGAGTTGGATGCTTAACTGTTTTAAGAGGCTTGTAGACTTCTAGGATTATATTTTTGGGAAGATAAGCACAAGCCCTGAAGAGATGCCATTAAAGCCACTTGGATATTTCTGCCACATCCACCTGAGATTTTGATCCTAATAATGGGCAGATCACTAGCCACCCATGGTATCCATATTCTAGTTTTGTTCACTTTGAATCTTTCTCTTGTCTTCTGTGGTGAAAGCCTGTTTCCTTTGGGATAGGAAGTCAGATATCAAGTCATCAAATACTTGTTGGCATTCTGTGGCTAACAGTTACAGTCTTTACCATGTCTCCTAGCTTATTCCTGATACTTAATGTCCAGCTTTTGAAATTCCAAGAAACCTTTATCTCAACAGGTATTTGGCTTTCTAACTATTGTGCCAGATAAGGGCTTTGAACACCCTATTTTGAAATTTGAGGTTGAGCAATAACTTTTTTTGCTTTTAGCTATATTCATCCTCTCCCCCTGATATGAAGGCCAGTGGCTCCACGGTTTCAAGGGACATAGGAGGTTGTAGAAAGGAAATGTAGGAAAAAGTATTACCCATACAACATCTTCAAATATTACACGGTCATAATATTATTAGTCTGTGCAATTTAGATTCTACTGATTCTTTAAAACAAACCACCAATTATATCCTAAAATTTCCCCAAAAAAGTAAAGTAATAAATTTGTTTGTTCTGTCTGTTCTGTATCCCCTAACTAGATCAGCAATTGAAGACAAAAGCTATGCTTAAGTTTCTTTACCTACAAGCTGTAATAATAATGTCCATCTTGTCAAGTCACTGTGAGCATTAAATGTGATAATATCTGTAGAGCACCCAGTTAATTCCTAGCATGTGGTAGGTGCTCAATAAGATTAGCGCTCTATACTTTCTTTCATCTTGTATTCTTCTGTAGCTCTTAAGAGAGCTAATCAGTGGTCAGAATTAGCAAAGTCTAATAACATTAGCAGTGATGCAACAGCCACAATTAATGCTTTATCAGCTACCTGTGGTAGACTTTTGCAACTTTTATAGAAGCTTAAGAAAATATGATATTTTGCACAAAAGAAGCCTAATTTACCCCCAAAATTGTTGGCAACAATGGGCTTTGGAAAGCTTTTTCTAGAAGTCACTACCACAATAAGTGATACACTAGTATCAAATTGACTGGAATGTCATGTGAAGATATGTCTTTGATGATATATCCAGTTAATCCTGACAATGCCAACTATGGCCTATTGCATCTGCCCACAGATATGCTGTTCAGCTCTTAGCATGTGCAGTTCTAGGCAGCTCATTAGTCCAGCCTTAATATCAAATATGAGCTAATACCAAAAATACATAAAAGATATGATCTTTGTAGAAATTTAATTTCTTCAAATTTTGTTACTCTTACAGAGATGCAGAAATTGAAGAAAGTAAATATGAAAACACTTTAAAATATAAGATGCAGTAAAATATCATAGATAATAATTTATTACTATTATGTGAAGAAGTAGTGGTTAGAAACTATAGATATTTTGCTTACAAGTAGAAAATCTTATCCACACATAAACTGAAGTTTAGTTTTCACTAGATGAGGATGATAATCATAAATCAAAATGGGAAATAAACTGTAAGAAATCCTATGAAAACAGCAGGATAGAATCTGTGATCTTTGATTGTGGATAGCATACCAGAGACTGCACTCAGCAGTTACAGAGTTTCTTTGCTTTATTCCTTGCAACTTTCCAAAGATTTTCTCAAAATAAATAGGCAGAGCCAAAAACAGTGATAATCAATGACAAAAAAATATAGGGTGTTCAATTAACATGGAAGACCACTTTACATATATTTTAGTTCTATTTGCTCACACCAGTATCTAATGTTAGGAACATTTTATGTTGGTGCCACATAAAAAGGATGGGGGTAAGAACTGTTTGGCAGAACAGTTTTTTTCTCATAGATGTCAAGAGGAAAAATCTCTCTACCCGGCAAATATAAATCATACATGTTTTAAAGTAAAGCCATATGATCCTCAAATAATCTCCCTATAGAAAACTATAATACAAACAATAGCTTCCATGATGGATTTACTCTAGAGACACTTATAAATCTGATCTTTAGTATTTTGACAACTCCCTCTGATTTCACGGTTTTTTTTTTATAACTTGGTATCAAAAGATAAATATTCTTTATTTTTTCTATCGTAACTGGAAATTCACCAGAAATGTAATCTGTGATTCAGGATGGATGATCAAGTGGGTACTTAACTAACCATTTCTTCATCCAATTAGAATAAACAAAAATTAGATAGAGTAAGGAATGGACATTTTTTATTTTTATTAATAAGACATTAGCGAATTTATCCTACCTATCTGTATGATATCTCTTTAAGGTTTATCTACCATTTTACCTCAGTAATACACAAGCTTTCCTCATATCTTTGTGTTGTCAGTCCTTTTATTTCCTCCTTCATCTTTTCTGTCTCTTGCCCTGTAAATACTTATTTAAAAATATATTAATCTAGCCATGTTTCCTATGTACAAGGAACTAATTCAAGTGCTGGGGATGGCCTTAATTTCTACTCTTAAACACCTTATTGTCCAGAGGAGTAAAGGCAATCATGTTACTTTGTGCCAAGTGCTACAATAGGGTGGTATACGTTATCTTGCCTCATATGTTCTTCCTTCTCTCTCCCCCGTCCCTTTCTTCCTCCCTCACACACACACAAACACACACACACCCCAACACACAACACACAACACACAAACCAACCCACATACCATTTCTCTTCAGTCTTTAAAAAAGAGCAGATGTTCCAATTTAATGAAAGTTTTAAGTGAAATTAAATCATTACATAAAATCTACTGATTCAAAAGAACTTAAGAACATCACTTGAAAAGGATCAAGAATAACAAATTTAGAGGGATTATATTTTATTCCTAACAAAGGAATAAAAAGGGAAAAAAAGACAGAACAAGCAATATTGTTTTCTCAGAAAAGCTGACTTTTTGGCAACACTTGATTGTTTTCATAACTTTTGAATTTTAAGTCATCCCATTGTAAGTACTGAATGCTAGCCAAACACCACTATCAATTTTCTATCTAAAGGACAAAGATTGCCTGATTTGTCTTCAGGACTGAATTTATGACAGTGAGTATTTAGGGAGCACTGTAGAAATTTAAGAACTTATATTGGAAATAGAAATGCCAGCATCCTACTTTTAGATTTAAAAATAACAGCTAATATTTCCATTTATCAGGCATATTTTGGTAATTACCAACATGTACTTAAGTTTGACAACATCTCTAGGAAAAAGGGAATTTTATCTTAGTTTTACAAATGAGGAAAGTGTGGATGTGTGATTGGAGAGGAGGAGGGATTTTTTTAGGGTCTTCTGAGGCAGAGCTAAAATCCAAACCTAAGAATCCTGACATTTATATGCTACTGTTTAATGCCTCATAAAAGTTTCAGGATTTTTTTTAATTTTTACGTAATATTTCTAATTAACATCTTGTTTTATTCTGTGTACAGGTTTTTTCAAAGAATCAGCTTTTTCAGAGAGTGAAGTTTATTTAGGTTTGTAGTATGTAGCATTTAAGAAAGGCTGAGTAATGAAGCATAGAAAATGAGAATTCTATAATTTAGATCATTTAGAAATTTGATTATTTTAGAATTTTGGTTAATTGAGAAAGAATTATATTCTGTTTTAAGCAAATTAGTGAAAAATAATGTTAGTTCATGAAAAGCCCATAGTAGAATGCACGTGGTTTTAATAATAATAAAACTATATTTGGACATCTAACACATGTTTTATATTATTCTGCTTTTAGAACCAATCCATAGGTAGACAAAGGAATTTTTCATACTTATTCTTAAGGAAATAGTAGATACTGAATAGCTATTCTTTGATTTTTTTAAAGTGTGATGACAATTAGATATCAAGAGACTTGGTGTGTAAAATAGAATATAAAATATTTTTCCTTAACTCTAATATCCACTTATTTTTAAATGTCCTTTCTTAGTAAAACCAAATTGCAACCTAAGGAAATTTTTAAAACTTAACAAAACACAACAGTTGTCATTTCTCCTGTCTTCCTTTCTATTTACCTTTAAGGCATGCACATTTTACATAGACTGCTCATGGCGTTCATCTTTTCTTATTTAAACACAACTTGGTAAGCCTGGTGTTTAGAGCACAGGCTTTGTAGTCAGATGAACCTGACCTGACCTTAAATCATTGTTCTGCTGTTTTTCGTCTGTGGAAGCAAAGATTGTGAATTTCTTACAGCCATGAATACACACAACTGGCCCTATCCCTTAATGCAAGTTATTCACAGACAACTTCTCCAGTCCCTTTGCCACTCATTAGCTGGGTGACCTTGGGAAATTTTCTTAATTTCTCTGAAGCCGAATTTTTTAATTTGCAAAATGAGAATAACAATACTTACTGGGGTCTGGGTGGCTCGGTTGGTTAAGCGTCGATTGATTATTGGTTTCTGCTCAGGTCATGATCTCATGATTCATGAGTTCAAGCCCCTTCAGGCTCCACACTGACAGTGGACCTGTGACCACTTGCTGTGACCACAGAAAACTGTGACCAGTTTTATTTGGCAAGCATTCCAAACTACAAACACTAACAATAAATGCAATTGTATATTGTTCTTCAAAGGAAACCTTAGGAAGGCTCTATTCTGATGCTAACAATTCTGTTATGTCTCCTAATGGTCCTGAAATGCCTTTGGAATTACTCTTTATTACTTGCTTCTCAGGACGTGATATTGAATTCTCCCTCTCCTTAGCATCCTATGTCTTATTCATTGCTAAATCCTGTCCATACTCTCCATACAGATTTTCATACTCTGCCGTGTTTTTCTCTGCTTGTGCCCTAATCTAGAGCCTCATAATCTCTGGCCTGACATATTCTGATAGTATTTTACGTGGTCTCTCTGCCACCCATATATCACCCCCTAAGTCATAGTCTCTGGTGCCAAAAGGATCTGGTCAAATCTTGCATTTATTTTTCATTCATTATGTTGCTCCTCTCCTCAGTGACTTTGCTACCAGTTTGCCTGGCTAACTCCTACTCAACCTGGAGGAGGTGTTACTTAAACTATCTTAAAAGATGAGAAGGAGTCTTACATCATTCCTTTTTAATATCAACATACATAGAAGATGATGTCACTGAACCTAAAGAGAATTTTATAAAAATGATCAGTCTTAATTTTTGTGAGTATTTATCACATGTCAGGCACTATTTTAAACATTTCACATGGATTTATTCATTTAAGCCTCACAACTGCTTCATGAGATAGGTACTATCATTGTGTCCATCTTTCAAATGAAGAAAATAAGGTATAAGAAGCTTAAGTAACTTGCCCAAGGTCTGTAGCTGGTAGTGGATTGGGCTGAGTTTCAAACCCAGGAAGTCTGGCTTTTAACCACTACAGGGCAAACGGCTGCGTGGCAACTCATATCTTTTTCAATAGTAATTATTGCAGCAGCTAACTTTACACGTTATTTTCCTTATCTTGGTTTCCTTGTTCTAATGATGTAGTAGACACTACCACACAGGGTAAATTTCAACCTATTCTGGCTTTGCTGCATGTCAGATGTGGTGAAAATGTGTATCCCATTATTCACTCCAACAACAATTAACTCTGCCAGATGGCACTTCATTTATATATGATGGCATATTATGAAATCTGTATAGATATTCCATCATTTAACTACAAAATATATTTAACTACAATATACTATTTGAGTTTTCAGTAAATTTTCTTTAACTTGATTAGCTTTTATAATAAAGCACATATTTTATTCTAAAAATATATTTAATACTATATTCAATAAGTGATTGCCTACTCTTAGGCTATTAAACGGTCTCATATAGAGTAGCTTGTGTGATTTGACATGAGGCTTTCATTATCTTTTACTTGTCTTCTTAAGAAGAATGTATCCTTAATCACATTTACATGGACAGTCATACCTGTGAGTCTACATCTGTAGGAGAAGGACTGGCCAGATACTTTAAAGCAAAGGCTTTTTTGTTTGTTTGTTTGTTTGTTTTTTGTTTTCTGTTCTGAGGCCACTGTTTCTTCACAATAAGAGCACTTAGTTTGTGCCACACATTATTCTAACTACTTTACTAGGATTGCCTCCTTTGCTCTTCACAGCAAAGCTAGTGTCAGTATAATTTTTAGATATAAAATTAAAGACCTAGAGAGGTTAAGTAACTTGCTTAAGACCACACAGCACACTAAATGGAGAAACCAGAACAAGAACTCTGACCATTTGATTCTAAAGCCCTTATTGTTAACCACTGCACAACAGCTCTCTGGTAGAATGTCTCTGCCTAGATTTCTGTATAGAAATCTAACCATACTAATACTTCACAAAGCTTAACCAAGGCACAAGCAAACTGGAACGTAATGGATGCTTTGGATTATGCAGATAAATCAGTGGATAGAAACAGTAATATCTATTGAAGTGTCTCAGAAAGATAACCTGTTTTATAACTAAATAGTGCTTATAAATACATTTTCAGCTTTACTTGGAATAAAAAATAAACTTTCTTCTTCCATCTCAAGTGAACAGGAGATCAGTCATTTGGATCTGTGAAAAATTTGTTACTAGGTTTAGCTAAAACCTGGAACACATACTCTCATTTGGAGTTAAAGCTTAGTTTTAAGCATCTCCTCGTGCCTATTCTGAGCACAGAAATGGAGTTCACCCACAAATGTACCTTTGGGCTCAGTTATGAAGTATGTGGTGATAACATAAGCAGCTTCTCCTTCCCTTCTTTTGCTGGTATAAGGGCTGCACGTAATTTACACTGAGCTAGTTTGGGAACAGGCTGGTTCTGTCACTTGGTGTGTTGGCGAAGCAGGCAGATTATCTTCAAAAATTAATTCAAATTTTCATTCTCTAACTTAAAAAACTGAGAAATAAAAGCCAATAAATATTACTGTTATCTTTTATCAGTATTATTATAACAAGATGTTTTTCTGATTCAATATTACTGATAATACCTGACACTTGGTCAGTATTTCCCAATTTGCTTTCATAAATATTATCTTACTTGACCCTCACAGAACTCTGTGTAGTTGGTACTGTCAGAGATTCCCAGCCAAGTTGGAAAGGGTTTAACAAAATCTGGAGCTTTAATCTGTAAACCAGAGTTCTTTCTACTATATATGCATTAATTTGTTATTTCATTCATGCAACTAATATGTATTGAGTAATTTGTATGTGCCAGGACTTATTCTGAGAACTCAGGGTAAAGCACTGAACAAAATAGTCAAAAATTCCTATCCTCATGGCTTATATTCTAGTTGGGGGGTATGGCATAAGATGTATTACTGTGATGAGTCTAAAATATATGTGAGTAGTTTATAGAGTATATTGGAAATAATAAGTATTTCAATATCAATAACTGATGGCATAGTTAATTAATTAGATCATATCCAGATATGCTCTTTTAAGCAGAACATGTTGAGTATTTAATTCTGATTTTGATATATAACCTTGAAGCTTAATACATAATTGCTGTATGAATACATTAAAGAATGAATGAGGTAGAGACATGAAGATCATTAGATTTAGGGACTGGATCTGTAATTTCTGTATCGATTGTAGCTTACCCGATTCTTTCACTTATTTATCTGACAAATAATTATTGAGTATTACTGTGGGCCCTAGAGATAAATATCAATCAAGAAGTACATGGCCTCTATTGTCAGAATGTTAACAGTTTTGCGGGAAAGACAAATAAAACCAAGGCAAGCATTATAATTCTATGATGGGGAAATTACATGGTGACATCAGACAGGAACATACTCATAAAACCAAGACTCAAAAAGAGGGTAGATCTGAGTGGAAGCGACATTTTCATTTTGAGAAGAGAAAGGGAGAAAGCTGGAGAGACAGTCCTAGATTAAGGGGGAAAAATCATGTACAAAAGAGACCACAAAGACTGTATTCAATTTTCTAAACTATTAGGATCCATTATCATTTAAAGGGTTTGGGTTCTTAGAGCCTTTAGAAGGTAGGAAAATTTATTGTCTTTCCCACCTTTTCTAGCCTCTCTGTCCCCTTCTACCACATAGTATAAATATAAATTTCCATTAAATGAGAGTGGTATAATTTAAGTAATAAATCTTCCAGATTTAATTCATACCCCAGCATCAAGCACAATGTGTCTAGTACCTAGGAAAATACTAGATCCATAATATGTTTAATGAATTACTATAGACTGAAAAATGGTTACTGACTTGAAACCCCAAAGTGAGTGAGTGCAGAAAAGATACTAAGAAGAAATGTGTGAGAAGCGATCTGCTAGACTGACTTAACTATTTCAGATGATGTTCATTTGCCTTTAACTTCAATGTAGACTACTAGCATATTAAATAAAATGATATCATATAGTAACATATAGCAATGTGATTGCTTTCCTTATAATTACCACTTTTGAAAATAAAATACTTTTGTGACTCAGTGAGCTCATTTCAATCATAGTCTTAGAAAATAGGGAGAAAGAAAGAAAGGAGTACTGGACAGAAAAAAAATCACTAGGGAATGTTTATGAGGCACACCTCCCATCAACCAAATGGAGTTTCACATATGTTGATATTTATAGCTATCTTGTAATTAGTGATTACCACCATATACTAAATAGAGAAAATGGAAGCCCAAGGAGTAAAGCAACTAAGAAGAAATCAAAGAAACTTATCAAGAATTAGGAAATAACAGAGCTGTAACTGAAATCAAGTCTTCTGTAGTCATTATATGTGTCTTTCCACTATGTCAAGAAATGTTTAAGCAGGCTCAGTATACATATTCTATTAGTCAGATTTTCCAGAGAAAGAGAAGCAACAGGAGATAGATGATAGATAGATAGATAGATAGATAGATAGATAAATGATACATACATACATACATACATATGTGTGTGTATATATATATATATATATATATATATATATATAGTGTGTGTGTGTGTGTAGAGAGACAGAGACAGAGACAGAGGCAGACAGACAGAGACCGAAAGGATTGATTTAAGGAATTCACTCATTTTGTGGAGGTTTGGTGAGTCCAGAGCCCTATGGGGTAGGCCAGCAGACTGGAGACTCAGAGAAAAGTTTCAAGAGAAGTGCAGAGACACTTAGCCATGTTTTAAGTCCAAAGGCGGTTTCTGACAGAATTCCTTCTTGCTTGGAGAGGAGGTCACTCTTTTTCTATTAAGGTCTTCAACTGATTAGATGAGGTCCACCCACATTATGGAGGGTAATGTATTTATGCAAAGTCTACTAATTTAAATATTAATTAACCTCATCCAAAAAACACCTTCCCAGAAACATCCAGAATAATGTTCGACCAAATACCTGGGCACTGTAGCCCAGCTAAGTTTACACATAAAATGAACTGTCACAAATACCAAGGTGTTTTCAGGCAAAATGTACAAAAAGATATTCGATGCCATTGGTTAAGTAAAGGATGCTATTATCAAAGTCAATGATCTAACTTTTTTTTTTTTACAAATCTTGCATTCTTTAGTATTTCTACTGGACATTATTAATTTTGGTCCTGTTGAGGAGTGCTTGTGCACGCTGTCTCTCATATTCACATATTTCAGACGATTTCACAGTCACCATGGATTTCATATACTTTGTTCACACACTTTTTTTTACCTGACCTGGCATGGCAAATGAAACATAATAATTGCCACAAATGTGCCTCAAGCTCTAGGAAGAGTCTCTAAAGAGAAAGTAGGAAAAAAGACAAATGTCATGTATTGCTCTTTTCAGGTATGAGGTAAAAATAAGCTCAGTTTCAAAAGTAAGGAATCAAAGGACCCCCCCCACCCCTGCAGAGAGGGTAAATCATAGGCCTAGGATCACACAAATAGAATGGAATGTACATGTGGTTCACACCATTTCTTTTGGGTGTACATGTCCTTTTAATTTTGCTACATTTACCAAGAATTCTCGCACACACCTGGAGAAGTAGACTGGCAGCTTTCTGGATCATTTATCTTGTTACAGTGCTTCTAATCTGTGAGCACATGCACAAGCTAAATTTTCACGGGGCGCTTTACTGAATTGCTTTGGACCTTCTATTCTCATGAAATGATTTATATACCTTATAGCGGGAAACTAGGCAGAATATAGAATGAACTCCAGTCTTCATCCTTAGCCATGTTGTATGTTATTTGTCCTTTTTTTTTAATTAACTACAATAAAACTATGATAAGGCTTTTGATTATATAAGCCTTAGAAAATAATATTTCATTCACTGGGAGTCACATCTGATAAATTGAAGCAACATACTACAAATGAAAAGGAGTGGTAGTTGGAGCCTGGGGTTTTTTAAAGCCTTGGTTCTTCCATTTACTTGGTTATGGTATGGCAGTGGACATGACTACTTATATATGTGACATCCAGTGCCTTTTTCTACCTTGCTGGCAGAACCCTGATTTTATTTGGGTATTTTTTTTTTCAGGTATCTGCCCTCCCAACCAAGTCTCAGGAGAGATGTATCTCTTTTCAGCTCTAGGGTAAACCATAATTAGTCTAGCCCAGTTATGACCATTCAATCTCTTTATCAATGATTGGTTTAGACCCAGTTCTGGCCAATAAGACATGAAAGGAGGTCTGAAAAAAAATTCCTCACTCCTAAGAAGATACAAACCCAAAAACAAACTGCCTTATTCTTCTATGCATATTTTCTTGTTTGGATATTATATCTGAAATTGATGCACCCATGTTTGACCACAAAACTAGCCAGGCTTAGAATTAATATAATTTAAGAATTGACAGAACAGGGAGATAGAAGCTTCCCAGTTCTTTGGTGACACTTCTAAGACACTGCTCAGACTAAGTCTAGAGCCGCTCTACCTATAGGTTTACCTTACCTGTCAAGTTAAAACAGTCTTCTTTAGGGGTGCCCGAGTGTCTCAGTTGGCTAGGCATCTGACTTTGGCTCAGGTCATGATCTCATGGTTCATGAGTTTGAGCCCTGCATCAGGCTCTGTGCTGACAGCTCAGAGCCTGGAGCCTGCTTTGGATTCTGGGTCTCCCTTTCTCTCTACCCCTCCCCCGCTTGTGCTCTGTTTCTTTGTGTCTCAATAATAAATAAAACATAAACAATAAATAAAACAGTATTCTTTATTGTTTGAGCCAAAAAGCCAAGTTTTCTATCACTTTCAGTTAAATCCATTCTAAATGATACAATTGACTTTGATGAAGAAGAAACAGCACCTTCTTTGAAGTGATTCTATGCGTCTTGCATCTTTTTTCTTTACTCTTTCTTTTTGCTGTTGTTTATCAAGGCATACAGAAAAATTAAAACATAGTAAAAATTAATAAAATAAAATCAATGAAATACTACTCCAAGTTGAAAAAATAATACCCACCCCCAAAGTCCGGCACCAAAGCTCATATGGGCAAGACGTTTAACTTCTACAGGGCTCAATTTCCATAACTGTCAAAGGAAATGGTAATAAATATACTACATAAGGATTTAATATAATAATGGATATTAAACACTTTAATATAGTGCTGGACATTTTATGCTCCATGTTCATTTATGCATTCTAAGCTCTAAATAAGGGCTAATTCTCAATAAATGTTTATTAGCTTAGTTACCTACTTTTACTTCCTGTGGAAAACAAATAAAATAACTATATATAGACTTTAGCATATGTCTCACTGTATCTTTATACAATCCTTAGAAGCTCAAAAAGCTTACAGATTTGTTTCAAATTACAAAATTGTGAAAAAGTGGCAGAACCCAAGACTTCTAACTCTGTTGCTTGTGTTCTCTTTAAAACAATATAGCAGACTTCCCAGAAGTAACAGAATCGAGGAAGGGTGGTGAAGTATATGATAAAATAAAAACTAGAAATATGGTCATGGAGGTAGAGAGAGCTGATTACTACCACATGATTGCAAAAACCAAGTTTAGAATTACAGGAAGAACACATACACTTACACTTAAGGAATCACTGTATTAGAGAAAAGCCACATATATGGTGTTTAAAAACTATTTAGTATATCCTGTTAACTAAAAAAGTAAAATGTACAATATGATATATTCTAAGTGCTACTCAGTATTTTCCAATTAAATCTGCTGGTAACAAATCTCTATGAGCTCTGTTGAAATGATGCCACATAGATAAAGTATAACTGAATTACGTACGGGGTCAATTGAAATGGGATCAGCAAGTAACAGAAAACTAAACCCATAAATTTTATATTTGTAATCAGAAATAAATTAATATTGTAGTATAGAGGACAATACACTGGACTAAGTATAACTCTCAGTTTACTTCATTTAGTAACTTTTGTGAGCATGAGCCAATGTGTATCTTAGTTTCCCACATAAGGTGAGGTCATTGGAATGGAGGACTTATTAAGCCCACTTCTTCCATGAATATAATCTTTATTTTTTATCTCCTGAGAGTAAGTATAAATATTTAGATTTATAGAAAAATTGCAAAGATTTTACAGAGGATTCCCATATACCGCTGTCCACTTTCCCCTTTATTATGTTACATTAGTATGGTATATTTGTCATCATTAATTAGTCAATATTGATATATTATTTTTAATTAAATACCATACTTATTCCTATTCCATAGTTTTTACCTAATGTTCTTTTCTGTCCCAGAATATCATCTTGGATACCACCTTGTCTTTAGTCATCTTATCTCCCTAGGTTCCTTTTGGCTGTGACACTTTTTCACATCTTCCTTATTTTTGGTGATCTTGACAGTTCTGAGATATGCTGGTCAGATATTTTCTAGTTATGTTTTTCTTATGATTAGGCTAGGGCTATAGGATTTTGGGAGGAAGAACACAAAGATAAAGTACTTTGTGAGGGAGTATGGACTCATGGATATTTGTTTTATACTTTGAGTTATAATCCAATGAAACTTTATTTTATTGTTCAAATTGTTTCAGCTTTAACCATTAGGTACTCTTTTATTGGACTCCTACGTTCTTTTGACATACTTTTTTTTAATTAAAAAAGTTTTTTTAATGTTATTTATTTCTGAGAGAGACAGAGGGCAAGTGGAGGAGGGGCAGAGAGAGAGAGAGACAGAGACACAGAATCTGAAGCAGGCTCCAGGCTCTGAGCTGTCAGCACAGAGCCTGACACAGGGCTAAAACTCACGAGCCATGGGATCATGACCTGAGCCTAAGTCAGACACTGACACCAACTGAGCCACCCAGGCATCCCATCCTTTGATATACTTTTTATCACTTCTTTACTTTGTGTCCCTACAAGATGCTTCCAGGGTCATCTTGTATATTTTCTCTCCCAGTCCTAGAAACACTTCCCAAGGAGCTCTGGTACATTTTGTAAAGAACGTATTAGAAAACAGAATCAGAGCACTAGCTGTGGTATTGCTACTGGGGTGTTAATGCTTCTAGACCCTCTCAGCTGATAGAGCAAGGGAATATATGTGTGCATACTAATACATGTGTGTGTGTGTGTGTGTGTGTGTATATATATATCCAGAAATATTTCTATGTATAATCATGTATCCATATTAATTTAAACATGAATTCTTACTGTCTCCAGCTCAAGCCCATTACCACATGGATCATTCTATCCTCCTCTTCTTATTTCTCTGTGATCTCCTATTGCAATAGTAAGAAACCTGATTTCTACCATTCACTATCCATTGTTCAACACCACTATATACATATTTGTACACAAATATATATATGCCAATGTAGTAATTTTTAACATACAAAATATACAACAATGTAATCTTCAAGTTGTTCATGATTAATATTTTAAAACAAGTATCAGTATACAAAACTTTTCCCAGATCCACATGAGAAAATACAGATACTGGGGAAGGAGCACCTGACTTTTGGTTTCTGCTCAGGTCATGATCCCAGGGTTGTGGGATGGAGCCCTGCATCTGGCTCTGCACTGAGTGTGGAGCCTGCTTAAGATTCTCTTTCTCTTCTTCTGCCTCTTTCCCCCACTCATGCTCCTTCTCTCTTTCTAGAAAATAAATAAATAAATAAATAAATAAATATTAGGTTATGCTATCACCTTCTTTTATCTTGTCTTCTTTTTCATTTAACAAGAGTGACATGAGTAAACATGTCTTGAAGCTCAAATAATTTTCATGTTAAAATTAGTTAGCCTAACATATTACTTTTGCACCTTTAGAAGAAGCCACTGGTTTCAACAGCTGGATTCAGTTTTATAAAGTTACTTTGGTTCACACATATACATTTTTTCTTTGCAGTTTTATGATAAACATTACTTAAATAAGAAAATGGAAGTATGCAACCCCAATAACATATAAAATATGTTCATATACATTTCAATTTCTTTCAAAGAGAATCTCACAGAGTTAGATAGACAAGTTTTGTCAGTTTTACTTTACAAATAGAGATTTAGTTAATTCCATGTTCATATGACCTTAAAATGCCAAAGCAAGAAACAAAACCCAGATTGTCTGTTTCCCTGTTCAATTATACTTTTGATAGCATTTTTCTATCATAAACATATGGATTCATTTTAATACATGCATTTATTTTTTTACATTTTTATAATTAATTAATGGTATAGATTGAATAAGCAGGGGCACCTGGCTGGGTCAGTCTTTAGAGCATGCAACTCCTGATCTGGAAGTTATGTATTCATGCCCCATGTTGGGTGTAAAGATTACTTGAGGAAATTAAAGCTTTTTAAAAAAAATCCTACTTACGGGTGTCTAGGTGGCTCAGCTGGTTAAGCATCCGACTCTTGGTTTTGACTCAGGTCATGATCTTGCAGTTTCATGAGTACGAGCTCCACATCGGGCTCTGCATTGGCAGTCTGGAGCCTGTTGGGACTTCTCTCTCCTTCTCTCTCTTGCCCCTCCCCAACTTGTGCTGTCCCTGTCTCTCTCAAAATAAATACATAAATTTAAAAACACACTTAAAAGACAATCTTGCCTAGGGGTTCCAGGTTGGCTCAGTTGATTAAGTGTCCAACTCTTGATATTAGCTCAGGTCATGGTCTCACAATTTCTTGAGATCGAGCCCTGCATGGGGCTATGTGCTGACAGTGTGGAGCCTGCTTGGGATTCTCTCTCTCTCTCTTTCTCTCTCTCTCTCTCTCTCTCCCTCTTTCTCTCTCTCTCTCTCTCTCTCTCTCTCCCCCTCTCTCCCTCCCTCTCCCTGTCTCCCCCTCTCCACTCATGTGCTCTCTCGCTCTCAAAACAAATAAATAAGCATTTTTAAAAATTAAAAAAATTAAAATCCTGCCATAAAATAAGTGAATGAATGAATGAATGAATAAATAAATACATAAATAACATAAGCAATATTCCTAATCAGCAGTGCAAGACTGACCAAAGTGCTTAATAATTAGACTATTGTACACAAAGCTATAAGAGAATAAATGTTCTTTGAACAAAACCAATGATTCCTACAACTGTTATATGCTTGGATGATATGGTACATATTTCATTATATATCTGAATTTTACAAAGTCTTAAAATGGAAAATTTTTAATGGGAAGGATTTTGGTAAAATAAAATTTTCTTAATTATTGCTTTTTTTTAAATCATTTTTACACCTTTGTTCTACATGTTATATTGGTTTCCTGGCACTACCTTAACAAATTACCACAAACTGTGTGATTTAAATAACAGAAATTTATTCTCTCATAGTTGGAGACTATGAAGTTGGAAATCAAGGTGTTAGCAGGAGTGGTTCCTTCTGGTGGCTCTGAGGAAAAATCAGTCTATTCCATGCCTCTCTTCTACATTCTGGTGGCTGAGACTCCAGCAATCTTTAGCAATCTGCTTTATACATGTATCACGCCAATATCTAACTCCATCTTCATCTGGCTTTTCCCTTGTGTCTCTTTACTTCTTTTCTGTCTCTGTTCTATGGACTCTCGTGGTTGGCTGCAAAGCCTACCCTAAATTTGCATCATCTTGAAATCCAAAGACCCACTTTTCATATAAGATCACATTCACAGGTATCAAAGATTAGGACTTGGACATATCTTTCTGAAGCCAGTATTCAGTCTAATACAAGTGCATAGCTTAGATAGCAGAATTCAGATGATTCAGAATAACATCAATAAATTTTGTTAGTTATTTGAACCTGGTGAAATTTGATAATGCTGATGATGGATGTGATAAATGAAAGAGATCCCTTGATTGTTAAGAAAAGAGCTTAAGTACGTTGAAAATAATTTGAGATGTAATAGTAATTATATTTTATAACTTTTCATTTCATAAAAATGTACTCATACATTTCCTGTAATTCATATTAATTATGTTTTATTACTAAAACATCACTTTACCAGATATTCTCCGCACATTATAATTTCTGTTTGACTGATATCTTAATCCAAAGACTCATGGAAACAAGTTTTTAAGGAAAAAATAAGTAGAAATTTTTGTTTCATTTATTGCTTTTTAGATTTTAGGGCCTAGATGTTTGAAGCAGAGGTCTAAAATTCTTTTATTTTTATGTTATATCTCTTTAACAGTATTCAAATTTCTGATTTGTTTTTAAATTTAAATTTACTATATATTCTTTAGAATACCAGAATGTAGATAACAAGTTAGGAGGCATAGTAACCACTCTCCTTTGTTGTTGTTTTGCTTATGCCTTTCTCTTTCTGCATTCTTGGTAGTTTGGTTTCATTCCCACAAATTTGGTTAAAAACAAAGGAACTATTTTTCAAATATATTAACAGTGTAAAAAAAGTCAGTTTATATCAACCTTATAAATTGTGTGGGTTTTTTGTTTTTTTGTCTTTTGGGGGTTTTGTTGTTGTTATTGTTATTGTTGTTATAGCTGTTTTTCTTTATCAAGCTCCGAATATTTTAAGATCTTTTTCTTTTCTTTGGGCCTGGGGAAGCAAATTTTATATCTGGGACTTTTTGGAAGGAAAATTATGATTTTTTCTGTTGTTCTTTTTAGACTTTACATAGGTAGATACGCTGTTTTCAAATTCAAGATCCAAAACCTCAAACTGCTAAAAAATTATAAAGTTTCTGATTTTATTTTACTTGACCAAGTCATTCCAGATTTGATCCTCACCCAGAGAGCTAAATACCGCAATTTTATTTTTGGTCTTCATAACAAAATACTTTTAATTGTCAATAAAAAATAATGTTTTGTATTGACCTTTTTAAAATAACTTAAAACTTGTAAAATCCCCAAATAATCCTCTGGATTAGTGACAGGCAGATGAGTTAAAGAAATCTTCTTTTAAGATTAAGATGCTATGTGGAACAAGAAAAATATTGAGTCAATAATACCTTAAATTGATTTAGTGATTTGGTTTGTTGGATTACTTCTACTAGAGAACAGAATCATATGTGTGATAGATTAGGTTTTGAAGGACTGTGATGTCTTTGGCATACCTTTTTATTGTTTCATGTGTTTTGCTATAATTATTTTATAAGTAGTTTTAAATCTACTGACATTTTCATCACAGCCAGTATTAGAGTAGCTCTAAAAACCTTCCTGCCATTTAGGATTTGAATGATAATACAAATTAGTAACTCTGTAAAAGAAAGTTAAACTATTTACTACTAATGCTATTACACAAGAAGGTAGAAAAGACACTTCATGTATATGATAACAAAATATTTTAATAACAAAATATTACAAATCAGTCATTCAGGAAATGTGTGAGAGCAATCTGATTTTGACATATGGTACCCCTTTGGAAATCTGAGTGATTGGCTAGCTAGGCAGGTGTGTTCTCACCTTAGTGAGGGTGATTGTTTTGATAGGACTGGACTATTTTATTAAATATATAGAACGCATTCAACAAAGCTACTGACAACTTCCTTTGTGCAAGGTGCTTGACTACATGCCACAGAGGATGCCAAAATTAATAAGACAAAATGTCTTTTTTAGAAGTAGTTAGGTCTATGGGGCGCCTGGGTGGCTCAGTCAGTTAAGCGTCTGACTTTGACTCAGGTCATGATCTCACAGTTTGTGGGTTCAAGCCCCACATCAGGCTCTGTGCTGACAGCTAGCTCAGAGCCTGGAGCCAGTCTTCAGATTCTGTGTCTCCCTCTCTCTCTGACCCTCCCCTGCTCACGCTGTCTCTCTCTCTCTCAAAAATAAATAAAAACATTAAAAAAATTTAGAAGTAGTTAGGTCTATTAGGGACATGCAATTTGTATAGTGATAATGTCAATGGAGGTACATAAGTGTTATATGACCATGGTTCTGAGTAGATACATACAACCACTGGCTCAGATACTCAAGGATAGTCCCTGGAAAAGAGAATATTTGATGTAACTCCTGGAAGATGGGAAATATTTCAGTAGTGTAAGACGAGATAAAGATATGGTATGAAAAACATACCCGGAGGAAGGCATGGATTTTTATTTATTTAGTTATTTGTTTATTTAAAAAATCTATAGATAACAGAGAACAAACTGATGATTGGAAAAATGGGTGAAGGGAAGAGGGAGATACAAGCTTCTAGTTATGGAATGAATAAGTCATAGAAATAAAAGGCACAGCATAAAGAATGTAGTCAACGATATTGTGATAGAGTTGTATGGTAACAGGTGGTAGCTACACTTGTGGATGTAGGATAATGCATAAACTTGTGGAGTCACTGTGTTGTATACCCCAAACTAGTGTAATACTGTGTGCTACCTATATTCAAATAAAAAAGTAAATCAAAAAAGTAAAGAAAACATCTTATTGATTTCTGATGAATTGTAATATACATTTTGACTATAATTAGGGTTATAGGCAGTATAAGAAATCTGTTATAGTTCTATAATAGTACTCAAGTCCAGCTATGTATATTTTAAAATTAAGCTTAACTTTATTAAAGCTTAAGACAAAACATCATATCTTCAGTGTAGTTTTGAAGAAGTGTTGATAAACTATAGAGTCCATGACAGTTTGATTCATGGCTGTTTGACCCACTGGTGAACCAGCTTACAGATTCTCTCTTTGAGCAAAAGAAGAGGAAAGGTATAGGACATATTTCAACAGCAATCATCCAATGCAAGCATTGTATTTGACTTATATTTTTTAGAATTGTAGGTTTTTTTTGTATTGTTGGAAAATAGATTTCAAGAAACACACACCTAAATAAATTCCCTTTTTTAAATTTCAAAGTGAGTTACAGTCTTGTAGTTCATACAGAATGTATACCTACACTTAGACAAGGTCAATATTGGGCTTTCTTTATTCTTTTAGTTTTTTTTTTGGAAAAAGGTTTAATTTTCTGATTTTTACTCAAGGAGACAAATAGACATTGATGATATCTTTCAGAATAAGATGAGGTGATTGAAGAGTTTCAGATGGCATACTGATAAGAGTTTTTGTTGGTTTGGGATCCTTAGTTTATTTTTCATTGGTATGTTTTAGTATCTTTAGATGGAGGCTTGGTGATTGGGCTCCGTATGATTTATTGGCAGTATTTTGAGATATTAGCAAGCATTTTGGAAGGCAAATAGAAGTCATTATAATCATCTCCTAGACTTAATCCATTAGTGCTCATTTCAGACTCATTGTTTCTTTCTTGTCTTTAGAATGATTTCTTACTTTGTTTTGTCAGAAAGGAGTAACATAAAATCAAATTAAAATTGTAAGCATTACTGGAACTGATAGTGCCATCCAAATATTTCTTAGAAATAGTTCTTTCTTTAAAACTTTCATCCTGGCTCCCTCTATACTTTGATGTACATGTTGATTTTCTACTTCTGTTAGCTTTTCTTTAATCTTTTTTTTCTTGTGAATTTCTAAGTTTAGTTTTAATTTGTTCAAATTTAGTCTTGAAGATAACTTCTTTTGTAATGGCAATTCTTTCTAGGTGAATCAACCTTGGTAATAATTTTGTCCTTATTACATTGACAAACATTTTGTTCTACATTTTCAGCTAAGATGTATGTTTACTAGAGAGTCTGCAACTGTTATTCTTTTCAATTTAAAAGATTTCCCTGACAAGTAACTCATTTCAAAGTCATTAAAGCTATCAAAGTTACTAAGATCATTAATTTTTTTCTGCCAGCTGCCATGGATGGACAGAATTCTGTGAAAGACATTGTCAGTAGATTATGTTCACCTGAACTGGAATATTCAAAATCAAATTGTCTGTTTTGAGCAATAGCAGGTATTGGCTCTTCTATTTGTAATGATTCTTCTTGTTCTGGAAGGTCAGCTTCCTGAGGAGGAACTTGATGTTAAGTCTCCTCAAGTCTTTGGAGTCATCATTAATATTGGAATCCATTGGAATCCATTCCAAAGGGACATACTCATTGGTCCTGAGCAAGTTTTCTTTGTTCTGAAATATGTTTTTCTTTCAAAACAAATAGCTGACATTCATGGTAGTAACATTCTTTTCTCAGCTGTAAGATGGTATCTTGGGCTTCTCTCACTTTGGGTTTTTCATCACCCAAATCTAAAACTAACATTCTATTGTAGTTCAGATAATTTTTAAGCAGTATAGAAATGTTGGTGATTATTTGATATAGCATAGCTACAAATGAGTTTGAGTTTCCCACTCTCTGCTAAGTTATTATTCCTTTTCTCTTTTCTCTCTTTACAACTTCAAGACTAACCTGAAAAGATTTTTTTAAGGCATCGTTCTTAGGCCATCTTTTATTTGCCCATCATCTCTGCCACAGCCATCCTCCTCATCTGCCAAGGTTCTATGTGGCTGCTGGCATGGCTTACCCTCAAAGACTGTGACACCATCTCCTGTCTCATGCAACTGTTGTGACCACCTTGAAATTCTCTGCTGCACTCTCCCATTGGTTCACTGGATGTGGTCTTCTAACATGAAGGCACTACTGTTCACTCAGGGAGAGTCCCTCTGTGCCAGGCAGTGTCCCACCACATCTTAAAATAACTTAATAAAAAATATCATGACCAGTTACCTTGCCATATGCAGTTCCTAACTTAGTTTCTTTTCAGCTTCTTCAACAATTTCAGTAAATACTTGTTAAATGTTTTCCATGTACTTGACATTTTGCTGGATGATAAAGTACAGAAGTGAACAAGACATTATAAGAACCCTGTTCTGAGAGATATATTCTACCAACTGTTTTACTTAAATAGCTTTAAGATAAGAACTGATATTTTCTCTGAATTGTCATGTATATCTTTAACTTTACATACTAGAAAAAATAGAATTTATCAGAAAACATATTCATATAGCTTAAAACATGATGTTTATGAAATTGGTATTTCTCCATAGAAAAAATTTCTGGGTAATGGAATATTCGATGATTAGCAGAGGCAGCATGAAAACATTAGGCTTTAGTTGTGATGAGAAATAACCAGTCTGTAAAAACAGACAAAGAATGGAAGGACACTGTGGATTTCACAGTTTGACCATGCTTTGTTACAATTGTTAGAATATTGCTTCTATTCTCTAATTCAGTCATATAGCATTTTATTTTATTTTCTCATTATTCAAACAGAACCCACGTATACATATTCATAAAGATGATTAGTTACATAGAATAATAACAGAAAATTATTCAATATGTTAATCTTTACATTATTCTAATCTTAGCTAAAGAAAAAATTTTACTGTATGAAATCAAAAGATTGGATAGATTTATGAGCCTATCTTATTTTTTATGTGTATATATAGAATAGAAAAAAAAACTAAAACTATAAGGAAGAAAGGAAAATTCAATACTTATCCCATCACCCAGAAATAAACACTAATCCTAAAAATATCTCACTAATATGAGTACTATTATAATTTTTATTTTATGAATAAAGAAATTGAGGCTTAGATGTGTTGAGTAACTTATACAATGGGGCTTAGATAGTGAGTGGCATAGATGTGATTTGAACCTGTCGACTTCAAAACCCTGTTTCAAGCCAATGTGAATAAATGTTCTAATGTTATGGTTCTTAATGAGTGATATGTGTATTTTATTTAACCAACACTCCATTTCTGGATACTTAGGTTGTTACATTTTTTTATACAGTGCTACAGTAAACACTGGACGTTTTGTCCACTGTTTTTATATATAAAAATGCCAAGAAATGGAAGAATTTGTACAAGTGACATTTTACAAACTACCTTCCACAATTATTTCCCACAATTTGTTCTAATATACAGAAAAAGTAAAAAGAATATTAAAATGAACCCCAAAATATCCCATCAATTAGCTTCAACAGTGATCATCATTTTTACTACTTTTGTTTCATTTATATTGATGTTTATTTGTTTACTATAATTTATAAAGAAAATTCAGATAATGTATCACTTTACCCATAAGTACTTCAGAGTATATCTCTAACAGATAAGAACTAAACTTCGTTAAAAAAATAAAAAGGAATTGAACTTTATGGTGATTTTCTGTTTCTTTCTTGCAATTTATGTGTTGAAGAAATAGGATCATTTTTCTTCAACAAATTTCTATGCTACAGATTTGACCGATCTATTGTGGTATTGTTTAACCTGTTCAATGTCCCATCTGTTATTTTATTTTTTATTTTTTATTTTCCCACCTTATTTCCTCCTCTAAACTGGTGGTTAGATCTGAAAGCTTGAGGAGAAGCACCTGGGTGGCTTAGTTGGTTAAGTGCTGGCTTTTGTCTCAGGTCATGATCCCAAGGTCCAGTTCCTGTGTTGGAGCCCTGCATCAGGCTTTCTGCTCTGTGCTCTCAGCACAGAGCCTACTTTGGATCCTCTATCCCCCTCTCTCTGACCCTTCCTAGCTCACAAGCATATGTGCACTCTCTCAAAAATACATAAACATTTAAAAGCTTGAGGAGATTCAGGTTAAATTTTTTTGTCTTATTTTGCTTTTTTGTTTTGTTTTGTTTTATTTTTGGGGTTTTTTTGGCAACAATATTTTATCAGTGATGCTGTGTACCATATTCGGAAGTGTATGCAATTTTAGGTTGCTGCATTTTTAGTGATCACAAGATTGTTCATTGGGTCCAGAGACATATTCTTTAGTCTCTGTTCCTTCTTTCTTTCCTTTGCCTTCCCTTTCTTTTTTATTAATTTTTTTCCAATTTGATAGCCTAAAATTAGTAACTCATTGTTTTTCATTTCTATGATTACTAGTGATAGTGATCTTTTTTTCACATACTTGTTGATTGGCTTTTTGAACTGTACTTACTTGTTTCTTGGTCTTTTTTGTTCATTGCACTATTTGCCATTGTGGAAGAATGAACAAGTCTTTTGTTGTATTATAATGTAGCTAGGCTAGAGACATGTTTAATTTTTTTTTTACATAGAACATTTTTAAAGAGTGCTTTAAAGGTGTTTCTAATCTAATAAGAAACCTTACTCATATATTGGCTTAATTATAACACATAGTAGGTAAACTATTATAAGACTGGTGAATTTATTCAATTTTTAAGAAAAAATATTTCATAAATTTAAATAATACACAATTTTCTACACAGAATATTATTATTTTTAAAAATTTTTATTTTATTTATTCATTTTTAATATTCATTCACTTTTAAGAAAGAGAGAGAGACAGAGTGTGAATGGGGAAGGGGGACACAGAGAGGACACACAGAGAGAGCACACAGAGAGAAGGAGACACAAAATCCAAAGCAGGCTCCAGGCTCCAAGCTGTCAGCATGGAGCCTAATGTGGAGCTGGAACTTATGAACTGTGAGGTCATGACCTGAGCTGAAGTCAGATGCTTAACCAACTGAGCCAATACACAGAATATTACTTTTAAATATAGTTTTCTATGACACTCATCTGTCAACAGTTCTTTAATGTTTACTAAATCTGACCATAGGAAAGATCTTTATTCTTATTTAATATACCTAGATAAGAAATTCAACTTATGATGAAAATATATAAAATGAGTAAAAATTTAAGTATTATGGAAAATGTACATAAATATTTGCTAATTTTTTTCAACAAGTTAATGAATAACTTGGTGATTTTAATCTGAAAACACTTATGTCAAATAGCTTTTTAATGTTTTTACTTCAAGTTTTTCATTAATACTCTTGAAATGTGTGACCAATGATTGTAATTACAATTTTAGCAAAAGTGAGATTTAAGTCATTTAGCTCTTAATATGTTTTATTTTCACATCTTTTTTTCTATTTTTTTAAATATATTATTGATACTAAACCTTTGCTGCCTTAAGGACTGTGAATATTTTCCTAGGTTGTCATTTGCCTTTCACCATATTTACCTTCCTTTAGATTTATAGCAATTTAAAAAAATTTTTTAGTGTTTATTTTTGAGAGAAAGAGAGACAGAGCTCATGTTGGTGGGGGGCACTCTGAGCTATCAGCACAGAGCCCGACACGGGGCTCAAAGCTACAAACCATGAGGTCATGACCTGAGCCAAAGTTAGATGTTTAACCGACTGAGCCACCCAGGCACCCCATGTAGTAATTTTTAAATTATATGAGGTGGGGCACCTGAGTGGCTCAGTCAGTTGGACGTCCGGCTCAGGTCATGATCTCACGGTTCATGGGTTCGAGCCCCGCGTCGGGCTCTGTGCTGACAGCTCAGAGCCTGGAGCCTGCTTCGGATTCTATGTCTCCCTCTCTCTCTGCCCCTCCCCTACTCGTGCTGTCTCTGTCTCTCAAAAATAAAAAACATAAAAAAAAATTTTTTAATGATATGAGGTAAAATATGACGGGAGACTTGATTTTTATTATTTCATAGTAGTTATGTTCTTAACAAGTTGCTGCAAACACAGAATAAGTGAATATTAAATCATTACTCCTAGTGGTCCTGTGAGCCTCTTGTCACATTTTTATTAACCAATCAATATATAACATTGTTTTATGTGTGTTCTCTTTAAAGGCACCTAATTGAATATATATTATTGATTCATTAATATTGAATTCATGGCCAGTAACACTCTAACACATGTTGAACAAAGCTTATCTAACGTATTTTCTCTATGAGATACCTGACAGCCTTATGCTTAGGAATACTGACAGCACTTTCACAAGTATGCTTGGGGAATATTTTAAGGAGAAAAATCCAAAAAAAAATACAAAAATGCAAAAATGTGACCCTAAAGACCACAAAAAGGACACTTGTTTAAAATATGAGTGGTGGAACAAGAAGGCAAAACATTCCACCTCAGCTGGAAATGTCTATATTAAGCTACTCAATTTTTTTCCCATCATGTATCCACATGATCACAAATGGCCAAAAAAATATTTGTTTGCATGTTACAAATTTTTTAAAAATTTTGGGAAAAGGCAACTTCATAAGTTCATAATACTAAATATTGACGATTGACCATATTTCCTTTTCGATTTTTTCTTTGCTTTTTTAAGTCACCCACATTTTAATGATGTCTTTGAGTAATTCCTATTATGATCTACTGTTAATGACCTATATTTCATTAAAAGCAAATAATTGTATTTAAGCAAATCGTGATTTAAAAAATACACCAAACCAGTGTTTTCTGCAATAAAGTAGTATACTATAGATTCTTAAGAATTTAACAATCTACATGACTACATCAGACCTTGATCTGATGAGATTAAACATCATCACTCATGCTTTTTTCCAATCAATAACACTTATTTTTTATATAATTTTCTGTATTCTCTTATTGGAATTAATATTCTAATACCTGGAAAATATTTGAGTACATGTAAATTAAGTTTGTAAGAATTTTAAGAATTTGGTTATTAGTTGTTCTGATATATGCTTTAATACAGAGAGTTTAATTACTAGAAAGTGGCCCAGACTGGCTTGAAAATAAGCCCTTGTGAAATATTCTTAATGAGAAGATTAGCTTTATTCTGAAATTCTTGATACTTATGTAGAAGCTTCTTTGGCCTTAAGTGCATACCCATAATGATGAAGGGAACATGTGAGGAATTTTAAAGTGTTGGTATGAGGAACTGTTTTCTTAAATTGGTTTTATTTTACACCAGGTAATATAATCTACCTGAAACACTTCTAATGTTTTTAACTTAATTAAGTAAAATAAATATATGCACACACATAGAGTCATTTTGACAACAACTCTGTATTAAAGATATCACTATTTTTACCATATAAATGAATAAACTGTGAGGCTCACGGGCTTAAAGAACTTATCCAAGTCAACTAACTTGTCTGAGATTACATAGCAAGTAAATGCTAACACCAAGGCTCATCTTTTCACCCTTCACACTATCAGCTCGTTATATTAAACAATTTCACATTCTCTAATTTGGCACATTCTTTCTCACTTTTTGTCCTTCCCATATGCTAGTTCCTTTTTCTTGAACAATCTTACCTTCCCTCACCATCTTCACTTAATGAACTTTCACTCATCCTTCAGTTTTCCTTCCCTCATTTTTCAGTTTTTAGCCCAAGACTTATCTTCCAGTCTGTGGAAGGTGTCTCTCAAGTAGAGGCAGGAAACACTTAACACATTTCTGTTGATATTGACCGCAATGTATTATGTTTGCTGCTTTTCTTGCTTGTATGTGCAATCCGTGAGATCAGGGATCTAGCTAGTTAGTTCACTGTTGTATTCTCAGTCCCTAGCATACTGACTAGCATTTAGTAAGCCCATTTGATTTGAAGTATTTGCTGCTTAAATAAATGTATATTTCCAAATGTTTACCAAAGCAACATGTTTCTGGATTCAGCAAATGTAAGCATTTTGGTAACTTTCGAGATGGTGCATTTCCTGAAGCTATTATAATTGACTTATGAGAGAAAGCTAGAGAAGAGGAATTATCCTGGAAAGGAGTCTTCTTAGTGTCATTAAGTTATACTTGTAGTTAAATGACAGAATATAAACATAAATGTATATGTGTGTATATATATTTCTAAGAGGAAAGGATAATAAAAAATAATTATGGCTTTTCATTAAAAGCCTGGACAACAGAGGTGTCTGAGTGGCTCAGTCGGTTAAGCATCCGACTTTGGCTCAGGTCATGAACTTGCGGTTTGTGTGTTCAAGCCCCCTGTAGGGCTGTGTGCTGACAGCTCAAAGCCTGGAGCCTGATTTGGATTCTGTGTGTCCCTCTCTCTCTCTCTCTGTTCCTCCCCCACTTGCTGTCTGTTTCTGTCTCTCAAAAATAAATAAAGATTCAAAAAAAAAAAAAAAGACTGAACAACAGTAAAAATCAAGGTATAAAAATTCCTCCTTGACATACTATCATAAAAATACAATATTATCATTCACAAAGTGTTAGCAATTAGAAAACATTTATCTCATCATAGATGTGATAACTTTTCTTGACAAACCAGTTCATTTTTTATTTCATATTAATTAAAATATATCCATGAATATATCATATATATACACGAAACTCTTTATTGTAAAATTTTACTGATTTACTTATATTTATTAAGAGTGTTTTAGAGGCCTGGGTGGCTCAGTCGGTTAATCTTCCAACATCAGCTCAGGTCATGATCTCACAGTTTGTGGGTTTGAGCCCCATGTCGGGCTCTGTGCTACAGCTGGGAGCCTGGAGCCTGCTTCAGATTCTGTGTCTCCCTCTTTCCCTGCCCCTCCCTCGCTTGCACTCTGTCTCTCTCTTTCTCAAAAATAAATATACATTAAAAGAATTAAAAAATAAAAAAGTATTTGTTAATCACTTTTGTGCTTGAAGGGGCATATATGAGAGGGACACCAACATGAAATAACTGTACAGACACAGATCCTCTTCTCAGAAACTTTATTGTTAAGACAGACACCCAAGAGGATAATAATAAACTGTTCATTATAACAAACAATTTCCAAGCCCAATTCCATTGTCAACATATTTCAAGCAATATATTAAATACAATTGGAGTACAACCCTGTAGTATGTGATAACTGTGTGTCACTCTTCTGTGCCACTAAAACTGAGTGCAAACAAGATAGGGAATGCACTTGTTTTTACCTATCAGTGCTCTAAGCAGATAAAACTCATTTGTCTTGGCCTCTGTAGCATGTTGATATCACTGACCAAACACCAATTTGGGCTGTGTTCTTTTGTGCAGGAAGGAACAGGAGCAATTTAAATCACCCTTAGGCAACGTTCATTGTCTTCATTCATGTTCCCTTTCTTGGCGCTGATTACTTATCTTGGCTCTCCTATTAACTTCTGTGTGACTTGAGGGATACAGGAATTTAACAAATGTGATCTATCTCATTTGTAAAATGCAACTAATCTACTTACTGTGGCAATGAACAGAATTTGTAATAATACCAGGCAACTCTAATTACTTGAATTACTAGAAAAATTTGCCACAAATTTGAAGATTACTTATGGGCTGTATAAACTGTCTCTCGGTGTAACATAGAAGTATCTCTACCGTTTACTCCCCTGGGTAGGATAAGAACTAGCTTAGATATACTCTATTTGTGTCTTTGCAGGAGCTTAGGGTAGTTTTCTCCCACTTTTCCTTATTTTTAGCCAAATATTTGGCATCAAATATTCAGATTAAATATAAATATGCTGGACTATAGATCCATGTAATTACTCTTCTTGTCTTTAAAATTATCTGTTAGATTTTACCAACAATTCAATCCCTTTTGTAAAGAATTTATAAACACTTTTGCAGTGTTTGTAAAGAATTTATAAACACATTCTTATTTCTCTTCTTTCTTGCCACTTGGATTTACAGAGGCTTAAAATATAATTTCTTATTTCTCCAGCCTCCCTTGCAGCTAAGGTTAGCCTTGTAATAATAGTTCTGGTCAGTGAAACAGCAGATTACTGGGGGAGGTTCTTGAAATGGTGAAGCAGAGACTACTGATAGTGTTCCTTCTCCCTTCTTATCATGTTGAAAGAAATCTGCAGTAGCCACCTTGAAGAAGAGACAAAATTATAAGAGAGAATAAGGAGTTGACTTTGTTGAGCTGTTAAATCAACACCACAAGATTCCTATTTTCAGAATTCTATCAATGTGAAGAAAAATAAGCCTTTATTTATTTGAGTCACTGTAAGTGGATATGTTGTAAGCTAAACACATTCCTGAAATGAGAAAAGAGTATAAATGTACATGCAATACTATGTATATGTATATTATGTTAATGAGGCAAGCAATTTAAGAAGGAGGGTGCAAAGAAATTTAATTTATGAAATTCAGGTTCATGTTGTGATGAAGTTAATGAAAATCACTATTTTAGCAAAAATAGTATAATTATAAAGATTCAAAAACTTGTACTGTTATAACCACATACTGCGTCGAGAAAATCCCCACTGATCAAGCAGCAATCACTTCCTAACATCTTAAGGCACCCCCCTTCACACCCTCACCACAGAAAAGGTAAGAATTTTAACTCTCTTGGGGCGGGTCAGAGGATAAGCCTTAATCACTGATTGTGTATTACCAAGATTGCCATTAATGAAACTATTAATTTACGTAATTTAAAAGACAAAGCAAAATTTAAATGTGATTATCAAAGAAATTCAATAAATATTTCTCAAGTGCCATTGATGAAAGCAGTGCTGTGCTAGCATTGCAACGTTTAACAAAAAAGCATGGTTCTTAATCTGCTGTTAAGAAGCTTGTAGTAAATATTGAATGTATTTAAAATAATCTTTAGTGTAATCATGGAGCAATAAATAAAATTTAATGTCAATTTCAGCACCTAGCAAGTAGATTTTTATTAGTCAAATCCAATAAAATTTTTATTAACAAAAGAATTAAATTAGTGAAAGTATTAATTTTGTATTAGTAAGAAAATCCTTTTTGTTATTGTAAAAAAGTATGCCTACCTTTTGTACTCACATTCTAAAATAATTAATAGATCAATTATTCTCTGTTAAAATAAATTCTTTAGTAGTACTAATACCACAGGCAAATCCAGAGTACCCTCATATGCAAATTTTAATAACATAAAAATACTTGATACTATACTATAGCCTTAAAGTCCTGTATGTTTGATTCCTCAATGAACTTAGCGATCTTTTATTTAGAGTTATCATTATCATGATATAGAAAATTCAGTGGGAAAGTATTTTCCCAAAGGCTCGATGACTAAATTCATGGGCTTTATGATAAGGGAAAATATTAATCTAAAGCTTAAAAAGACCAACTGAAAATTAACTTCACTTAAAATACTCCACATTAATAATGAATAACGAAGGTTAGTCTGGCTTCAACCTTAAAGATATATTGTCAAAAATGTTCGCCTTACCAAGTTTTCAGAGAAATGAGATGACCTGTATTTCAGAGTATAAGAGGTACATTGAGACTAGGCAAAGGATAGGCTAGAGTGGAAGCAATGAGAATAATTGAAGCATGTTGTCTAATGATCTACTTCATACTCAATGAAACTTCCATGTTCAGAATGTACTACAGGAAAGTAAGAGGAACATGGGTTCCTTGAAGAATTTGTGCTTAACTTTAAACTAATAGATAATATTTATATGTTGGAAGTCAAAGTTATTTATTGTTCTTTGAGAAGAATTTAATTTCCATATTTTATTTGCATTTATAATCCTCCATCTATTTCAAGCTACACGACAAAGAAATTCAATTTCTAGTCAGTAACACAACCGGCAAATTGTCTGGTGGCAAGTTTCATTGTTAGCACTCCTTTTGTTTTTTAATACATTTTATTCACAGCTGTGATATTTGAATGGATGTCCTGGTTACATTGGAATTTGCGTGGCAGCAGCTAGAGATTAGAGTTCAGCTCTAGGAAGGAGTAGGATGGCATCTAACATAAAATCAAGAGGCTATAACTCAAATGCAAATAAGTCAGCAAAAGCAAGCATATCATTTCTATGACAGAAAGGGATCACATCTGATTTGCTTATCATTGTATCACCCTCACTTAAAACAATGCCTGGCACATGGTAGGTTCCCAATTGATAGTTATTGAATCTCTAGTTCAAAAAAACAAGATCAGAAACATCTTGGGAGTGTTATTTATAAGAAGAACACATTAGCAACAAAGATAGAAGGTGGCACAAAAATCTTTGTAAGCGAAAGATGCGTTATATACTTAGAGTAAAAAAGTAGAAATACTCTGAGAGCTTGTGGGGCTTAAGTCCACAAATGGAGGAAATTGTTTTGTCTGAAGAACTCAGCATCTCAGTGTTTATAGTTGGAGTAGCTGACTGCTATAATAAAAAAAAGAACCCTCCCCTAATCTCAGCAGATAATTATAATAAACAGCTTATTTCATATTCTTTTGAATGTCCAATGCAGGTCTATAATGTGCACCCTGTATAAGCAGTCATCCAAAGATCCAGGGTCCTTCTATTTTTTTTTTACAACTATTTCCTTTAAATCTTTAGATTTTTCTCCATCAGCCAACAGATGAAGAAAAAGAAAGAGGTATTTATGTACTCAGAAGTTGGTACACATCACCTCCATTCACATTCCATCATTTGCCATTTGCCGTTTCCATTTGCCATTGAGGCAAACCAAAATCAGAGTTAGTTACTGGAGCCAGATCAGAGCACAATGACAGTACTTGGGTGGTAAGAATCCTCTCTGTAGGATCTGGATGTCATTCCTTGTGGGCCAGTAGCCTAAGAACTGAAAGGAAAAGTAATCCACACTCTCATACATATAATATGCAGTGATTGAGCATAAAAACACACACACACACAGTAGAAACTTGTTTTTAGAGAAAGAACAGAAGACACTCATCCATAAAAATTATGAAGTATGACTAGACAGGATGTGAAGACCCCCACTGTGGTGCAATTGGGAGGGATATTCCTTAATTAGACTTCAGTTCTGCTAAGAAAAACACACTGATCCATTTTTTTTCTAAGACCCCTGGCCCCAGGCTCTGGGAAGTTTTTCCTCTTCCATTAGCTTCCATTGCCAGATGTGACGTGAGCACCGGGTGCATGCGTACCTTGATTGCTGCCCCATATTCACAGTTTATCTCTGGCAAATGCAAGTATTGGGGCCAAAGAGTTATTTTAAATATCAAATAATTTCAAGTTCCTGGTTTCTTTACTCATAAAATTTCCTTGAAAACTTACTGGGCTTTGATCTATTTGATTCTAGTCAATTCTATGTCAGTAACTACATCCAAAGTTCTTTCTTGTGCATGCCAGTCTTTCTCCACTGGTTGGTAGCTACATTAGGCCATCAGACATGGATGGAGATATGATACCCTGAATCTGATCTTTGCCATAAAGGCTAAGACCTACTAGGCCTTTGACACCCAGAGATCCTGAGGCAAATTATTTCCTATTGTTTGGAACCTTGAAATAGTTGTCTTTAGCATTCCTTCAAGCCCTCAAATTTGTGGACTTTCTCTTAATTATCACTTCTGCTAACAACCCTGCCCATTTTTGCTTAAGCTCATCTCTTTCTTTCAAGATTCTGCTGAAAACAACAATAGCATCCACCACTTGGTCATGTGGATTCTTTATTACTTTCCTTAGAGCTGTAGGCTCTGTGAATATGTGCCTGCTTTCCAAGTCATCACTCTTGATAGTTTTACCAAATGTTTGAAAAGCAGAATAGGACTTGCCAGCCTTGTAACTTCTGACTCCTTGCCATCTATGGCCCACACACCTAGCATTAGCTTAATGCTACCTATCTCAGTTTTTGTCATGGTAGCACCCAACTTCAAAGTATCAATTTCTATATTCAGAGAAGCTTACTATTGCAACCTCAACATTGAGTGGCTTAAGCAATAAAAGTTTATTTCTTACTCATGTCACAGTTCAGTTTAGCTCTCTGTTGGGTGGAGGGGTTGGAATGTGGACAGGCTCTAATTTAGTGCCTCAGTAATCCCTGTCCCAGTTATCTGTGACCCTGTGACTCCTAAACCAACAGTTCTCAAATTATGGTCCATGGACCTTTGTATGGAGGTGGTGGCCTATAAGGCCAAAACTTTTTCTTTTTCCTTTTTAGTAATTAGTGAAGATCATACAACCTTTTCAGCATATTGACATTTGTACTGATGTAAAAAAAAACAATGATGAGTAACACTGCCGGTGCCTTTACACAAATCAAAGCAGTGGCATCAAAATGTAATAGTAGTTCCTGTCTTCACTGCCACTCACTTGCAGTCAAAACATCATCAGTCTTTTAAGAATGTCCTTGATGAAGGAAGAATAATTCTTAATAAATCTTGATTTTTGAGTGCAAATCTTTTAAGTTTATTTTGAGAGAGACAGAGACCTTGTGAGCAGGGGGAGGGACAGAGGAAGAGAGAGAGAGAATCCCCAGCAGACTCTGCACCACCAGGTGCAGAGCTGTATGTACATGGGGCTTGAAGTCCCAGATCCCGAGACCATGACCTAAGCTGAAACCAAGAGGCAATCACTTAACTGACTGAGCCAACCCAGGCGCACTGGCTGCACACGTTTTATATATTCTGTATAAAGAAGTGTTTGTACGCATAAAGCAACTTCTGCTGAACACCATATTGTCCCAAGGAAAAGCCCTTTTTCTACTGTTTGAGTTTCAAGCTAAACTTGTCTTTTTTTCTGGAATACTATTTCTGCTTGAAAGAACAGATAATTCAGACTTTGGTATTTTGTGGAAATATCCTCAAAAAAAAAGACAAAGTGAGCCAACTATTTCAAGGACAACAATTGTCAATTTTTGTGACAAATGGTAAAATTCAACATTTCAAGTAAAAATTAGAACTTTAGAAATTTGGAATATAGAATTCAGAAATTTAGAAATTTGTGCTACTGTGAGCTGAGAGGCTTCCCAATTGTTTAAGACTTTTCTGATGAGATTGGTGGTAATATTGAATTGTACAATGAAATGTGTAACATTTGGAAGATAATGTACAATTGGTGATCCAGTGTTTTCCAAAAGACCAATGTTTAATATTGCAAAACCATATACTGGTAAGCTGTCCATTCAGAGTGCAAAATAGAGCCATGGATTTTAATGTAACAGAATATTAAAAGTGTTGTTTCAATAGCTTCAGATTCTGTATTTTTTTTAAGTTTATTTATTTTGATAGAGAGATCATGTGCATGCATGAATAGGGGAGGGAAAGAAAGAGGGAGAGAGAATCCTAAGCAGGCTCCCCACTAAGAGCATAGAGTCCAATGTGGGTCTCGATCCCACAAACCATTACATCATGACCTGAGCCAAAATCAAGAGTTGGATGCTTAATCGACTGAGCCACCCAGGTACCCCCAGATTCTGTAATGAGGTTTAAGAAACCAAGAGCTTTTGTGACGTATCCCAAATCATCTTAATGTACTTGCCTTTTCCAACTACTTATCTATGTGAGGTTATTTTTTTCATATGCAGAATTAGATATGAAAATCTAGTTATATTAAGCCAGCATTAAATAAATTTGCATACTGCAAATAATGGCACTCTCCTCAATATTTTTTTGTGTTTGAAATTATAGTTATGAAATTTTTTTTAATGTGCCTGCCATTAGAAAGTTCTTGACAATATTCCTCCCCTTACTAGGGTTGTTCTCATCTTTCTCTATTCATTTCTACTTGGTATTTGTTCTGTAAATATGTGTCCTCTTTTTCTGTAATTATCATTTATCAAGGCCACACTATGAATTGGCCTTGACAAGGTGTTTTACTTTTATATTTAAAGTAATACTCAAAAAAAAATCCATGAGGAAAGATTATCCCCATTTTGCAGAAAAGAAAATCTAGGTGCAAGATGGTGAGGTAACTTAGCCAATGTCCTCTGGAACCAGAATTCAAACTAGATTTAGCCAATTGCATTGTCTCTGTTCTTTCCACTTTCTTATATTCCATTATAGAAAAATGACTGTACCAAATCAAAGCCTGGCCATCTAATTTTCTTTTAAGTTATATTAGTCTTAATAGATTTTCTACTCTAACTCACATTATCTGGAACCTTTGGATTTTAGGAAATCTTTAGAAATTAATTCAAAACATGTTCTTATCTCACATACAAGAGATTTCTCTCACTAGAAAACACGCTGGATGAAATAACTTAGTTGTTTAATAATTACCCTCAATCTCTTTACAAGAATATGGAATTTATTTTTCTACTCTCCAAATGTTAACTTGCAAATTGCCTTGTGATATTCTATCATTTTTATTTGTAAATATATGTTTGTACCAATAGCAGCCACTCTGGCAAGTTCAATCTCAGGAAACAATATGCAATAAATATGCTCTAGAACTGTTGCAGTAAATATGCTACATAATTCACTTTTTTTTTCATTTTTTCTATTTTTCTCAGTCCAGCTCTTCCTACTCATTACTGATTGATGGAACCACTCCCATATTTCAAACATTCAATGCCCCTCAAATGACTACTGAATTAAGTATAAATTCCAACTTGGAATGTATTCAAAGCCTCTTCCCATACCTGGGCACTTCTTCTCTTACTGCCATGGACTTTCTCAAAGCCTTTATTGGACTGGACCACTGTTTTCCTAACTTGTGTTGTATTCTCTCAGCCCTTTACCTGCCTATGCTTTTTCTTTCATCAAAAAAAAGAGGGGGTGGGGGGACCTGAGTGACTCAGTAGGTTAAGCGTCCGGCTTCCGCTCAGGTCATGATCTCGCGGTTCGTGAGTTTGAGCCCCATGTTGGGCTTTGTTCTAACAGTTCAAAGCCTGGAGCCTGCTTCAGATTCTGTGTCTCCCTTCTCTCTGCCCCTCCCATGCTCGTGCTCTGTCTCTCTCTATCTCTCAAGAATAAATAAACGTTTAAAAAAAGTTACAAAAAATAAAAAATAGGATGTCCTCTCCATCCTATTCATACCTAATTAAATCCTTTTTATTTTTCAACATTTCTCTGAATTCTGACCTTTACACAAAGCTTTACGAGATTATTATATATAATACTTTTCTTCTCTGAACTCCCAGTTTCATTTGTATCTTTTTCTTAGAGCCTCTATTATGTTTTATTTTACCTTATCTGTTTGTATACTAGGCTTGCTCTGAAATTAGGCTCATAACTTCCTTAAACAAAGAAATCCTGCCTTCCTCATCTTCTGTCTTAATAATGCCTTCTGTATAACAGTTGCTCATTCTGTGTAACTGGAGGTAAATATGCTTTTTACCCTTCTAAGTTTCCTAATTATCTAATATAGGCAGAAAAATTCTTTGAAAATGAACATCACATAGAAAGTATATTATTTTTTAAATCATTATTTTCTTGGCACTAGTTTTGGGATGGAAACTTTCTTATTCATGTGTGGACTACACTTGCACTATAGTTATTCATCAAATACTTTTATCTACATATGGCTTTTCATTAGTTCAGGACCATTTCCTATATGCTGATCTATTCAAAAAGGTCATGAAAAGATGAAATCTGTCTTTCTTCTTATAACTTGAATATAATTCATTATGCTGTTTGGACTTAGCATCTTTGATATGGACTTTAGGACAACCCATGATTCTTCTATAAATGGAAGAAGAGATGATAGACTTTATACATTAATACCAAAGGTGTAGAACTGCTAGGAAATACTGGCTCTCACTGAAACCCAAGACCTGATGTAATAATGTTCAGAATGAAGAGAATCTGGAAAACTGTACAGAAAGTCACCTTGAAGGGGTGGTAAAATGAGCTATAATGGATTTTGAAGAGGCTCGGTGTCTTGGCGGAAAAGAGCAGTATTCTAATCTTATGTATTGCTTTTCCAAGTATAGGAAAGCTCTTTTCAATAATTCCCCATAACATGTCAGAGACTAAACTATATTCAGTTTAGCAAGTGAAAACTAAAGATACCAAACACGCTCAAGGATTAGAAGCTTACAACTCTGTTAGAGGTGATTACTTTAAATAGATGATGGGCTCAAGACTGGCCTCAGGTCCTTTTCGAGGCTACATCTTGAGTAGTTCTTGGTTCCTGGTCTGTCTGCTCAGGGTGGAAACAATTTGTCTGCCATCCCTGAGAGTGCTCAGAGAATCTCTATTAATCACAGTCCAGGTCTGCTGCCCCTTGGAATTTTGAGAGAAGAAAAACTGTGAGAAATGTGCACACATTTTTTTTTGAGTATTAGACACCTTATAGTTGAATGGCTTGATAATGAGATATATGTATATTCAACTTCAATAGCTAATACCAAAGAGTTTCTCAAAATTGTTGAACTATTTGCAGCCACTCCAGCAGAGAATTCCTGTTGTTATTCATTGGCCCCTATGCACAGTACTGTCAGTCATTTTTAATTTTAGCCATTCCAGTGGACATGTTATAGAATCTCACTGTGATTTAAATTAACATTTTCCTGATGACTAATGATGTTCAGCACCTTTTTATATGCTTATTAACCATTTGGAGATGTTTCTTTATGAAGTATCTACTCAAGACTCATGTACTTTTTTATAGGTTACCCTTTTCTTATTTATAAATAAGATTTCTTTAAACATTCTGTATAAATATTTTGTATTGATTATATGTGATTTAAATATCTTCTCCCATCCTGTGGTTTGTTTCTCCCTGTGGTTTGTTATCTTTTAATAAGAGACGGTTTTTAAAATTTTAATACCTAATTTATCAATCTTTTTTGGATAGGATACGCTTTTTGTATTCTCTTTAAGAAGCATGTGGCTACCAGAGTCGTGAAGATATTCTTTTTTTTTTTAATGTTATTTTTGAGACAGAGAGAGAATGAGACAGAGTGACAGCAGGGGAGGGTCAGAGAGAAAGGGAAACCCAGGATCTGAAGCAGGCTTCAAGCTCTGAGCTGTCAGCACAGAGCCTGACGCAGGGCTCAAACTCAAGGACTATGTAATCATGACCTGAGTCGAAGCTGCATGCTCAACCATTTGAGTCACCCAGACACACTGAAGATATTCTCTTATTTTACAATCTACAAATTTTATCTCTTTGCTTTTTATCTTTTGATCTATATTCATTTAGATTTTATTTTTATATGTGGTATAAAGTAATAATCAAGTTTTATTTAATTTTTCTAGCATGGCTACCCAGTTCATCTAGCAGTTATTACTATTCAAATGACCACATATGTATGCATCATTTTTTTCCTAGACTCTATTCTTTTCCATTGACCTATTTCTCTATCCTTAAGTCATTACTACGTATTTTAATTATTGTGGCTTTATAATTATACTAATTGTGAGAATAACCCTCCCTCCTTGTTCTTCTATACTGGCTTGGCTATATACTTTATATAGTAGACTCTAATTGCTCCTATTTCTATTACATGATACTAAACTATACTAGGTCCATTTTTATATTCATTTTAGAAACAATTTGCCAAATCCCTTAAAAAACAAACTTGTGACTTTTATTAGGAATTATTAAGTCTGTAAATAAATATAGGAAGAATTGACATCTTAATAATATTGTATCTTCCAATCTGTATATACTCTAGCTCTGTAGACCTTCTTTCCTTTTTCCCAATAGTGCTTCCTGGTATTTTGTAAGATATTATATGCATAATTCATTCTATTCTTACATATTTGTATGCTATTGTGAATGGTACTTTTAAAAATTTTTATTGAAATATAATTGACAAAACTTGCATGTAATTAAGGTATACAATGTGATAATTTGATAAGCAATACAAGGTAGGGATAGCCAAGAATTTCTTTAACTAAGGTATCTATAAAAACTTATATCAGTTATCATACTTAATGATGGAATATTGAAATTTTATTCTGATTCTGAAACCAAGACAGGTATTCACTCTCACTATTTATATTTTATATTGTACTTATACTGTCATAAGGTAAGAAAAAAATTCTGATATTTGGAAATAAAATTGTTTTTTGAATATTAATCTTACATCCAGCAACTTTAATAAACTCTCATGTTAATTAAAATAATTTATGTTTAAATTTTGAGGGATTGTATCATCTACATTTGTACCATCTTTTATAATTATTATTATACATTGTACTTTTTTTCTAAATTATGAGCATAATTTTGTTCATAATAGCTTTTGTTTTTTTAATGTTGGAGAACCTCTAGTGATGGCTTCATTTTCATTTCTGGTATTAGATATGCTTTGTCTATTTTTTTCTGAATCAGACTCAGTCAGGAGCTTTATCAATTTTGTCAGTCTTTTCAAAGAACTACCTTTCAACATTGCTCATTTTCTTATCTGTGTGTTTACTTGACATTTTAATTATTTCTTCTATTCCCTTTAATATTTCCAAACTTCTATACTTTGAGAAATTTAACTTTTTACTCTTTTTCTAATTTCTGTAAATGGATGCTCAGTTATTGGTTTTCAGTCTTTCTTTTTAATTAACACACGAGTCTATGGCTATAAATTCTTTGCAATTTTGGCTATAAACAAGAATAGCTATAAAAAAGTACATCTACAAACTTTTCAAAAGTTTGGCATGTAAAATTTTTATTATTATTATTTTTAAAAATATTTTCTAATTTCCATTTTGATTTCTTCTTTGATCCATCTTTTTTTTTAGAACACTTATTGTAGATTTCCAAACATCTGGAATTTATTTTTTTACCATATGATTTCACTTATATTGGAATTAAAAAACAAAACAAAACAATACAAATAAGCAAGCAGACTCTTAAATAGAGAACAAACTGTTGGTTGCCAAAGGACAGGTGGGTGGGAGGGATGGGTGAAATAGATACAGGGATTAAGAGGTACAAACCTCCAGTTATGAAATAAATAAATGGCAGAAATGAAAACTACAGCATAGGTAATATAGCCACTAATTTTGTAATAACATTATATGGTGACAGATGGTGACTATACTTATTACGGTGAGTGTTGCATAATGTATAGAATTTGTGAATCAATACCTTCAAAAAATTGTAAAATACCATTTCACACCTATCATAGGTGCTAAAATGTAGAAGTCAGTGAATTAGGTCTTTCAAAGAAAGAATAAATGGAGATGGTGCAGCACTAATTGGTTATTCCAGTAATTTATTCCAGTTGTTTATTCCTATTAATGATTTCCTAAATTCTACTGGGGGTAGATTTCAATCCTTTGAAATGTGAGGAAATTTGTTAATGTTCCATGTGTATTTGAATATAATGTATGTAATACAGTTGTTGATTCAGTGTTCTATAAATGGAAATAAGATTATTTTTTAAATCATACTGTTCAAATTTTCTTTATACTTATACTGATTTCATACTTACATTTATTTCTTTATACTGATTTTTGTTTTTTTTAATTTTTTTAATGTTTTTATTTATTTTTGAGAGAGAGAGAGAGACTGTGTGAGCAGGGGAGGGTCAGAGAGAGAGGGAGACACAGAATCTGAAGCAGGCTCCAGGCTCTGGGCTACCTGTCAGCACAGAGCCTGACGTGGGGCTCGAACCCATGAACCGTGAGATCATGACCTGAGCCGAAGCCAGACGCTTAACCAACTGAGCCACCCAGGCACCCCAATATACTGATTTTTGTTTTTTTTAGTGTATTTCAATTTTTTTATTTTATTAAGTTTTTTTATTTTAATTCCAGTATAGTTAATATACAGTGTTATATTAGTTCCAGGTGTATAATATAGTGATTCAGTAATTCTGTACATTAGTGCTCATCATGGTAAGTGTGCTCTTTAATCTGCATCACCTATTTCACCCATCCAACCACCCACCTCCCCTCTGGTAACCATCAAGTTGTTCTCTGTAGTTAAGAGTGATTTTTGATTTCTTATTCAATCAATTATTAATAGAGTTGAGTGAAAACTTTTCACTGTGATTGCAGATTAACTCTTTGCTCCTAGAACTTCCAATCTTTCCTTAACTTATTTGAGGCTATATTATTAGTTCCATTTATGAGATGATTCCAAGATAGATTTCAGTTCTCTCTTGAGACCTGTCTATATCTGATTTGCCCTTATTCTTAGGATATAATCCTTAAGAATATCTTGCTAAGGACCCTGATCTTATTTTTTCCCATAGCCTCAAAAGGCTATCTAAGAGACTACTCAGATTCTCTGTCCCTTATTTAGAGTTGTCCCTAATGAAAAGCTGTTCCAAAGGCTAGGCTTGATTGTCTGCATTATTATTTCAGATCTTGACCTCCTATTTCTTTACTGCCTTGTTACTTCTATGATACCTTCATTTAGATGTTTAAAAGTATTATATGCAGATTTTTTTGGCTATTTTCAGTTAGAAGGGTTGGTTTGAATTATTTCTATTAATATGATTTAAAGAATATTTTTATTTTATTTTTGTAATGTTTATTTATTTTTGAGAGAGAGACACACACACACGGAGTGTGAGCAGGGGAGAGGCAGAGAGAGAGGGAGACACAGAATCCATAGCAGGCTCCAGGCTCTGAGCTGTCAACACAGAGCCTGATGTGGGGCTTGAACTCAGGAACCATGAGATCACGACCTGAACTGAAGTTGCACACTTAACCAACTGAGCCACCCAGGTGCCCCTTAAAGTTTTTGTTTGTTTTGTTTTGTTTTGTTGAGAAAGAGAGAGAGTACATGCTTTCCGTACACAGGGGAGGGGCAGAAGGAGAGGGAGAGAGAATCTTAAGCAGGCTCTCTGCTTAGCACGGAGCCCACATGCTGGGGGCTTGATCTCAGGACAGTGAGATAGTGACCTGCGCAGAAATCAAGAGTTGGAGGCTTAACCAACTGACCCCACCCAGGTGTCCTTAAGTTCTTATTTAAATTTCAATTAGTTAACATACAGTACAGTACTAGTTTCAGATGTACAATATAGTGAGTCTATAATTTCATAAAACACTGGTGTTCATCACAGTATGTGTACTTCTTAATCCCCATAACCTTTAATTTTTAAAGTTTTATCTTTATAAAAGTTGTCTCAAGTCTGAGGACAGCTATTCATAGTTTCCATTTTGTAGTTATTTTGGTTTAGGTTTGTTTTCCACTTAAATTTTTAATTCACCTAAAATATAATTTGAAGTCAATATGGAAGTTTTTCTCCAAGAAAAGTAATTTTGCTAATATCTTTATTAAATAATATTTTTTCTCATTGATTTGAAACCCCTAGTATACACTAAATTATTTTCAGATTATTTCTGATTATATATTTTGGTTCATTGTTATATTTTTGTACAAATATCAGAATTTAATTATGTTAGCTTTGTAGTATAGTTAATATATTTGGTGTTTTGACTTTTTTCAATGGAATTTTTCTTTTTAGAAACTACTGGGGTTGCCTAACTGGCTCAGTCATGAGTTCAAGCCCCATATTGAGCGTGAAGCCTACTTAAAAAAAAAACAAAAACTATTGATTCTCTAACATCATATTTAATGGTGAGAAACTAGAAGCTTTCCTGCTAAAATCATGAACAAAGGAAAGATGTTCCCTCTCACCTCTCGTTTTCAACATTATCCTTGCTAATAAAATAAGGTAAGAAAATTAAATAGAAGGTATACAGAATGAGAAGGAAGACTTAAACCTTTTTCACAGATGGTATAATTATTTATGTACAGAATACAAGTGAATCAGCAAAAACATTCCTGGAATTAAGAAGCAGTAATAGCAAGGTTGTGGGATACAAGATCAATACATGTAAGTCAATTATTTTTCTATATATCAGCAATGAAGAATTGGAATCTGAAATTAAAAGCACAATATGATTTATATTAGCAACCAAAAATTTGAAATATTTAAATAAAATAAATTTAAGAGAGGTGCCTGGGTGGCTCAGTCGAACAAGCATCTATCACTTGATTTTGGCTCAAGTCACGATCTCATGGTTTGTGAGACAGCCCTGTATCAGGCTCTGTGCTGACAGCATGGAGCCTACTTGGGATTCTCTCTCTCCCTCTCTCTCTCTGCCTCTCCCCTGCTCACTTGCAAGTAAGCTCTCTCTCTCTCTCTTTCAAAAATAAACATTAAAAAATATAGATTAACAAAGTATGTATATGTTCTATACAAGGAAAACTACAAAATTCTGATGAAATCAAAGATCTAAATAAAGGGAGATCTATTCCATGTTTATTGATAGGAAGACTCAATATTGTCAAGATGTCAGCACTTCTCAACTTAATCTGTAATTCAATATAATCTCAATGAAAATCTTATCAAGTTAATTTGTGGATATTGGCAAATTTGACAAATTGATTCTAAAGTTTATAAAATAGCCAACACAGTTTTGAAGGAGAATAACAAAATTGGAGGAATATAAAGCTACAGTAATCAAGACAATGTGGTATTGGTGAAAGAATACACAAATACTCTAGTTCAATAATTCTGGAACAACTGGACTTCCAAATGCCAAAAAAAAAAAAAAAAAAAAGAATCTAGACATAGATAAACACCATTTACAAAAATTAACTCTACATGGATTACACACCTACATGTAAATTGCAGAACTATAAAACTCCTAGAAGATAATATAGAATAAAACCTAGATGACCTTGTATTTGATGATGACTTTTTAGGTGCAAAACCAAAGACATGATGATCCATGAAACAAATAATTTATAGGCTGGACGTTATTAAAATTAAAATCTTCTATCTGCTATGCAAAAGACACTCTCAAGAGAATGAGAAGAAAAGCCACAGAATGGAAGAAACTATTGTAAAAGACATATCTGATAAAAGACTTTTATCCCAAATATACAAAGAATTCTTAAAACTCAACAATAAGAAAACAAATGGCTTAATTACAAAATGGACAAAAGACCTGAGAAAGACACCTAATCAAAAAGGTAGACAGATATCAAATAAGCATAAAAAGATACTCAACATCATATATCACCAGGAAATTGCAAATTAAACAACAATAAGATACCACTATACGTCTTCTAGAAAGGTAACAGTTCGAAACACTGACGGCACCAAATATTGGTGACATTGTGGAGCAACAGGAACTATGATTTGTTGCTAGTAGGGATGCAACATGTTATAGACACTGTGGAAGATGGTATATTCACATAAACTTGCACACAGATGTTTATTGACAGTTTTATTTATAATTGCCACAACTTGGAAGCAACCAAGATGTCCTCCAGTAGGTGAATGGATAAACTGTGGTGCACCCGGACAATGAAATATTATTCAGTGCTATATATGAATGAGCTATCAAGCCGTGACTAGATATGGAAGAAACTTAAATGAATATTGCTGAATAAAAGAAACCTATCTGAAAAAGCTACATACTGTATGAGTCCAGCTGTATGACATTCTGAAAAAGGCAAAACTGTGGCAACACTGAAAAGATCGGTGATTGCCAGGCTATTGGGGGTGCAGGAAAGGATGGATAAGCAGAGCACAGAGGATTTTTAGAGCAGTGAAAGTATTCTGTGTGATAGTATAATGGTAGATACATACATGTATTATACATTTGTGTTTTACAGTTATGTAATAACACAATGCCTACACAATATTATATGTATTATCTGTTGATCAAAACCCATAGGTTGTACAAGAGCAAGAGTGAATCCTAATGTATATTAAGGACTTTGGGTGATAAAGATCATAACACCCATAACACATCATAACATTGATCAAACCAAATCAATGTAGGTTTATCAGTTGTAACAAATGTTCCATTCTGGTGTGGTATGTAGATAGGGAAGACTGTGGGTGAGAGTAGGGCAGTGAGTATATAGGAACTGTGTTCTTTCTGCTCAGTTTTGCTCTAAACCTAAAACTTCTCTAAAAAATAAAATCTATTTAAATAAAAATGTATTGCTTTTTTTCAAAAAGTCATAATAACCACTTTGAAAATATTTTTAGTTGCATAAGAAATTTAATAAACTTCAAATAAAACTTTACATTAAGATTGATTAACAGTTTTATGTATTTAGTATAGTAATTTCCTTCAAGGAGCATATTATCCATACCTTGGATTTTGTAATCAGCTAGAAATGCCAACTCTTTGAAACCTTACTTAGGCATCTTGCTCTCTATAATCTGCCTTCTCTAAACTCAATCTATCTTCCTATCACCATTCTTCAAACTCATTGAGATTCCATTCCCATGACAACTCTACATTTCCTATCGATTCTGTTTCATCTTAGTTTTGACCTAGTTTTGACTCCTTAATACATCACTTTAACCACTGTCTTTCCAATGTATCTTCAATTCCTTTCTCTTTGTCCTTAGTCAGTGACAAGTTTTCTCTCTCCTTTTTTAACTATTGACAAAAGTAAATAACCCCAAGGATACATGCCATTAGAATTAAAATTTCTATATTTTATTATTATGCTCTTGTCCTCAATATATATACATTGGCTCTTTATTATCTTTTTTACTTCCCCTAAATCTAACTTGACTATATCTCCTCCAACTTGGAAAAACTAAACTACTTTTAAATCAGAGAGAATATAGACATCATCAGATGTGAAACTTTTCAATCTGTTGTCACTAAATCTATAATAACACTGGCATATGTACCTAGTCTCTTCTCTTCCCTCCTACAGGTATAAAGTGAATATTCTGCTTGTGTTTATGACTGATTACATTATTTTCTGCTTCCATCCATCCATTACCTATGTAATGTCTTTAAATTTTAACATCTCGTGTTCATTTCCTTCCGCATTTGAGCCTCCACAAGTATCTTTCATTAAAAGCAAACAAATTATCCTCCACTACTTTGGTTTGTGTCCACTCTATCTACCATCTATTTCTGTCCTGTTTATAGCAAGCCTCATTAAGAAGGTAGTCTAGTTTCACACTGAGGACTATTTTCAATATTGTGCTATTCAGACAATAGTGAAAATAGCACATATTTGTGTAGGGTGGGTGTTCAGGATTGCTACTGATGGGCTATGGAATTTTAGTGTTTAAAGGCTCTATAGTTGCTCCCATATTGTTTTACAAAAATATCTGTAACAATTACCAACACATCAACAGTTCCCTTTACCTACACTTGCCACCATTACTTTGTTACTAATAACTAATTTTGGTGAATCTAAAAGCTGAATGTTATATTTTCATTACTTTAATTTTTATAATGATATTGGTACTTTCTCAAATATTCATTGGCTGTTTATTTTTCTATTAGTTGTGTTTACTTGTTAGCCTTTTATCTTTATATTTCTAGGCTATATTAGTAATGTATAAATATGTATTATAAATATTTTCTTATTTGTCACCACCTTCCCCTAAAATCTCAAGCTCTACTTTTGAATATTATTACACTCTGGCTCACTGCTTGATAAAGAGACTCAGCCCAATGATCAGCCTTCTCTCAGTGTGTTTACAATCTGTTTTCAACTCTGTATCTAGCCAGTGTGTTCATCCTAATCTTAAATCTGATCATGTCAATCTCCTACTTAGGTCATTACAAAGACTCCCTGTTGACCTAAGGTTAAAATCTAAAACCTTTATCATGACTTACAAGACTTTTTGATTGACCCCACTTCCTTTTTTTTTTCTTTCTAAATATTTTTTCTTCTCTCTGCACCAAGCAGTCTGAATCTTATGTATATTATCCAATAAAATGTGTTCTTTCTAACCTTATGGACTTTTCATAAGCTGCTACTTCTGGCCAAGACCCCATGCATTTCTTCCTGTAACCCTTTCTTGAACCTCAAAGACAAGTTGAGTGGCCACTGTTAGTTGTGCCCATAGTATCTGTTGCTTCCTTCCATACACTAGCACTTACCTCATTATATTTTTCTTCCTTGAATACTTTTTGTCTCCCCCACACTAGAATTTGTGCTATATAAAGAAATAAAAGAGTTTTGGTCACCATTTTATTCCCAACATCTAGCACAATATGTGGAGTCAGTCTATTATATAGTCTATAAATATCTGTAGAACTAATAATTAACCAAATCCCAAGTACCCCCTTATACTATTTAAATTTTTCTATGTAATTTATTCTTACTTTTGCATGCTTTTGATTAGTCTTTTTACATAATTACTGTGTAAAATCCCACTTCATTGATTTTTATTTTTCAAGAAGCTGTTTTAATTTATTTTTCACTTTTACATCTTTTGGTACTCTTCTTTTAGTCAATATGTTTTGTTTTTGCTTTTCTCAGGGTTTTTTCCCTCTTTGGTTATTTGATAACTTACTGGTTTGTTGAATTAGTGACTGAATGAGTTAATAGGTGCCTTTCTGTCCTCCCCAACAAAACTATAAGCTCCATCCAAGCAACGACTGTGTTTGTCTTATTTATCACTGCAACCTCAGAGACTAGAATAGTGACTATATATGAATAAATACTTAATTTTAAGGCTATAATTTTGTTAACTAGTTTGAAGTTTCTATTTTAATTTTCTCTCAAGCTAAAGAGTTAAGAAGGGTTTTTTTATAGTTTTTTTTTAACTTCACTTATTTATTTTGAGAGAGGGTGGGGGAGGGGTGGATAGAGAAGGAGAGAAAGAATCCCAAGCAGGCTCACACTGCCAGCAGATAGCCCAATTCAAGGCTCAAACCCATAAACCATGAGATCACATCCTGAGCTGAAGTCAGACATATAACCAACTGAGCCACCCAGGCACCCCAAGTAGGGTATTTTTATAATTTCCAAATAAATGAGTTTTTTTCTTTTTTTCTTTTGTATTATTATTGTATAAGTTTCATGCAATGAAATCACAAAATAGAGCATTTACAATTTGTACTTTTGAAAATGTATTGGGTTTTTCTTTGTGGGATAATATCTGATCAGTATTTTTTAAATCTAACATCATTACTTAAATATAAGGTTTCCATAAGTTACCAAGTTTGACTTACAACTATTAAATCAATAATATAGTATTAGATCTTTTTCCTTATTTAGCTTTTGCTTACTTATTGTGGAAAAAAACATTCTAAAAATGAGCTACATCTTTTATTATTCTATTTATTTTAATTTTCTTGTGTTGATAAAATTTCTGCAGATTATATGTTATTATCCTATTATTTGTTACATAAGGATTTGTGATTATGGACCATATATTTTATCAAAGCTAAAACACCAATATCTGTCCATATCTGTCCAATATTTTAAAGCTACTTGCTTTAAAATATTTTTATATTACCTTAATATTTCTCTTTTGCTCATGTTTGCTGGTATATTTTTCTCTAATACTTTAGTTTAATCCCTTCTGTCATTTTTCTTTGAGTGAGATCCTTATAAATAACTTGCAGTTGGACTTTGTCTTGTGATCCAGTTTGTGAGAGTCTTTGCAGTATGATAGGATTTAACTCATTTAAACTTAGTGACATAAAAAGTAATGTTTAATAATAATCGATAATTTAGAGGTACTTACAATGTGTCCTGTACTGTTCTAAATACTTTAATCTAGTAATGCATTCTTATAATGGCTGAATCATACCAATATTAATAATACATACATTAATATACATTTGACAGTTACAGAAACTGAGACACAAAGAGATTCTAAGTGACTTGCTAAGGTTACAGGCATAGAAAAATGGGAGAGCTAAGAAGTAATCTTAAACAGTCTGGCTGAAGAGTCTGCTTTAACCACCAAGCTTAATTTTCATGTAGTTTTATGTTGATTTTGAAAACTTAGATAGTACCTTACATAATTATTGTGTGGTATGCAAAGATCTTGGAAATAGTCATTTAAAAATACTGTTTTCATTTTCTTTGGGTGTATACCCAGAAGTGGGATTGCTGGATAATATGACAGTTCTATTTTTTAATTTTTTGAGGAACCTCCATATTGTTTTCCATAGTGGCTGCACCAATTTCCATTCTCACTAGGAGTGCACAAGAATTACCTTTTCTCCACATTCTCACCGATCCTTATCTCTTGTCTTCTTGATAGCTCTGGTTATTTACAGCAGCCAAGATAAGGAAACGACCTAAAGATCCATCAGTGTATGCATTGATAAAGAAGATATGTGTACACACACACACACACACACACACACACGCGCGCGCGCCCGCAATGGAATATTACTCAATCAGGAAAAATAAAGAAACTTCCATTTGCAGCAACATAGATGGACCTGGAGGGCTTTATGCTAGTAAGATAAATCAGACGGAGAAGACAAACACTGTATTATGTCACATATATGTAGAATCTAAAAAGGCAACATGTAAAAATAGAAAGTAGAATGGTAGTTACCAGTGCCTAGGAGATGGGGGAACTGGGGAGATGTTGGTCAAAGAGTACAAACTTGCAATTGGAAGATGAATAAGTTCTGGTGAGTGGCTCAGTCAGTTAAGCAACTGACTTCAGCTCAGGTCATGATCTCACAGTTCATGAGTTTGAGTCTGACATTAGGTGAGCTTGTGCCCCACTTCAGGTGAGCTCAAGCCCTGGATTGGTTAGCTCATGCCCCATTTCTGGTGAGCTCATGCCCCTCTTCAGATGAGCACGATCTCCACTTTGGGTGAGCCCTGCTTAGGGTGAGCCCTGCTTCTCTCTCTCTCTGTCTCTCTCTCTGTCTCTCTTTCTCCTCCTCTCCACACCCCCACCCGTGCCTCCTGGGATTCTCTCTGTCTTTCTCTCTCCCCTCTCTCACTTGCACCCTCCTCTCTCTCTCAAAAATAAAAAAAATTAAAAATTAAGTCGACCATGCACTCTAGGAATAAACTTATATTAATAATACGTTTTAAATATTTATATCTGAATGGATTTAGTTTGCTAATTTTTATTAATATTTCAACTATGTTTCTTAATTAAATTAGACTCTAATTTTCTTTTTTCATATTGCCCTGTCTTGTTCTTTGACATATGATGACTTCATATTAGTTGGGTAGTATTCTCTCTTCCCTTCTTTCCTTACTGCTCTTTCCCTTTTATCTTCCCTTTTTTCTCTCTCTTTTCTCTTACTTTCTCTCTTCTCTTTCCTTTTTCTAGAATAGGTTGTGTAAAGTAGATTATCCAAACCATCTAGGCTTAGGAGTTTTGTGGTGGTGTCTAATTTTGTGTTTGATTTTTACTTGGTGGAGGTATTTAATAATTCTAAATAAATTTAGATTTTCTAATTCTTCCTGTAATTGTTTACATTTTCCATAAAAGTGGTCATTTCCTTTACATTTTCAAATTTAAAAGAATGATACTGTTTATAGTCTTGCATTATTTCTAAACACATAATTCAGTATTACAGAATTAGGCAGGAAAATACTAATATGGGACTGGTAGTTACAAGATCTGATTTATTATCACGTCTCTGTTACTAACTATACATGATGGCTTAGGCAGATATTTAACTTCATCAATTCTATTTCCTTACCAAGAAATTAAGAAACTTGGCTGAGTTATTTTGACAATTAAATAAGATAATTTATTTAAAATATCAGACTCCTAAGAGAGAGATCACCAATTATGTTAGTTTTCTTTCTCTCTCTTTTTTCTTCTCTTTTATGGCTATTTGCAGACTGTAAATTACCTTTCGTGATTTCTCTACCTTATATAACTCCACTCGCTATAGCCACCATACTTCCTGGTCTATTTCTTTTGCTTTGTGTGATTATACTTAATCAAATAGAATAATTATAATATGTCAGTGGCTGATTTTCTAAAAACCAAAGAAATTATTAAAAGATAAGCAGAGATATGTCTTGGTCAAATAAAGCTAACTTTCTTAAGTCTAGTACACTGAGTAATAAAACACTACCTTGAAAGAATCTTAGTAGTATGTCCGAATAGAGAGATAAGGGTGGGATCTTTTAGGGTTTAAGAGACTAGAGATTTTCAGATAGGTTCTGCAAGGAGAGGAATAGAATGAGATTGGGATTGAAGGGCAAAATGAAGTGAGTGTTGGTAAAATATAAATAATCTTGACAAAATTTTTGGTTAATCCACAGAATTATCTTTTGGAAACAAGTATTTACTAGAACTAAAACCAACTTTATTTTGCTTGTTCTTAATATTAACATAAGGGCAGGAAACTGTGCAGTGTCTCAGCATTGGTTAATTTAAATATGGGAAAGTCTTCCTACTCTTATTATTAACACAGTGTCAAGAAATTACACTTATTGTAGTTTTTAGTGACATTCTTTTGTTCATTTCTAACCCTAAACTGCAATATAGGCCATCAAACAGAAGTAAAAATCTGGGTTAACTATTAACAGACCATATAATTTTAAGGTGAATTACAAGGTAGAGAATTGGTGGGGCGCCTGGGTGGCTCAGTTGGTTAAGCAGCCGGCTTTGGCTCAGGTCATGATCTCACGGTTCATGGGTTCAAGCCCCGCATCGGGCTCTGTGCTGACAACTAGCTCAGAGCCTGGAGCCTGCTTCAGATTCTGTGTCTCCCTCTCTCTCTGACCTTCCCCTGCTTGCGCTGTCTCTCTCTGTCTCTCAAAAATAAATAAAAAACATTTAAAAAATTAAAAAAAAAAGGTAGAGAATTGGTTAGAGTTGGTCAGTTTATGATATAATAGCTTTGAATTGTTGGGCACAGCTAGGCAAGTGTCTTGAATCAGTCTTGATGAGTAAGCTGATAGGCTTGATATATAAACTATATTTATTATTTAATCTTGGTTAACTATATTCATTTTAGTTAGTTCACAATCTCATTTTATAATGCCAACGATTTCCTGTAACAAGTTATTGTTGTCTGTTGTCAGTCTTGTTTAACATAGGGACAGGAAGGTGTGTGTGCACCCAGGATTGTTAAACACAGGTAATAATTATGTTGCTTTCCATTCTGAACATTAGAGAAGTATGGATAATACATGTCATATGATTTTATTTTATTTTTGTAGTATTATAGCAGTAACTTAGAATTTATGTTAAAGTTCTAGAGCCTCATATATTTGTTTTACTTTAACTTTTTTCCATCTACTAAAGAGTGTTTTTAAAAAGGGCTATCAAGGTCTGTGAGATGAAGCCCTGTGTGTGAGGCCCTATGCTAACAGCGAGGAGCCTGCTTAGGATTCTCTCCCTCTTTCTCTTCCCCTCCCTCTTGTACATGTGTGCTCTCTCTCTCTCGCTCACTCTCACTCTCTCTCTGAAAATCCAAATAAATAAAGAATTGTGCCTGATATATTATCAATAAATATTTATGAAATAATGCTAAATTGCAAGGCAGTAGTCACTGTAATTCACATATTTTGGTTAATCAATCAGGATTTATTAGTTTGTAATATTTTTATAATAAAAATTTATCAAACATTATTTCTGTTTGAATTTACATTGAATAGAGTTATACTACTCCCAACCTTTATTCTCTATACATCATATACTTCGTTCCTTTTTTTTTTCTTACAAAGAAAATGCATTTCTGATTAAAAGCTTATTCTGAGTTTAGTTGATTAGGATATATGTAACTTTGATTATTCTTTCTTAGCCAAAACATACCAAACAAGGGCTTAAACTAGCTTAGCAAAAGGTCTGAAGGTGGGAGAGTCTACAATTGGTTTGCTTTTAAGGGCTTGATGATATTCAGAACTCTATGATTCTCTTTGCCTTTCTGAATCTAGGTCTCATATGAGTTCCTTAGTCGCAAGCATCCCTACAAGAATGAAGATTTTTCTCTGAGGTGCAATAACTTTCTCAGAAATCTCAGAATAGTCTTACCACCCATAGGCCAGAATCAGTCCACATGCTCACATCTTAGGAGGCTTGGAAAATGTATATCTGGGAAAGAATTGGATTCCCATATTTGCTTTAAAAACCTTGTTCATCCTGAGACTAAGCACATCACTTCTTTTCTTTCTCGACTAACATCTGTCTCTGTCTCTGTCTCTGGTTTCAAGAGTAGAATTTAGTGATTCATTACTTACGTGTAACACCCAGCACTAATCACAAGTGCCCTCTTTAATGCCCATCACCCATTTAGCCCATGATTCCATCCACCTCCCCTCCAGCCACCCTCTTTCTTCTCTGTGTTTAAGAGTCCCTTATGATTTGCTTCCCTCTCTGTTTTTATCTTATTTTATTTTTCCTTTCCTTCCCCTATGTTCATCTGTTTTGTTTCTTAAATTCCACAAACACATCACTTTCTCAAACCAACTGGAGTTCAGTTTTTTAAAAAATGTGAATCGCTACTGAATTGGCAAGTGACAGGGTTTCCCATACTTACTGGCCCACAGTGCTTTGTTGTTTTTTTTTTGTTTTGTTTTGTTTTTTGATTATCAAAAGAGGTATGGCTTTCTTTTTCTATGTTAAATAAAAATCTACTAAAAGAAAGACTAAGACTTAGAAAACTGTATTCATGAAATGATTTTACTATTCTTTTCCACACTTGCAGGTATTAATAAAAAAATAAGTTAAGCATTTGAAGAAATTCCATCAATTCTACAGAGGAATGAAAACCATTAGTCACAAACTTCATACAAAAATTTACTTCAGAAAGATTCTGAAACAGATTATATTAATCAAAGATGTACATTTTGACAATTTTTTTTCTCAAATGTTAATACATAGCTTTATCATCTGGGAATTCATGACTATTTGTTAAGTATGTAGCATGCTAATTTGTTATAAGCTAGGTTATAAAGTTCAGTGATTATTTGAGTAAGTTTGAATATAAATGAAAATACCTTTCACTAATATGAAAAATATTTTAAGCCTGGCCCATAATCCTTTTTTTTCCTGATTTATCTCAAGGAAATTTAATGATTCAATAAAAAATTGTGAATTTCCTACTACATGTTAGGATCTATACTCAATGCTAAGTTAGAAAACAAGGTAGACGTGGACCTTGCCCTCATGGAACTTACCCTCTAGAAGAAAATGGAGATTTGTTTGTCATGATTGTTAGCAGGTTTAAATGAGAATGTGTATGTGATTTAGGGTCTGTCCCATTTTCATTGCTCACAAATTGTTAACTATTGTTCATTTTATTAAAAGGTAGTACTCAAAATGTTATGAGAAGTCAATTGTATAGTTTTGTGGGAGAATGCTAGAGGAACAGGGAGATGTTCTTGAGGGAGGCCTAAGAATGAGGCTTTCACTGAATATGCAGGGCTTGAGCCTGTGTGCCCTTAGGGTCAGTCCTTGCTCTTCCTGTTCCTGTTCCAGGGGCTGACCTGTTAGCTGGTTTCTGAATGAAGCTAACCAGTGGGAGATTCTGGCTGGAGAAGAGAGATAGGGGAAAGGGAGAAGCCAGAGTAGTTCTCTCCCACTTCTCTGCCACAAGGGGCTTACCCAGTAGCAGCTACATCTCCTCAGTCTCTTTGCTGCTAGACGGGCCTATTGTAGTTCCCACTTCTGTCAGATGAACTGATACCATGGACTTCAGAAACATGCCTTCCTCCTCTCTTACTACACATTGGCATTGACAGTGGCTTCCTGCTATTGCTAATCTCTCTCCCCCACTGGGCTTCTCAGCTCCTCCCCCTCCTATTTAACCAATTTCTCTCCATTCTCTTCTCTCTGTTATAAAAATTTGAAAGGGTTTTTGTTTGTTTGGGCTTTTGTTTGTTGGTTTGTTTATACCATGAGACACCAGGAAAAAATGAGGTGATGGGACATGTTATAAATAGCACAAACAGGTGAGTTCTAGGAAGCACAAAGAGTATGTGATACTGTTTCTATGTATTACAGAACACCACCAGAAAATGTTGAGAATGTATCATTATTATTATTTTGAGAAAATAATAGCTTGCTGACACAGAAGTAAATTTTATTAATAATGTTAAGTTGAAAACTTTTCAAAAATTTCAGTTTTTCAAGAGACTGTTTTTACTGGAATGTGAGCATACAGATATTCTTGTATTCTCTGTCTCCCTCCCTGTACTCTTCAAATCATGGTTCCACTACTTACTTATTACCTGATGTTGTGTTAAGTTACTTTACCTCTCTGTGCCTTAGTTTAGTTATTTGTAAAATGGAAATCATAATAGTAACTATTCTACTTTACCTCATAAAGAGCTTAGAATGATGCCTAGCATATAAGGAGTTCTCTAAAACTGTGAGTAGTTATTATTATTTGCCCATTTTGAAGGGGCAGGAAACTACTTTTTGCTCTGGAAAATGAGGAACAATTTATTTGTTTTGCCTAACCTAGACTTTAGGCAGACTTGCAGGCTATGGCAAATGGGCATGAATGCTGCAAAGGTTTTGAAGGACTTTGTATAACATATAAAATTTCATTACATATCCAGAGTATAAGGAACTGTCAACAGTTAAGGGGGATAGTTATATCCATCTTTTTGCAATTATATTTTTGGGAAAATAATCTCTGAAACCTTTGGGTAATAGAATTGGAAGGAGGTGAGTGTAGAGACTGGGAGGAATATAAGAAAGCTCTAGAAACCCTCCAGGACAGATGTCAACAAAGACACTGCTAGCCCATATGGTGCCTTTGCGCTAATTGAAAGGAGACTCCCCTTCCTCCATGCAGATGGAGCATCATGCAGGAACATATGGTTTGGTGAACAGACTTTCCAAGCCAAGAGTCCTTATGTAGTTAACAAACTGCCCCAGTTTACATTGCAAGCACCTCTAGACTTTACCCAGGACCTGGCAAAGGCAGTTAAGAATGAATAAAGAATAAGGTGGATATCAAAAGAGACTCCCTTATAGGCTAATTCTTGACCTTCAATGACAGTAACGTAGGGATGGGAGTTCACTTTTCAAGGAGGTTTAATCTCAGTACAGTTATGCATCCCTTACGGATGATGACAAGCAAGCATACAGTAAGAGATTATAAGATACAGTAAGAAAATCTATCAGTATTTCCCAAACAAAATATTAAAGTAAGTGTGACTCTCTGCTAATGAAACTCAAGGACATAGCACAACAGTAGAAATATTACTTCATTTTTTATTTTGTGTTTTTCTTCTTTAAGGCAATTGTTCTTTAAGGCAATTCTTACTGTTAATTCTGTGTCTCTCTCATAAAAAAGAACAAATTTACTACTTAAAAAATGCTTTGGAGCACTGTCAAAAAACTTTCTGATAAAAAGCCAAACATCTATCTCATTTGTTATACAGGAATACATTGTTTCACACACAAAGCAAATAGTTATTAACCACCTATTGTGGGCTGTCTCTGAAGCCTTTGACTGATTTATACATGCATGCCTGAGAGCTTTGTGTTCAATTTGTGTTTCTAACCACTCCTTCTGAATAAGATGTAATGTGTGGTTTTTTTATAACCATAAATTTTTATTCTTTCTTTTTAAATACACTCTGAGTGCTTCAAAGTTGCAGACACACTTTGGCAGAATATGAGAGCAGATTGCAAGCATCATTACTTTGGCACTGTCAATAGCTTACCTAATTTAATGGGTATATTTTAGCACATTTTTCATTCGATTATAGCTGCCACAGATAGGAATGCTACCCTTATGTGAAAGTTACAGCAGTGATGACAAGTATAGATGTCAATTCCAGAATTATGGACTGAGGCCTCCAGCTAAATCATTCCCCGAGACAGTTTGGCACATCTAGATTTATAAAAATAAGTGATGAATGTCAACTCTTTCTAATTAGGTGACAAGCCAGAGGTACCACCTGAATATAACTAAGTTCTGGAATAAACTTAACAGACATAAATAATGATAACTTTGAAAATATTTTATTCCAATTGTTCATATATAGTTTCAAATATGCAAGTCTATTTAAAGAAATAAATACACTTAAAAAGTTGTTTGCTGAGAGAAGTTTAATCTAGTTTACACATTAGCTATGTCACTGATTTTTTAAAAAAAACATTAAAGTTTGCAAGAAAAGTAATTTTAATTTTCTTTGTAGTTGAGATCAAATTATATATCCTCTTTGGTCATAATGAAATTTTGAAAATCCAATAACATCTGTCAATTCAAAGATCATTTATTTTGTTTCATAACATCTATGAGAGGTATTTTAAAAGGCAGTAGCAGATAAAATTAACCAGGTGGTTTACTTAAAAGTCAGAAGCTGAGGGAAAGCATAGACATGATACTAAGAACCTTATGTTTATCTTAGAAACAGGATAAAATATCAAAATATAGCAACATGAAAAACTTCAGAAAAATACCCCCCAAATGTGGAATTTTTTAATTTATGTCACTGGTTTAGTTTATTATTTCACTTTCTCTTTTAGTATATATCCTTCATCTTACTAATAAAACTGTATGTATACAATTCAAAGAACATTTTTAGGTATAAAATGAAAATATAAACATCTGATCTCTTTACCTTTTATTCAAAACAGCCCAGATGAGAAAAAATATCTTTTAACTGTGCTTACTCCAATTTAAGTTCCTAATCGATACTTCCTTCCCAAATAGGAGTTACAATAAGAAGAAACAACAGCCATTCTTGAAGTAGTCAGTCTTATCACACAGAGTATGTGTCAAATAGACCTTAAGATGCCTCTCCGACAGGGTACTTATGCAGTGATGCCAGGTGTAACAGCAAAGCTATCATTCTCAATACAGAGCATCTAACTTTTCAATTTAAATAAGTCATTTCTGAACCCTTGCCCAATGTACTTATTTTATGCATTTTAGGCTCATTTTTAAAAAGATGATAGCTGCTATTAGGCTACAAGAGAAACTGTACCTATTATTGTTTGCAAACAAGTGAAAGTTAAGGCAAGATAATAGTGGATATGGCAATTTGCCTGCCACTTATTCACCATTAATAAGTGATAAATTGTTTTAATAACATGAATGGATTATACTTCTCAGATATGAAATTAATAAAAAATATACATTTTGATGAAAAAATATCAGAATTACCCATACCAGATATGCTGGCCAGTATCTCAAAATTATTGGCTTCAATTTGCATACCCTGTTGCCATTTATCATGATCAAGGTTTTCTTCTAAGACGGTATAATATTCCATATCTCACAACGAATTGGACTGCTCAAGCCAGCAAGCAAATGAATCCCTGGAGTAATTAGGCAGGTTGAACAAGCTATGAACTTGTTCAGATTTCTGTAATAAAATTCTACTTGATAAATATTTAATGAAATTAAATACAAGAATTCACAGACCTATATATATGCTTGAATACATTTATTACTAAAAGATGTATGTACAAGTTATGGATTACATTCAATCTTTAGTAATATGGGCCCCCGCAAACTGACTGTGACTTAAACCAACATATTTTATTTTTCTATACTTGTCTTTACTAGTAAGTAGTAATAACAGTCTGGTGAAGAGGCTCAGAGATGTCTTCAGAAACACCGTCTTCTTCCAGCTGTCTACTCAGCCATATATGTTTTGTCCTGCTTATTGCCTCCCTGTTGCATGTGCCATCACTAACATCATATCCATCTGATAATCAGGACAAAAGGACAACACATAGAGAAGAGGGTAACAGTGCCCACCTCTTTTAAACAGCTTCCTCAGAAGCCCATAGTGACTTTGGCTTACAGAGCTTTAGCCTGATTAGGTCACATTGCCACTCCTAGATTCAAAGGAGTTTGGGAGATGTATGATTTTAATATTTAGGAAACAAATATCTTGAACAGAATTGGGACTCTATTAGTAAAGAAGGGGGAAATGGGTAGAGGGCATCACCATAATGCTTCTGAGAATTGAAAAGAAAGCTAGGAGCAGCAATACTTACATTGTACAAAATAGACTTTAAAACAAATCCTACTAAAGGGCCAATATCCAAAATCTATAAGGAACTCACCAAACTCCACACCCGAAAAACAAATAATCCAGTGAAGAAATGGGCAGAAGGCATGAACAGGCACTTCTCCAAAGAGGACATCCAAATGGCCAACAGATACATGAAATGATGCTCAGTGTCACTCATCACCAGGGAAATACAAATCAAAACCACACTGAGATACCACCTCACACTGGTCAGAGTGGCTAAAATGAACAAATCAGGAGACTATAGATGCTGGCGAGGATGTGGAGAAATGGGCAGCCTCCTATACTGTTGGTGGAAATGTAAACTGGTGCAGCCACTCTGGAAAACAGTGTGGAGGTTCCTCAAAAAATTAACAATAGAACTCCCCTATGACCCAGCAATAGCACTGCTAGGAATTTACCCAAGGAATACAGGAGTGCTGATGCATAGGGGCACATGTACCCCAATGTTCATAGCGGCACTTTCAACAATAGCCAAATCATGGAAAGAGCCTCTTTCCATGTTCCAGTGTTTCCATGTTTCCAATGTTTCCATGTTTCCATGTTCCAAGCCTGTTTCCATGTTTCCAATGTTCATAGCGGTACTTTCAACAATAGCCAAATCATGTCCATCAACTGGTGAATGGATCAAGAAGATATGGTTTATCTATACAATGGAATACTACATGGCAATGAGAAAAAATGAAATCTGGCCATTTGTAGCAACGTGGATGGAACTCGAGGGTGTTACGCTAAGTGAAATAAGTCAGGCGGAGAAGGACAGATACCATATGTTTTCACTCCTAAGTGGAACAGGAGAAACTTAACAGAGGACCATGGGGGAGAGGAAAGGGAAATAAATAGTTGGGGAGAGGGAGGGAGGCAAACCATGAGAGACTCTTGAATACTGAGAACAAACTCAGGACTGATGGGGGTGGGGGAGAGGGGAAGAGGGGTGGTGGGCATGGAGGAGGGCACTTGTTGGGATGAGCTCATAAAACTGGGTGTTTTATGGAAACCAACTTGAAAATAAACTATAAAAGAAAAGAAATTAATTATCAATGTTCTTCACAAAAAAATAAAATAAAAAATAAAACAAATCCTATACAAGAGACAAAGACGGACACTATATAATCATAAAGGGAATAATCTAACAAGAACACATAACAATTATAAATTTTTATGCACCAACATGGGAGCACCCAAATAGTTAAAAAAGCTAATAACAAAGATAAAGGAAGTAATCAATAGTACTACAATAATAGTAGGGGACTTTAACACCCCACTTACATCAATGGATAGAACAGACAAACAAAAAACAGAAGGATCAGAAATATCACAAGGAAACAGTGGCTTTCAATGACACATTGGACCAAGTATATCTAACAGATATATTCAGAACATTCCATCTAAAAATATTCTTTTCAAGGGTGCATGGACATTTTCCAGAATATATCACACATTAGGCCATAAAATAAGTCTCAACATGCTCAAAAAGAGTGAAGTCCTACTATTTATCTTTCCAGTCACAACACTATGAAACTAGAAATCAACCACAAAAATCTATCTGGAGAAAACACATGGAGGTTAAGTAACATGCTACTAAACAATCAATGGGTCAACCAAGACATCAAAGAGAAAATGAAAAAAATACATGGAAACAAATGAAAATGAAAACACAACAGTCCAAAACCTTTGGGATGAAGCATAAACTGTTCTAAGAGGGAAGTTGTAGCAATACAGGTCTACCTCAAGAAGAAAGAAAAACATCAAATAAACAACCTAACCTTACACCTAAAGGAGCTAGAAAAAGAGCAACAAACAAAACCCCAAACCAGCAGAAGGAAGGAAATAATAAAGATTAAATCAGAAATAAATGAAATAGACACACACACACACAAAAACCAAACCCACAATAGAATAGATCAATGAAACCAGGAGCTGGTTTCTTTGAAAAGATTTAAAAAAAAACAACAACATAAACCTTTAGCTAGACTTTTAAAAGAGAAAGAGAGAGAGAGGATTCAACTAAACAAAATCAGAAATGAAAGAGGAGAAATAACAGCCAACTCCACAGATAGAAAAGATTTAAAAGAGTATATTATGAAAAATGATTGCCAACAAATTGGACAGCCTAGAATAAATGCATAAATTCCTAAAAACATATACTGCCCAAAATGGAATCAAAAAGAAATAGGAATTTGAACAGGCTGATTGCCAGCAATGAAATGGAATCAATAATCAAAAAAACTCCTAACAAACAGAAGTCCAGGACGAGATGGCTTCATAAGTGAATTCTTCCAAACATTAAAAGAAAAGGTAATACGTATTCTTCTTAAACTATTTTAAAAAAATAGAAGAGGAAGGAAAACTTCAAATTAATTGTATGAGGCCAGCATTATCCTGAAAACAAAACCAGGAGAAAGACTGCAAACAAAACATAGCTACAGACCAGTATCTCTGGTGAACATTGATGCAAACATCCTCAACAAGATATCAGTAAACCAAATCCAACAGTACATTAAAAAAATGATTCACCACGATCGAGTGGAATTTATTCCTGGGATGCAAGGGTGGTTCAATATTAAGAAATCAATCAAAATGATACATCACTTCAACAAGAGAAATAATAAAAACCATAGGATCATTTCAATAGATATAGAAAAAACATTTGACAAAGTACAACATCCATTCATGATAAAAACCGTCAACAAAGGTATGTTGGAGGGAACATACCTCAACATAATAAATGCCATCTATGAAAACCCCACAGATAACATCATCCTTAATGAGGAAAAACTGAGCACTTTTCCCCTAAGATCAGGAACAAATCAGCAATATCCACTCTCACCACTTTTATTCAACATGGTACTAGAGGTTCTCACCACAGCAGTCAGACAAGAAAAAAAAAAAAAAGAAAGTTATCCTAATTGGCAAGGAAGAAGTAAAACTTTCAGTATTTGCAGATGACATGATACTGGAGATACTAGGGAAAACTCTAAAGATGCACCAAAAAACTACTAGACCTGAAAAATAAATCCATTAAGGTTGTAGGAAACAAAATCAATGTACAGAATTCTTTGTATTTTTATACACTAATAACAAAGCAACAGACAGAGAAATTAAGAAAACACTCCCTTTTACAATTACATAACAAATATTAAAATACCTAAGAATAAACTTAAACAAGGAGGTAAAAGACCTGTACACTAAAAACCATAAAACATGGATAAAAAGAATTGAAAATAACAAAACAAATAGAAAGATATTCCATGTTCATGGGTTGGGAGAACAAATATTATTAAAATGTCCATACTACCCAAAGCAATCTACAGATTTAATGCAATCCCTATCAAAATACCAACAGCATTTTTCACATAGGTAGAACAAATAATCCTAAAATTTGTATGGGATCACAAAAGAGCCCAAATAACCAAAGCAATCTTGAAAAAGAAGAATCTTGGAGGTATCACAATCCCAGGTATCACAAAGCTAAAGTAATCAAAACAGTATGGTACTCGCACAAAAATAGACGAATAGATCAATGGAATAGAATAGAAAACCCAGAAATAAACCCACAATTAATCTTGCCAATTAATCTTTGCCAAAGAAGGCAAGAATATGCAGTGGTAAAAAGACAGTCTCTTCAACAAATGACGTTGGGAAAACTGGACACCAACATGCAAAACAATGAAACTAGACCACTTTCTTATACCATACACAAAAATAAATTCAAAATGGATTAAAGACCTAAATGTGAGAACTGAAACAATAAAAATCTTAGAAAAGATCACAAGCAGTGATTTCTCTGACATTGGCCATAGGAACATTTTCTAGGTGTGTCTTCTAAGGCAAGGGAAATAATAAATAAATAAATATATATATAAATATATAAATAAATAAATCATTGGTACTACATCAAAATAAAGAGCTTCTACACAGAGAAAGAAACAGTTAACAAAACTAAACAACAGCCTGCTTATTGGGAGAAGATATTTGCAAATGACATATCTACTAAAGGGTTCATATTCAAAAAATACAAAGAATTTATACAATTCAACATCATAAACAAATTATTCAATTAAAAATGGGCAGAAGACATGAACAGATATTTCTCCAAAGAAGACACCCAAATGGCCAATAGACACAGTGAAAGATACTCAGGGAAATGCAAATCAAAACTACAATGAGTTATTATCTCACACCTGTCAGAATGGCTAAAATTCAAAATACAAGAAAGAATAAATATGATGAGAATGCATTGGTGAAGGGAATGTAAACTGGTACAACCACTGTGGAAAACAGTGGAAGTTTCTCGTAAAATTAAAAATGGAATACCATATAATTCAGTAATTCCACTACTGGATATTTACCCAAAAAATATGAAAACAGGAATTCAAAAAGCTAGATGCACCCCTATGTTTATTGCAGCATTATTTTCAAAAGCCAAATTATGGAAGCAACCCAAGTGTCTATCAATAGATCAATGGATAGGGGCGCCTGGGTGACTCAGTTAAGAATATGACTCTTGATTTGGGCTCAGGTCATGATCTCACAGTTGTGAGAATGAGCCCTGTATTGGGCTCTGCTCTGCATGTGGAGCCTACTTAAGATGCTCTGTTTCCCTCTTCCTCTGCCCCTCCTCTGTTCATGTGCATGCTCTCTCGTGCTCTCTCTCTCTCTCTCTCTCTCTCTCTCTCTCAAAAAAGATGAATGGATGAAGACTATCTGATGGATATAGGTCGATATACACAGTGGAAGAGAGTACAACACTAAGCAAAATAAGTCAGTCAGAAAAAGACAAATATCATACGAGTTCAACCATATGTGTAATTTAAGAAAGAAAACAAGCAAGCAAAAGGAAGACAAGAGAAAGAAAAAGAGACAAACCAAGAAACAGATTCTTAAGTATAGAGAGCAAACTGATGGTTACCAGAAGGTGGGTGCAGAGTTGGGTGAAATAGGTGAAGGGGATTAAGAGTACACTTAAGCACTGACTAATGTATAAAATTGTTCACTTACTATACTGTACATCTGAAAGCAATATAACACTGTATGTTAATTATACTGGACTTAATTTTTATAATAAAAATTAAAAAAAGAATTTGAACCATTCCAAGTACAGTAACCACCAAAATGGAAACATTCGTATTTGTCAAATTTTGAAATTTTACCCACAAATATTATTCTAAGAATTGCTAAAATTTTGAGTTCTTAAATTTATAAGATCGTATATAAAATACAAATTGACCTGATGTCTTTTGTAATCATATGCAGTATAGGGGCACCTGGATAGCTCAGTCAGTTGAGAATTTGACTCTTGATTTTGGGTGAAGTCATGATCTCATGGTTCGTGAGTTCGAGCCCCACATTGGACTCTGTGCTGACAGTGCAGAGCCTCCTTGAGATTCTCTTTCCCTCTTTCTCTGTCTCTCCCTCACTCTCACTCTCTCTTAGAAAGTAAATTAAAACTTTATATATATATATATATATATATATATATATATATATATATGCCATGTAATAACATGAACAAACCTGTAAGTGTTTCAATATTAACAAGGCTTGATGAGGTATCTTGCAAATAGAAAAGTGTTATATAGCAGTTGTTATATGAACTTATGTAGCACTAAAACTGACTAATGCTTTTTGCAACAATGTGGTAGTTGGTTTAATTCATGTTATGTCGAATGGTAACTTTTTCTTGATACCTAACTCATGTATTTCCAGGTGGCACTCCCTCTGAAATAGTGCTTTATAATTTAAAAAAACTCCAGGTCTTGTGTTATCAAAAAACTTATGCCAGCATTTGTTTAATATTCATCAAATTGATTACTGATTTATCCCAACTACTTTCATTGACATTGAGGCTATAGTATAGTAGTGAACATGGCTTACTTTCTGCTCTCAGGAGTTGATAGTCTGACCTAGTGAATGCCAATTTGAACTCATGGTTGCCAGGATCCACAATTCCACAGGCCACCATTCACATTGTACTCTATGTAAAAGATGTCTCCTCCAGGTTGTCATAAAGAGATGGCTTCAGGTTAATCACATGTGTATTACAATAACTTCTCACTTTTCCACCATATTTGGGAAATGGAATTTTTCTCAAAGGGGAAAATGTTATAATGTTGCTTGGAGGATCAAATAAGATTACATATAGACATTTTGTAGGTATAATCAATTTTAGTTTTAAAAGAACTGTTCAGTTCTTTTGATTAACAGTGTGGATTCTGGAGCTACATAGCCTTAATTCAAATTTTGGTTCTACTGTTTCCTAGCTGTGAATGACCTTGAGCAAGAAATGTCCTTCTCTATGAAATGTTGACCTTATAGGGTTCCTGTGAGGTTAAAGAGCTATGTAATTCCTGTAATCATACATTCTCAATACATTTCGGTTATTAGCTGACTATTTGATTCAGAGTTATTAAGACTCAGCATCCATTTTATTCAACAGTATTTGGTAGACATTTTCCTAGCCATTTATTTTATGCACTTTTCTTTGCCTTAGTTAATAAAATAAATATGTTTTAAACTTTTCCTCATATTCAAATACCATTACTACAAATATTGATATACTACAATTTTTAATTTTCAGTAAAATTATCTCACATATATTGATTGCTTACTGAGCACAAAGGACTCATGTAAGCATTTAACGTGTATAACCTCACTTGAGTCTCAGAACAAAGTTTACTATTATGAAATTTAGAGGTCTTATTTTATTTTTGTTTTGTTATTGACTTCTTTGCATAGTCTCAACTGTTATTTATGTAGTTGACGGTTTTTAATAATGGAAAATAAGTAAAAATGAATATTTTTAGTACTTTGCAATGAACACTGCTTACTTAGCTCACAGAAGCATTCTAGCTTAATGTTTTTCTATGTTTTCTACTGGATAGATATCTCCCCACAGAAAGAGAAGCTATGATTCTAACTTAGAAAGTTACTTCCACTCCTGCCGCAACTGTTAATTGATTTACTCCCTGTAGAGAGTTAATGCTGTTGGTATTTGGAAAAATTATGATTGATTTTATTTAAAAGATCCCCATCCACAGAAAATTATTTAATACCAATATAAAATTCCAAATTTATGGAAGAGATTGTTTAAGAGTTAAGCTTTTGTATTAACACGGGATTCTAATTTTTAAAAATCCAGTTCTATGCCCACACCATAAAGACACTCTGTCTTCATCTCAATCCAAAGTGACAGAGGCAAGTACACAGTAAATAGTTCCTTATTTGTCAGTAATCAGACCACAAAATCTGAGTTAATAAAATATTTTGCCAAGGATATCATGACAAAATACCCCAGACAGTATGCCTTAGACAATAGAAATTTATTTTCTCACAGTTCTGGAAATTGTAAGCCCAAGATCAAAGTGACAGCAGGTTTGATTTCACCTGAGACTTCTCTCATTGGCTTGTAGATTGCTACCTTTTCACCATGTCCTTCAATGGTCTTTTCTCTGCATGCGTGCCCCTGGAATATCTTTATAATCCAGAATGTCCTCTTCTTCTTTTTTGTATTTTTTAACATTTATTTATTTTTGAGAGAGAGAGACAGAGCATGAGCAGGGGAGGGGCAGAGAGAGAGGGAGACACAGAATCTGAAGCAGGCTTCAGGCTCTGAGCTGTCAGCACAAAGCCTGATGCGGTGTTCAAACTCACAAACCATGAGATCATGACCTGAGCCAAAGTCGGATGCTTAACCAACTGAGCCACCCAGGTGCCTCAGACATCTTCTTCTTATAAGGACACCATTAAGATTGGATTAAGTCCCATCCTAATGTGTGATTTTAATTTAAGCATCTCTTTAAAGACCTTATTTTCATATACAGTAACATTGTGGCATAATGGGGATTAAGGCTTTAACATACTGAATTTTAGTTGAGACCATGATACAGTCTAATTAGACATAATTTTTCTTCCATACCTCCTTATGTATTGGATATTAGACTTATGTTAAAATGCACAAAATAAGTAGCAATATGAAATAATATATTGTTTCATGTTGTAGTAATACATCATGTTTTCAGATCAAGAATTTGCTAGTATTTTAACAAACAGAAGGCAACTTATTTAAGTACAAGGTCTAATAAAATCTTAGTTTTTGTGATGAGAGCCATTTCAGATTAGATAAATAAATTTACATAGATAAATAAATGTTATGCATTTATTTAATGTTATACTTTTACCAATGTCTATTTAATAATGCTATCTGGTATAGAGGGAAAATGCCATTCTAGGTGAAAAATTTAGGACTTGTACCATTCAATGCTAGCAAACATAACTTTGATTCAATACTAAAAAAATCATTCTGATTATTTTTAGACTCCAATGTAAAATAATATTGCTTTAAAAATGATAAAATATATTTCTGTATAAAAGATAGTACAATCAAGAAAGATTGTTTTATTTGTTGTCATTTTTACCTTCTAAATTTTCTACTGAAATTGAGCTGATTTATAAAGGAAAGTATTTTTTTTCTTTTTTTTTCCCTCCTACATCTTCAGATAAATCTTGGTTAAGAGCATTTATGCTATATATTGATTATTGGTGTTTGTTTCATTATTCACTTGTGCATATTATATGCATATCATTATGGTGCTTCCAGGCACATAACCCTCAAAGTCAGTACAGTGTGCAACACTTCTGACTGGGCAACATGTTCACATATATCCACCTATATTTACAGTTGTACTTCCATTCATTAGACATGCCCTCTGGTGCTATTTTTGGAATGCTTACCATGTGCCAAGAACAGTGGTAAGGTTTTCTTCTTCTTTTTGATATTATTTTTCTTTAAGCAAGAGTATTACCGATCTCCAACTTATCATGCTGACCAAGAATGCCATGTTTTCCCAAAAGATCCTCTTCAAGATCATGCAATTCATTGGTCCCCTGACACCAGAATTTCACAGAGCATGAGTATTTTTTTAATAGTTTGGGCATTTTATTAGAATAATAATGATAAATTTCCCATTATCACCACCATTTTATGAAAAAGAACATTTCAACACCAAAATATTGCTCAATGCAGACCCCAAAATTTTGCTTATTATTCTCATTTCCCTGGTGAAGCTTTTGTCACCCACAGTCCAAAATTTGGGAGCCACTAATCTAGGAAAACAGAACTAAGAGAAAGAGAGGCAGTAAATATCAAGCGGACTAATTAAAGACCGATGTGTAGAATAATGCATTTCTTCTCAACATGTTAGTGATTTTCTAATTAAAACATAAAAAATTGTTGCTGTGTAACATTTGAAAGAATGACATTTAGCTTATTTATTTAGTATATAGTAATTGATAAATAGGAAAGAATATTTTTGTTAAAAAATGTGAAGTCATCCACTTCTAGCTTTAGTTTCCTAATAAGACTTTTCATGTTCTTTAACATAACTTATAATACAAACATTTCTCTCAATATAAAAAGTAGAGTTTCAAAAGAACTTTTTCATTGAACAGAGTTTTAGAACCTAAAGATTGACTATATGCTGATAAATGTCTATGATGTTAATTATAATAGAAGTAAATTAGAGTGACAATATAATGGAAAATATCAAGAAATTACTATAATCCTTTACTGTATCATAATTATTAAAAAATAGAAGGAAAGGAAGGGAAAATAGAAGACAAAAATATTCAATTAGAAGCAAAATCATAGTTATTCATTAAGGTATAAAAATCCACAGTCATTTATAGACACAAAATTAGATACTTGCATTATGAGTCTGTGTGCATGTGAGAGAGATACTGTTTACTGACCCAAATTCACATGACCTAATTTCTCACCCACACTTGTGTGTTTCCTAATACTAGTGATAAATATTCCTGAGATGTTATTACTATATGATTAATCTGAAAGACCAAAACATAATAGTATGTTTAAAGTATAATTACTAGTCAAAAACATTATTATTTTTTTAAAACAATAAGTCCTTGTATTCTTTATTTTAATGTTTATTTATTTATTTTGAGAAAGAGAGAGAGAGCACACAAGTGGAGAAGGGGCAGAGAGGGAGAGAGAGAGTCCCAAGCAGACTCCAGGTTTTGCCAGCACAGAACCTGACATGGGGCTTGATCTGAACGGCGCGATCATGACCTCAGCCAATATCAAGAGCCAGATACTTAACTGACTGAGCCACACAGGTGGTCCCAATTTCTTGGATTCTTAATGGCACTATCTTTTGCATAGATGACTTTATGTAAAGAATTATCAGTGCTTCAAGAAAATTCTTATAGGTAGAATTACTTCAGAATGACACATAGAACCATATGTGGAGCCAATATAGACAATATCTCTAGTGTCCACTTTGAGAAGTACTATAAGGATTCCCAATGGTCCCCTTCATCCAGGTGCTGTTTCTCAATCACCATCAGTAAAATGCGCACATATTCTTTTGCCTGATATATCTTTTCTATATAAAATATTCTAAGGGATAATATTGATTGAATCCACAATATGATGCTGTTGACTTACCCAGATCTTCAGAGAATCTAGATACAATAAAGGCATGAGAGAAATGAGAGAAATGAACAAAAAGATATTTGGGGGCTCATGCAGATGAATGTTTTTCTATTTAAAATTTTTGTCTAGGAATAGTTTTGGATTTTTATCATGCTATCTTGCAGGTTCATTTATTTCATGTTTTTTCACCAAGTACAAAGATTTATTTATCATCCATGCTTGTTTATAGAACATGTCTACCAAATTAAATAGATTCCTTTGATTTATTAATAATGTAAATGATGGAAATCCATTGGTTAAAAAAATCTGTATACTAGTCTGCTAATATTCTGTAGTGTATCTTATAGCAGCTGTTTTTAACTCATCACTTTTATACTACTATCGTGAGAATTTAATGGCTCTTACTTGATCTTAAAGTAATTATGTATACTCTTAGCAATATTATTCTGATACAATGCAAAGGAGCCAGGGCCAACAGAGGTCTTAAAGTGTAGAGATTTTGGAATTAGGGAAATGTGAATTTGAAAGTCCTATCTTTCCTACTTCCTATCTGTGTCATATCCTATAGCTTGCATACTTAACATTTCTAAGGCTCAATTTCCTCATATCTTGAATACAATGGTTATATTTTAAGTAATTCCTATAGTTTGTTTTCACCCTTCTAAAATATATCATGATAATTGACTATGTTTGTTTTGTAAAAAAATATATATATATTACTTCTATTATTGTCAGCATGAAGTACTGCATACCTTAAAAGAAGCTTTCCATGAAAACAATTAAAAAATCTGGGTGAAGTATAAATTACATATCTTTAAATGAACTGCTGAGCTGGCTAGAAAATAAGGAAGTAGCCAAAAACTAAATCTAGGAGAAGACCATGGAAGATAGGTAAGAATTGAAACTAGATTTACCCTAAGGCCATCTGCTAAACTGTAGGAAATGTGAGCTCTTGTTTTAGTGGCTGGAAATGGTCAGGCAGTCAGGAAGTAAAGCTGAGATAATCTCTGGACTAAATACACTCCAATCAGGACCTCAAAGAATCCTCAAAGATAAAATTTCTAAGAAAAATGAGCTCATCTTATAAAGTCACAAAATGCATAAGGAAACCAGAAGCCATAAAAAGCATGGCACTATAAATCAGAATCAGCAGAAATAAGAACCAAAATCATCAGATCACAAAGTTTTCAGACATTAGAATTATCTTAAATTTTTGTGTTTTAATAAATATGAAAGGAAAATGTGAGAAAAGAACAGGAGTCTATAAAAATAATCAGGTGGATTTATAAAAACACAATTGGCAGAACTAAAGAAATCAACAATGTATGATGAAGCATGCTGGGGCTAACAACAGCAAAGAGCCATTTTCACACCTGTGTCTAAAATAGCATGGAAAAGGATAGATTTTGAGAAACTTAAGAGAGCTGTCTTTGTAGCTATAGCAGTGCATCTTCTGAGAGGAACTGCAAACTTTGGTAGACAAATGCAACAGGAAAAATAAATACCCGTGCCTCTCTCCTCTCACACTTAGTTTCCTTCTGGTACCTTTCACTGGTCAAACACATCTGGATGTCAAAGGCAAGGGAACTTTGTTGATGCATGACATAGAGGTTAGTGTGCCAGGACACAGAGCAGAGTGGATGAAGGAGGTTTAGTGGGGCAAAGAGAGAATTTCCAACACAAGATGTTAAGAGACATTTAAGATAGAGTGCAAAGGCCTAACTTCCATTTAAAGTTATAAAAAGAGAAAAACAAGAATAAGCAATAATCAAAGATACAATTAATAACTTTTCAGAATTGCTAAAAGACAATACATCTCAAATCAAAAAGCAAACTCAATATAAAAAGAAATTTACAAATAATATCATAATGAAACTGAAAAACAGGAAAGACAATGAAAAGATCTTAAAATCAGCTTGACAGGAAAGAAAGATTAACTCCCAAAGAAGAGTAGTAAATCATACCTGATTTCTCTACAGCAACAGTGGGGCCAAAAGTTGGAAATAACACCTTCAAAGAGCTATAAGCTCTCTGTCCACATTTGGCTCTTTATCTTCTAGAGCTATCTCTTCAGAAGAGGTACAAAATGTAGACATTTTCAGATGAGCAACCGAGAAGTTTAAAATCTCCTGACTCACTTCAAAGGCAATTTTAAGGGATGAACCAGGGAAAATGTTTCATGTCTGAGATGGAAAAGAATAGTAAAACCAATATTAAATATGTGAATATATCTAAACATAGAGATCATAATTTCCAAGGAGAAGACAAAAATAAAATGAAAACAGAAAATAACCCTCAATTTGAAAGAAGTAAATACACAATCTGTATAAATAGACACAATAAAACTGCAGGAATAAATCTAAATTATGATCAGTAAAATAAAATAAATGCAAATATAATATTCTGATTTAAAAATGAATTTGTAAAAAGCTAGATTTAAAATACATAACAATACTTTTCCCAAGAAATAGAACTTACTTATAAGAACTCCAAAATTTTATTTTTATTTTATTATTTTTTTAATATAGTTTATTGTCAAGTTAGTTTCCATATAACACCCAGTGCTTACCCCAACAAGTGCCCTCCTCCATGCCCATCACCCATTCTCCCCTCTCCCCTACCCCCTATCAATCCTCAGATTCTTCTCAGAATTTAAGGGTCTTTTGTGGTTTGCCTCCCTCCCTCTCCTTAACTATTTTTCCCTTCCCCTCCCCTTTGTAAGGACCCCAAAAATTATAATCCAAAAGTATGGAAAGTGATATTTCAGGCAATTACTCTCCATGAGAGCTCTTGCAACTGTATTATCAGATAATTAGAGTGTAAGGTAAATAGCCTTATTAGATCTTAAGATCACTACAAAATGACAGAAGGTTCAATTCATCAGGATGTTATAGTTATAGCTTTTATATATTCAGTAATATAGACTAAAATTATATTAAAAAATAACAGAGGTACAAGGAGAAATAGACAAATTCACCAGGCATACTGGGAAAGTAGTCATACATTTCTCACTTATTAATATATAAGCAAAAACAAAAATCAGCGATGCTTGGATAATATACATTCTTTTCAAAGTGCATATAGTCAATAAACAGTGAATTTTACAAATAAGTAGATTAAAAGATTATGTTACAAGTTGATAAGCACTAGGGTAAAGAAAAAGCATAACAGGGCAAAAATGATCAAAAGTATTGGTGCAGGAGTGAAATATTGGGAGAGTTGCTCAAAGCATAGCATTAAATGTGCTTGTTAGGATATACATCATTGAAATAGTAACCTCTGAATAAAAGCTTGACCAAGGTGAAGGTGTTCCAAACAGAGGACACTGCCAGAGTAAAGGCCTAAGGCAGTAGCATAGTATATACGCTCAAGTGGATTGACTAAGAGGGACAGAAAGGGTATGAGGAGACGCAGCATAACACAAAGCGTCCCACAGGCCAGGACTTTGGCTTTTCACATGAGTAAAATCTGAATAGACTCCCTGGGTGCCGAATTGAAAATAGACCATAGAGAAGCAAGGGTTGTACCACAGAGACTGTGAATGTTTGCTCTATTATTCTTTTAATGGATAATAATGTATTTACATATGCACAAAAGTAGATGAGCAAAAGGTAACAAAGAAAAGCAAAATCCCTCTGTCAGGGTAGTAGTGGGAAGACACTGGGACAAGAAATGCCAGGTGGGCAGTTCTAAGGTAAAATAGCCATGCACCATGTGATGTGATCCTTTCTTTGATCCATAAATTTTAGAAAAAGCAGAAAGGTTTTTTTAAATGCTCCTAGAATTACCACATAATTATGTGATGTCCATCTGAGTAGTTCAGGCTCTTTGGGTACTCACTCAGCCTCAAATAAGGACTTAATTGGGTTTTTCCCAGAAATCTATCTTCCTAGATGAATTATCTTGACTCCTCTTTCTTAGTAAAACATACCACATTCCCCCCCCCTTTTTTTTCATTTCAGTATAAGATGCTAAAAGATTGAAAGTGTTTATGCTTTAAAATATCTTAGAAATTTTAAATATGGTTCTGGTTATGATGTCATCTGCTTCTGTCATCAGTAAGAATGATAGCCATCAAACAGTACTCACTTGATTAATCATAAAACTTCATTTATTAGAACATTTTGAATATCTTCTGTGACTCTGCACCATATGCAACAACTCTAGAGAGATTACTAGAACATTGTCCTAACATTCAAAAATTTCAGTTTAGTAACTGTGAACCATTGACCTGTGGGGCATTTCTGCAACTAAAAGAGATTCATCAGGAACAGGATGCAGAATAGGCTGAAGACAGAGAAGTACAGGGAAGAACATGGTCTTTACATCCCTACTTTACAAAGAATGATGTCATTTTATTTATATATTATAGTATATGTTTAGATATTTATGCACATTTTGAAAAGAATAATATTTATTCACATTTTCCAACTCTCCCCATTTCGTTCTGAGAAAGGAATACATGCTTTTCTTGCAAAATAAATACAGAACTTTCACATACATTTTTTTCCTGCATCTAAACAATGACCCTATATGATAGTAAGCCCCTCTCTGAGACTTAAGAAGGCTCCGAGTGAAAGTGTAATCATCTTAAAAGGAGCAGAGCTGTTCCTTCATTTAGGCAGCTCTGCCAAGGTGGGAAGATCATCAGCAGGAATCAGAAAGAATGGACAGGAGTCTGGCTTTGTGCTGATCTTGGGTAAATGAGTCTCAGTTCTTCATCTGTAAAATACTAAGTTCACAGCCTCTTTATAAGGAATGAATAATATATATGAAGATGTTGTATAACCATAGATCACATTAGAACTGTATAGGACATACATTTATTTCTAATGTTTACTCATTTAATCATTTGAAAAGGAATATTTAATTTCCATTGTAGTCTATGAATTGTGCCAGATCCTCACAGAGGAGACAATTCTACCCTCAAGGATTTTTAGTGGAGGCTGGGGTGATATTATATATGTGTAGGACCCTTAATAGGACAGAGAGAGAGGATAGTTGGGGAAGTGGGCAAAATCAGAGAAGGTTTTCAGAAGAGATGATTCCGTACTCTGGTGGCATTATTCTTCTCCTTTCATAAATGTTGACTCAGGTGTTTTTCTCTTCTTTAAGTCAAAGCATGGTTGGAAAGGAAAGAGAATGTGGGAAAGGAATCAAACTTAGGCTTGTAAATGTATTTCTAATTTTTTAATGTTTATTTATTTTTGAGAGAGAGAGAAGGTGATCACAAGGGTGATAAAGAGAGAGCACATGCACAAGTGGGGAAGTGGTAGAGAGAGAAGGAGACACTGAATCCAGAGCAGACTCCAGGCTCTGAGCTGTTAGCACAAATCCTGATGTGGGGCTCAAACCCACAAACTGTGAGATCATGACCTGAGCCGAATTCAGATGGTCAACCAATTGAGCCACCCAAGCACCCCAAGGCTTATAAATATATTAAATTGTAATAATTTATAGATGGCAGATAAATTATATTGTATTTCTGTATTCTGAGATAATTGAGTATTGATTATCTTTGCTATGTCATTTGCAGTTCAAATTGGATCTTTATAAACATTCAAGACTTTTTAATGGCTATTGTTTGCTCAATGTGCATGCATAGTTTTATTCTGGGGTTTCGTTCACTGTGCTTAATGTGGGCTCAACTTCACCTACAAGAAAACAGCAGCTCAGTGATAAAACAAGAGCACTTCACTGCTTCGTCAACTCTTTCCTTTTTTTTCCCCTTGAATTCTAAGCCAAATAAGGAATTCTGAAGCTTGGCTTCACTTGGGGTCACTTGGCTTTAGAACTTTGTGAGGATGGATGGTCACAGCATGCTGCTCCCTAATTCTTTTCTTCCCTTGGGCAGGACAAACTACTAATCATTATTTCCAAAAATATTAGAAATCTTATCCTTGCTTCTTCCCTATATATGCTTAAGCATACTTTAATTTTTTAATCTCTATTACTTGTATTTATTTTAGTTTGCTATGAATGTTTTTGTTGAGTTCTCAGCCATACCGAAGAATAAATCAAAGTGACAAGTACTTGTAAATATTCAATACTTTAAGATTTTTGAATATTTATGACTCACTTCACAAAAATCTTGCCATATAGACCCTAGAAGAAAGAAAAGAATAAATGTTTTCTATGCATGATGGCATCTGAAATGAAGACAGGGATTTGGAAGTCAAAGGAACAGAGTTCAAGTCCTGACTCTGGCCTTTCTGTGTTACTTTGCATATGTCACTTAGTTGCTCAGACTTCCAGTTGTCTCATCTATGAAATAGTGACATACTAATACCTATTTCAGAATTGTCATGAAAATGAAATGAAATAAGTTATAGGAAAGTATTTTGACAACTGCGCTGCACTATATCAAAGCTCTCAAAATGGTTTAGAATCTATCTGAGTAAAGGGCACAAAAACTGAAATGGGGACTAATCCTAGCTTGAAAATTGCTGTTACTCTTCCAACATTTAATAGATATAATATGGAAAATTCAGAAGGCAAGCACTGAGGATATTTGAAGTGGTTGGATTTGTTTCTGAGTAGAATTGGGATTTAAAAATTGGCCTTCAGGGATGGGTAAAATTTGTAATGAAAAAGAAGAATCTCCCAAATGTTCCTGCTAGGAAGGAGTAGAACTTCATTCATCCATTTATTAAATCTTTTGTTAAGTAATTATGGAGTATTTGCTATAGTGCAGGTACTATGGTAAAGGATCCCATGGAAGATGGAGGGGCTATGAAAAGAAAAAGATGTTTGAGTTTTGTCACATGATATACATTTTAATCTTTGGACTCTGATGAATTAAAAGGTAGTACACTCTTTACCACAAAATTATTGGGTGAATTTTCATATTGTAGTCAATACTATATAGCTCTATACTCTAATAGAAATGCTCCTTGTACATCACTTTTAAATTTGAAGGCAACAGATGCTACCATATTTTACGATATATCTTACTAAGCTTCCTACTCATATTGATTGCCATTTTAAATATAAGGGGTTGTGTTCATAGGCATGTAGTTTATTGTGTCTAATTCTACTTATAATCAAATAAATGCTCAATGGAGAGTAAGTCCGATTTTTTTAAATGTCTGCATTTGTTCAAGATTGTTTAATTAAAAATAATTATTGGAGGAGGACAAGATGGCGGAAGAGCAGGGAGCTCTGTAATCCGCGCACGCCCATATGGATTGAACTGAGAAGGACTGAAGGGATAAAACTTGGA
>CM053570.1:46506848-46589222 GCA_028646485.1 Cryptoprocta ferox | reverse complement strand
TTGTCCTCTATTGGGTTTCTCCTGTTAGACCTATGAGTGTGAACATATGGTATCTGTCCTTCTCCGCCTGACTTATTTCGCTGAGCATGACACCCTCGAGGTCCATCCACTTTGCTACAAATGGCCAGATTTCATTCTTTCTCATTGCCATGTAGTATTCCATTGTATAGATGAACCACATCTTCCTAATCCATTCATCTTGAAATGTTTACTTTTTTAGAATTAAGTCAAGGATATTTTCTCTTTATAATTTATATCTAGTTAACTGATTTAAAAAATTCTTTCCGGAGTCTTAGGGAGCCTACCGAGCACAAACAAAGAGGGTTGCAAATGCTCAATTCATTGTTTGTGTGCTGAACTTTATTTAAGGGCTTTCTCTAAGTTGTCTATTTATCAAATAAACCCATTAAGCACTATATTTCTCCAGTTTGGTGTATGATCACAAAGCAGCAAAAATAGTAATAAGCTCAGTGAGAAGGGACAAATTAGCCTCAGTACGTTTGGTATCTTGTAAGCAAAACAAGTTAATGTTACTTTTTAATCCATTTCCTTTATGCCATGATTAAATCATTCCCTTAACTCTTACACTAGTTGGGGCACCCGGTTCTGCTGCCGAAAATTCCCACAGAGCAGTATCACGGTAAGGAGAGCAGCTCCCTCATTATCTCCCCTCCCTAAGCCCCACAATAAAGGGAATGCAGGATTGTCTGCCTGCTCTCTGATGTCTGGTAGCCTATGGCAGCTGGTGGAGAGTGCAGTGGTGAGAGGCTGTTATTGAGCACAAGGTAATGTCCTATTAGGAAAGGGTTAGAAGGTGCTATTGAATGACTGAAGGGAAGCACACAGGTTGGGGATAAGGGAACAACAGCAATATTTTGAAGGTCACTCACTAGTTCAACTACCTGGGTCATGCCCAGTGATCCCAGAATATACAGTTTCCCTCATAGAAGGATTAGGAAAGATAGGTTTATTTATCAATTCAAGCAACAAATAATTCATGAATGCCAAACCCCGTACCCATTTCTTCACTCCACCAGTAAAGGAGAGAATAAAATCAACATCATCTCTGCCTTCACAGGGCTTATAGTCCAGGAGGAAGGCAGACATTAAATAGAAATTTTGGAAGACTAATATATAATTGCAATTTGTAATAACTCTTATGATGGAAAACTCTAAGCTGTAAGGTGGAAACATATTTTGGGACCTCGTTAGATTAAGGTGTCAGAGTTATCCCTTATTATCTCAAAAAGTGATATTATAATGAAGACTGGAGGGATGTTAAGAATTATTCAGATAGGTGTGCGGGGTACCTGGATGGCTTAGTTGGTTAAGCATACAACATTTGATTTTGGCTCAGGTCATGATCTTATGGTCATGAGATCAAGCCCTGCATCAACCTACTTGGGATTCTCTCTCTCCCTCTTTCTCTGCCCCTCCCATGCATTCACGCACTCCCTCTCTCACACACTCTTTCTTTCTATCAAAATAAATAAATAAACATTAAAAAAAGCATTATTCAGATAGATTAGGAGGAGGACTCATTTAGCATTATATGTAGAGGCCCAGATATAGGAATGAGTTTTAAGTGCATATATAAGGCACTTAGATGTACTAGGGGTAGAGCTCCATAGTTGAAAACCATAGGTGCATACAAGTGTTTTGTTTAATGTTTATTTGTTTATTTTGAGAGAGAGAAAGAGACAGAGAGAGAGAGAAAGAGACAGAGAGAGAGAGAGAGACAGAGAGAGAGAGAGAGAGGAGAGAAAATCCTCATCAGACCCTGTTGTCAGTGTGGAGTTCCACCTGGGGCTCAATCTCATGAACGATGAGATCGTGATCTGAGCTGAAATCAAGAGTCAGATGCTCAACCAATTGAGCCACCCAGGAGCCCTGAAAAAGTGTGTTTCTGCAAAGAGGCTCCTAAGAAATCAGTGAACCAACTCTCAGTTGAGGAGTTAAGATGTTCATTTGTCTCTAAAGACCCTCAGGTCGAATACTTCTCCAAGATTTTACTTCCCTGCTCTTACTGACTAATTCAGAACTCTTCAGTGGAGAATTGTATTTTACCAGTCATGTGCTAAATGGGGACTTCTAGGCCTGCTGTGCTATCTACTACAATAGTCACATGTGGCTATTGAAATTTGAATTTAAATAAATTAAATTCAATAAAATTTCAAAAATCACAAATTCAGTTCCTCAATCGCACTAGCCACATATTAACTGCTCAATAATTGAATATGGCTAGCAGCTACTGTCTCAGCACAGATATTGAACATTTCCATCATCACAGAAATTTCTATTGCACAGTTCACATACTAGCTAATAGCCTGGGCTCTTGAGTCAGACAGAGCTGGATTTAAATCCTGAATTTTGCACTTACTGTATGATGCTAAGTAAGTTACTTAACATCTCTGAAACCCAAGTTAACCATGAATAAAATAAGAATGACATAAATAATGTATATATATGAAGAACCTAACATAACACCTGGCACATAATGGGCATTTTAGAAATACTTACACCTAACAGTTTTATTCTCTTAACCAAACACCTCTGTCTTCCAGTGACTCAGTTGTTCTCCCTCATCTTCCTCCATCCAGTATAAATTCATTGCAACCATATTTGCACCCAAGTTTCACTTCCTTTTTCAACTAGTCATATTCCCAATCCAACCCACAATTCTAGATTTATCCAGACTTGTTCTCTGTTCCAGCTGAGTCTGCCAAACCTTGTTGGAGGAAATCATTTCACTATTGAGATTATCGGGCTTATCAGTGGGCAGCCCCCTGGTTCATCTGGTGGACTACCAGAGAACTTGGCAAGAATTTGACAATATCTCTTTGGCTAATCTTTTCATTTCTGATAGTATCTGTCCTAACTGCAATCCCTTCATCTTTGTATCAGCAAATGGCTATATCCTGGAATGACTTCACTGAACTTTCTTCCCCTGTATCTCCAAAAAAATAAATATTTTTTATTTATAGGGGTTCCCAAAAGCCAGTATCAGGATCAGTGTAAGGCTACCTTAGAAGTATTTGATTAATGTTAAAAAATACATCTCTTAGACCTGATCCCTGCCTACCTAATGAAAATCTTTAGTAATGGGAATGGGGGAATGTGTACTTGTTTAAAGCTCCTCAGGTGATTTCATGACGAGTTTGGGGAGCTGTAGACACCTTTGTTCATAATCTCTGATTGCTTTTTCACTCTCTTTAATATTAATGTGGCTGTCTCTATTTCTTCCCAGCAGTTGACATGTAGGCTGCACTTTTCAGAGCTCTTCAATGAGTGTTAGAGCATCTGTCTTGCCTGTGGTCATCACACTTAATTTCTCCTTGCTGGCACTGTTAACACACTCCCACTGGCGGCTTGCCAAGTTTGGAAGTAGCAAGAAAAAGCTCCTTTGCTGTGTCCTGGCTGTGCTCCAAAGCTTCATTTTTGGTCTTTTTGTCTGACCGTTTAATGCAAACTGTAGATCATAGATGATACCAGTGGAAGAGTTCAAGTAGCCAAGAGTGTAATCTCAGGAAGATGGAAGTCTCACAGTTATGTAATAGTTTGGACATGAATAGTGCTCTGTAAAATTTTAATTTAAAGTGTGTTTTCTACTGGGCATAACATTTGGCATTCCAAGAAAAAAGAACTTTCAATGCTTTAAAAAAATTTTTTTCATCTATTAGTGTGTTGTATGTATAATTTATAGTGAGTTTCTTTGGCCCCAGTTATCTTTCTGGTGGTTCAAAAAACTTAAAATGTCACTGACAGGTGCAGCATTGGTGGTATAGTTTTGAGCTTAGCTACCTTCTAAAATGTCACTGACAGTGAGGTGGCTGGGTGGCTCAGTTCCACTCAGGTCATGATCTCCCATTTCATGAGTTTGAGCCCCAGGTCAGGCTCTGTGCTGACAGCTCAGAGACTGGAGTTTGCTTTGGATTCCGTGTCTCCCTCTGTCTCTGCCCCTCCCCTGCTCACATTCTGTCTCTCTCTTTCAAAAATAAATAATAAACATTCAAAAAATTAAAAAATTAAACACCTAAAATTTCACTGATAGAAACATTTTAGTGAAAATAGCTAAATCATAAAAAATCAAGTGTAATTAGCAAATCAACTTACATACGAATATATATAGTGTTATATTTATATAAATATCTAATATGTATACTATTTATATACAGACATAGATTAATATAAATATTATTGGGTTTAAGAAGAATTTCATCACTAATTATTCATTACACAGTAGAATCTCAAGTATCAGTCTCCTAGTGGAATTACAATAAATAATCATAGACTCATGAAAATAAGGGATTAGGAAACAACTAGAAAAAGATACAAAGTCAGGGAATCTTGATTAAATCTCAGTTGAGTCTTTACTTAACATGTGGCCATGAGCATTCACTGACCACTTCTGAGCCTTAGTTTCCTCATCATAAAATGACCTTTCAGGAAGTTGTTGTAAAGACAAAATGGAATAAATGATAAATGGTAATACATTATAAAATAAATTCACTGCTGTTCCTAAGGTCCAAGGGCACTATACAATTTTGAAATATCTTCTAAATTCTCTAAGAAAGAATACATTAGGTAGCACTTTGGTTAATTTATAGGGATAGCAACTCACTTTTATCCATCTTGGTATCCTTGAAAGATTATTATATAGTGATTCATAAATCTTATTAAATAAAATGAAGCATATTTTATTAAGTTCTTTATTTCTGAAAATTGGCAATTCATATGCATGAATGTTTTGTGTTTTTCTAATAATCAAAACATTTATTTAGCCAGAAGTTCTTTTTTCCTCAACATTGCCATCTGCTCTTTTTCTTTGTTAAATATAGGCCAGTTTTCATATTTTTGTTAACATATTGGACATTTAAAATTTTAGTATGATTTCATTTTTCCTTGGGTTAATTAGGATAAATAATGGCTACATTTGTTGAGCCCTCCGTTTGTGATGGACACAATGTAAAATATTTAATCCTCACAACAAACCATTTACTGATGAAAAAATAAGGCACAAAATAGGTTATCTTTCTCTAAAATCATCCTTTCAGGGATAAAACGGAAGTTTGAACTTAGGCAGTCTGATTCCAGAACGTAGGCGCATCATATTTAAGCCATACTTGCTAATATTGCATAATCTCCTGCAAGTCTGCTTGCACTCTTAGAAGGTAACCTTTGGGCACCATGATTCCTGGGGAGATGGACCTGGAGATACTTGATTCTAATAACAACCATATAAGTAAAACTCTCCTGGAGTCCTATTAGTGTTACCTGACTTGTCCTATTAAAAAAAAAAAAAAAGCATAATTATATGGAATCAATTTCACATATTCAGTAGTCAGAGATACAAAAGGAAAAATAGTAACCCATCCAAGAGAGTGGTTTACATAGATTCTGATCAGAATAAGTTGTCATTCCTCATCAGAGTGTAATTACAATGAGTAAAATTGGTTTCTAAAATCACATCACAATTTTATGTAGACATTTGTATGTACAGGTTATGTTTATTGTATTTTACTGTCTTGAGCTTATAAATACTAGTGAATAATTATTTGTTCACTTAAAATTATTATTAGATCTAATCATAATTTGTATATTTGCTGAAACATGTAATCAAAATTGTGCATTGAATTAATTCAAGAGTCAGAGACGAGAAAATTTTATATAATTTACTTCATACAGCTAATCCTTATGGTGAAAAGGACAGGCCTGAAAGCTAATTTTCCTCTCATAAATAGTGCTAAAGTAAATTATGTCTTAAATCCTTCAGGTTTTTTTTTTGTTCCCTGTCATTGTATTGCTATAACCTCAAGAGAAATAATTTTTTTTCTCACTTGAAATGAACTTCAAGTGAAACGAAGGCCCGTTACCGTCACAAACTAAAAAACATTTTCTTGTACTTTATATACAAAGGCATATACATTGGACCATACATGGACAACATATACACACACACACAGAGGCCCCTACAAATAAATGGATTAATTTCAGGAAGTATATTGAAAAGTGTTTTTAAGAACCAATGACCGTTTGTAGGAATAGTGTTATGTTACTACCCCACTACAAAAGATTATTTATCTTACATTTTACGCCATTTTAAATAATGCTTTTATGGGATTGTCCTCCCCCAATTTTGCCCTCTAGACACCAGAAACATATTCTTCTGCACCACTAACCCTAGGAGATCTTACACCACCGTCACCTATAATAACCATGCTGTTTTCAATGGTATATATGCTTTCAGCCAGCAGTTATCAAAACCAGTGATAGCCCATTAGAATAATCATGTAGATGTTAAGAAGCTATATTTATATTTTCAAAATGATAATAAATATCATGATTTTGTTCTGAATTTTCAAATTCTGAACCCTCAGTAGATTTTAGAATTATCAAAATGAGTAGACTATGTACTGGTGTCCCAAAACTATTTGACTCCATCTGAAACCAAAAAATACTGACCACCAACTATGTACTATAAATTATGCTAACCCAAGTTGCCTTTAATTCATTTATTGTTATTCTCTAGTTGTCAGCATCGCTATGTTGCTAGTAGCTGAGAGTTACATTGGTGATTAGAGTTTTTCAATGCACAAATTTGGGGATAGAGGACACAAACATTCAGTTCATAACAACCAGTTACTGGAGAATGGGTATATGAATTTTGTCCACGTGGTGTTTTCAATTTTTTTTAAATTTAGAACTCCTTGGAAAAGTCAAGCACTCTCCAGTTGCCACCCCCTACCATCTTATTCCTTGACAGACACTTAATAGCGTTGTCTACCAAGCCTTAGTAGATACTTGAATTATTGACTCTTGATTGAAACCATTTGGAGAGTCAAAATTTATTAAGATTTTGGTATTAAGTTTAGTTTTCATTCTCTCTTATAGGATGGAGAACCTAATAAGGGGAAGGAATCCCCCACAATATCAGAGAAGTCCTTGTAAAGAAGTTCGTGCAGCACTTCGGAAGAGGCCTGAAGAAGAGTGTAAGTATGTTTAATAGGGTTATGTTCTAGATAGCGTTTGGTGAGTAGCATTTACAATAAATGATTAACTTTTAAGTGACTAGTCAAATAATAGAAGTACTTTATAAATATTTATTGAATCAAATTTAATTTATTTTTTAAAACATATGGCTAAATGATACCTTGATTCAGGCACTAGGAACATTGTTCTCTTAAGTGTTTCTCTTGTACATCAAGATTTTCTACTGATAATTGGGTTCCATGTACATATGATATTGGAAAAAGCTGCATAGTCTAGCACATCTTTCTTAGATATTCATACCATGAATATTAATGTTTCTGAAGAGTTCTGATGTAAAAGAAACTTTGGAAATGTGTTTTAAATAAATAGTTTCTGTTTTAATTTGACCACAACACTCTTTCAACACTTTTTTTTAAACTGAGAACTCCTTGAAAACCACTGTGATAAAGAGTAAATATCTAATGGTAAACATAAAACCATTGCTCAAAAGGAAACGTTTGATCAAAAACATCAAATGTTTGATCAATGTTTTTGATCAAAAGGAAACAATTAATCAAATTTAGGAAAATATTTTGAAAGATGCGAGTCATATATCTTACCATAAAATGATTTTACTCCATCTGCAAATTAGTAAATATTAGAATATGGAATTGTCCATGGAGACTTTATTTTAATATTTCTAGTCTGTAGCATTATCGAAGACATTTGACATAATATTTGCATTTTAAGTTTGTAAGATGACCAATAATACTAACTTTCCTCTTGCTATTTGCATATAATTATTTTCAGAGAACAAAAATGTATTCTATTATGACAAACATATATGTGAATTTTTTTCCTTTTACAAAAACTTACATTTTATAAGGATAGAGCTAATGCAGTGGGTTCACTGGCATATGTAGTTTAATTGACTTTTAAGATAATATTGGCATTTTAAATTAGTTTGGAGTACACATTTCTCAGTAAAGACCAAATACATTAAAACTGGGCACACTCATGGCAGGTAGAGTGTTTTCATTTTATTTTGTTTTATTATAAAGTTAATAGACAGTCATTATGTTATCATCTATGTCATTTAGGATAGTGTTAGATTTTTTAGTGTTACTTTAATAGATTTATGACTTCTAACACTGTGACGATATCCAATTAAAACTAAAATTTGAAAATGAAGATTGAGTTCTGGGCATCATAAAATTAAAACTATAAGATATAAAATTAAAACTATAAGTTTTATTTTAAAACTTATAAGGTAGTTTTGTGAATGAATCTACCATTGACTCAGTGTTGCTATTTAACATATATAAAGTGTTTTTTTCAAAACCATAAGTTAGTCTAGGCCAGAGGTTGACCATTGAGTCCATGGACCAAATCCAGCCTGACACTTGTTTCTGTAAAAAAAAAAAATTATTTGAAACATAGCCATCTCTTATTTATTTAGGTATTGTGTATGGCTGCTTTCACACTACAGAGGAAAAGTTGAGTAATTATGACAGAGATTAGATGGCTCACAAAGCCAAAAGTATTCACCTGATTCTTTACAGGAAAGGGTTTCTAAATCTAGATCTGGGCCATTAGTTCTCAAAGTGTGCTCTTCAGACCAGACACAGTAACAGCATCTGGGAAGCTGTTAAAAAAAGTAAATTTTAAGAGCTGCAACCCACAACTACTGAATCAAAACCTCTGTGAGTTGGGTGCAGTAATCTGTGTGTTTAGAAGAAACCCTGCAGAACATTCTGATGCCAACTCAAATTTGAAAAACACTAGCCTAAGTCAAATGATGGGCTGCAGATGATAGTAAATCGTAATGGATTCAAAAGACTAATGAAGGTAGTCATATGTTAGAGTTAAGTTTTATTCTTGTCTAATGTAAGCTGTATAACATGACTGATGCTTGTATTAACAAGCAAATCCTCATCAGTTGAATTGTGGCAGTCAGGGCACTTTTCAGATATCATCTCAGGAACTCAATTGGATTGACTAAGTTATTGAACATGGGAAGACATAATGAGAAATAAAAAACTTATAAAATGTTATTCTTTTCTAGAGAGGTCTTCATAGCCCCTTGCTAGTATAATGAGCAGTTCTTGCTTTGTTACTGAACAATGTTAATTCCCTAAGAAGGAAGCCTCTTTCTCAGAATAGAAGCAGCATATCATATTAATTACTTAAGACATTATCTTTAGAGTCTTACAGAAGAGTTTATTCTCTAATGTGACCCTTAATGTGACCAGCTGCAGGACTCTGGGTCCTATTTTTTTTTTAAATCTAAGACTCCATTTACTTATCTGAAAAAAGAGGATAATGATAGAGTCTACCTAATAGTGTTGTTTTGAGAATTAAAGGAAGATATTTATACAGGAATACCTTGAAGATATTGTGGGTCCTGTTCCAGACAATGGAAATATCATAAAGTAAATATCACCATAATGAGTCAAATGAATTTTTTGGTTTCCCAGTGCATTTTAAAAGTTATGTTTATTCTATACTGTGGTCTGTCATGTCTACGATAATGTTATGTTTAACAAAGTGATGTACAAACCTTAATTAAAAAATACTTTATTGCAAAAAAATGGAAACTGTAATCTGAGCTTCCAGTGAGTTGTAATCCTTTTGCTGGTGGAAGACCTTGCCTCAGTGTTGTTGATGCCTTGTTGTCTGATGCAGATGGTGGTTGCTGAAGGTTGGGATGGCTGTGGCAATGCCTTAAAATGAGACTACAAAACATATTGCTACACTGACTTACTTTTCATGAAACATTTCTCTGTAGTATGTGATGCTGTTTGATAGCATTTCACCCATATTAGAACTTCTTTCAAAATTGGAGTCAAGTCTCTCAAACCCTGCCAACTGTTTTATCAACTAACTTTATGCAATATTCTCAATCCTTTGTTGTCATTTTAACAGATTTCACAGCATCTTCACCAGGAGTAGTTTCCATCTAAAAAAAAAAAAAAAAAACACTCTCTTTGCTCATCCATAAGAAACAACTTATCTGTTAAGGTTTGATCATGAGATTGCAGCAATTCAGTCACATCTTCAAGCTCCACTTCTAATTCTAGTTCTCTTGCTGTTTCCTCCACATCTGCAACCACTTCCTCCATTGAAGTCTTGAGTCCCTCAATGTCATCCAGGAGGTTGGAATCCTCTTCCAGGCTTCTGTTAATGTTGACATTTGAACTCTTCCCATGAGTTACAAATGTCCTTAATCACAAATGTACAATGGTGAATTCTTTCCAGAAGTTTTCAATTGAATTTGCCCAGATTCATCAGAGAAATCACCATCTATGGCAACTAAAATCTTACAAAATGTATTTCCTAAACAACAAAACTTGAAAGTCTAAATGATTCCTTGATCCATGGACTGCAGCATGAACGTTAAATTAACAGGCAGGCATGAATGTTGTTGTACATCTTCATCAGAGCTCTTCAGTAACCAGGTATATTGTTAATGAGCAGTAATATTTTGAAAGTAATCTTTTTTTCTAAGCAGTAGGTCTCAACAGGGGCCTCAAAATATCTGGTAAACCGTGCTACAAACAGATGTATTGTCATCCAGGCTTTGTTCCATTTATAGAGCATAGGCAGAGTAGATTTAGCATAATTTTTTTTTAATTTTTAAAAAATGTTTATTGTTTATTGTATCTTTGAGAGTGAGAGACAGAGCAAGAGTGGGGGAGATGTAGAGAGAGAGGGAGACACAGAATCCGAAGCAGGCTCCAGGCTCTGAGCTGTCAGCACAGAGCCCGACACAGGGCTGGGACTCACAAACCATGGAGCTGAAGTCAGACACTTAATCCACTGAACCACCCAGGTGCCCCTGATTTAGTCACATCTTCAATTCTTAAAGGCGCTAGGATTTTTGGAATGGTCTTTGAGCACTGATTTTAACATAAAGTCACCAGCTGCATTGGTCCCTAATAGGAGAGTCAACCTGTCCTTTAAAGCTTTAACACCAGGCACTGATTTCTCTTTTCTAACTAGGAAAGTCCTAGATGACATCTCCTTCCAATAGAAGGCTGTTTTATCCACATTAAAAAGTTGTTGTTTAGTGTAGCCATCTTCATTAATTATCCTAGCTCGATCTTCTGGATAACTTGCTGCAGCTTCTACATCTGCACTTGCTGCTTCACCATGCACTTCATCTTGCACTTTACCTTGCACTTTTGTGTTATTAAAGACAGTTTCTTTCCTTAAATTTCATGAACTAATCTCTGCTAGCTTCAGACTTCTCTTCTGCAGCTTCCCCATCACTCTCAGCCTTCATAAAATTGAAGAGAGTTAGGACCTTGCTCTGGATTAGGCTTTGGTTTAGGGGAACATTGGAGCTAGTTTGATCTATCCAGACCATGCAGACTTTATCCAGATTAGCAATATGGGTATTTTGCTTTCTTATCATTCATGTGTTCACTGACATAGCACTTTTAATTTCCTTCAAGAACTTTTCCTTTACATTTACAACCTGGCTAACTGGCACAAGAGGCCTAGTTTCTGGCCTGTTTTGGCTTTTGGCTTATTGTCCTCACTGAGCTTAATTATCTCTAGCTTTTGATTTAAAATGAGAGACGTGATTATTCCTTTCACTTGAACACTTACAGGTTATGATAGGGTTATCAATTGACCTAATTTCAATATTACTGGGTCTCAGGGGATAGGGAAGCTTTAGGAGAGGGAGAAAGATGGCGGTTGGTGAAACAGAATACGTACATTTATTGATTAAACTTGCCATCTTACATAGACATAGTTTGTGACTCCCCAAAACAATTACAATAACAACATCAAAGGTCACTGATCTCAGATCACCATAACAAATATAATAGTACTGAAAAAGTTTGACATAAGATGAGAAAATCGAAATGTGACAGAGATGTGAAGTGAGCAAATACAGTTTAAAAAATGATACAGACAGACTTGGTCGACACTGTGTTGCCACAAAACCTTAATTTGTAAAAATACAATTATCTGTGAAGCAATCAAGTGACATGCAATAAATTGAGGTATACCTGTGTTAAGTACTTGGTATAGAACCTGGGACATAGCAAGTTTTCTTTTCTTCTCTCTTTCTTTTCACTTGTTATTATTATTCTTATTTCAAACTTAGCATCCTTAATAAGATAATAAAGCATGTTTCTTATCACAGAAATGGAAATTAATAGAAATTACCACCACTATCTTTAGAAACAATAATGCACAGCAAGCAACAGTTGTGAACAAATGACATAAATCTGAAATTCTTGCAGTGGTGTTAGGTAGTAATTCGTGTTAGGTAGTAATTTTCTCACACAATGGCATGGTTCTTTATTATTCTACAAATTCCATATGGAACTTGACCAAGACTTGCTGGGTCAATTCCCATGGAAAGCTGCCACCTTAGAAAACCATCATAGAAAGCCAAATGGCAGTGGCTTACTGAGAATTGGAAGGAATAGTCGAAGTTGACTCCTTCAGATGCAAGGAGAAGCCTCTTTTATTTGGAGATATTGCATAAAGAAGATTTTACTAAGTAACGTAATTCATACTGCTTTCTTTTATAAGGTTTTATACTTTTCTACAGTATTTTCAAGTGAAGATCAACATTAGGTCACCAGACATAGCTCTTAACCAATTATTTCATGTGAATTATATCTTGGTATTTTACATCTAGCATAGTCAAGCAAACTTTCAGTAAAAATAAATTGCTTCCTGTAAAAGACAGACTTTGAAACATGCTCAACTTACATCCCATTAAAAAAACAAAGATATAAATTTTGTCCACCAAACCGCAGGCCTGTTCAGCTACAGCACTACATTCTGTTTTATTCCAAGGTAAGCTTCTGTAAAGAGTCATCTATAGTCTCCCCATTTACTTATCTCTCAGTCAGTCCTCCAAACCCATGCAGTCTGGGTCCTACCCAGCCACTCAACTAAAATAGCTTTCATTCAGACCACCAATAATTGCTTTGTGTTGCTGTTATTGTTTTCAACTGCTGTGCAACAGATTACATAAACTTAGTGACTAAGACATCATTCATTATCGTGCAGTTTCCGTGGGGTTGGGAATCCAGGGTGGGCTTAGCCAGGTTCTGTACTTCAGGATCTTACCAGGTGGAAGTCTTAGCGGGAGCTCAATTGAGGAAGCATCCATTTCTGAGTTTACTCAGACTCTTGGAAGAATTTGCTTCCTTGTGGCTGTATCACCAAAGCCCTGCTTTTTGCTGACGTCTAGCAGGAGGCCAACTTTAGGTGTTAGACACCTCCTACAGTTCCTTGCTACATGTACATTCTCAGTATGGCTGTTCACTTCATTGAGACAACAAGGAGACTTTCTCCTCAGGGAAGTCCCTATCCATCTTTTAAGGGCTTACAGCTGATTAAGCCAGGCTCACCCAAGATAATCTCACTTTTGTTTAATTCACAGTGAACTGATTTAGGACCTTAACTACACCATCACTTTTTCCATATTATGTTGGCTAAAAGCAAATCACAGATCCTACCCATATCCAAGGGGAGGGCTTGGACACTTGGGGGCATGATGACATGGGGCCATCTTAGAATTCTGCCTACCACTTGCTAAATCCAGTAAACAATTTTTGTAATGTTCTTTTTATTTAACTTCTTAGCACAGATCAATTCTGAGTCAATCAAAAAATTGATTCTCTTTTGAAAGAAATATTTTTGACTACCATAATACATTTCTGATTTTCCTCCATCTCTCTATTTTTTTGCATACTCAACTTGCTATTTCCAGCCATTACATATTAAAATGTCTGAAGACTGTTTGAATTCTTCTTCTTCCAAAAATACTCTTTCCATGAACAATCTTATTACACTCACAGCATCAATTATTCCTGTAACCAGATTCCTCACAAATTGGTACCTCCAACCTAGACCTCTCTCCATATATCCAAATATCTACTTGACATATTCTCTGGTTTTCTTAAATGTACCTCAAAGTAGGATGCCTGGATGGCTCAACTGGTTGGGTGTCTGAATGGCTCGGGTCATGATCTCGCAGTTCATGAGTTCGAACCCCATGTCAGGCTCTGTGCTGACAGCTTAGAGCCTGGTACCTCCTTTGGATTCTGTGTTTCCTCTCTCTCTTGGCCCCTACCTGGCTCATGCTCTGTCTCTCTCTCTCTCAAAAATAAAAATTTAAAACAAAAAATACCTCAAAGTCTCCAGATCCATGATCTTTCCCTCAAAACCTGAGCTTCTTCCACTGTTTTTTTTTCTTTTTTTGTCTGAATGTTATATGTTCTTAATTATCAAGTTTCAAAAGACATAAAGCTAGAAGTGATTTTTTTCATATATTTTTCTCACTTTCCTCCTATATCCACCATAATATCAGGGCTTCTTAACTTCACCTTCTGAATACGTTTTGAATCTGTTCACAAATTATCTACTCTGCAAAGATTTTAAAATTCTACCAGATACTCCAAAAAGTGGTTCTCCTACATATAGTTCTGAAAACCTTTCATTTCAAAATGATCCTATGGATTTCCATTGCTCATTCAAGAAAGACAAAAGCCTTACTATAGTTTATAGGACCTTCTAGAGTCTAACTTGTACCTACCCCTTGAACTTCATCTCACACTCTATTCCTTGACTCTGTATTCCAACCACATGGGTGTTCTTTTCATTCCTTAACATATTCAGTGATAGCGGATCAGAATATATATTTTTTTAAATGGTATAGAATCAGAGAACAACAACAACAACAACAACAACAACAACAACAAAAATTACCTTGGAAAGGAAGAGTATACCTTTGAAAAATATTGAATGTAAAAATGAAAAAAAAAATAAAGTAGTATGAATTTTTTAATAATCACAAGAAGATAAATATTCTATGAAATAGCTACAAAGTATAAAGAGATTTTTTTTAACATTTATTTTTGAGAGACAGAGGGAGACAGGGAACAAGTGGAGGAGGGGCAGAGAGGGAGACACAGAATCTGAAGCAGGCTCCAGGCTCTGAGCTGTCAGCACAGAGCCCAAAGTAGGACTCAAACCCATGAACCTTGAGATCATGACCTGAACCAAAGTTGGGTGCTTAACCAACTGAGCCACCCAGGTGCCCCATTGCAAAATAAACAATAAGGAAAAAGCAGCAATTTTTTTCAAAAAGCAAAAAGCAGAAATAAAAATGAACATTGATGAGGAAAGGTATTTCATGGTAGTCCATGAAAGAAGAATTGACGTTGTAAAATGTCAGATTTTTTAAATTTTTTATTTGTTGTTTATTTATTTTTGAGAGAGAGACAGACAGACAGACAGAGAGACAGACAGACAGACAGAGAAAGCAGGGGGAAAGGGGCAGAGAAAGAATCTCAAGCAACCTCCACCCTCATCACAGAGCCTGACATGGGGACCAATTCCATGACCCTGCTATCATGACCTGAGTTGAAATCAGGAGTCAGATGCTCAATCGATTGAGCCACCCAGGCACCCCAAAATATCAGATATTTTAAGAACAAATATAGAAAACCCATGAATACAAAGGAAATATGGCCCTCCAAAAAAGGTGAAGGGAAATAATGACAAATATATGGAGAAATAAAAAATAGGAATCCAACCTAAGAATTAAAAATTATTCTAAGAAATCAGAGCGATTCAAAGGAAAAAGTCATCAAAGACTTAATTGAATATACTTCTCCAGGTAATAAGCACATGTAACTACATATTAAAATCTCTTACAGTATGCTATACAATCACTTAAACGGTATCTGCCTCCAGACACATCTAGACAAACAATTTTATTTAAAAATTTTTAATGTTTATTTATTTATTTTGACAGAGAGGCAGAGCGTGAGCCGGAGAGGGGCAGAGAGAGAGGGAGACACAGAATCCAGAGGAGGATCCAGGTGACTCAGGGCTCAAACTCACAGATCATGAGATCACGACCTGAGCCAAAGTCGGATGCTTAACCAACTGAGCCACCCAGGTGCCCCTAGATAAGCTTTTTAAAATTACACTCTTAACTCTTTGAAGAGCAAGATATCTGTCTTATTTACCATTATATCAACCACACATAATGTAGTGTCTGGAACCTAGGAGAAAAGTGAAGAAATTAATTACTTTTAAAATAAAAGTGTACCATAGGATTCCCCCTGAAAGAAAGAGAGGGAAAGAGGAGAGAAAGGATTAGGAACAGATAAAGACAAAGAAAGAGACAGAGGAAGAAAGAAATGAAGGAAAAGAGGAAGGAGGAAAGGAAGGGAGGGAGGAAGAATGGGAGGGGAAATTTTTTATTTTAAAACAGATGCCAAGAACTCAGTTTTCCCTTCTTGTCCCTTCTAAATGCAGCTAAATACCCTGAAAATTATTCAATGAAAGGACTCTGAAAGCTTAAAAGGAGAAGACAAACTGGCTGGGACTTCAGTAATTGAGGAAAAGACAACATTGTGTGTTTTTTGAGTTTTCCTTTTATCTTCCATATATCCCTGGATTGGACACCAGAGATAAATGCAAACTGGCACTGTCAAAAGACATTAATAGTAATATTAACAACAACAACAAAACAACAACAACAATAACAATAGTAATAAGCAAGAAAAGCCTGTCCTTCCAATCCAAAGGAATGGGAGAGAAGCCAGTAGGTATCTTGTAGAGAGCTCTAACTTGCATTCTAAAATCCCAGCTGACAGGTAGTTTAATCTACCTTCAGTAGCACAAAAGTGAGGCCCTAGCCCTCCAACCCTACTTTCCCTGGTATACAGACCTATCTAGTAGTAGCAATAGTGGCTGTGAAACCCTGTGTCTCCCTGCCTTCCACCCAGTAGCATAAGGAGACCCAGACTGTGGTTTCTATGCCTTCCCAGAAAGGTACTCTCTAACATTAGGGTTCCCAGAAAGGCACTTGCACTCTAGCAGATGTCACCAGTAGAATTTGAGCAATAGCCCAGCAGTGCCAGAAGAATAAAGCAGACCAGAATAGCATTAATGTTACAAGGGATTAGAAAACCGTCATTGTAATTAAAGCCCACAAAAGTAGGCCATTTAGGTCTATACGCTAAATCTAGACAGGATAAGTGCCTGGTAAAAGTAGAAGATTCTTACAGGTTCAAGAGCTTCCAACCATAATGACCGGAATGTCCAAGATAAGATTGAAAATTGTATTATTCCAGGGTGCCTGGGTGGCTCAGTTGGTTGAGCATCCAACTCCGGCTCAGGTCATGATCCAATGGTCTGTGAGTTCGAGCCCTGCATCAGGCTCTGTGCTTTCAGTGTGGAGCCTGTTTAGATCTGCTGTCCCCCCGTCTCTCTGCACCTCCTCCACTCATGCCCCCCCTCTCAAAAATAAACATTAACAAAATAAAAAAGAAAACTGTATTATATCAATGGATTTATTATGTTTTTGTAAGATAAAAATGGTATTATACTATTATATCAAGAATGAGGGAAACCACAATCTGAATGATAAATAGCAATTACTGATACCAATACTAAAATGAATCAGATGTTGGAATTATCTGACAAGGAATTGAAGCAGACATTGCAAAAATGCTTCAGCAAACAATTACATAATCTCTTGGCACAAGTCAAAAAAAAATAAAAAACCTCAGCAAAGAAATGTTATTAAAAATAGAAATTATATAACTGAAATTTTAATAACCAAAATAAAAATCTTGCTGAATAGTAGAGTGAAAATGGCAGAGAATAGAGTAAGTGAGCTGGAAGACAGATTATTCAAATTTACTCAATCTGAACAGCAAAGAGAATAATAGACTTAACAAAAATGAACAGAACTTCAAGAATTTCTGTAAAAATAATAGAGTCTCAGAAAGAGAAGAGAAAGAACATCTAAAAAAGGATTTGTACTAATATTGGTTATAAACTTCCCCAAATTGGTAAAAGACATAAATTTAGAGATTCAAGAGACTGGATGAACTCCAAAAATGATAAAACCAGGTATATCTCCACTAAGATATGTCATAATTAAACTTATGAAAACTAAAGATAAAGAAGAAAATCTAAAAGAAATAACAAAGACTTAGGTCTTTACCTATAAAGGAATACAAATTCTAATGAAGAGAAAGAAGAACAACAGAATTGGGTAAAAATAGAACTAAACTTAATAGGACTTTCTTTTCTCTCATATTTTTTTGCTGAAGCAAAAATTATAGCAGAACTTGATAAGGTGCACAATGTATGTAGAAGAACTAATTAAGAAAAGTACATATATGAAGTAGGGAGAGTAAAGGGATCTAAATATAAATAAGGTTTCTCTATTTCACTTGAAGTGGTAATGACATTGAAAACCCAGTAGATTGTGCTAGTTACATAGGTATGTTGTGATATCCAGAGCAACCACTAAGAAAATTATACAAAATTATATACTCAAAAATTATAAATAAATAAAAATAAATTATAAATAAAAATTGAGCTAAAAATATCCAAATAACCCATATGAAGTCAAGAAAAAAAGAGGAATGAGAAATCAAGGAACAAACAGAAATTAATAAAATAACAGCATTAAGCTTTATGATACCAATAATTACATTAATTATCAATGGTGTAAATGTTTCAATTAAAGGCAGAGCTTGTTGGGGCAGCTGGATGGCTCAGTCAGTTGAGCTTCCAAATCTTGATTTTGGTTTAGGTCATAATCTCAGGGTCATGGGATTGAGCCCAGCATTGATTTCTGTGCTGAGGTTGGAGGCCTGCTTAAGATTCTCTCTCTCTCGGGGCACCTGGGTGGCTTAGTCGGTTAAGCATCCAACTTCAGCTCAGGTTATGATCTCGCAGTTCGTGGGTTCAGGCCCCACATCAGGCTCTGTGCTGACAGCTAGCTCAGAGCCTGGAGCCTGTCTTCAAATTCTGTGTCTCCCTCTTTCTCTGACCCTCCCTTGCTCTTGCTGTCTCTCTCTGTCTCTCAAAAATAAATAAAAAACATAAAACAATTTTAAAAAAAGATTCTCTCTCTCTACCTCAGCCCCTTCCCCTGCTCACATTCTCTTTCTCTCTTTCTCTCTAAAATTTAAAAAAAGAAAAAAGAAAAAAAAAACAGATAGAGCTTGTCAGATTGGATAAAAAGGCAAGACAACATGTGTTGCCTATAAAAAAATCTCTTTAAAGACACAGAAAGACTAAATATAAAATGATAAAAAAGTATATATATCATACTGCTTAAATGAAAGCTAGAGGGACTATAATTACATAAGAAAAATTAAGTTCAAAGTCAAACATAATTTAAAAAATCATTTCATAATGATAAAGGGATCAGTTCATCAAGAGGATATACCAATCCTCAATTTATTTTTTACAAATCTAGATTTTCTTTGATTTTACCTGTATATAACTTTAAGCTCTATATACTTCCCCTTTAGTTTATCTTTGTTATAATGCTTTTTTTTTTTACAATTTCATATTTAATAGCTAAGAAATTCTTGGTAGCATAGTTATGACTCTGGCCTGTTTAAACAAAAACCTACTATTTTTATATAGGGAAATGTTTATAACGGTGTAATTTTTCCTCAGAATTAAACTGAGACTATATTATGGAAACTAAAATTCCACAAAACCTGTCCATTGAGTTTCTGAATAATAAGTAAAATTCATTGAAAAGGTTTTTTTATTTGCACTTCTTATAGAATTTAAATTTCCCAAAACATAATTCTACCCTTATGGCAATGATATTATACTTTCCATTAGCAAAAAATCTATTTGATATTCTCAGGAGATAACACTTAAAATTAATTATATTGTTTTCAAATAACTAAATGCTACCCTTCCAAATGCCAAAATATTCTTGTATTAACCAATTTGGTGAAAATCATGATGATTAGTCATGTTCCTGCCTTCATGTTAGAAGTTATTGAACATGATTGAAACTTCTCCTGATGATTCAAGGAGTTTTATAGATATCCATTACTGTAAAGTGTAGTAATAGAATTCCATCTGTGCTTTCTTCCATATCAAGTTCTCATCTGTCACTTTTGCCGTGATTATTCTTGCTTTTAAGGTACTTCTTTTTGATATTTTGTTTACTGTCTTAGTTTGCTTCTTCAAAAAGGTGATAAACCACCCTTGTTAAGAATCATAAAATAAATGTTAATGAATCAAGGATTGAAAACCCATCAAGCCTTGGATGATCTATGGTAAATAAGATAAAGAACATTAAGTGCAGAAGTGGTGTGCTTTATTTTAAAAGATCCTGAGGTTACCCTTTTTCTACCTGACCTCATTTCAGGTCTGTGCTGGCTTTCTAGATACTTGGGTTCTTTTCCAGCAAAACATGTTGTAATAACTCAACTGTGATGTTAGTTAGCTGGTGCTACTGTCGTTTCTCTCACTTGGTTAGGTACTGAGGCATTGGGGGATGGAGGGGAAATCTAACAAAGATCATATGCAATAAAGAAATCTAATGAAATATTCAGGCTATACAATTATAGACCTTACGCATGTGCATAACAATGTCAAGGTACAAAGAAAGGTTATTATATTTTCCTGGACTTCCCTTTATGGTAGAAAATCTCCATGAAGCTCCTAGAAAATGTTCTTTATCATTTCACTGGCATAAGTTGTGTTATATCTCTATTTGTGTACCATTCCAGGGAAATGTTATGCAGTCATTGGCTTAAGCCTGTAATAATGCACCAATCACTTTAAGGAGTTGATTTAGTATTAAAAGTAATCTTAGATAATGTATTTGCCATTTGGCCTATCCTACAGTTATCTAACACTATATCCCATACTATGGCTTGTACTATGTATTTGTCTATATTTATTCAGCTATCCCAAAATATTTTAAGTTTGGGAATAGAAATAAGGGACAGAAGAGATGTTACCTGGAAGATCAGAAATCTGGGCACTGATATAAATTCAGCACCTTCTTTTCCTATCCAAGCCCTACAGTTTATGGGTAGTTTGTATTGCCATTATCATCAGTCTTTCCTTTAATTTTCTTTATCTTTTTTAAATATAATTAATTGTCAAGTTACCTAATATACAGTGTATACAATGTGCTCTTGGCTTAGGGAATAGATTCCCATGAATCATCGCTTACATTCAACACCCAGTGCTCATCCCAAGAAGTGCCCTCCTTAATGCCCATCACCCATTTTCCCCTCTCCCCTGCCACGGCCATCGACCCTCAGTTTCCTTCTGGTTTAGAATGAGACCCACTTCTTCTATATCTCCCATTTGGGGGCAGCTCTTTTTACTTTCAAGCTTAAACAATTATTAGTTACATTTTATAGATGAGGCTATAGAATCTCAGACTTGTTAAGTAATGTATCCAGTTGCCACACATCTCTGTGCCATTGCTGGAATACAAACCTAAGTTTGACTTCAAAAACCATCTAATTGTTTCTGTTCCATTCTAAATAACTCCACTATGCTATGTCCTCACTTTAGTTCTTTAAAATTCACCTTCTGCTTAATCCTTAAAGATTTTTAAACATAAAATATCATATGTACAAAGAAATGCACGTAACATATATGTATAGTTTAAAGAATTATAAATTAGCATTGAGGTGCCTAAAATATCAGAATTGCTAAATTGCATATTCCTACCCACCTCTGCTTATCTCTTTTATTTTAAAATATAATTTATTGTCAGGTTAGCTAACATACAGTGTATACAGTGTGCTCTTGGCTTAAGGAATAGATTCCCATGATTCATCAGTACCTCCATTCCAGGAGACCAGTCTTCCCTACTCCTCATTGCTTAGATCCATTTTAAGGTGAATATTTAAGTTCTACACAAAGCCAATAATCTATATGATTTTAATAGAAGACAACTCAGGAGAAACAAGTGGTCAGTGATTGCTTATTGGCTAGGAAAACTTACTAAGTGTTACATTTTCTATTAATATTATAAGTTGCGATTGTACAGTGCCCTAACAAAAACTGAAGTTGCAGTCAGTTGAATTTTATCATCACCACTTGAAATTAATATGTGTTATTGACTAATTATTTTGGCATGATGTAAAAATAAGATTAAAGGGAGATTAGATTAAATTTGTTTTGCAGCCTGAGCATTTTTAGACCTATTAGAAAATTGAAATCAGGCTCATGTAAATTCAGTGTAGAGTTGAAGTATATTAGACAGCTTTCAAGGTTGTAATAGAAATCCAGGCCAATAACTTACAAAAAAATATGTCTTAAGATCTTCTCTGGAAGGTCCATAGGTTTAAGCCAGCTTCCTTAGTTATCACTGCAAGCAGCTTTCTCCAAGATTCTACTTAGGATGCAATTTTAGAAAAGATTATTTTGTAGCATCGCTGGCTTAACATATCATTCATTTGTGTTAGGGCTTGAACCTCCACTGGAATTCTTCTAAAATGCAAATTCCTTCGAGGGGAAACTCCAGTCAAATCATGAAACTCTCTGACATAAAAGTGATTTTACATCACTGATCTTAATAGTTAGAAGGAATCAAACATCAATAGATATTTGGATGCCCAGGAAGAAAAGGAAAGGTCTCCAAGAAAAAAAAATGCATAGATGAGGAATTTGAAAAATAAATTTGACCTGCTATATATTTTTGCTAAGAGTTGGTTCTGTTATTTGGTGAAAAACTTTTTCATGTAAAATTTTAGGCTTTTCTACATCCTTTCTCTCATTTCAGTAGTAACCACCCTGCTAATTTATTCCTCCTTACGAAAGCTTTTCCTCTTCTCCTTGGCAGAGGGCAGGACCTCCCTCCTATCTGTCCCTGCAACACTTTGTACAGATTGTGAATACAGTGCTTAGAGCACAATATTTTATCCTTTTGCTTGCATGTCTGTTTCCTCTCCCTTGGATTATAAGTGGTTTAAGGGCAAGCAGACACATCTTATCCATCTATTACTAGCATTGAGCACAATATTTGATATATAGTCATTACTCCAATAAAATTTTTTAAAAAAGGAATGAATTGTGAAACTTAACAATTTGTTTCATGTTGACACCTACTGGAGTTTGAAGGCATCCAATAAATAATAACTTCTGTATTCTAGAGCAATTTTGGAACCAATTTAAATATTGACAAAATGTCAGACAGAGATCAAGAATCATTTTAAATGATAGGTGGTGGGACAAAGCTAAGATGCTTGGTAACAATCTGCTACTTCATACTACACTTCAGATGTAAGCATACATATTTACTCAGCCACAGTAATAAGGAAAAACCACAGCTTCTTCCTATGGGGAATTTATCTTACAAAATTTATAGCATTGAGGAACAGATCAATGTATCTTACCTCCTGAAGCAGCTTCGTCTCAAAGAAACACGGAGGAACAAACTGGGCTACACATGTCTACTTCTCCTTCAACATTTATGAATTACGTAAATTGCGGCACTTCCTGACGAGAGTTATACAAGAAATAAAGGTCAAGAGTGCTGGGGAAATTTCTGTACACAGAAACTAGATGAATGCCTGAGAAGAATCTCCACTTACCATGTTCCCTAGGATTTTTATCTCTTAAGTTACTGGGCTTAAACTTTAAGCCCTTAGACAACTTTGGGGAAATGTATTAGGGCAGTCTCTAACCAGATATCAACTGCTACTCTTTTGTGGATCCTTCTGGGATCATTGGGGGCAGAGAGAAGTAGTCTAGATTTCACTCTAAGACCACGTTAAACCAAAGTGTTGACACTTCATTTCATGTTCTGCTTGTCATCCCAGATAATGTCCTATGTGATTATCAAGGCTTCTGCAATAAGCTTAAATTCACTCATTTATTCAACACATATTGATTAAGTACCTGTCTTGTATCTCTCTCCCTGCTCTGGGTGCTTATGATACATAGTGAGCAAAAATTTAAACACCAAAAAAGGCAAACTTTCCTATTCTCAACAGAGTTATGTTCTAGTTGGAGAAAGCAGACATTAAACAAAATAAGTAATAATTCATTAGAAGGTGATTCATTTTGTGGGAAAATATAAGCAGAGTTATGTGAGGTTAGGACTAGAGAGAGATTTGAGGGCAATTTTAAGTGGGGAGAATAGATTAAACCTCACACAAAGGATGACATATGAGCAAGGAGGTAAAGGAAGTTAGCCACACCAGTTTACTACTTATCTAGAATCCATGACCTCTGCATTTAAATTCAGCTGGGAGAACGCTCCCAGAGATTAATTTTGGCTTGATGCATTTATGATATATCTCTTGTCAGAGAGAGGCTATTAAGATAGTGTTATTTCCAAAACTTAGAAATTTATAATGACGATCACCCTAATCATCAGAGTGCCTTTCTTTCCCATGAAATATTTCCAAACCTTTAAATTTTCCCTCTTTGAGTGCCAGCAACACACTGAATTTGAATCTGTCTAATGGCATGAATTTTAAAGTCTGGTGAGCAGGTGTCTTTGGTCCTGGAACCCTAGTGTCCATTGCCATGTGCATTGCTGCGGAATTGCTTAGACCTGTACAACTGCTGTCATTCTTATCTGTCTCTTCTGGAGAATTAACCTTAGCATGTTCCTGACCAAAAGCAGCCATTGTTACTGGACAATTGTTTGCCTCTAAGGACCTCATGAGGGTTAATACCTCCTCTATGTAGAAACTTGCTTTCCTCCACATTATATATGGTTCTAATCAGGCCTTAAGTAGAATTTCTTTCTACTGTATCTTTTTTAAAGAAGTGAAATATGCGCATAGTGTTCTACTCCTTTTAGAGTAAAGTTGACAGATAAAATACAAGATACCTGGTTAAACTTGAATTCAGATAAGTAACAAATAATTTTTTAGTATATGTCTCAGACAATATTTAGGGCACATTTATACTAGAAATTACCCATTCCTTATCTGAATCTCAAATGTAAATGAGTGTCTGTATTAGGATTTTCCAGAAGAACAGAAACAATAGTATATCCATCTACCTATTGTTAAAAAAATATCAACCAACTAAATTTGAAGATCTAATTGGCTTTGTTAAGTGATTCATGAATTGGGCAGTGCCCCATCTAGCAAGTAGAGAGATGTTCTGAGGAACTGTACAAAAAAGAAGGTTTTTATAAGAAGAAGCATTGGGCAGGAGGTTATTAGCAAAAGACAAGAAGGGATTGTCACATCTTTTTGTGGAGGGAAAGGATGGCAGGGTTTTTGTCGCACAGATTATCTCATTAGTGCTGCTCAGCAGATTTTAGATTGTTGGTAAAAGCTCACACTCCTAGGAGAGGTTGAAACTGTAATTAAGTCTTGGTGTGCTATTGTGGGGGCAAATGACTCTATTTGGGGCATGTTATTTCTTTTTTAACATTATATCTAATTGTAAGTATAGGCATAGACATTGATATCTGTAGATACAGATAGATCTCTCTCTGTAGATCTCCCTGTGTGTATATATGTGTGTATATGTATATGATTTACTAAAGAATTGGCTCACATGCTTATGGAGTCTAGCTAGTCCAAAATCTGCAGGGTAGCTTGATAGGCAGGAGACCCAAGGTGGAGCCAATGTTGTAAGACAAGTCTAAGAACCATCTGCTAACAGAATTCATTTTTTTCAGAGATCAATCTTTTTCTATAAAAGGTTTCAACTGACTAGATGAGGGCCACTCGTATTATGGATGGCAATCTGTTTTACTTAATGTCCAGTAATTTGAAAGTCAATCTCATCTAAAAACACCCTCACAGAAACATCCAGAATAGTGTTTGACCACATATCTAGGAACTGTGGCTAGGTTGATGGTCAGGTTGACACAAAATTCACCATCAGAGTGTCCTTTATTTTTGTTTGCTGAATCTGGCAACTTTCAGGTGGTCTCAACTGAGTTTCTAAGAGTTTAAGTTGTGCCTTTAGTTGATCTGTTTTTTTCTTTAACAGTGTAAAACTAATACTACTTATTGGTAGCTTTTGTTCTGTTTTGTTTTTCATTCCTTTTGGATGCAAATATATATTATTCTAACATTTTAAAAATATTGTCTTGTGAGGTCTCCCATATGAGATATGAAATCTGTAAGTACTGAGTCTTTCAAAGCCTTAACTATTTAAACAAATCATATCCATCACCTCCTTCCTGAGTTGGATAATCCCACCCAGGAAGATTCCCATGAAGTCACTTCAGGCTCAAGCCTGGACTTGATCTCCTATTATTCTGCATGCCTTTTCCTATAATATGTCCTCTTTCATATACCTTGTCTTTGCTGGCTATTTCTTTTCTTTTCTTTTTTTTTAAGAGAGGGAGAGCATCTGTGGATGCACATGAGTGTGAGTGGGGGAGGAGCAGAGGATGAGGGAGAGAGAAAATCTCAAACAGGCTTCCACAGCCAGCACAGAGCCCCAGGTGGGGCTCCATCTCACCGCTGTGAGATTATGACCTGAGCTAAAATCAAAAGTTGGACACTTGGGGTGTCTGGATGGCTTAGTTGGGTAAGCGTCAGACTTCATCTCAGGTCATGATCTCATGGATCCTGAGTTCAAGCCCTGTGTCCAGCTCTTTGCTGTTAGCACAAAGCCCATTTTAGGTTCTCTGTCTCCCTCCTTCTCTGCTCACCTCCACTCATGTATGTGCACACTCTATCTCTCTATCAAAAATAAAAAAAAAACCATAAAAAGAAAAAGTTGGATGCCTAATCAAGGTGCCATTCAGGTGCCCCTTTGTTAGATCTTTCTTTAAAATGCTGATTCTATAAATTTCTGGAATGTTACCCAAGGGCAAGGCAATACTTGTATCATCACCTCTTATGATTGTATCACTTTGAAACTCCTCTGAAAATGTTTTAAATATTTTATGTTGGGTTTTTGCCTCCCACCCTTAAATTTGTCCAGGTTTTCTGGATCCTTGGTACAGTTCTCTATTCTTCAAATTGTAATTCCCAATAGCTGTCACTCTGGACTTTTTATCCACACCTTTAAAAGGCCACATCCTGAGTTCCTCTGATCCTGCCCTATCTCAAGGATTCATTCTAGGTTGCTCTCTCAAATTCTGTCACCCTGCTTTGGTTAGATTTCTTTAGGCTCCAGTCACAATTGTTTGATTTAGAACAGCTGAAACATCTATTTTCCTACTTGGTTCTTTAAGATTAGTCAGAGCTGGGTCTGCCTATTTCCTTTTAAAGTTTGTTTCTCTCAGCCTTCAAGATCCCATTTTCTGCTTCATATCTGTCTAATCTATCCCATACAATCTCAATATTTCTCCTAAGGAAATCTTTTACTCCAAAGGAATCAGCTAGTTTTCCTGTATTTTGTTTTTATTTTTTCCTGTTGTTTCTGTTCTGATAATGAAACTGAAGAATCTTTTCACACAACTCCAATTCATTCTGGATACCCTAACAAACTCAGTTCTTAAAGGCTAAGTGCTCCAAACACAAGCTTTATTATTTCTTTGTATATCCATTAGGTCTGCAATAATTTCAATGACTTGTCTGTTATCTTTTTCAATTCCACCTAGGAAAGGACATATTCTCATCATTCTAAGGACTCCCTTTTACTTTTTATTTGTTTACTAATCAGATTCACCACTGTACTGTGGGTGCCTCCACAACAAGTATTCTCTGAATTATAGGGCCATGGACAGTGCTTATGTGATTATTCAACCCAAAGCTCAAGGTCATACATTAGTAACACAAGCCCTGTTGCTACTTTCCACTAAAGTCAGCAGGGCCAATGCAGTGTTGTTAAAATAGTTCCACCTGTACAAAAACAACCACTTGGGAATAAAACTGCTGTGACCTATAACAAGTGCCTAAGTCAAATCCTGCATGGCTCACTTGTTAAAGCTGAAAGCCCATAGCCATATGCCCTGGTTCCATCAAACCCTTCTCCAGGTATAATTTAAATCACCCAAACCTACTTTTTGTCTATTTATGTTCACCGCTGATAAAACTGACGTTGGAGGATGTGGTTCAAGTATGTGGCTACAGTCTGAGAATTAGCCCATGTAGCTTCATCCCATGGGGCCTAATGTAGTACAGCTGAGGCCTTGAAGGGTAAAACCAAATATTCACAGTCAGGCTCTAAGGGGAAGAGAGTGTAAGAGCCTGAGCTCTTCATCTATGCTCAGTTCTTCAGAACCCTCTACATTCTTGGAAAACAGAGAATGGGACAAGTGTCTAGGAAGTTTAGATAAAATGCCTCCTCATGGAATCCTGTGAAGTAAGCAATAAGTCTCTCCCCTCCTACACTCCTATGTCACTTATAACCATGAACTGTCTCTGGCAGAAGTTATCTCCATTCAGTCTGCCATGATGCATGCCAGTACTTAGAACACTTGTTTCAGAATGAGAGGCCAACCCAGAAAGCTTCTACTGAAAAAACTTACCCATATGTGAGATGCCATAACACCATACAAATTGTCCTATATGAGTTAAATTTAGTTTTCAACCCCCATACTTTCTTATGTTGATGCCACCTCTCTGGTGCCTGACAAAATTGACCTCCTGCCAAAATACTTGATCCAGAATGACTTCTAAACTATGCCCCAGAAAGCAAAGACTCTATCCAAAGCTTCCATTAAATAAATCAATAAGAAGCCTCCCATAATTTGAGAATCCAATCTGACTCTCCTTTTATTGTATTGACTCTCCAGGAACATACAGAAAAGTGCACAAAATTTCTAGAATACTTTCTTATTCCTATAACCAAATAAGTTGCATTCTACTTCTGTTCTAGACATCCTATATAATCAAGATGTTGAGCAACCACATTTCATGACGTAATTGAGATGCAACTAAATTTTTTTGTCTTCCTCTATCCTCTTAAAAGGGATAGTTATCCTCAGGCCCTAATGGTGTTGACCCACTCTTAGGGAATAGACAGCGTTGTAATTGCTTTAAGTCATAAATCACAACCTCAATTTTGTCATTAGACTATGTCAGTACAAATTATTGATCAATTCTTTCATCTTCATTCAAATTTAAGATTTTTCTTCCCTCACTTCCCACCCCATTTGTAGCTGTTTTTCTGACTTTAGGCAAGAGGGTGTGGTCAGAATCTCTTAAGATTGAAAAAGGAAGTGGAGAAACTTTAAGTGACATGGAAGATCTTGCTTGGCTAGAGATGTTAAAAGTAACTATTTGGGTAGTTATGTTCATGGTTTTTCTCTGGTGAATCCCTTCACTGGCAGAACTTCTCCCTAGTCTTTGCAGAAACATCTCTTTTCTGAATGTCTTTGCAACATCTTCTGCAATTCCTAGGAACCCAGAATTTGCTTCCAGGTTCTTGCCTCAGGGGCTCATCTGTCCCTCCAGGCAGCCGTATTGGACATAACCAAAGATGACCCCATGTAAGTTCTCTCTTTTGTGTGTCCTACTTCTAATGGACAGAGAAACTTACACATCTCTTGCTCAAAAGTTGGGTGTGTAGACAGACTCTGAGGTAGCCATGTAGCCTCCTATAACCTGCTGTACATGCTGCATTCCCACTCTGAGCATGAGTCAAACACCAGTCTTCTATGTTTTCGACTGCAGAGACTATATTTCAAGCTCTCTGAAGGGTTCTCTGGGTGTTTCACTCACCAAGCCTGAAGTGATAGAAGTAGCATCAAGATTTCCTTACCCCTGTGTGAGGAAGTTATTTATAACATGCCAGTCGCTTCTCAAAAGAAATCACTTCATAAATTTTCCTTCTCTTTCACTAATTTGATCCCTCATAAATTATTGATTTGGCTGGGATATCCAAAAGTTACAGAACCTGAAATTAGGTAGCATAGAACAATTGGGAGTAATTTACAACACAGATCCTATAGCCAAGCTGCCTGTGTTCAAGTGACAGCTTTACTACTTACTAGGTGTGTGATTCAGCGAAGTTACTTAATCTCTCTGTGCCTCACTTTGTTCATTGTAGACAATGGTAATGATTAAATTAAACATATATAAAGTTCTTAGAACAATTTCTAGCATATAGTAAACACTGTATAATGATTTGCTATTATTATTCTTTTGTAAATTCTGTATACAGATTTGACTTTGGAATATCACATTTATCATATCTTTCTGCCTCTACTAAATTCTCTATTTGAACATCCTGTTATACTTGTGAGTACTTCCCATTCTTCTGCTGCCTAACAGAAACCCACATTAACCTGGCACCTTCATGTACTACTCCACACCATTGGATAGAAAACCAGAGTAAAGCAGTGAGGCCATGAAAGATTTCTACCTACCATGAGATTGGTTCCTCTACTTCATAGAATAGCAATGCTAGCCCCTGGGGGTGGAGTGGGGAGAATTATCCAGTAGCTTGATGATACATCCAACTTCCTCCTCACTCAAGTAAAGAAGAAAGAAGAGAGAAAAAAAATACAGGGACCTATAGAATTCTAGGGAATTTAGGAAGGATTCATGGCTAGCTATTCTCTCTCAAGTGACACCATTAATGTGACTCAGTTCCAAAGATTAAAAATCACCATCTCCCCTATTTAATGTTTTATTTGTAAGCAGAGAAATTATATGACCACTCAGTTTGAGTCAATTCTCTCTTTTCCAAGTCCAAAGTCATGCTACATTGTGTACTAAAGCCATTGCCAGAGAGAAAGACTTTTCACTGGCCAGACAATTCCTAGGAAGTGTCCACTGTAGTTTGGAGCTCACGACTTTCCCATGTCCCATTTTGGCTACCTCTCTATTATTAATGTTGCCATCCTTGACTTCTGACCCATTGCAGCCCTAGCTGCAAAATGACAGGTGATTTGCATGAGGTTCAAATTATTTTTCTTTTATTTTAACACATAAAATTGTACTTTTGGCTTTAAAATCATAGATAAAAGTATAGGCAAAGCCTCCAGAAATTTCTTCTCTAAACTGTCAAATCAGATGTTGCATTGAAAGGAATGAAGAAGTATATTAAGAGAATAACCTATCAGAAAACCAATGCAGTTTAAATGTTTCAGGGTTTTGGGAATAAAGTTAGTGTAAAATACCCCCCGAAAGTAGAAACACTTTTGATAGAATGTGTGTTGTGAATTTTGCTTCACTAGACTCTTAGTTCTGTGGAGACAGAGATGGTGCCTCTGTGACATCTGCATCACCAGTGCTGAGCCCAGTGCCTGGCACATGGGGATGCTTGCTAAAACTTACTCATTAAATGAATTAATTAATGAATAGCAGAAGAAATCTTCATTAAAAAAATACACATAGTTCAATTTTTGTTGTGTTTTATCTATCATCCATGCTAAAATGAAAAGGAAAGTCTTTAAATTGGTAGCATGTTAAAGCCAGTGGTATATTTATATGAATTCATGTTCCATGGAGTTTGCTGATGGACCATTAACATCTAAAACTGTGATCCACATGAGGCTATTTTTATATGTAGGATAAGTAATTGTTTCTATGAAATAAAAGTTCTGAAACCAAGAAATGTATTCTAGCCCCTTTGGAAAATTCTCTGGTTCTATTAAAGAAAGCAGTTGAATTGGAGCATGCTATTTTAGAAAGAGTTGGCTTCATTTATTTTCAAATTGGTGCACAGAGGGTCTCTGTACTTAAAGATTCTAAACTGGCATCTTCAGTATTGTACAGGCCAAAAGAAAGATGACATTTTACATATTTTAACTACTTGAACTGATGGTGTGTCCATATGGTACAAAGTGCAGAAAGTCTTGCTCTAAATTCTGTTTTTAAGTTAATTTACATTTTTGGTAACAAATGCCCCCAAACCAGGCATCATGTTGCTTTAGTTTGTGTGAGTTTGAACATCCTGTCATCAAGACCAAAGCTAAATACTTCCTTCTTAATTGTCAACGTATAAATAATATGTGACTTGTTCTGCCATTTGGCTGCATGCCTGACGAGTGACTAATGTTATCTATGTATTCATGGGTCATCACACACCATGTTTAATCAAGAACATATTTTCACCTCTGGTATTTGACATGTCACATGCCTATCAGTTTACTGTCAGGCAAGATAGAACACGTCATAACGGGCATCAATTCTTACTGCTCTCTTGTGGAGCCAAGCACTGCAGATGACAGTATATATGACAGCTTTTGTGATCAGCAACATTTTTGCTGGCATCCTGTTATTAATAATACTTTGGCTAGACAGTATTACCAAGGATAATCTATGGTGGAACAATAAATAGTTCCTGCATCATTGGTCACAAAATGATTTTTAAGCTTTTTCTAAGGATTTTTGTTTTTCAAGCTTTTTTTCTTCCCCCTTCAGACAAACTCTTAACTAAACTTGTTATAAAATTAATTGGGAAGAGGAAAAAGGGAAAAGTGACTATTAAAAGCTCACTTTTTCATTCTTGGCTCAAAGCCTATATTTACCAATTTTTAAGAACCACAGTGCATACCGAAGGATATCAAGACTCAGTGTGATAGAGAGGTGAACTTAAAGATTATAAATATTTTTTAAAAAAAGATTTTTGGTTGAACACATTATTATAGCACTTGGGAAACTTATTATTGAGGTGAATATTTCTGATGATCTGTGAAATGCAGGCAGTATTCTTGGCATAGTATAATATGTGCTTAATAGCCATAATGACTTTTGTGTTAAAAAAAAATCAGTAACAGTGAGGAAAGGGTGAGCAGTTTTATGACTAGCATTATCCAGACATGGTTTTCTTTTTCCTCCTAGGATCAATTGCAATGTTTATTGCATAGACATAATTTATATTTCTAGTGTTATGTATTATCTACACCATCATTAAGCAAAGTTCATGAGGTGGCCCATTCCCTGGTTCGCTGATCCAGCTGCATAGAATCCAGCCTTCAATTATTTAATGCTTTTTAGTGCCTGTGAGACCCTAGAAGGTTCTGAAGAGAAAATACCAAAACTTTTAAATGAATAATACCTTGGATTTACAAATCACATTTTATTTTTACTTCATCCTGATTTATTTTATCTTGTAAAATCTCACTGAAATTAGTCTCTCCTGGCATTATTTTTAATAATTACACATGGTTGGGCACCTTGGTGGCTCAGTCAGTTGAGCGTCTGACTATTGACCTCCACTCAGGTCATGATCCCAAGGTTGTGGGATGGAGCAGCACGTAGGGCTCTGAGCTGAGGGTGGAGCCTGCTTGAGATTCTCTCTCTCTTTCTCTAGGCCCCTCTTCCCCACTTGTGCACATGTGCTCTCTCTCTGTCTCTCACTAAAATAAAATTTAAAAATATATATTTATTTTAAAAAGATTACACATGGTTAAAAACACATAATTTACGTTTTCTAATTGTTTAATGCTTCAAGACAAAAACAAATAAATCTTATTTTCCTTTGTTTCATAAAATTGGTGCTATATTTAAAATTTCAATGTTAAATCTAGACAAATTCTATATGGGAATATGAGAATTGCATTTTTTAACCTTATATTTGCATTTGTTAGCTTGTTTACCCAAGGATGCCATAACTTTAGAGTCTTTTATGACAGCACACCAATTACATATTTATATATCTATGTAAGAATAAATTGAAATCTTTGATATAAGGGAATCATATAACAGATTATGTAATTGTTTCAAATTCTCAAAATTGTATAAATGTGTGTGTGTGTGTGTGTGCCTATGTGGTACATGTATAGTGCATATGTTAAAATATATTAACTTCATTGTGAGCCTTGTTCTTTAACTAACAACACTGATTGATCATAAAAGGCTATCAACATAAAAAGTACAGATAGAGGTAACCATGCATCTGACAATCACTTTTGTTTGATTTACCAAAAGATCTTCCATTTCTTCTTAAACTTGAAAAAGTAAAGGATTTGGGTAATGTTTTTAATTAGAGATATTCTTGGTTCAAAAGTACATAAATCAATAAATTAAAACTCTTTAAGAATTTAGTATCAGAATTAATGAGCTTCCATGAAACTGACTACCAAAATTTGTAGCCTGTGCTTTTCCTTTGTTGCCTTTCTTCCAGAAAGCAAAAAGATACATTCAATGCTAGCCTTTTAATAAGTCTTTTCTTTCTTTTCCTTTTTAAAATGTTTTCTCTTTTTTTTACTTTTTTTAATTGTCACCAGAAAAATCAACCAGAAAATAATTTTCTTCCAATATGCAAATATCTACAATAGCTAGAACTTCATTTATATTTGATAGTTTAAAAAACTTTTATAAGTAAACATCCATTAAAATTTTAAAGCTACAAAAGAGAACAAAGTACATTTTAGGAAGTCTTTGAAAGCTATTTTGCAAACTGCGGAATTACTAAATTGAGTAAAGTACCATAATTTTGGCTTTGGGCAACTTTTATTTCTCTGTGCCTCTATTTCCTCATCTATAAAATGGGAAATATGGTACTGCTTCATAGTGACTTCTGTTATTGTCAGGCTTTAATATTATAGAAAGACTTCTGCATAGTCAAGACTATTTATGGCTATTTGCAATTTTAAATTAATTTTTATTTTATGTTAATTTTTTTACATTTAAACCTGGTTTTTCAGTATGTTTTTAAAGCTAAACATACAAATCTTTCTCTATTTATAAGTCCGGTACATTTTAACAATTAGTTTAAAACTTTATTGTCTAAAATCTGTTAAATTTTTAAGATATTTTTGTTTTCTTCATAAAGCTAATACATTTTATCTTCCTGAGTTACGTTCTTCAAGCTGCTATGTAACATACAAAACCTCCGTAAGCACGTAAACCACTCTTGTAAATTTAATCAATTAAATGTATAAATGTAGTATATTTCAAGTTCTTTTCGGCATCACAATACTATTGTTAACCAAGTAAATAAAATTCTACATATTTCAAATAAATATCTGTAGGGACAGAAAACTTTCCCTTTCTTCCCTTGCAGATGCTTTGTTGGCCTAATATTTAAATTGACATAGATTAACGGGAAAAATGATTTTAATTGTGTAGATAAAAGAAAGAATAGACAAAGAATAAATTTGTAAAGAATGGACAAAGAGGTTTGGGCTTAGGGTAGTAAATTAGTGAAGAAGTAACAAGATTTGTTTGCACTGCCTTCTGAGCCCTATAATTCCCTATGTCTGGGAGTAAAGAGGCCTTCCACTCCTCTGGTAGAGGGAGGGTACCTTTCACATGGGAAAATTTATTTGCTGCTTTCAGGGGACAAAGGAGAGTCGGAGTGTCCCTTTTGTACCAGCTGCTCTGAAGCAACTTTAATTCAAAATAATTAACATGCCAAAGTGGCATATTCTGTTCCCCATCACGTTACAACTCAATAATTCATTTCTCATTTCATTCGGAATCTCATGTTCGTATGCCCTTATATATCAATTTTTTAATATTATAAGCACTTTTAATATCACTTATAGGGGCGTCTGGGTGGCTCAGTCGGTTAAGCGTCCAACTTCAGCTCAGGTCATGATCTCACAGTTCATGGCTTCAAGCCCCGTGTCAGGCTCTGTGCTGACAGCTCAGAGCCTGGAGCCTGCTTCTGATTCTGTGTCTCCCTCTCTCTCTGAAACCTCCCCCACTCACACTCTGTGTCTCTCTCTATCAAAAATAAATAAACGTTAAAAAAATTTAATATCATTTATAAATTTTTCCTACATTAAACTCAAAATCATGAATGGAAAGTGGTTTTCTTCATGATCTCAATTTTTAATTTGTAAGTTTTCCCAGATTAGAAGGACAATTTTACCCACTTCTTCTTACACAACTTTTACCATTACAGAAGTAACTCCAAACTTTAGTGTTAGAATAGCAAAGGTTGTTTTTTTTTTTTCTTTCACTACCATTACATGTTGGCTTCATATTGGCTGGGGCTCAGCTCTGCCTTCTATTTGTTCCAGACTCTAGAAAGAAAATGGAGCTTATAGCTAGGGTTTGCCACAGACACCACATAACACTAGTAGCAGCCCAAGCTGATGTAAAGCTTTCCTGTGGCTTATATTCTATTTGCCAAAGTGAGTCACTTGGCCTGGGCAAACATCACTGGGGCAGGAGCTATGATCCCCTCATGAAAGGAAGTGCCGACAGGAGGAGCCTGATAGCATAGGAAAATGCTTCACATATTTTGATCAATCAATGAATTCTACAACATCTTTCCTCAAAGAAAGAAAACTGGTTATATTATCACCTAATTATTTCTTATATGAATTTTTACCCTAGTACTTAGTTGCAAACTGCAAGACTGAATGCTAAATTCTTTTCTTGCTTTTGTCAGGCCTTACAGTCATGTTGATGACCTTGTCCTAAGGCTTAAATGAGATAATACAAATGAAAGCATTTATACATCCTTAGTGAATATAAGTAGGAATACATGTGGGCATTTTGTTGTTGTTCTCTTATTTTTCGGCTTCATCCTTCCTGGTTCCACTTTGCTTCTATAATCATATGGTTTTTGTTCAAGCCCAACTATCTAAAGCAAAATCACTTACCTATGCATGGATAAAAGGAATTTGCTGTTCTATTATTAGTTACTCTGAGTTCCAGTCATTTTGGCCTCAGAAACAGTCTTGCATTCCACCACACTCTCACCCCTCCTCTGACTGCTCTAAAAATTATATTTACATTCATTTAGACTTTTTTTTTTTTTTTGAGAGAGAGAGAGAGAGAGAGAGAGAGCACGTGTGTGTGCAAATGGGCCAGGGGCAGAGGGAGGGAGAGGAAGAGAGAATCCCTAAGTAGGCTCCATGCTCAGTACAGAACCAAATGAGGCTCGATCCTGCAACACTAAGTTCATGACCTGAGCTGAAATCAAGAGTCAGACACTTAACCGACTGAGCCATCCAGGCACCTCTCATTTAGCCTTTTATATTGGACTTTCTGGAGGCCAGATCACTCTGTTTTCTCATATTAAACTAGTTATTGACAGTAAGCGACCTATAAGCCATTTTTACATATGGATTAACCAACATTTCATTCATCCTTTAATGTATTTATGCACATTTTTAAGATGCACGAATAATCTAACTAGCCAGATTATAAAAAGAATTGAAAGTTAGGCAGAGGAATTTAAATTTAATGATGTAGGAAATAGGAAATAATTGAATTTTCTGAGGCAAGAAATAGAAAAACAGCATGGTATCATTATCACAGTACAGGATTTTATGTCAGACCATCCTGGATTAGAATACTGTCACCACCAGTATGGCCTTAGTATTCCCACTGAGTAATGAAGATCACACTACCTACTTCATAGAGCTGTCATTCAATAATGGATTCAACAAATACTATGTTTCTACTTTGTACTAGATGTCATTGAACAAAAAACCGACTCCATTATTAACCTTGTTATGCTCACAGTCTAGGGACAAATACAGAAATATATATTAGGAAAGAAGCAAATTAATAGTGAACAATGAGTGGCTTAGTCAGTTAAGCATCTGACTTCATCTCAGTTCATGATCTCTCACGATTGGTTTGTGGGTTCGAGCCCTGCGTTGGGCTCTATGCTGACAGCTCAGAGACTGGAGCCTGCTTTAGATTTTGTGTCTCCCTCTCTCTGCCCCTCCCCTGCTTGCGATCTGTCTCTCTCTCTCTCTCTCTCTCTCTCTATCAAAAATAAACAAACATTAAAGTTGTAATCATTTGAATCTAATTAAAAAATAGTGAACAATTGTGATATAGGCTCAGAAGGAAAGGAACAAGTGACAGAGAACTGGGGTTTGTATCTTTAAATTATGTGATCAGGAAAAGTCTCTCTAAAATGGTGACATTACTCATATGTGGAATTTAAGAAACAAAACAGATGAACATAAGGGAAGGGAAGGAAGAATAAGGTAAGGATAAAAAAAAGAGAGGAAGGCAAACCATAAAAGTCTCTCAAATACAGAGAACAAACTGAGGGTTGCTGGAAGGGAGGCGGGTGAGGGAATGGGCAAAATGGGTGATGGGTATTAAGGAGGGCACTTGTTGGGATGACCACTGGGTGTTATACGTAAGTGATGAATCACAGAATTCTACTCCTGAAATCATTATTACACTATATGTTAACTGACTTAGATTTAAATAAAATTTTAAAAATTATAAAAAAGGGAATAAACAAGAAAAGAGTTCTGCAGCTGCGGGGGCCCCATCCATGTCCTCTTGATCCTTAACATTCTACTGTGTGCCCATGTATCTAAATGCAATGACTGTTGAATCCTCTTGAGAACATTCTTTCAGCAAGTGTTCAGTGCAGCCTGCAAGAACAAAGGGGTGACTGCCTCAGGTGTAGATTCAGTCATTGACAGATGGGAGAGGGAGAATAAATAGCTCACCTTCCTCTCCCCGCCCCCCATACCCACCTGACGTATATTCCATACAGATACATCTTAAGTTGCCCAGAGTGGCATTGGCTTCATTAAACACCATTTACTGGCTTTCTTCCCTTCCCTGTTTCGCTTCTTTACTCTTAAACTGGTGTTTCATAGGATTGCCTCCTAAATAAGCATTTATTCTCAAATCTATGTCTTATGCAGAATCTGTGGCAGGGGGAAACCAACCTGAGAGAAATATCATCTCTAGCCACTTAGGATAATATCTGGAACAGAAAATGTACTCAGTAAATGCTAGTTCTCTGTTTCCTCACCCTTGTTCCTCCAAGTCAAGCATGCATGATGGAATGTTTTAGAAAGTCATCTCTAGACTTTATTATAGTTTTGGAGGTAGCTAAAGTTAGAGTGCTGGAGACTAGAGAGGAAGCAGACAACCGCATTAGGGCTGACAAAAAAGGCAATAAAAACCCAGTCAGGCCAATGTGAGATGCCTGTAAAATTTAGTTACAATGGCCTGTTTATATTCTTTTGTATTCTCCACTACACATTATATACTCTGCTGGACTGTGTGTTTCAATGGAATATTATAAGACAGTAGTGGTGCCATAAAGACACCACTGGGTAAGAGAAATTATATATACTTTAGGCCAATAAAAGTAGGCTGAGAGACCAGCAAAGAATTCTATAAGATTGGTCAGAGATTATAAGGCTCCTCTTTTTATCTGTCCTAAGCCTACCAGGTAGCAGTAGCAGAGAAGATGTGGAAGGACCTCTGATCTCCATCAGCACTCAAAGCTGTTATATATACAGTTGACCCTTAAACAATGTGGGGATTAAGGACACCAACTACCCACCCCCATGCAGTCAAAAATCTGCATATAACTTTTGACTCTGCAAAAACCCAGCTACTGTAGCCTACTGTTGAATGAACTCTTATCAATAACATAAATAGAGATGCCTGGGTGGCTCAGTCGGTTAAGCATCCGACTTCAGCTGAGGTCATGATCTCACAGAACGGGCGTTTGGGCCCCGAATTGGGCTCTGTGCTGACAGCTCAGAGCCTGGAGCCTTTTTCAGATTCTGTGTCTCCCTCTCTCTGCACCTCCCCCACTCACTCACTCACTCTCTCTTTCTCTCTCAAAAATAAATAAATATTAAAAATTAAAAAAAATAGTTGATGAACACGTATTTGTATATTACATGTGTTATATACTGTATTCTCTCAATAAAGAAAAGAAAAGGAAATACCACTAGAAAAGCATAAGGAAGAGATAATACATTTACAGTACTGTACTGTTAAAAGGCCTCATATAAGCAGACCCACACAATTCAAATGCATGTTGTTCAAGGATCAACTGTGCATATAATGCATAAAATTAAAGTAAAACCAATGTGCTTACTATATAAGTACATTTTCAAGTCAAGTATTCCTTGTCTTCTCTTCTAACTCATTTTCCACTTCTAAGCTAGCCTTAAACAGATAACCTGAAGATTGTATTGGCTCTTGAAATTTTTAAAAATTAATTTCCTACCAGGGCATACATAAAATGTCTGATCTGTCACCTCCTTATGTCTCAATCTATTCCTGGTTTACTCTCCTTCATGCTTTTTAGGGTCAGTCTACTGGCCATTATTTAGTTCCTCAAACTATGCCACGTGCATTAGTGTCTTTTTGAATGTTGATCTTCCTGGAATTTAATTATCGGCTGTTTACATAAATAGGTCTCTCTCACTCCTTAGGTGTCTGCTTAATTGTTACCTTCTCAGTGAGGCCTTCCTTGACCACCTTATCTGAGATGTATCAGTTAGCTATTACTACAGTAATAACATAAGAACAGTAATAACAGCATAACAAACAACAAAATCTCAGTGGCATGCAGTAATGAACACTTTTTTTATTTTTTATTTTTTAACTTAAAAAAATTTTTTAATGTTTATTTATTTTTGAGAGACAGAGGGGGAGAAGCAGTGAGAGAGGGAGACACAGAATCCAAAGCAGGCTCCAGGCTCTGAGCTGGCAGCACAGACCCTGACCTAGGGCTCAAACCCACAAACTGTGAGGCCATGACCTGAGCTGAAGTCGGACGCTTAACTTACTGAGCCACCCAGGCGCCCCAACACTTATTTAGCCCAAGTGTCTGGGGGTTGTTCGGGGATCTGTCAAGGCAGCCTGGGCTTTACTCAGTACCTCTGCTGATTTGTTCATGTCTAGAGGTCAGATGGAAGTCAGCTGATCTATGATGCCTCTGCTCCATATATTTCTCATTTTCCTCCAAGACCAATGGTCTAATCTGAGCATGTTCATGTCATATTCTTATACATGACAGAGGTGTAACAGTATGAAAAGAAACACATAAGGCCTTTTAAGGCCTAGAATCAGAACTGGTCCACCATTACTTGCACCTGTTCTATTGACTAGAGCAAGTCATAGAGCCAAACCCAATATTGGTGGTATATTCCTCCCATGGGAATAAGGAGTGGGGGGCGGGGGGTGGAGGGTGGGAAGGGAACACATCTAAATACTTATGATCCAGTATACTGCAAAGGGTCTCCTTTTTTTTATACCAGTTCAAAGTGCTCAGTTTATTGCCTGCCAAGCAATTTTGGCTTTTTGTATTCAATTGTCTAGTGTCTGTCTTACCTGTGAAATTTAGTGTTATATGAGAAAGGAAGAACAGACTATACTGTGGTAACAAATAAACCCCAAATATCAGCAGTTCTATGCTTGTCTATCCCTCCTCCTCTCTGAAGAGTTTAAGGGATTTGGAGAGGGGAGTAAATATAAAAGGAACACAAAAGGCTTATAGTGATTCACAAGGCTCTGTCATATTTGGTCTTTTTATTGGCCTTCAAGATAATACACATACAGGGAAGAAACTTAAAGAATCTTGGTTTTGTGCATTGAAATTCAATTAAAACCTAATAAAATATATAAAATGCTCAGGGCATCAAAGGCACTGACTAATCACTGAGTTAGAGCCGTCCGCAAACTTCCAGATTGTGCTGAGTGCCTCCCCAACCCCAACTCCCATAGCAAAATGTGCACATATCTGTCATACCCTGTCTCGATTTATACTTAAATCTGCTTTGGATCTCTGCCCCTCAATGATCAGCTCTTTTAGGGTTTATCTGAGAGCTTACACAGGCTGGATATCTAGAAGGCCTTAGTCTCATACTGGAAATTCTGTTTTGCCCTCCACTTTCTAAAAAGCCTTGGTATCTGAACTTGCAGTCCCTGTCTTTAAAGTCACATGACTTACAGTGTCACTACTAAGACATCCTTTGCTCCACTCAGGTCTCACAAACCTAGTTTTAAGTGTATGGTCTCATGCTTTCTGGAAAGCCCTCCCCCTTGAATTCTTATAGGTTGATATTTGCAAGATATGACAATAAACCCTAATGAATTTGCTGAAGATACTGATGACCTTCAAACTATCTTCACTTGCTAAGGAGAGCTGTGGTGAAATTCTTCCTAAAATAATGAACAGACTATGCCTATCTAAAATTTCTTTCAACCTTGTAATTCATCCTAAGTATGTTCCCTACCATAAGTCTTGCCTGGGTTGATATTATCATATTTCTGTGATAAGCAGAGTCTGTACTTCATTAGCTCTGAGAACATTATTGGCATTACATAGTTAATGACTATTAGTAATCACTTCACAGAAACACTAAGAGAACATTAACCATGAGACAGGGTTAAACTTCTTAGCCAATTCAATATCTATTCCACAACATTTTTGACGTTTCAAACCCTCTGAATTTTTTATTTATCTAGTAGTAGTTGTAAACCTGTCTAAAATTTTAGTGCTATCAAGAATACCCACTGTGCCCTCTGGATACAAAAGGTTAATTTTAATGAACATTTAAACACATATTAGGCAATCTCATTTAAATATAATTGAAATGTGAAGCTGAGAGTTGTAGTGCTTAGCATCCAAATCTGGCCTGTTTACTGGGTAGTCATAGCTCAAAGGCTGCACCAACACTTGTTAAATATTACAGTGTCATCAGAGTGATAGGCACTGATTAGAAGCATAACTGAGCATGGACTTGCCCCTTGGGAGGCCATGTTTTAAGTAGTAACCTATACCTTAAGGACTTTTCATATGCACTTTGTATTTTTGAGTAGCAAGTTGAAGATGCAGGTCAAACTGAGATTAGTGCAGCTCAGACTATCAGAAGATCTGGACAGTTTGGGAAGAAAAGGGCTATAATAAGGAACACTAGCCAGTGATAATTAGCATCTATTTAATGCATAACATGGATTTTTTTCATCATCATTTACATACACTTTAGGAACTGAGTGAGTAGGTTATATTGCAAGACTGTTGACTGAAAAACTGGAAACCAGAAATATCATAAAATGAGTGTACCCCCAAAGCAAGGAACCTTTCAAAAGACTTGTGCACAGTGCTTCCATACGTAAGCTCTTGCACTAAGTCTTTTAAACTGGACTTTAACCTGGGGCTCAAGCACTTAGCCAAACATATAGTGCGTCAACAGGGACAGTGATAGTGCTGGGGGGGAAAAACACCAGAAAATTCTTCTCCTTTTGAGCATCTTAAGTTATTTAGTAAAAGGTTACCATCAAGGCTAGTATGCTAGTATCTATTATAACCAAAAAGTTCCTTTTTTTCCCCTTCAACATCAGCCTTAAAAATGTGGTTTTACCTGTAACTAAGTATTTTAGGTCATTTATAAAAGACAAATAAAATACTGTGTTGAAAAGAGTATGTGTCCTCCTAACATTGTTTCCATTTCCTGCTGAGTGTGGGTGTCCCACTAGCCATGGCAAGGCCCAATTCCAATGATTTGCAAATAACAAAAGCAAATCTACTCATTCTCAAAATAATGTAAGCGTATATTATACTATAGTAATATAATGATATAATTATTATTATGATTGTATAATACAATATACTGTATTATAGTATTCTATAATAATATAACTTTAATAATAATATTAATAATTCAGACATATTTTTCATTATATTGAATGGTGACTCTTCCTGAAAGTAGAAGGGCACTTTTTATTTTCAACAAAGTAGCAAGAAGGAAACCGATAACAAGAATATAATAATTTATTTTAAAATATATATCACTTTTTTAGGCACTAGAATAGTATATTGTAAGCTTATAATTTTACTTGTTACAATAAAACAAAATGATAGCAAAGACTGATCTCCTACGTAGTGTGCTTAGCTATCAAAAACTTACTTAATATTATATTTTTAAAAACTTTTTGAGACACTTAAGGTTAATTATTATTACCGCTATACAGATAAAGAAGTTACAATAGATGATTCCAGTTTTCTTTTTTCTTTTTTTTATATTTTTAATTTTTTTTAATGTTTATTCATTTTTGAGAGAGAGAAAGAGTGCAAGCAGGGAGGGGCAGAGAAAGAGAAAAACACAGGATCTGAAGTAGACTCCAGGCTCTGAGCTGTCAGCACAGAGCCCGAAATGGGGCTTGAATCCACCAACTGCCAGATCATGACCTGAGCCCAAGTCAGACGCTTAACCGACTGAGCCACCCAGGCGCCCCATTTCTAGGCTGTGTTAAATGGTATTGAAGCAGACTGAATCTTTGTAGTTCTACAAAATTCAGTGTACTATATTGTAGGCTAAAGCATTTCATTATGTAACCTGTAATGGTGGTATGTAAATCATTTTTAATTTTAATATAAAAGGTAAAAGCAAAAGTATTAAGAATACAAAATTATTAATTTCTATTTCATTTTAATAATGCATTTATAATCAGAAAATTACTTCAGCCTAAACACATGTTTGCTATTTTAAAATCGTGCATTTTATACAAGTAAATATTGTATCAATTAAATAAACATAATCTCCAGCATTTTAATTGCTGTTTATATATTTTATTACAGTTTTTGTCTTCCAAAATATCTTTTAGAGTCTTAATTTCGAGAAGAGATTTTTTTTGGTACCTGAATGTTACCATGTACAATTGGCTTTATTAAGCAGATCTTGAATATTTTCTTGGTCCTTTAATTCCCCTTCTTAAGTTTTTTATTAGAAAATTGCACTAAATAACATCAATAAAGCTTTCTTTTATGACTCTTAAAACACACCAGGCTTTGCCTGACTCTGTGTCGACTAGATCCTTCTCTGTTCCATTGATAAATGGAGGTTCCATATGATGAGGCTTTTGGGGGTGACAGTGGGGTTCATGGCATCTGGAGCTGACAGCCAAGAAAGAATTCTTGAAGATGTCGTTGGTGCAAAAAGGTTATTTTATTGAAGCATGGGAACCGGACCCATGGCAGGAAGATCTGCGCTGGGACCAAGAGAAGATACTGGTTACATACTATGGAGTTGGGGGAGGTAAAAAGTTCAGGGGAAGTTTTCAGTGAGATTTTCATATGCTAAAGAAGACTTCCAGGATGGTAGAGGCCTAGCTACTGTCAAGCTAGGGTTGTTTTTCCCTCTAGCAAACCATTAGCATTAAGACAGTAGGGAGTTCCAGGAGAAATGTTTTACTCTGACAACCTCAAGTATTTGCCAATGGGCTGCAGGTTAGAAGGAAATTTTGTTCTATCTGCCATTTCCTTCTGCCTTTGTTTCCCACATCACTTTGGAGGGGTGATGGAGACTTAGGTCTTGCAGGAATATGACCTCTTCAGTTAGCCTTTTGTTTTTCCCCTTTCCTTTGTTCTTGGGCCGCCAGGAATATCACACATATCCCACCTGGGGGTATGAGGTGCGGAGTTTGAGGCCTGCCAGCTTGCCTTATGTTACCTCATCACCATACAGTCCTGACTTACACATTTAATAATTATATTGAAATCCTTGGGTTTTATAAATATGGAGGCTTTACATTAAGTATTTAAACAAATAATTTCAAGGTGTCATTTTCTTCATTTCCCATGTCAACCATAGGTTGTAACGTATCAAGCGCAAACTACAATACTAAATAAATGTGCATATGTGCATTAATCTCATTAAAGTCACTTTAAAAAAATAAATTTGATTATTACAAATGCGTATGGGTGTTCTAGACTGGGCTATTTTAATTGTAATATGTCAAACACATTAAGCTATGAGTATTCACACACATAATAAGTGGCAGTATCAAAGCTCTTTGTTTTAATTATCACTGGGAAATACCAAATCAGGGTTTAAGTTGTAATAATGAGAACATAAAACTTTATTCATTCAAAATAATTAGAGGAAAGGCAACTCTGACCTGTAAGAATCTAAATTATGAAAGATTTTAAAATAAATTCTGTTTTCATAATTTTTAAAAGTGAGGTAAAACTAACATTTCACATTTATTATGTAGTTATGAGGAATCAAACAGACAAGGAAGAAAATCACTATACAAAGAATTTTCCTTGCAGATACTGAATTGTTTTTACAAGGAATATTGGACAATAGTATCATCCTTTGTTCCACACTGAATTTATATATTCACACCTCAAATATTTAAAGTGGTAGTGTTTGTGGAATTATTCTGATTAGGATGTGTAACCTGACAATGAGAAAAACATCTGATTAAGCTCTTCACATTCCATTCTTGCTTATTATGTTCATTTAGATGCATTTGTCAATTTATAAGTACAGTTAATTAAAATTTTTTAAATTTTCTTTTTTTTTTTTTAAAGGAGCCCGCTACATGAAAAAAATGCAAGTCAAAGTGGTCACAACCTAGAAGTCTGCAGAGACAGGAATAACTAGCAAGTAGATACTATGTTATTTTACTATGCTTAAGTATGTAGAATTCAGTAGTGTTCTGGGAATTTTACTCTATAATTACAAATAGTCTTGTAATTTTAAATTCATATTTAGTAGTATTTGTGTTAACTCTATCACATCACAAAAATAGGAAGAAAAATGGTAACTATGGATTTCAGAAACAGATTTTTGGTCAATAATAATTAAATGATTTTGGTCAGAAAGATGAGTTTAAATATTGTATCTTTTCCTAGGTCTTATTTTTAGAGACCTAATTCAACAGTATATTCCTTTCTGAAAAGATAATCTCCCTGTATCTTGCAACACATTCAACCACTGTATAAATGTATTAATTCTCCTCATAAACCATTAATAGGAATTATAATACAATCATGCTTTTAAGAAATAGAATGAAATTACACTCACTTTTGAAGGTTACAATTTAAAATTTCAAGGTGATATCAAATGAAATCCAGACATAAAGCAGGAACTTTCCATTTATCAGTACTCACTGACATTTTCAAGAAATGAAATAGGAGGTTCAATGATAAAAGCATGTAATGTTTGGATGAATGGATTTTAAAAAAGACTTAAGAATGTGGAAAGGGTAAATAAGATTATTTGAATGGCAAGAGGAATCTTTGTAAATCTCATTGTTCCATATTAAAGTGTTCAGAGCTGATTCTTTCTCCTCAAATGCATCTTGGAGATTGTAATAGAATCAGAAAATGTTAAAGTTAAAAGTACTTTAGAAAGTATTTACATCAAGTTTTTCATTGATATGGATTAAGAAAATAAGTCTGCACTTGGAAACTGAATTCACATGTTAAAATTACATATATACACACACATAAATATGTTTATATGCACATATATACATAATATACATGTATTTTTTAGGATAATAATATAGTTCTTAATTTAACAGATATTTTTCAATGGTGATTAAAAGATGTCTGCAAAGAAAAATCTGTGAGAAATTATGGCAGTATCCATCATCAAAATTTTTGAAATTATACATATTTTTATTTAAAATTCTATAGTAGTAGAAATTTCTATAATTATAGACATCATTTAAAAATTGTATTTCAATTGCTTAACAGTACAGATTCCTAAAGAATTATATAAGCCAAAAGAAGTTTCTTCCCTTTTGGTCTTTTTATAAGGCTTTATAAATGATGAATCATGGATAATAAATGCCTCACGTACACATTATATCAAATGTTTATACAATTGAAACCACACATTTTGATAAGAAGAATGCTAAACAATAACTCAAAAAACACCTCAGACATAAAAAGCATGAGTGAAAACCTAATGAATCTAGTTTATAAACTTAGACTTTTTATCTTAGGATATCATACAGTGATACAAGCTTATACTATAAGGTGTAAGAATTTTGAAATTCAAAATTCAGACTTTTAAATAGTTCAGTTGGGCTGTCTTTGTATTAAGGGAGAGAAAGTTCTGAAAATGTGTTTAATACCTTGGTAATAGCATCAGTTTCAGCTCAGAAGGAAAGGAAGATGACTATAATTTAAAAGATATTGAAGAACTTAAAAGAAGAATTATTTTTAAAAAGAAAAACATCTGGAAGATGAGAGAGTCTGATGGGGGGAGCCCAGGAAACTGACACTTGCTTTGTAGTCATGCAGCTGGGGAACTTAGTCAAACTAAAGTGATGACATTAGAGGGAGAGAGGACTTTGATTTGAAACAATACCCTCTTCACTGGATTCTATAGGAACTTTGTCTGGATGCATAGTGACCCCATTATTGAAATCTGGAGCATTAAGAGAAGAGCAGTTTACTTTCCATGGAGGATGAAAATGGCAACTTTAGTTCAGAATGTGAAGTTCAGGTGCCTGGAACATAGCAAAATGGGAACATCGCAGGGTTGGTGGAAATGCCCAACTGGAGGTGGGAGTAGAAGATTTTTCTGAATAGACTCAGTGGTTGAAGCCACCAGGATTTCATCAGGCAGAAAGCACGTACACCATGGAAGGGGAATATTACCATAGGTATAGTTCCTAGGATCAATATTCAATCATCAAAATTCTGTTTAGAGAAAGAGGAATCAGCCACAAAAACCGAGCAATAGTCAGCAGTAAGAGGAAAACTGGCTTCCAGTATTTTGTTCTGTATTTTAAAGAAACAAAAGAAGCAGAAACATTCATAGTGGTTAGCCCTGTGAAATGCTGCTCAGAAGCCTCAGAGTGGATGACAGAGATAGAAAAAACGTTTAGATATCTCGGTCAGTGATTGGGAACCCCATGGAGATAATCCAACTTTAGTGGCCAGATAAATTTGTGAATCCTTTCCAATATAGCACCTTTATTCTTTACCTTATCTCCTTCATATATCAATCCCAATAATAGAGTTATGTTTTTCAGATTTATCTTGCATAGTTTCATATTTTTAACTCAGATTTGCTTATTCTCAGAATATCATTATAATCCCCTAAAACTTCTTCTGATTTGAATAGCTCATTCAATTTAATGTATTTTGGTTAAAGAAATCTTTATTACTGGCTAATCCTATCACTTATATATAGCCCTTTATTATTTCATGTTAGTAATATCATAAATAATTTCCCATAGTAGGCTGACAAATACTCCATTTGCCTCTGTTGGGAAAAGCCCAGTCCTTCTCCTGTGTTCCTTCTTTGCTCTCAGATAACTGCTATCCTCACAATTCTGACGTGTCTGTCTTTCATTTCTTCCTACATGTCTGTGTTTCCATTTGGAAACATTTTTTCTCCTGCCCGAAGAACTCTATTTAGCATTTTTTTAGTGCCAACGTGCTAAAAATAAATTTTCTCAGTTTTCACTTCTCTGAAACTTTTTCTTTCTTCTTTGTTTCTGAACATTTTTTTCACTGGTTATAGAATTTTTTTCAGTAGTTCAAAGATACCATTCCACTGTATTGTAGCTCCATTCTTTCTGTTGAGAAGAAAGTCATCAGTCTTATTGGTGCTCCTTTGATGATGATTTGTTTTATTGTTTAAAAGATTTTTTTTAAGTGTTTATTTATTTTTGAGAGAGAGAGACAGAGCGTGAGCAGGGGAGGGGCAGAGAGACAGGGAAACACAGAATCAGAAGCAGGCTCAAATCTGAGCTGTCAGCACAGAGCCCATGCAGGGCTCGAACTCACAAACTGTGAGATTATGACTTGAGCCGAAGTCGGTCGCTTAACTGGCTGAGCCACCCAGGTGCCCGTTTAAGTTTTTTTAAGAAAAACTTTAAATTGCTTTTAAATTATGGAAAAATACACATAACATAAAATTTACCATCTTAGCCATTTTTAGGTAGACAGTTTAGTGTTACTCAGTAAGTACACTCACATTGTTTACAACCATCATCACGAGCCATCTCCATAACTCTTTTCATATTGCAAAACTGAAACTTTGTACCTATTAAGCAATAACTTCCCATTCTTCTTCCCCTCTCCTAGCCCCTGGAAGCCACCATTCTACTTTATCTGAATTTGACTACTCTAGAAACCTCATATAAGTGGGATCCTATGGTATTTGTACTTTTGTGATTGGCTTATTTCATTAAGCATTAATGTCCTTCAGTTTGGCACATGTTGTAGCATGTGTCAGAATCCTCTTCCTTTTAAGGTGGAATAATATTCCATTCTATGTATATACTACATATTGGTTATCCATTCATCTATTGATGAATACATGGGTTGCTTCCACTTTTTGACAGTTGTGATTATTGCTGCTGTGAACATAGGTGTACAAATATCTCTTCAAACCACGCCTTCAATTCTCTTGGGTGTATATGCAGAGGTGGAGTTGCTAGATTATATGATAATTCTGTTCTTAGTTTTCTGAGGAATTGCCATATTGTTTTCCATAGTGGCTGCACCATTTTACATTCCCACCTGGTATAAAAAGCAAGCCAATTTTTCCACATCTTAGGCAATGCCCATTTGTGTGTGAGTGTGTGTGAGTGTACCTGTGTGTGTGTTTGATGGTAACCATCTTAATGCATATGAAATGATACCTTATTGTAGTTTTGATTTCCGTTTATCTTATAATGAGTGTTTGAGTATCTTTTCATGTACTTATTGCCTTTTGTATATCTTCTTTGGATAAATGTCCATTCAAATCCTTTGCCTAATTTTTAATTGAGCTGCTTTTTGTTGTTGTTATAGCTTTTTAAGATTTTCTCTTCATTTTTTATTTTCAGCAATTTGTTTATGACACACCTAAGTGTGGTTTTCTTTTCAGTCATTTTCCCATAGTTTGCAAATTTTCCTGAACTTCCGGGTTAGAGTTTTTCATCAGTTTTGGAATATACTTAGCCCTCATCTTTGCAAGTACTGTTTCAATCCTTTTCTTTCTCCCTTCTTTCTGGGACTTCAGCTACATAGGTCTTTTCACTGGGCCTACATTTCTCCTGTACTCTATCCTTTATTTTATATTTGTTTTCTCTCAACTTTAATTGGATACTCTCTATTGATCTGTCTTCCAGTTCACTATCCAATTTCTAATATGATTTTTAAAATAGTTGTTAAATTCTGAATTTTCAGGTACTATGTTTTTCAATTATAGAACATCTATTGGATCCTTTTTTATAAATTCTAATTATATGGAGAATTCTGTTTATTTTCATCTGATCTATCATGTCCGTCTTTTCCACTGTGTCCATATGTGAACATATCAATCATAGTTATTCTGAAGTTCTTGTACTTAACACCTTGATCACCTGCACATCTATTTTTAGAGTCTGTTTATTCCATTATATTTTGGTCATTATGAACCTACCTATTTAAGTAATTTTTTATTAAATGAGAGACACGGAGTATGCAAAATTGTACAGTTGCCAGGTGATAATATCCTGGCAAGAAAAGCAAAAAAAATATATATTCCACCTAATTTTCTTCAGGGATTAAGATGAGTAGAGGCTGGGTGCTTCAGTCTATCTCTGGTTGTTTCCTTTTCTAAAGTGTACCCCTCTAGGATTTTCAACTGAAATCTTGGTGTGTTTACTATGATTCTTGCCCCTCATGAATTTGTTGATAAGGCAGGACACTCTGCTCTGTGTTTCAAAGGTTTTTATCTAAAACTCTAGTTTCCTGTGTCATGAAGCATCAACATACACCAATGACTCTCTGTCAAAGGAGAGTATACATTTAAGCTTCCTCAATTCTCCAATGTTTATGTTAGGCTTTCCAGACCACCCAAAGCTGTTATTTGTCTTTCCCCAGTTGTGGCCCTCAGATCAAGCTAATCCCAGATTATCAGACTCTATTATCTATTATAGAATTGGCAAATGCTTCCAGGGAAAGGATCTGAGCTGGACATCAAAAGCTCCTTTCTTTTTGGTTCTCCCCACCTTGCAAACTTACCCAACTAACTAGCTTTGTTTCTTTCTCAGCTTTTGAATCATTAACGCATATGTTCACATTTACATGGCTTTTCCAGTTTCTCTCTCTAGAAGCTTTGATGCTGCCAAAAAATACTTTGTGTTCATTTTTTTTTGTGTATCATGGAAACTTTTACATGTCAACTAGCATAGATTAATGTCTTCTTTTCATTTCTTCCTCTTTTTTCTGTTAGAATTCTTTCTAAAGTAAACTTTTTTTAGAGAAGTTTTAGGTTTATATGGAAAGTAGAGAGAATTCCCATATATCACCTGACTCTACATGTGCATAGCCTCCCATACCATCAACATGCCTCACCAGAGTGGTACATTTGTTACAATCACTGTTGACATATTATTATCATCTGAAGGTCATAGTTTACATTAGGCTTCACTCTTGGTGTACGTTCTATGGATTTGGACAAACGTATGATGACATTCATAATTATAGTATCATACAGAATAGTTTCACTCCCCTAAAAATCCTCTGTCCTGCATGCCTCTTAGTCCCTGACAACTGGTGACCTTTTTACTATCTCTGCAGTTCTGCCTTTTCTAGAATGTCCTATAGTTGAAATCAAACAGTATGTATCCTTTTAAGATTGGCTTCTTTCACTTAATAATATGCATTTAAGTTTCCTCAGTATGTTTTCATGGCTTGATAGATTATTTTTTCCAGCACTGAATAATATTTTATTGTACAGATGTACTGTAGTTTATTTATCCATTCATAATGTACTCTTTTTAACAGTTGTATTAGATTCTATAATATCTGGGTACATTTTATTAAACAATCCCCTACTCAGGGAAGATTTACTCTATTTCCAAATTTTTGCCTCTTAGTATAATGGTATATGAGCTAACTTGAATATATCCTCATTTATTTATTTGTGTTTTCAAGGGGGAACATACCCAGATATAAGCTTGCTAGGACATAAATACACTGTACATATGTAAATTTGTATATATATAATTTTAAAATTATATTATTTTATTTTTATATAGGATATAGTTTTTAAATCTTTTCATTGTGATAAAATACACATAAAATTTACCATGTTTAAGCATACACTTCACTTGGCATTAAGTACATTAGTATTGTACGTCAGTGTAACTGGTATTGTCAGTTTCTTATATAGATTTCTAGAGATATCTCTCCAATATATAAACCTATGTATACACATATACATATTTTTTTCTTTCTTTTCCTTAGATTATAGCATATTTGGGAACTGTTCAATACCTTTTTTTCCCCACTAAGGAGAAAATATTAGATATACTTTCATATCCGTTTTTAAAGAACTTCTTATTTTATTTTCATTTTTTACCAACTCCTTAATAGCACATTGTGTGGATTTATATCACCCCCACTCTTTTGCTATCACAAAAATGCTACTATAAATGTTCATATGCATAGCTTATTTGGCATCTATATAAGCATATCATAGGAAGAGTGGAAAATATACAAGATCATGCCTTTTTGTAATTTTGGTAGAATTTGTATAGTTGACCTGCATAGGGCTTGTTCCAGTTTTTACCATTATCCACAATGTGGTGTACATGACTTTCTATATTTAATAGGTGAATATTGTACTCAAAAGCTATGATGATTTAGAGTGTCACAGGTATGTAAATATCCTTTCCCCACATTGCTACTCAGCAATAAGTTGTAATCACTTTTTTCTTATTTTTCTAATTTTACTGGATATAAAGTAATACCTGAATTACTTCAGATTGCACTTTCCTGACTACTAGAGAGTTAACCATTGTTTCATATGTATATTAATCACATGCTCTTCTGCAATTTGTATATTGAGTTTTTTTGCCTACTTTTGTATTGTGTTGGGTTTTTCTTATCACTTTGAAACTGATCTTTTTATATTATATATACCAGCCTATTTTCTTTCATGTATATTGCAAACATTTTCCTCACCTAAAGTGTGATTTTGTTTATGTCAGTTTTTGTCATTTTTTTTAGTGTATGGGGCAAATACATTTTTTCTTTTCTGGTGGAATTCATTTTTGAGATAATACTTCTATAGATAATTTATATTGATATTTACTTCTTTAGAAGCAGTTGGGTATTTTTTTTAATTTTTTTTTTTTGAGAGACAGAGAGAGCGTGAGCAGGGGAAGGGCAGAGAGAGAAGGAGACACAGAATCTGAAGCAGGCTCCAGGCTCTGAGCTGTCAGCACAGAGCCCAACGCAGGGCTCGAACTCACAAACCGCAAGATCATGACCTGAGCCGAAGTAGGCCACTTAATGGACTGAGCCACCCAGGTGCCTCTGGGTGTTTTTTATGACAGGAAGTCTGTCTTCCTTAATTATTTCATTTTTTTAATCTTAATTCACTTGTGATTATGAGTTTTTACAATTATGGAACATTTTATATGTAATGTGGAATACAAAGATGATTTCATATTTAATTTTTTTTAAATTTTATATAGAGAGAGCGAGTGGGAGCAGGGGGGAGGGGCAGAGGGAGAGAGAGAGACAGAAAGAGAGAGAGAGAGAGAGAGAGAGAGAATCTTAAGCAGGCTCTACACCCAGTGCAGAGCCCAGTGCATGGCTCAATCCCTTGACCTGGGATCATGACCTGAGCTGAAATCAAGAGTTGGACACAGAACAGACTGAGCCACCCAGGTGCCCCTAAAGATGATTTCATAATTTTATCGCAGTTATCCTCAAAATGGTATTTTATAGATAAGAGATGTCAATAAATGAGAGATAGTAAACCTCATTTGAGACTTACTGGATTAACAGAAAAAAGTACCACGAAATGCCAAGATGGGGAGAAGAATATTGGCATTTTTTTTCAGTTTTTCTGATACTAAATAAGTTGCCAAAAGTCCTTGGGTTATCTCTTACCTATCTCCATGTTTTATTTGCTAGTTTCTACAAATTTTTAGGAAAATCACTGGAAAATTAAAGCTTTTCCTAATCACTATTCATCTTATGTGATATTTAGAGTCTTCTATTCCTTTCAAGTTACAGTGTTAGATATGCAAAAGAATAAGAGAGATGTCTAAACCATGAAGGCTGCAGGGTCTAGTGGTTGAATGCCATGCATGTTCTGGAGTTGAATTATCTAATTTAAAATCCAGCACTTCCATTTAAGGCTGTAGAAAATAGAACACATTCCTTAATTTTCCATTGCTTCTGTTTCCTCATGTAAAATGAACATAATAATTTTACTTACCTCATAAGATTGTCTAGGTGTTGGGAATGAAGCAGCAAATGAAAATGACAAAACTCATTCCTTATAAATGAAGAATTTTGAGCTATTCATGTAAAATATAAATTCAAAAACAGTATGAGAAATAGATTGGCATAAGAAGCAACAGGACACATGGCACATAGTAAGCACATAATATACAAATAAAGAAAAAAAGAAACAAACAAAAGAAACAGACTTAAATATAGAGAACAAACAGGTGGTTGCCAGAGGGGAGGTAGGTGAGAGGATGGGTAAAATAGGTGAAGGAGATTGAGTACACTTATCATGGTAAGCACTGAGTAACAAATAGAATTGTTGAGTCATTATATTGAATGAAACTAGTATTACATTGTATGTTAATTATACTTGAATTAAAAATCCCCCAAAATCACTAAAAACAAAAATAAAATAAAATAACTGTTTAAGAGTCAATAAATATAAATCAAATTAAACAAATTTATTTCAAAAGAAAGCATATTTAAAGCAGAAATTGTATTCAAAACTTAACCTATTCTAAACTATTTTGAAAAAATAGTTTTCGTTTATAGTTTGTGAAGTAGAATATAACATGAGAAAATTATACCCAAAAAATGACAAATTTGTGTTATTTTTAAATAGGATTTATTTATTCCACCAATATTTATTGACCATATACTACATGCTTAACCCTATTCTAAGAGCTGGGATTATAGCAGTAAATAAAACATGAAATCCACATCCTTGTGGGTATGTGTGTTGCACAAAGGAGTGCTGGTTTAGGCCTATGAATTTGAAAGACAAATCCTGAGAACTGTGTGAAATATGGATTGGAATAGGGAGAAACAGGAGATGTAGAAATCAGTCAAGAGGTGTCTCTTCTGAGGTGAGAAGTCAGAGGTCTGTACTTATAAATGGCAGAGAGACTTAAAAAATTTATACAATTATATTACTGAATTTTTGTAAATAAAATCATTTCAATATACAATGGGGATTTGTTATTTTTAAATAAGTCCTCTTCAACTGTTTTTACAAATAATTATGTTTTATTCGGTTTATATATTTGGTTTCCTTTAAAATGTAGTAAGCCTATACTACTAAAAAAAAAAAAATCTAACCTAAACCACCTCCAAGTGAATATCTTACAAAAGTGTATCAGTCATGTTTGCTAGACAACCAGAGAGAAATTTAAAATTATTTAATATGGTTTATTAAACCTAAAATTGATAACCAACTGTTACAGATTACAGGTGGCATCTATAGGGACAGATATTTAATTTTTAAAGGATGAAATTAATGCCATCATTCTTCAAATCCTATAATATCTGTATGTAACTTAGATGTCAAAAGGTTTTGAATAGTATGAGAGGAAATAAGTCACTAAATGCTGGGGGGAGCCACAAAATAGTGATCATAGGAGAGGGAAGCTAGGGGGAAGCAGTGAAGTTGACACAAATCGTACTTGACTGTCAAGGCCACGATAAGCAGAGAGACACTATGACCAGCTGCATACCCCAGGCTCCTGGCCAGACGTATGCTGCCCTGGGGATCTCGGCATGACCCAGCAACCTGGCTTCTGCGCCCTGAGGTGTTCTGATGCCAGGTGAATGAGTTCCCAGGGCTGCCATATCTGTCTAACTTTATTCCTAAATTTCCTCTGCTGAACAAAGAGCCCACTTCCTACCTGCAGTCTGGTTGAGCACTTTTTAGCTGGAATTTAGAAATTGAGTTTGTTTAAAGCATAGTTGGAGCTATAAACCTGGAGAGGAAAGGAAGGGCAGAAGAGAGAGAACATGACATTTATTGAGTAACTTTTATATAGTCCGAGTGCATTTATACACACACTTTCTCACTTAGCCCTCATGATATCTCTATAAGAGAGAGGAGGAGCTGAGCTGCAGAGAAGTTAGTTAAGTGACTTCACAGTTACCACAGTTAACTAAAGGGATAATCAGCATCACAGTCTATTTCTATATGAGTCAAAGGACCATTCTCTTTCTACTGTATTGCCAGGAAGAAAGTTTGCATGAGAGAAACTGGATGGAGATAACATCATAAAATTTTATGACCATCATGAAACTCTGTAGAGTCATAGGTTTATGAAATAGAAATGAAACAACTCCTTCTTACAGCAACAACAATGGGATAATGATAGTAGCAGTAAGCATTGATGCATTGAATGTGAACCTCTGACCATAGTGTAAAGGGTAAACCGGTGGGAATCATGTTGGGAGGTAGGAAGAATGTCTATCAGGAGCAGCATGCAATATCCAGGGACCAATACCTAATGGGTTTTTGAAATATAGGACAGAGATCTGAGCTAAATATTTGGATTCAGCAGGTTTTACTATGAAGATGGGGACTAAAGCCAAGGGTGTACTTTTTCTTGAGATTTCCCAAGAAAAAGTACAAAGTAAGGAGAGGACTGAAAGCAAAACTTGGGTTAAAACCAAAACCAAAAATAAAAAATGCTTAGAGTGGTAGGAAGAGAACCAGGGTAAAGCAGATTCATGTAAGCAAGAGTGTAAAGAATGCTAAGGGAGAAACAATGATCAACAGAGTTCGATAAAAACTACAAAGTCTAAGGGTTCATAGAATCTGGTGGTTAAGATATTGTTGGGGACCTGCGGAGAACTTTATAACACCGTAGAGTAAGGAATCAAATGTGTCATAGATTGGGCTCCTTGGAAATAACATCTAAGGATAAAGATAAGGATTATTGGAGAGTGCTAAGTAGAGAGAGAAATTAAACTACAGTGAGGTTGTAACAGAGGCTTCGACAGAGCCTATTTGTAGCACTGCAGCTGGGGAAGCCCTTCAGGATTATGCCAAAGTGAGAAAAGGTGGCTGGGTTTTTGAACCAGCATACACCAGTTATACTAGAGGAGTATAACCTGTGCAAGATAATTCACTTCGGTAAAAGGCAGTGCCAGAAAGGAATGCACCTGTGAGCCATTAACAGGCAGCCTTCCAGCAGCTGGGAGAATGAATGGTCCCGTCTACAAGCATCCTGGCAGAGAGTGGGGAAATGAATAGGAAGGGCTAAGCTTCTATTTTATTTTTTATGTTGATTATTTATTTTTGAGAGAGAGAAAGAGAAAGAGAGAGGGAGCTCACATGAGCAGGGAAGGGGCAGAGAGAGAGAGAGAGAGAGAGAGAGAGAGAGAAACAGAGACAGAATCCAAAGCAGGCTCCAGGCTCTGAGCTGTCAGCACACGAACCATGAGCTCATGATCTGAGCTGAAGCTGGACACTCCACCAACTGAGCCACCAGGTGCCCCTAAATTTCTATTTTAAATACTTTTCTCTAAGAGATTTTTATTATTGCGGCCACTAATTTTCTCTTTTTCTTTCCCACCACCATCTTCTTGCCAGCTAACTCCTTTATTGCCAGATTTTCTTCTTAGGTGCTTCATTTACTCACATAGCCTTCAATTAAGTGGCTCTCTTTTCTTTCACTGTTCTTCACTGCTACTCTTGGCCTAACCTGTACTATAGGGGCAGGAGTAAGCCTAGAGGATCCTTATAATACCTCCATTAATATGTGATATGTGAAAAATAACTGTATTTTCCAGAATTGCTTTTTCTAGATCAATTGCCATTACAAAGGAGGTTTTCCATGGAAGCTCTTAGTTAAGGAATTTAGAAATTACAAACCAAGACTTGATGTATCACTGCAAGACCCTGTGCTCAAAAGTCTGGTTTTACATATTTCACGTGGGGCTTTACATTTCCTTAGAAGACACTAAATAAACAGACTCCAGAATTATAAATATGAACTCTTACTATAATTTCACGCTCATGAATAGAGAAAAGGTTAAATAAAAGCTGTTAATCATTTTGATGATTATTAATTTATGGCATCTCTGAACGTAAGGATAGTATAAAAACAGTTCCCAGGAGGAATTTAAGTCAACATGCGTTATATCATTATGTCAACCACTTTTTAATCATCCTGCATCCTTATGTTCCTGTAGGTGCTTAATATTATCAACTGCCTTTGGCAGTCACCTGGGATATGCATTTACTGGCAGTTTTATTACTTTTTTCAGAATATATAGGGCGGTATTTTTATTTATCTTTTTAAATTATCAGTAGAATAGTTTAATATTTACGATATATGGCTGGGTTTTCTTTGGTGGGGGGAAACTGTGAAGTTTTTATATATTGATTTCCCCTTTAATCAAAAAACACCCCTCCCCCTCCCCCCACAAAACAGAATCATGTACAGTTTTATGGAGTTCTAACTAGAGACTGTTTGAAAGGCAGATTTGTTCTTGCTTTGAAAATACCATATAAACATGAAAAAAAAATCCATCCCATCTGTCAAATTGCCTGGAGAATGCATTTAACAAGGGATGAAGCTACACATTAAAGGCAATAAAATATGCAGCAAGGGAAAGAAGGATAAAGCCATCCTGCAGTTCACTGGCTTCACCTACTGTGTGGGGCTCTCCTTGTGAACAAGACAGATTGGTTATTTCTTGCTACATCAAATATCTGCCATTGTGGAGAATAAAAGAATTGGAAAGAGAACACTGGACTCTAAATTCCAGCTCCTTCCATCATCAATAGCCAAAGAATTGTGAAAATTAATTACATTTCCTTCATTTTAAGTAAACAGATCTACTTTTTCTACTAGGGGAAAAAAAACACAACTTTTATTTACAGTCAAGGAATTTGACACATGAAAGAAGTAATCTTTGACATACAGTTTTGCAGCTATGCCCAGGGGAAAAGAACACATTGCTAAAAGGTATGCTTTATAAGATAGATAATGCCAGTTGTCTATGTTGTTTTACCAAAACATGGAAGCATCACAAGAAAATAAGATACATTTGCCGGATGGTAACATAAAATAAAATGCACCTGCCAACTCTCTGGCAGAAAAGAAAAGACAAAGTATTTAGACACCCTTTACAATGTGGATATTTACTTGGATTGTAATTTTGAAAAGTGTTCACCTTCTTGTCAAATAACACATTGGACAACTGCATCTGGAACAAAATATTCGATGGTAAAATTATTGTAAGTGGTCTCCATCTGTCAATGTTATCAAGTCTAAGGATTCTCTACTGATACATTTTGAAGACAAGATAATAACATCAAAGTTCTGAGCACTTTATAAGCAATAGGACTATGAAATAGGAGTGACATTATGAAAAGATCTTGCTATTAGTAATAAGAAGTTATTGCTTGATATTTCCAGGTGAGATGTGGAAATGTCCTTTATACGATACCTATGTTTTCTCACTTTACAGAAAAATGAACATTTTTATTGCTAACGAGTTAATTTCATTTAAAAAATTACTAGACAAAGAATTGTATTTGATTTCTTTTATACAAACAATGGAAATATTCTTCAAAGCATTTAATGCTTAGAAAATACAATAAGATAGAAAAATAGTCTTTTAATTAAAAATGTATTATAACTTGCAAAAATATTCCAACTTAATAGTATTAATACTTAGCTAATTTTTAAAATAATGACTTTCTTTAAAAAGATCTGAATCATAACTTCAGGAAAAAAGATGAGTTTCTTTTTAATAAAGGAAACATTTATGCTTTTATAAAGGAAAACAGATTTTTGAAGGTTGTAGTTTTAAAAAATTGGACAGTGTTGCACAATCTAATGAAAAATAAGAAACATATATGTAGCTAATTGTTCAAAAGAAGACGCATACAATTATGACTAAAATATGCAATCACTGAGAAATTCCAAAAGTTTGAGTCAATTAAAAAAGGTATACTTAAAAGCTTAGAAACAAAGAATCTAAATATCTCACCCAAATTCAGGAACGGTGAAGCAGCAGTTATTTTAAGGCTCTGTATGTTAACATTCTGTTGTGAGGGAATGAAATAGTTTGTTTCACATTGAGAAACAAGGACAATAATCTAAAGAAAAATGAGATTTAAGTAAATATAATGATGAAGAAGATACAGAGAATTTCTGCAATGCTCAATTGGACTTAATATATACTTGCAATATTTTGACTCCAAATTTGGCCATGAATGAAGAATTGGCTCTATCTCCTTTTAATAAACAAAAATACTTTATTTTCCTTAAACTAAAATTAGATGCGAATGAAGACTGGGGTGTAACCGACATGTTGCTTTGAACATACATGTTTGCCAAATTACTTCTATAGCATAAGCCACTTTAACACCTTAGAAATAAAGCATTTTTATGGTTAATAGGACTCCATACTTTCCTGAAAAAAGTGGGAATCAGTCAGTGGCTCTGGAATTGATCCAGAGGCTCTGTACCAGCTGGGTGTGAAAGGAATATCTAACTCCTAAGGGAGATTATCGGTGTAGGAAGAGATCTAGATGGGTTTGGATAGAAAATACAAGTAAAGAAAAATTATCTGGGACATGTATTTTCTTACCTATTTAAGACATGGTAAAGTTAGAGAATTATAGTAATGGAGACCAGTGCACTCTATTTATAGATAAGGACACCTAAAAAATAAAAGGTGATTTGATTCAGATCATGTGGCTACTTAATGGCAGAACTGGGACTAGAATTCAGGTCTCCTGACTCTTAATCCAAAGCTTTTTAGTGGAATTCTGGCAAGATTCCTGATGATACTTGATGTTCCCTGTTAGACACGCAATTAAGCTTATAATTGGTCCTTGTTCCACTTCTCTGTGAACATGCCTTTCCTCAGATTCCATAAGATGGCACATTATTCACCCAGGGACACAGAAGAGGAGTGTGAAAGTTAAGCCAGTGAAGTAATTTGATTTAAGTTGTACAGAAAATAAGGATAATAACATGATCTGATTATTTATTTTCTGCTCATGTTTTCGTATTTGCATTAATGAAGTACCTGATTCTTCTATATTAGGTACAAGTGATTCCCAATTTATTTTTAATTTTATGTCTGAATAATGGCAGAAAAATTACTGTATTTTGGTACCTCTCATATCAGTTTTTGCAGGTTTCCCCCCAATTTTGATGTTATATGTCATGATCAATATTTCTCTTCTTTAAGCTATTATAACATTCTTTGCTAGGACGAAAAACCTCTTCCACAGATTTCTCAACACTGCACCTGTTTTGTTTTGTTTTGCTTTGCTTTGCTTTGTTTTTTAATGCATAGAAATACTGTCTTTGCTAAAATTGTCATTTTCTTCAAAGGCATTTAGCTTTACTCCATTTATGACCACTTAAGACTTTTAGACAGTCTTAGCCAGTCATCTTTTTAAATGTCTGAGATACTTAATTTGTCAATCATTTCCTCATTTTTATATTTAGGTACTCCCTCTGGACAAGACTACCAGATTGTTGGTATTGTATGCTTTTTGTCACATCAAGAAGCATATAATGTCATTTTGTCTCACAATTGATGATACTAAATTTGACCACTTAATTGAGGTGGTGTCAAATCCCTCCATTATACATTTTTGCCTTTACAATTGGTAATTACTGTGTGGGATCTGAAAGCTTATGAATAGCCTAACTCCAACAACTTTTTACCCAATAGTTTTAGCATCCACTGATGATCCTTAACTGAATCCCTATTTAGGATTGCAAAATGGTCATGTTCTATCATTTTTCTACATTGTATTTAGCATTGTTTTAAGAAGTTCCCTTTTTGATCTGTCTCTCTTCACGAGGGACTCATGAGTTTATTTTTAATTTAATGAATTTTTTAAGTTCAATAAAAGCAATAGAAATTTAATTGTAAGTCTAGCTCACTTTTGCTGCTAAAGTGCTCAGAATTTGGTGCTTGGTAAATATATACATTTGTTAACAGTGGCATTGCTCTCTTCTCTTTAAAATAAAATTTTTGCTGCTTTTCTGCAAGTCTCACCATGACATATGTTGAAATTAATTATTTCACAATTTTCTATTTTGAAAAAATGACATTTGGAATTTGTGAGATTAAACACTGCAGAAAAAGTGTTATTTAGCTTGCTTTTTTAATCCCCATAAGATTTGATGACTTTTTCTGACTGATTACTTTTTCTCATTCACTGAGAATAGACAATTACTAATTTATTCAGTAACTGTATGATGTGTAATATTTGAACATTTGCTAAGTCACTTTGCTGTATCTTCACCTCTTAGAAAATAAGAAACTTTATTTATAGTTACTATTTATCTTTTTAGTTTTTTACTGAAATAAAATTTACTTAATGTTTTCTTCATATTTTAACAAAATCCAATAGTATTTCAATGACAATGAAACATTTTCAAAAATACCTCATTAGTGTGTGTGAATAAGTTAAGTAATGATCTTCCAGAGGCACTGAACATCTTCTAAAACAGAATTGCTATCTAGAAAGTTGCAGAAAATTTGATTTGATTTTCATACAAAAGTTCATTCTCATGATAAGAAGAGAATGTATGTAGAACACAAGTACAGACTTTAGTTAAACAGATTTCAAGTGCTTGAATCTCCATGCATTCACTGGTTTGGGATTTGGTCTCCTTATTTGCAGTATAAAGGGAATAAAGCTGCCAGCTCTTTCTTAGGAGATTCATTGTAGGCCCTCACCTAATTAATGGAGCCATCATGATTATTAATATCATCATCATTATCTTTACATTGCCTTTGATATTATCTGCCCCTGACTTGATTGGAGAAAATAGAGTTGTAAACAAAGGTTCTGAAAGTATGAGTCTTTGTTATATAAATGAATTAAAGATGATCTCTGTGTATTGGCCCCTATATTTATTTCTTCACAGCAGGCTAGGACTGCTGGCTCAAAGCCTGCCAGAGCCAAACTCAAATTCTCACACATCCAATTGCTTTAAAAAGAGTCCAAGTAAGTATATTTTTAGCCATTTCAAGTCTGCCTGCTTTGCATGCCCCACAAAAGTGCACCCATTACGCTACCTATAGATAAAACAAACCTTATGGCTACCAATACCTCAAATGGCTACTAACCTTGACACCTCTCCAACTCCCTATTTTGCTGCCAAGCAACATACTCTAGACACAAAAGTCCCCTCTCCAATTCCCCTCTCCGTTGGAGATGCCTTGCTCCATTCCTCTTCTGAGTGATGATCTCACCCCACTGTCTCTAGAAGGTCTCCTTTCCAGAGAGAATTCCCATATCTCTCTTGCAAACCTGTCCATGTGCTACCCAGTAAAGCTTTTAAAATACTGCTTTATTCTGATATGCCTTTCCCTTGATCACCCCTAATATATTTAAACTTACCACAGTCTATATTGGAGTTTAGATCAAAGACTAAGAAGCTGAGTCTTTTAATAAATATTAGGTCTGGAATTTATTCTTCCTTTTTTTTAGGACAGGAGGAAAGGAAAAGAAGAGCTTTTGGCTGCATTTATTTTACACCCTCACCCGAGGGAATTTGATTGTAGGCTCACATTGCACTTGTCCAACAGGGAATATGACTGTGTTTGGCAGAGACTCCCTCATTTTATTCCAGAGGGAAAAATATCTCGTCTGGGCTTACTGAGAACTTTTTTGGGTGTGAGATGAGGGCTGAATTATTTGAGGAAAGCCATCTTTGTCTCACTGAGACCATAAAAAATGGGAAACATATTGAGATCTAATAAGGAATTTTGTACTAATTATTTTACTCAGTCCTATTTAGAAGGGGATATCTCTATTTTATTGGGAAAGTTAACTGTGATGATAAAGCCAATAATTGGTTAAGCTGTGACTTTGAACCTTGATCTTATCATTTCATGGTCCGTGTTCTTGACCTCTCATCATTCTGCTTTCTGCTTTCCCTACTCTCGAGCTAATACTAATCTGCAATTGAGTATCTTATGCGACCGCTGATAGTGATATAAACCTATTAAAAAAATTTTTTTTTGCCATTTTTTACTTGTATTTTTTTTGGTCAGTTCATCAAGTGTCTTCTAAAATTGAAACCTGGAACTCTGAAACAAAAGATCTACCTTTAAAAAATTGCCCTAATGTGTTTTTCTTGTTATACAAAGTGTTAGTGTAACAGTAGGCTGCTGTTTGAGTCAATTGCTGAGAAATATTGAATAGTACTCCTTTGAGAGAGAGGGAAAAAAGCCTATTTTTATTCAAAAACAACACACTGATGGATCTGTTAGTTGTAAAAGGCAAGGCCCCCAGGGGTAGTTTATGTGAGAGAAATAAGACACAGAATGAGGTAGACTGCTTTACTTAATAAACTATCAGGAATTACAAATATGACTCTTGGCAGCTTGAAAAGAAAAAAAAAACTTAAGTGGACCCTGGAGACTCAGTAAAAAGTAGATAGGCAGGAGTAAGTCCTTGGGAGACTCTTAATAGCTTGGAAACAAACAGGACCTAAAAAAAAATAGCCAAGTGAGAAATTCCTTAGAGAGGAAAAACAAACTATAATTATGCCCCAAAATGCAGTTTTTAGGTTACAGGCTATAATGCAAAATTCCTATATTGAACAATAAAGAGGGTTTGAAAGACTTGACTAAAAGCAAGATAGCAGTAGCTGGTCACTATGGTAACCAGAGGTGAAATGATGCTGATGGGAAAGTACACTGCTGAGATTAGGTTGAGTTTATGTATAAGGGCCATAGCAAAAGCAAATCAGGTTGCTTTTTCCCATCTATTCTTCTCTGACTTGGAAAAGAAAAGATAGAGGGATAGGCACTAGATAGGAAATATCATAATTTAAACTATATGGTTTCCCCTGCCCTCACTGGGTCTAACAGAAGGCAGGCCAAGATAAGGGAAAGCATAGTAATTAGAGGCGCTGGCCATAGAGCTGTGGGCTTGCAGCAGGTCCACTCTAAGCTCAGGAATATATAATAAGGAAAGCTTTCAACTCACAAAGATCAGGATGGCTTGAGGCCATCTTTTTACTGCCAACACTGCTTAGGAGACAGACATAGGATGATTTAAACTGTACAGTCTCAGAATGGATACAACACGAGAGAGCACAAGAGTAAACTAAGATTGGGAGCATACTTTTAGAAAGTTAATTGATTTGACTGTAGGCCTGTGTGTGTTTTTTTTTTTTTTTCAATTGCTCTGAATATTTATATTTTTATTATCAGAAGAGAAGCAGGCTATTTACTGGTTTACGAGGCAATTTACTGGTTAATTGTGCTAGATAATTTATACCTCATTTAATTTAATGAAAAACTAGCTACCAAAGATATAGTTCTATTTTGCCAAAACAAATTTTAATTTTTGTACAATGCTGGCTATAAATCTGAATTTTCAAGATGTCAATCATTAGAGGAGAAACTGGCTCCTGGTTTATGCTATTAAACAGAGAACTATCACTAGGTAAATTGAATTCATCTGAAAAGTTTACAATAAAAAAAAACCTTTGTCATCGGTTAGTCACAATCTGGTTCCATAACTACCCTGCATTCACAATATGAGTAATATCAGAAAAGACCTCTAATACAAAGAGCAACCAAATGTAGAAAATAAACAAGAGATGAGCGGTTATGGGCTCTATTGTATGATTGGTCAGTTTTCTAAATAGAAAGGAAAAAGCATATTGATTGATGATGGCTATGCATACCAAGGATTGCTATATTCATCCCTTAGAGTGGCCATAACAAAATAGCACATACTGTGTGGCTTAAACAGCAAGAATTTATTTTCTCACAGTTCCGGAGGCTGTAAGTCCGAGATCAAGGTGCTGGCAGGCTTGCGTTCTCATGAAGCTTCCCTCCTTGGCCCATAGATAGCCACCTTCTTGCTACGTCCTCACATGACCTTTTCTCTGTGTATGTCTCTGGTGTCTATTCCTCTTCTTATAAAGATACCAGTCTTTATTGGATTGTGGGCCCATTCTTATGATTTCATTTATCCTTAATTACCTCTAAAAAGTCTCTCCAAAAAGAGTAAGATTTTAGAATAAGGCTTCAACCTATGAAGTTTGGGGGGACACAGTTCACTCCATAGCATTGCCAAGCCCCAAACCAGAGCAAGTTAATAGACATATATATCCATCCATAAATTTATACAATCAATATCTATTAAATATCCACTATGTGCCAGACACTACACTGGGCACTGGAGGAAGTACAGTAAAGAAAGGAGACTTTGAGATCTTATTCTGTAGATTAATAGTGAAGGGAACCATTTAAACAACTAAAATATATTAGGTAGAAAGTGCCAAATTCATTGAGCTATGTAGTGTCTAGCAGCAATTCTGTCTTGCTAGATAAAATACAGAATGCCCAATTAGACTTGAATTTCAAATACTTTTTTAGGGTAAACCTGTCCAAGATATTACATGGGACATACTTACAATATCCATTGCTTATTTGATTTTTCAATTTAATTGGGCATCCTATTTTTGGTTGTACCTCTTGTTTGCTGCTATTATTATTATTAGCATCATTATCATTTTCTTTGCTAAATTTGGCAATTCTACAATCCAGGAGTATCAGGAAGGCTCCACAGAGGTAACATATAACCTAAGACCTGAGGGAATGAGTATGACTAGAAAAAACATAGGGAACCAAAAAAAAAAAAAAAGCCAAGAATTCTGGCAAAAGAAAATGCTAGAGACCAGTGGTGAATGTAGAAATCACCAAAATGCCAAGTAGAGAAAATTAGTGGAGGGAAGTAGGCATTTGGGAAGCAGAATAAAGAACAGAGAAATGTATGAGGAGGAGATAGAAGAAATAATAACCAAATTCTATTAGCCCCCAAAGGTATTCAGTACAGAAGCAAGCTAAAGGAGATTTACCAACCATGACCAGTCAATCACCAAGTTTTGCTGATTATAACTGTAATTTATCTATTTGCTTCATCTTTTACCATGTTTACTTCTCTTTTCTCTGCCTCTTTTTTTTGGCCACAGAATTTCCTGATAGTTTTTCCAGGCTTCTTCAAATTATTCTCTAGCAAGATAGAAATGAAGATTTGATCAGATCCTTTCCACTTAGAACACTCAGGACATTTCAAGATGAACTTTCATCTTGTTTTATGCTAATACAAATTATTCAGAAAACAATGCTAAGATTTAAAAAACAAATGGAGATTTGGACATAATTTTAAAGGAGCAAGAACAAAAAAAATGATATGTGTGTATGTATGTGTTAATTAAATTATGTGACACAAAAACTCAAAAGAAAAACTACCTAAAATTCTTACAGACTCTAACTGAGTAAAGCAAAGCTAGTTATATGCAAATAGTTAGAATTATAAACTACTAGTTTTGTTAAAGATCTGAGAAATTCCAGTCAAAAATTATTATTTTACCTAAGAAAAACTAAACGTGAGGGGCACCTGGGTGGCTCAGTCGGTTAAGCGTCCAACTTCGGCCTGGGTCATGATCTCACAGTTCGTGGGTTCAAGCCCTGCATCAAGTTCTGTGCTGACAGCTCAGAGCCTGGAGCCTGCGTCAGATTCTGTGTCTCCCTCTCTCTAGTCCTCCCCTGCTCATGCTCTGTCTCTCTCTCTCTCTCAAACATAAATAAACATTAAAAAATTTTAAATAAAAAAAAGAAAAACTAAACGTGAAATAGTTTAAACTTATTGGTTTTCCTCAGAATTAGGATTAGAATTCATATTTTTTGATATTTGAGTACAGTATACTTTAACAATGCTGCTTTGTTAACTTATGTATAACCAACTAACAGAGAATATATCCAGTGAAAAGATTTCCAAACCAATAGTAATTTGGAAGGCAAAATATTTTTGCTAGTAAAATAATTTTATGTCATTTTATATATATTTTTTTGGGTGTGTTTAGTATCTTCAGATTATATATAGTCATTAGAAGATATTTACATATGTGTGTTTGTGTGTATAGTTGTCTGTGTATATAAATATTGTGAGATATTTCAGTAATGGCTTAATATATAATGAATAATTGGGAATATAAGACCCATTTATTTAATAAAATTTTTAACAACCAGGTTCTGCACTAGAATGGTCAACCATTCTCAGATTAAAATAGAAAGATAAGGTAACTATTATTTCACAGAGATATGTCATAGTCCTTCCTTATTTTAAATCTTTGTAACTAAAAATATAATTATATTAATACTCTCAACTATGTCAATCATTTTTTTATAGTTTACAGGGCATAATTGTAATGTATAAATGACAAAGAATTTTAAAATCATATTCATTGTTTTGTGCCTAAAGCATAATTACTAAGTATACAAGATATCCTATTATTAAAGAAATCAGGGTTGGTCTTGTTTCTTATGACCTGCCAGGGTGTTCTTTAGAACATAAATGTTATTATAGAAGACATTTCATAAGAAGTATGATTCATCGCTTAGATGTCACCCATATGCAACATCTAATAAAGCATGAAAGTGCTGTGACTTGCCTTTCTGATGAAATTTAAAAAGAAATTTGAATTGTTAACTGGTTAGGGATGGACACTTTTAAAGTAAAGAATTCTGGAATTGTCTGTCTTGATCAGGACTGAGTAGGTTTGGGTTATGATAATTCTTTAGAATGAGCTTTGACAATTTACCACAATCAATGCAGAAGAAACTCTAAGGGCAAAAGAAGAAAACAACTTAGATTCTAAGGAAGTTGGAAATGATTCGCAGAGGGAGTGACATTTGAGCTGTCATGAGGATGAATGATTAAGATTTCTCCAAGTTAAAAAAAAATAAAAGAGTAAAGATCATTCCTGGCAGAGAAAAGCATTTGCAAAAGCATGGAAAAATGCAGAGGCATCATGAATGTGTTGGGTGGAAGAAGTTGACAGCATTTACAGGGTAGGCTATGTACAAACCAACTAGAAAGCTATTTAAGAAATCAAAGGAAGAGGAGAAAGCAACATAATCCAACATTCCAGCAATGATTACAGAGAGGAGCCACATTTGAAAATCTGACTCATTTGTGACATTGAAAGAGAATAATGGTAGAAAATGTAGAGTGGAGGATGGTTCTGAATGTTTAGTTTAAGAAACTGGATGTGTGTTAATTCATTAACTGAAAGATGGCAGTACATTAAGAAGGTCAGATTTGGGGGAGAAAATAACAGGAGCATCAGTTCAAAGGATGGTGGGAGTAGTTGTAAATTAGATAATCTGTACAGGGGCAGAAATTTCCTGGGAAAAACAATCTGAGATATTTATATGAAATATAAACTTCTCTAAAAAATTTATTAAGTTTTTAATTTAATTCCAGTATAGTTAACATACAGTGTTATATTAGTTTCCGGTGTATACTATAACAAACAATTCTATATGTTTCTCAATGCTCATCTGATAAATGTACTTTTTAATCCCCATCACCAATTTTACACTTCCCCCCAACTGCCTCCCCTCTGGTAACCACCAGTTTGTTTTCTATAGTTCAGAGTCTGTTTCTTGTGGGTGAGTTAAGATTGTGGAGAAATATGGGGACCCTAAGCTTGCCTCATCCCTTGAACACAGCTAGATAAATATAAAATCATTCTGAAGACCCAAAAAATCAATCTGAGGACTGAGAAAACAAACTGCATATCTAGAGGTAGAAAAATGGCCACATTGTGGATGATAGGAGGTGCAGAGAGTTGGTTTGGGGGAGAAAAGAATTGAGTGCTCTTGCAGAGAGGAGGAAGCCTTGATTACAGAGAGAAGAGTGAGAAAGAGAGAAAAAGGAAGTGAAGCAGTGTGCAGGGGATTACACAAGAAAATCTCTTTCCCAAAACCATTGACAAGGAAAAGAAGTGGGGCTGACTACCACAAGTTTTTATAAGCAATGGAGCTCAAAGTCTAAAGTTTTAGAAATTTGTGCCATTGCCAGGGTCTTGCCTGGAGGGCTTAGTGGGGCTTAATGGGGCTTATGTGGGGAAGGTGGATAGAGGCCTGGGAGCAGGCCCTCTGGGTCACACAGAGAGAAATAGCTCCCCTTCTTGGAGTGCATTTGGAAGTGGTGACATGGCCTCTCCAAGGACAAAAGAGCTGGCAGGTGCCAATCTACTGCCCTGTTCACTAGCATAAGAACATAGAAACCTGCTGAGAGCAGCAAAATTGGTGCCAGAGTTTTGCCATCCTTTCCGTAAACTCTGAATCCCTGTGGTGTCATGCAACTGCTTTTCTGGGACAAACCACCACTGGCCACGACATGGCAAAACCTTCCCCCCAGAGGATCAGTGCAAGTCCACACTGCACTGGGTCCCTAAAATTTGGGGTTCTGAAACTCAGCCATGTGCCTGAGATAAAACACAGGAATACTGTGTTGCATGGCAGGCAGATAGCTTGGTCACAGAGAGGGTGAAAGCAGAGATCTGATGGAAGCTAGGAACAGAAAAAGGGAGATTGTTTCCTCTCCTGTAAGGACTTCCTGAAGAGTGATGGGCATGGACTTCCCACTCCAGGGATGAGAGAGTAGGTTAACACCATCCCGCCCCCACCCAACACTACTAGCCAATCTCAGTTAACAACAGAGCACCCTCAGTGGAGGCTGGAGCCACTTACACTAAATCCCACCCACTCTGTGCACTGCAGGTGCATCTTTCCTAGGCAAGTCAGCCTAAGAGCCAGCACAGCAGACCCTTCCCCAAGGAGACCGGCACAAACGTCTTGCACACTCGAAGTCTACTGATCATAGAGTACTGCAAAGCTTCACGTCTAGGGAAAATAAGATCTAGCTTTTTTTTTTTTTTTAAACAAGCAGACAAAAACACACGTATTTAAAACTTGCCACAGAGTGGACAAGGTCCAAACACCCCCCACTGGAGGCAGGGAGAAACTCTGCAGAGGACTGACCTGAGGGAAGGAGCAGCTAAAACACAGCAGCAGGATGCACACTCTGAAATACTTCCTGAAGCGTCAGGCCCAAGAGAGTATCAGACCTCTTCTTAATATAGCCATTACTGTCAGGAGCAGGAATTCTAACAGGCTTTCTTTCCTAACAATCACACGCACACAAAAACAGTGACCTAGAGAAAATGACAAGACTGAGAAATTTACCTCAAAAGAACAAACAGGAAGAAGTACTGGCCAATGATTTAATCAAAACATATATAAGTGGGGCGCCTGGGTGGCTCAGTCATTTAAGCGTCTGGCTTTGGCTCAGGTCATGATCTCACAGTTACGAGGTTTGAGCCCCGCATCGGGCTCTGTGCTGACAGCTCAGAGCCAGGAGCCTGCTTCAGATTCTGTGTCTCCCTCTCTCTCTGCCCCTCCCCTGCTTGTGCTGTCTCTCTCTGTCTCTCAAAAATAAATAAAAAATATTAAAAAAATAAAAAAAAACAGATGCCTGAACCAGAATTTAAAACAGTAATCATAAAGACACTAGCTGGGCTTGAGAAAACTATAGAAGAGAGAATCCCTTATTACAGAGCTAAAAGAACTAAAAACTAGTTAGACCAAAATAAAAATGCTATAACTGAGATGTAAACCAGCTTGGTGCAATGACATCAAGGATAGATAAATAAAGGAAAAGAATGAGTCAGTGATATAAAAGATAAACTTATGGAAAATAATGAGATTGAAAAAAAGATGGAAAGAAAATAATTGGATTATAATCTAGACTCAGGGAATTCAGTGACTCCTTAAAAGCATAATAACATTCAAATCATAGGAGTCCCAGAGGAAGAAGAGAGGGGGAAAGGAGAAGAAGTCTTATTTGAGCAAATTATAACTAAATATTTCCCTTATCTGGGGAAAGGCACAGACATAAAAATCCAAGAGGCACAGAGGACTCCCATCAAATTCAACAAAAGCCAAACCACACCAAGACATATTGTAGTCAAATTCACAAAATACACACACAAGGAAAGAATCCTGAAAGGAACAAGGGAAAAAGGTATTTAACCTACAAAGGGAAGATAAATTAGGTTTGCAGCAGATCTGTCTCCAGAAATTTCATAGGCCAGAAGGGAGTGGCATGATATATTCAACATGCTGAATGGGAAGAATATGTAGCCAAGAATACTTTATCCATTAAGGCTGTCATTCAGAATAGAAGGAAAGATAATAGAGTTTCCCAGACAAACTAAAACTAAAGGAGTTTATTATCACTAAATCAGCCCTGCAAGAAATATTAAAGGAGCCTCTTTGAGTGGGAAAGAAAGACAAAAAGCAACAAGGACTGGAAAGGAACAGAGGAAATCTCCAGAAACAGGTAAAACAATGGCATTAAATTCATATCTATCATAATCACTCTGAATGTAAATGGACTAAATGCTCCTCAAAAGACATAGGGTATCAGAATGGATAAAAAATAAGACTCATCAATATGCTTCCTATAAGATGACTACAGTGGACATCAAAATAAAGCTGAAATACCCATACTTATATCAAACTACATTTTATTTAATTTATTTATTTTTAATTTTTTTTTAACATTTATTTATTTTTGAGAGAGAGTCAGAGATACAGAATGAGTGGGGGAAAGGTGGAAAGAAAGGGAGACAGAATCTGAAGCAGGCTCCAGGCTCTGAGCTGTCACCACAGAGCCAGATGCAGATGCAGGGCTTCAACTCACAGACCGTGAGATTATGACCTGAGCCAAAGTCAGATGCTCAACTGACTGAGACACCCAGGTGCCTCATTAAACAAAAGACTGTAATAAGAGATGAAGAAGGGCACCATATCATAAGAGGTGTCTATCCATCAAGAAGATCTAACAATGGTAAATACTTATGCCCCCAACTTAGAAGTACCCAAATATGTAAATCAATTAATAACAAACATAAAGAAAAATCATTGATAATAATACAATAATAGTAGGGGACATTACCATCCTACGTACAGCAATGGACAGATCATGTGAGCAGAAAATCAACAAGGAAACACTGTCTTTGAATTGCATAGTGGAATGGATGGATTTCACAGATATATTCAGAACATTTCATTCTAAAGCAGCAGAATACACATTCTTTTTGAGTGTACCTGGAGCATTCTCCCAAATAGATCACATACTGAGTCACAAATCAGGCCTCAACCAGTACAAAAGTTTGAGACCATATCATGCTTATTTTCAGCTCACAACACTATGAAACTTGAAGTTAACCACAATAGAAAATTTGGAAAGACCACATACATGGAAGTTAAAGAACATCCTGCTAAAGAAGGAATGGTTAACCAGGAAATTAAAGAAGAAATTAAAAAAAATAAATGGAAGCCAATGAAAATGAAAACATGACAGTCCATAACCTTTGGGATTCAGCAAAGGTGGTCCAAAAGTAATGGATACTGCTACCTCAAGAAGCAGGAAATGTCTCAAATAAACAACCTAACCTTACACCTAAAGGAGCTAGAAAAGGAACAGCAAATAATGCCTAAATCCAGCAGAAGAAGGGAAACAATAAAGATTAGAGCAAAACTAAACGATATAGAAACTAAAACAACAACAAAAAAAGAGTAGAACACATCAACGAAACTAAGAGCTGGTTCTTTAAAGAATTAATAAAATTGATAACCCCATAGTCAGACTTACTATCTAGGGATAGATGGAACATACCTCAACATCATAAGACCATATACAAAAGACCCACACACAGCTAATATCATCTTCCATAGGAAAAACTGAGAGCTCTTCCTCCAAGGTCAGGAACAAGACAAGGCTGTCCACTCTCACCATTACTATTTAACAGAGTACTGGAAGTCTTAGCCTCAACAATCAAACAAAAAGAAATAAAAGGCATCCAAAATGGCAAAGAATAAGTCATACCTTCACTATTTGCAGGTGGCATGATATTTTATGCAGAAAACCTAAAAGACTGCACCAAAAACTTTCTAGAACAAATACATGAATTCAGCAAATATAGCAGAATATAAAATCAATGTACAGAAATCTGTTGCATTTCTTCTTTTTTATAATATTTACTTATTTTTGGGAGAGAGTACAAGTGGGGCAGGGGCAGGTAGAGAGGGAGACAGAAGATCTGAAACAGGCTTCACACTGTCAGCACAGAGCCCAATGAGGGGCTTGAAGTCATGAACCGTGAGATCATGATATGAGCTGAAGTCGGATGCTTAACCAACTGAGCCACCCAGGCACCCCCTGTTGCATTTCTATACACCAGTAATGAAGCAGTAGAAAATGAAATCAAGGATTCTACCCCATTTACAATTGTTTAATGTGTATACTACCCAAAGCAATCTATACATTTAATGCAATCCCTTTCAAGATACCACCAGCATTTTTCATAGAGCTAGAAGAAACAATCCTAAAATGTTTATGGAACCACAAAAGACCCTGGAATAGTCAAAGCAATCCTGAAACAGAAAAACAAACCTGGAGGCATAACAATTATGAACTTCAAGCAATATTACAAAACTGTAGTCGTCAAGATAGTATTGTACTGGCACAAAAACAGGCACATAGATCAATGGTACGAAATAGAAAACCCAGAAATGGACCCACAACTATATGGTCACTTAATCTTTGACAAAGAAGGAAAGAATATCCAGTGGAAAAAAGAAAGTCCCTTCAACAAATGGTGTTGGGAACCCTGGACAGTAAACAACATGCAGAATAATGAAATTGGAACACTTCCTTACAACATACACAAAAATTAATTCATAATGGGTGAAAGACTTAAATGTGAGATAAGAAGCCATAATAATCCTAGAGAGGAACACAGACAACAACCTCTTTGACCTCAGCCATAACAACTTCTTACTAGACACATCTTTAGAGACAAGGGAAGTAAAAGCAAAAATGAACTACTGAGATTTCATCAAGATAAAGAGCTTCTGCACAGTGAAGAAAACAATCAATAAAACTAAAAGGCAGCCTTCAGAATGGGAGAAGATTTTTTCAAATAGCATATCTGATAAAGGGTTAGTTTCCAAAATATACAAAGAACTTATCAAACTCAACCCTCCAAAAACAAATAATCTAGTGAAGAAATGGGCAGAAGACATGAATAGACATTTTCCCAAAGAAGACATTCAGATGGCCAACAGACACATGAAAGGATGCTCAGCATCACTCATTATCAGGGAAATGCAAATCAAAACTATAATGCGATATCACCTCACACTGGTCAGAATGGCTAAAATTAACAACATAGGAAACAACAGGTGTTGGCAAGGATATGAAGCAAAGGTTAACCCTTTTACAGTGTTGGTGGGGAATGCAAACTGGTGTAGCAACTCTGGAAAACAATATGGAGGTTTCTCCAAAAGTTGAAAATGGAATTACCCTATAACCCAGCTATTTTTTTTGAATAGTTTGAGAAGAATAGGTATTACCTTTTCTTTTAATGTTTAGTAGAATTCAATCGTGAAGCCATCTCGTCCTGCACTTTTGTTGGTTGAGACTTTTTTGATTATTGATTCAATTTCATTGCTGGTAATCAGTCTGTTCAGATTTTCTTTTTCTTTCTGATTCAGCTATGGAAGGTTATATGTTTCTAGGAATTTATTCATTTCTTCTTGGTTGTCCAATTTTTTGCCGTATATTTTTTCATAATAGGCTTTTATAATTCTTTGTGTAGATGTGGAGTCAGCTGTTATTTCTCCTTTTTCATTTCTAATTTTATTTGAGTCCTCTCTCATTCTTTCTCTCTCTCTTTTTTTTTTTTTTTTTTTTTTGGATATATCTAGCTAAAGGTTTATCAATTTCTTTGATCTTTTCAAAGAACCAGCTCCTGGTTTCATTGATCTGTTTTATTATTTTTTTTTTAGCTTTTGTTTCATTTATTGTTGCTCTAATCTTCATTGTTTCCTTCCTTCTGCTGGTTTTGTGTTTTGTTTATTCTTACTTTTCTAGCTCCTTTAGATGCAAGGTTAGTTGTTTATTTGATATTTTTTCTTCTTTCTTAACATAGTCCTGCATTGCTATAAACTTCCCTTTTAGAAGAACTTTTACTGCAACCCAAAGATTTCTACCACTCTATTTTCATTTTCATTTGTCTCCATGTATTTTTTTATTTCCTCTTTGATTTCTTGTTTGACCCATTCAATGTTTAGTAACATGTTATTTAACCTCCATGTATTTGTGCTCTTTCCAGATTTTTTCTTGTGGTTGATTTCTGGTTTCATAATGTTGTAGTCACAAAAGATACATGAAAATATTTCATTTTTTAAAAATTATTGAGACTTGTTTTGCCTAATATATGATCCATTCTGGAGAATGTTCCATATGCCCTTGGAAATAATGCATATTCTGGTGTTTTAGGATGAGCTGAAATGTAAATTTTAAGAAGAGAAAAATACTTTTGCCTCTTACTGTGATATTGAGGTAGTACGGTTGTATATATTTACTTTATTTCTATTTAAAAGTGTAAAACGTCTAAAATATATGATTATCTGCTCTTTAATTTCTAAACTCTGCCCAATTATATCTATTATAACCTTTATAAAACATACCACAATACTCATTATAACTGTGAGACAAGCAGAAAAAAAATTATTCTAAATATATTCCCTTTACTATGGGGAAATATTTTTAAAAATATAAATGTTTATTCTAAGAAGCTAAAAAGATTAATTACCAGGTGTATTCATTTATCTCAGTATCCAGCTTTTTCCCTACTCTGAACCCTACATGCTCTTGACCTCAGCATACACATACAAACACACAAACATGATGCATACAAATTCATTTAATGAATTCCTTTCTAATCTTATTAAAAACTAAGAAGATGTTCCAGGAGAATAATGACATTATGTTACTTTTCTGCTTCAGATTAGATTTGGTCCTTGGTTCTTAGCCTGTCTAGGAAGATAGTGCTGCTCCTTACTGAGAAATTAGGTGCATTTTGTCTCCATTGATGCTTATCTCTGTACCTTGTTTTGTGCTACATTTATCTAGAAAATGCAAAATAGAAGGAAAATTTGTTCTGACAGCATTCATATGTTTCTTTCACTGTAATTGCTCGAGGTGGATTGAGCTCGAACTGGTTCATGAAATAAAATAAAAACATTGAATTTATATTACTATAAAAATTATTTGCTCTGTGGTATCCTGTATTGGTAAGAAAAATAGGTATTCTTAATTTAAGGCTTGGTGCAAAATTTCAAGGTCAATCAACCTAAGTGCCATCAAGAGGCATTTCCATTAGAAAGGATTCATCATTGACAGTGGAGAACAAAATCTTAAAATTTTCCCCCCATTTATTCACATTATTGTATATAACACTTCCATTAAAACACAATGAAGGATTAAATTCTATTACCTCTTCACATATAAAGATGCGTCATTTGTATAGTCATTTATGTTGTTCTCTTATATTGGACCCACCTGCTCAAAAACTATGGCCAATAGTAAACCTGTAAAAATATCTGGATTATTCACACAGTGCTCTGCAATTATACCTGAGAATGAGACTAATTGATGAATAATGAAATGTTTTCTATTTGTAAGTCATTGAGTTAAAAAAAAACTAAGTCTATTTAGCAAACTGATTTTAGGAGCAAATAAAGGAAGAGATTGAAAACACTTCAAATTATGCTTTGCTCTATCAGACTGACAATGATTGGAAATAAACTGATAACATCTGTTATGCAAGGAAATAGATATTCATATATAATATTCTGGGCAGTAGCAGTTGGTATAACAATTGAGTAGTTTTGCAATGTTTATCAAGAAGAGCAAAAGCATTTAAATCCTTTTCACCTAGTAAATGCACAAGAACTTATATTTGAAATTGTTTATCAAGGTATTAGTTATAAGTGGAGAAAATGGCAAACATAAATTTATAAGATAGAAAAAAGATTGGTCCCATAAACTGGTAGACATATTCGCAACAGAATATTTCATCATCTTCAAAAAGTGTATTTCCAGGAATGTTTAATGATATGAGAAAATGTTTATAGTATAATGCTAAGTATAAAAGATATATTTAATTTTAATAATACACATATGTGTTGCATGTTTGTGCCTGTGTGTATGTGTCTGTGTGCATGTATCTAGAGTACAACATTAAGTGAATGATAGAAAATACTCCACTATGTTTATAGTGCTCTTTATCTGGATGATGGGAATGTGGTGAAGTTTCTTTTATTGCACTTTTCTATATTTTCCAAATTCTTAATAATAACTATGCATCACTTTTATATTCTGGAGAAAATAACAAATGAGATTTTAAGTAGCAATACTTTGAGCAGAACTATGTGCCTACAATGTCTAAACAGCTCTTCTCTCATTACTCTTATTTTTTTCTCTGCCAGTATAATAATGTTCATTAGAAAACTATCCCTCAGACATATTTCACATGAAATATGTGTACTTTCAAGGTAACATATTTTCTATTTTTATTCTCTTTCAAATGTTTTTCAGTTTACTTCCATTATCAGTTTAGGATGTATATATTGACATAAATACATATAGTTCTATTAGAACTATTCCTTCTAAACAAGATATGCCCATCATTTTTGTATGATAACCACCATATCAATTTTTTAAGACACTTCTAAAATCTTTATTTACCTCTTTGGGTTAAATTTTTAGGTTCAAGTTAGTTTCTTATATTCACTATGCGTATTGATGAAAAACACTGAGTCATATCTTTTCTAGTATGTTTATTTCTGAGAATAAGAGGGTAACCTATCCATTTTCTGCCATGTCATACATGTTGTTCTTTAGTGTCTAATTTTGTACTTTTGTTGGACAATTTTGTCTGCAACTGAAATTGAGGTTTTAAATTTTCTTCAAACAGTTGGCAAATTTAAAGCAAAACAAAAGTTCCATCTTTGCCTGTATTCGTTAATCTGTACAAAAGAGAATTTCACATTACATGTCTATCTTGAATTAGGAAAACAACAACAAAGGACAGAGCTTATGGTCTAATTAAGAACTCACACTACCATAGGGTGCCTGGGTGGCTCAGTTGGTTAAACATCTGACTCTTGATTTCAGCTCAGGTCAGGAGCTGTGTTGGGCTTCATGCCGCCAGTGCAGAGCCTGCTTGGGATCTGTCTGTCTGCCTCTCTCTCTGCACCTCCTTGCCTCACATGTGTGCTCTCTTCCTCCCCTGCCCCTGCCCCTTAAGATAAATAAATAAACTTAAAAAAAAAAAAAAGAACTCATACTACTTCAAGAGATTGACAAGAAAACAATTGTAATAAGTCTTTGCCATATTGGGCCATGAGTTTTATAGATGCTAGTTAAGAGCCACCTAACTTTTGAATGGAAGCTGAAAAAGAGGGTTGAGTTAGTTTGTTAGGGCTGCTATAACAAAGACCACCAACTAGACAGCTCAGACAACAGAAATTCTTTGTCTCGTAATTCTGGAGGCTAGAGATCCTAAATCAAAGTGTTGTTAGTGTTGATTCCTTTGGAAGACTGTGCAGGATGGATCTGTTCCAGAACTATCTCCTGGGCTTAAAGATGAATGTCTTCTCCATGTCTTTTCACATCTTCCCTCTGTGAGCATTCTGTCTTTATGTCTTCTTCTTTTTTTTTTAAATGTTTATTTATTTTTGAGAGAGAGAGAGAGAGACTGCATGGGGAGGGGCAGAGAGAGAGGGAGGGAATCTGAAGCAGGCTGACAACTCAGAGCCTGACTCAGGGCCCAAATCCACAAACCATGAGATTATGACATGAGCCACTTAACCAACTGAGCCACCCAGGTGCCCCCATATGTCTTCTTTTTATAAGAATATCAATCATATTATAGTAGGGTCCCACCCTACTCTGTTATGACCCCATATGAACTAATCACACCTGCAACAACCCTATCTTCAATTTCTGAGATACAGTAGGCTAGAACTTCAACAGATGAATTTTAGGAGGATATAATTCACCTATAACAGGAATAGTAGAGGAAAATTTTTCTACAAGGATAATCTCTGAATTTAGCAAAATATGATAAGGAAGAGTATTCCAAGAGAGATGATCAGGCAAGGTAGTTCAGGAGAACAGGAAATACAAAGGCACAAAAGCATGGAAGGTAAGGCATGAGTGTGCTTTGCTAGGAGACTGTAGTCTTGGCAGAGGCTTATATTCTGGGCTTGGCAAAATAGGATTGATAGTGAAGGTAGCAGGGAGCCTGTGAAGAATTTTACATGTGTTTACATTTGAATTTTAGAAATGTTTACTCTGGTAGCACTGTGATCTTTGTAAAGTACACTCTGTCCACCAAAAGGATCCCACTATTTAGGTGTGCTCTTTTCATTCCAAGAGCTCTTCTGCCTTTGTAAAGGTTTTTCCAGTTCTCTTTGCAAAACGTTTGCTCCTGGTTTTATTCTCTTAATTCTTTCAAATTCTGTTGCCTTTTACCATTTCCTAAATATTTTACTTCAGTTCAGTAAGAATTTAAGCAATCAACAAAAATTCTATATATAGCATTTATTATTTACAAAATGAATAAAGATAAGAAAATACTGAAGATGCTTTAACTTGTTATGTGAAATTGGATTTTTAATCTCATATCAGACGGTAACAATGAAAAACATCTCAGAATCATTACAAAGAAGTTCCATTTTAAAATGAGTCTCTGAGGGAGCCTGGGTGGCTCAGTCAGTTAAGTATCTGACTTCAGCTCAGGTCATGATCTCACGGTTCATGAGTTTGAGCCCCGCATCGGGCGCTATGCTAACAGCTCAGAGCCTGGAGCCTGCTTCAAATTGTGTCTGCCTTTCTCTCTGCCCCTCCCTCTCCCTCCTTCTCTTTCAAAAATAAACATTTAAAAATTTGGGGCACCTGGGTGGCTCAGTCGGTTAAGCGTCCAACTTTGGCTCAGGTCATGATCTCACAGTCCGTGGGTTCGAGGCCCACGTCAGGATCTGTGCTGACAGCTCGGAGCCTGGAGCCTGCTTCAGATTCTGTGTATCCCTCTCTCTCTACCCCTCCCCCGCTCGCTTTCTGTCTCTGTCTCTAGGAATAAAATAAAAGACATAAAAAATTTTAAAAAAAAATTAAAAAAATAAATAAATAAAATGAGTCTCTGGGGAGCCTGGGTGGCTAAATTAGTTAAGCATCTGACTCTTGATTTTGGCTCAGGTCATATCTCATGATTTGTGATTTCAAGCCCCACATTAGTCTCTGTGCTAACAGCACAGGTCCTGCTTGGAACTCTCTGTCTCTTTCTCTCTACCTTTCCCCCATTCATTCATTCTCTCTCTGTCTCTCTCTTTCTCTCTCTCTCAAAATAAGTAAATATTTTTTAAAAAAATGAACCTCTGCTTCTGCCATGTTAACGTTCATGAACATTTACTTAACAATTATTAAATCTCTGGGTGTGTTATGACAGGCCTTTAACTTCCTTGCAGAAAGCTTCTTAAATTAATTTTTCTTTTATTTTAACTCTTTTTCCAGCCTGAGGGTGACATCAAGTAGGCTTATATGTTTCATAATCTCTTAAAATCTTTCCAATTAGAAAGTAACTGCCTAGATTTATACCCAAAGCAACTTAATTGATTAAAAGATTATCGCTACAAGCCCTGTTTACTTAGTTGTTTCAAAATGGCAACAAATTACCAACATCATTATCATTAATTAAAATATTAATAAAAATAGAAAATATTAGAAGTTATCTATAGTTATGATTGAAGAATGAGTACAAAGGAGCATGAAATACCATTTAAAAATCCTTTGTTCAATCTGCTTATATCAGATTGAAAGCATAGGTCTTTTATCATGTCTTGTGAAGGGCAGCATATTGACATTGTGTCAACATCACAAAAGGCAAGGAATCCCTGAGATGAGAGAACTACATGGAAAATACTTTCTTAATAGCTTCTACTAAAGCTCCTACTCAAGAAAGTGTGAGGTGTTTCACATAGATGGACTTTTTACAAAAATAGATATTGACCATCATATAACTAGATTTTCATTAAAGAAAACTAGATTTCATTCAACAAGAGCACCTGGGTGGCTCAGTCTATTAAGTATCCCAGTCTTGATTTTGGCTAAGGTCCTGATCTCTCAGTTAATTTCATGGGTTCAAACCCTGCATTGGGCTCCATACTGACAGTGCAGAGCCTGTTTAGAATTCTCTGTCTCTCTCCCCCTCTCTCTTTGCTCCTTCCCTGTTCATACTTGCTGTAAATAAATAAATGCATCTAAAAAAATAAAATATTTGATTAAAATATATCTAAATGTACTATATATATCTCTAGCTTTTGAATAAATTCAATGAATACCTGATCTTTTCTTAGTAACCCAGCTATCATTAAGAACATAAACCATTGTCTTATACCACAGTATAAAAATATCTCAGGAAATATCGAAATATAAAACTATCATCTGATGGCCAACAAACACATGAAACGATGCTCAGCATCACTCATCATCAGGGAAATACAAATCAAAACCACACTGAGATACCACCTCACGCCAGTCAGAGTGGCTAAAATGAACAACTCAAGAGACTATAGATG
>CM053570.1:46437563-46506348 GCA_028646485.1 Cryptoprocta ferox | reverse complement strand
GGGGGGAAGAGGAAGGGGGAAAGGTAATGGGGGGTGATGGTCTTGGTGGAGGTCACTTGTGGGGAAGAGCACTGGGTGTTATATGGAAACCAACCTGACAATAAACTATAAAGTTTAAAAAATAAAAAATAAAATAAAATAATATTCTCTACCATAAAAAAAACTATCATCTGAGTAGTTTATTCATGGATGAGATAAGTGATTAGGCTAAAGTTCCAAGCAAACTTAAGTTTCTAATAATTAAACAGCTTATATATGACTACTTCCATGTTATTATCTTATTCTGTTTCTTTATCTAAACAAGCCTTCAGATATTATTTTGGAAACATAATTTTAGGTTTTCACCTTATGAATATTAGATCTTTGAGAGTGTCCTAATGCTTAGTAATTGGTTTCTTCGCACTGCTCTTGGCTGAGGTTCACAACTTGCCTGAGCGAAATATTCTTCAAGAAATATAACTGTAACAGTTTTCTTTTTTAAAGAATTAGAACTTTTCCCTGAACTGGAGCTATTTTTAATCTAATCTTGAAGTTTGCTCTCTACTGTCTTCTATAGCTATATTTGTACCTTTAAATAAATCAGCAGATAAAAATTCTAAGACACGATCTATGGACAGAAAAAGAAGTATTAAAATATAGTTATTGGTCTATGTGATACAATAAGGAGAAATTTTGAGTAAGCTGGTATATACCATTACTTAGGACAAATGTTCTCTCAAGAGATTGTTTTTCCATTTGATTTTATAATTCTTAGGTTGATGTTCTTTAGGGTAGCTTGTGTTATGATGACAATAAAAATGGTGAGGAGAAGGAAGACGAGGAAAGCAACATTATTTATAGCCTAGAATACTTTTACAAGACTTTGTAAAGAAGAATTTGAGCTTTCATAAGTGATCCCAACTCAAATGGATTTTTTCTAAACAGCACACACTGACCAGTAGTTGAGGAAATCAGTAAAGTAAAACAAAATATTCTATTTATTATTACAAGAAGTTCCATTTCACAGATTTTTGTAACATCTCGTACTGTAATGTTTTAAAACCTGCAAACCAATTATGATAGCCAACAAAAGAAATCATTCAATATGATATAAAGATGTAAGGGTATTATCATAGATTGGTTGGATGAGTATAGAAGAAGTAAATTAATAAGAGACATTCAGTATTAGGAGTAGTGCAAGCTAGAGCATATAGAACTGGAAAAATATGTTTGTAAAAGTAAAATGGATAAAAGTTAAGTTGAAGACAGCTTGATTATCAAGCTAAAGAAATTTGTAGACTAGCCTTTCCTAAAATGTATGTTTTAGAACACTAATTCTTTTTTTAAAATATTTATTTATTTATAAGTTTATTTATTTTGAGAGACAAGAGAGCAGAAGAGGGGCAGAGGAAGAAGGAAAAAGAGAATCCCAGGCAGGCTCCATGCTGTCAGTGCGGAAGCTGATGCGAGGCTCGAACTCATGAACTGTAAGATCATGACCTGACCCAAAACCAAGAGAGATATGCTTAACTGAATGAGCCACCCAAGTGCCCTTGTTTATTTTTGAGAGAGTGAGTGAGAGAGAGAGAGAGAGAGAGAGAGAGTGAGCTTGTGCACAAAGGCAAGAGGGGCAAGAGCACAGGGCCTGAAATCATGAACCCTGAGATCATGACCTGAGCTGAAATCACGAGTTGGACACTTAACCAACTGAGCCATCCAGACGCCCCAGAATACTAATTTCTAATTAGAATGATAAACTTAAAGTTTTTAGCATTTTAAATTTTTTAAAGTGCCTTAGGAAATACTTTGAACAAAGATAAGCATATTTATCGTAAGACCTCTCTGAGCCCTTAATATGCTAATTCACACTGCTTATTTCTTGGAAGAGAATATAACCCAGGAGCATGGGCTGGAAAATATTACTGTTGAAAATGTAGACTCAGTGAAGCTTCTAGAACTGGGGAATGGATATGCATTTTAGAAGATTAATCAAATATATTTAATGCACATGTCAATATATAAAAATGATAAAGCACTAATCTTTTTCTTTTATAGTAATTATCATAATGTGTGATTGTAGAATTATTTGAAAAACTTATTATTTAATATTCATCTCCCTCACAATCCAGTGAATTCATTAGAGCAGTGACCATAGTTCTTTTACTCACTGTTTTTTCATAGCGTATAACCCAGTATTTAGCACATACTAGACATTTAATAAATATTTGTTAAATAAATGATTGTAGAGGAAAGATATCATTCAGTAGTACTTTCACCAATACACTAGGATATGACAAGGGTGTGAACTAGATTGAGTACATAGTAAAGAAAGGAAGGGGAAGATGTAAAATGTTTAATACAGAAGAAAAGAAAGTAGCAATAAAAGATGACACCAAGGTACAGAATTAAAAGAATGAAAACACAACTAATCAAAACAAGAAATCAAGAAAGAGAGCATAGTGTTTGGTACAGAGTAGAAGCTTAGTAAAATTTCCAAATTCTGCCTTAGACCAGTTGAGTTTTAATTAAAGATTGGTAGCTCATTAAGCAGTTAGGAACTAAATCAGGGATAATAGTTTATATTAGAAATCATTCATAGAAATTCTTTGAAGTCTCTTTGAAGTCAGAGGTTGAAAATTCCTGGGAAGAATGTGCAGAGAGAGAACAGAGCACTGCCGTTCTTAAAATAAGTAACTTGTCTAAAAGCAGAACTTAGAAATAGTTTTAATATGCTCCTTCTCAGTACCAGGCACCATGCTTTCCTTCTTGATTTCTTGTTTTGATTGCAGGTGTGATAATATCAGCATTAAAGACCACAAGGGGGTTTGTCTTAATAACAGGTCAATTGATCTTCATGAAGATAAACTGGTTTCCTTATTGATAGTAAATCAAACCATGTATAACAATTGTAGGCTTTCAGCTATTGTAATGATAAAATGAAAACAAACCCATGAAATCTGAGTATTTTTAAAAATATAATTATTTCAACAGTTGAAAAACAAAGAAAGAAGCCTCAGATATTCCACTTGGAGTCCCAGAATCACCATGTATGTTGTCTGGATAAAGGGGTTTCAGAGACATACTTGAGGTTAGGTAATGGCTTTAAAGATGTTTCTTGAAGTAGGACATGGAGGGAGCTTGGCAGGTTTCCATATCCCTGTGGCACTTAGGAAAGCAAAGGGGTTCTCAGTGAATAAATTAGAAACATTTGTCATTTGAAAAATGTAAGACTGTGCCAGCTAATGAGGACAGCCAGAGTATTTATCACAAATCTTAGAAAGTTTGAGCTCTCCTATGTCCTTTTATCTTTCCAGGTATGGAATATTAGATAAGGATAACATGGGTCTAAAATCCTAGGGAACACAATGGTGTAAAGCTAGGTGTTTTGATACACATATTCTTATTGTTTGAGTCAACTACTGCACATATAATTCTCAAGTGGCTGAAATTATCTTTCATTTAGTCTCTAGGGAAGTATTTGGAGAAAGTAAGAAAGATGAGTCCTTTTGTTACTTCCCCTTTGTTAGTCCAGGTTAGGAAGCCCTGCTGTATAAATGCATTTGACTCTGGGAGAGTGCTGGAAGGGAGGCTATTGATTGCACACAGTGGTATAGAACAAGAAAAATCTTCTTTAGCAATTCATATATATATATATATATATATATATATATATATATATATATGAATCAAGAGAGAAAAGAATCCATGTAGTGCCATAAGAATCTAGAAAAGGTTTCTTTTATCTTACTATTTAAGGAATTTACTGGTAGGGCTTTAAAAGAAAAAAAATGAATACCTGTTTACCTGTTTTCCTCTTGACTTTTAAATCCCTTTGAAAAACCTAAAATCTAAGAATTACTTTTTTAGATATGTGCTAAGGATCTGTGATAACACAGGAAGTCAGCTTCTGAGTCAAAGTACAAATACTGCATGTGGAGGGGCACCTGGTGGCTTAGTTGGTTAAGTGTCCAACTTCAGCTCAGGTCATGATATCACGGTTTGTGAGTTTGAGTCCCACATCGGGCTGTCTGCTGTCAGCGCAGAGATCTTCTGTCCCCCTCTCTCTCTAACCCTCCCTTGCTTGGGTTCTCTCTCTCTCTCTCTCTCTCTGTCTCAAAATAAATACATTAAAAAACTTAAAAAACAACAACAACAAGTACTGGATGTGGAGCTACATGCCCTCTGTGGTATACTGGGCACTGGTCATGTTTCAGAGAAAAGCAAATATGTACTTCTGTATATCATGTATGTAACATATATGTGCTTTCTTGTGTTTTGTGCTCTTCTCAATTCCTGAAACACTTTCTCTATTTTAACTCATTATAGTCCCCTCCCTTTGACATTCAAAAAAGTCTTTAATATTGATTGCCAGTTAGAAGAACAAAGTTATTTCCCTCACTGCTACCCTTCATTCTGTTTTGTACCTATGAAATATTCTGTGTGTAAATCACTTCAAGTGTGTATGTATGTGCATGCATGTGTGTGTGTGTGTGTGTGAGAGAGAGAGAGAGAGAGAGAGAGAGAGGGAGAGAGAGAAAACTACTGGTAAATGAAAGTCTTTGTAAATTCTCATATGCCAATCTATATACATAACTGCTAATGTAATACAGAGTCTGCTAAAGGAAAATAAATCAATGGCTTTAGAGTAAGGGATATGAGATTTAATTTCAGGTCTACTAATTATTCTGTGTGTAATATATACACCACAGACACACTAAACTTTAGTTTACTATTAAAGTATGGAAAATAAGGTGCGCCTGGGTGACTCAGTTGGTTAAGTGTCCGGCTTAGGCTCAGGTCATCATCTCACAGTTTGTGAGTTCGAGCCCCGTGTCAGGCTCTGTGCTAACAGCTCAGAGCCTGGACCCTGCTTCAGATTCTGTGTGTCTCTCTCTTTCTGCCCCTCCCTCACTCACTCTCTGTCTCTCTCTGTTAAAAATAAATAAACAGTAAAATATAAAATAAAATATGGAAAATAATATATGAATACTTATTTATTGTGAAAAAAACCAAAGTAATAAATTATAAATTGAATTGAAAATTTCAAAAACCTGTACAAATAAAAGTCATCATAATCATGTTTAGCCCTCAATTTCATTTAATAGTTAATATTTTTTTAAATTATTTAATATTTGTTTATTTTTGAGAAACGAGAGAGACAGATCATGAGCCGGGGAGGGGCAGAGAGAGAGAGAGAGAGAGAGAGAGAGAAAGAGACACAGAATCTGAAGCAGGCTTCAGGCTTTCAGCTGTCAACACAGAGCCTGACACGGGGCTTGAACCCACAAACTGTGAAATAGTGACCTGAACTGAAGTCAGACGCTCAACCGACTGAGGCACCCAGGTGCCCCATAATAGTTAACATTTTTTAAGTGCTGTGAGCCAGATGCTAGACAAGTTACTGGAAATATACTTTGTTGAACAGGTAGACATGGTCCCTGTCTTCACAGAACTTTTAGTCTAGCGAACACGATCAATATTGATTAAATTATTAGAATGTGATCAAAGGGAATTGCAGCATATAGTTGCAGCATATTCTCAAAAGTCATAGCCTGCCTTGATGAATAGACAGAGGATATTTTTCCTTAATGTTATTTTTTAAAGGCAAGGGAAATTGTCCTGTATAGAGGCAGCCCTATTTTTGAGGGCCCTAGTTAAAAGAATATATATATTGTAGTCTTAGAATGTGAAAGAAACAGTGAATGCAAAGAGCTCAGAAAGCAATCAGAAGGGTGGTACCTGGCCAGGCTGCAAGGGGGCTGGGTGTGAATGTGAAAGGCAGGAATGAGACCATAGGAGTATATTATTCTTAACAGGCCATAGTAAAAATTTTGGACTTTGCCCAGAGGGCAGAGAGGACTCAGTGAAGTATTTGCAGCAAAAGGGTGACATAATATTTGTTTTTTATGAAGATCACTCCCTCTGTACTGTGGAAGGAGAACAATAGAAAGACAGAAACAAGTATACGTGCAAGAGATAATAGTTTGATCTAGGTTGCTGGGCACCGGAAGTGAAGAAAAATAGACTTAATTGAGAAAATATGTAGGCTATTTAATCGTTAATATTTGGTGATTGTTAGATGTGGAGTGTAGGTACTAGAGGAGTCAAGAACAAGGCCAATGTTTCTATCTTGAGACATTGGGTGAATGGTATTGCTGCTCACTGTGATGGAGAACACAGGAGGAGGAAGAGGTTGGGGCAGAACAGTAATTGCTAACACTTAGTGAATATTTAAATCTGAAGACACAATTCTAAGTGCTTTGTATGCACTCTGTTATTTGACGAGTGACTAAACAGGGATAAAATAATGTGCCGCGTCACACAGCCAGGGAGTTTTGGCTCCAGAGTTCAAGCTCTCTTGCCTGTGATGATGGACTCTATACCTTTCAAGAGCATCATGTCAATTTTGAATATGTTATGTTTGAGATGTCCCTGAAACATAAAGTGGAAATGATGGGGGGAAATAAGTCTGTGTAGATATAAAAAGAAATTTCACAGCCACCTATTATCAAAGTTAGATGAAGTCATAGTTGGGAAAGGTGAATGAGATTGCAAAGGGAGAGAATATACAGTTAGAAGGGGACCAATCCTGGGGTGGCAGGGGCATATCTAATATTATAAATGTCAGGATTTGGTAGAGAGGATGGCTCCTTCTCAAAAGACTTAAACAGAAGAACCGAAGTGGAAGGATAAATGTCAGAAGAGAATGATGTCAGGAGAGCCAAAGGAAGAGAGCATTCCAAAAGAAGGATGTCGTTCCCTGCCCAATGCTCCTAATAGGTTAGATAAAAAGGAAGGAAAAGTATGAAAAGGATTAAAAGAAAACTTTATTTTAAACATGGAAGTTAATCTCTCACCCTCCTTATTTATCTAGTTTTACAACCCAGATTATTCCATTAACCTAAAAGAAATTTTAAAATATGTATACTCACAAGGGCAGAGAAAATAGAAGAGAAGGCATCAGGAAATAAGAAATTTCAACTAATTTTGAGATAACAGAGAAAGAAAATGTAGTTAATATCATGTATATACAAAATACACTGTTAACTACAACATAAATTACTTACAAAGGAGTATGAAAACTGATTCACTGCACAGACCTCCTTAGAGTCTGAGAGATAACAGATACCAGGCAAGGAACTGAAGATACTTATTACCAAAAATAGGAAAATTGACTGATGTACTCTCTATTTAAAGCTACATAGCTATGTCCCAGGCAGAAGACCAGAATATTAGTTGGCTTACTGCCAGATCATCCTGCAGTGAAACCTATCCTGCATATCAAGCTTCCAATTAACTTCTTAGAGCTTCACTCTTCACTACTGAAGGACAGTCACGAATCACCAGATATTTATGGAAAACCCCTATTACAAAAGACAAAGATGAAAAGAAACAAATAGAAAAACATAAAAATAGAACTCAGAAATAACAATAGGAGCAGGGGGAAAAAGACAAAAAAGTCAAAAGTTAATATTTTCTGAGAAAATGAAAATGATATTGCATGCTGAAATACAAACAGGATATCAAGTAAAAATAGAATTCAGGAAGCAACAAATAACTTTTGATAGTAAAATTATGCCATTAGATAAAAGATCATATAGCAGATGGATTTTGAAGATATAGTTGAGAAAAATCTCCCAAAAATAGAATAGTAAGACAAAGGCAAAGAAATCACAAAAGAAAAAAAATAATTGAGTTACAGGACAAATCTAGGAGATAGGTCTTACATCCAGCTAATCAAGGTTGCAGAAAAAGAGAAAATAAACACAAGGAAGAGGAGAAAATTACCAATTAAAATAATAACAGAAAATTTAACAGAATTAAAGAATAAATGCTTCCAAAGTGAAAGCATCTGTCAACTACCCAGTACAGTGGATTAAAAAATACATTAAAGCACATTATCATGAAATTTCAATACACTAAGGATAAGATAAAAATCCTATAATGTTCTGGTGGAAGGGAAGGTGGGTGTAAAACAGGATTTTGAATAGTAATGGACCTGGATTTTTCTGGAAACAGTTTAAAAGCTAGAAAATAATAGGTTAAAAATGTCTCCAAATTTATGAAGGAAAACTATTTCTGACCTGCAAATATATATCCCATCAAACTTTCAGTCGTTTTGGGGTGAAGTTAAACAATGTTCAGCATGCAAAGCTCTCAAAAATGTACCTACTAAGATCCTTTCTCAGTAAGTTACTAGATGTTATATTCTACGTTGGATGTTATATTCCAATAAATCCAGAAAGAAAGAAAAAAGACACAGGATCCAGAAAATAGAAGACATAACACGAGAAAGAAATGGAAATTTCATAGAATGATAGTGAAGAGACATTTTAGGATAATAGATACATATATCAGATCTAGAAAAAAACAGACATTTGAGACAGGAACAAGAAAATCTAAACAAACATAAAAATAAACCAGAGGATTATTCCAGAGGAAAAAATGACAGATTACACTCATTTGACTATACCAAGAGGAGATAGTCAGAAAATCAAATTAATAAATGGTACATAGAAAAATCAAGCAAAGAAAAAAATAAGGAAATTAAAATAATTACAATGTGATTGAATTACAGTAGAATATAGTCATGATAAAATAAATCCTATTAATTTAAAGCAAAATTTCTGTATATGTATTGTTACTTGGTTAGAATAGAAGTGTGTTGGAATTTATTAGAAGAAAGTTAAACCACCACATTACATGTTCGAAACCTGCAAGGAGCAGCTGGGTGGCTTAGTCGGTTAATCATCTGGCTCTTTATTTCGGTTCAGGTCATGATCTCACAGTTTGTGGGATTGAGCCCCACATCAGGCTCAGCACTGAGAACACAGAGTCTGCTTGGATTCTCTCTCTTCCTCTCTCTCTGCCCCTCCTGTACTCACTGCTCATGCTCTCTTGTTCTCTCTCAAAATAAATAAGCATTTTTTAAAAATCGTATTGAAAAATCAAGTAGTAAAACTATAATCAAGTTTTAGAATGAAGAAAATCTCAAAAATTGAGAGTTATTAGTTATAGGGAACACAATTCAGGAATGGAAGCAATTATGATTAAGAAATGGTCCAGTTAATGAGATACCAAAGTCATCAAAGAGTGAAGAGGAATGTTCAAGAAATGGCAAATTAATGGTGTGAGGAAGAGAGGAAGAATGTTACTGCTAGGTAATGAGACCACCAAAGGAACAGAGGTTTTACAGAATGAGAGAAGAGTAATAGTTTTTAGAGAGCAAGGGGGTAACAATTCCACTTTCCAGCCCTGAAGTATTTAAGGCATGAGAATGCCATCATGCTCTACTTTTAAAGGCTACAAGTGAACCAAGTTTTAGTTGAAACTATGAGGGAGCACTCAGTGAAGAGGACAAGGTTCAATGAAGTTTTTGATCCCGGTATAAGGTACATTCTCAGTGTTCACCGGGAGTAGAAAAGAGAGAAATTGGGCCGGGGAAAACTTCAGTACATTGTGGGGATGAGAGAAGGGATACAAAGGATGACCAGAAGAGCCTCCATTTGGGGGCAACGAAAGGGAAAGCAGTCTTAGTGAACTGAGTTCCAAAGTCTTGGTGGACAGTGGATCTTCTGGCCAAATGGTTTAGGTGCAAGCCTGGTTATTCTTTTTCCTCTCGATTTATAATAAAAAATTTTCTGTGGCAGCAGCAGACAAGTATCAAGACATAGTCACATGGTTCAACACAATAGGGTAAGTGCAAAGCACTAGACAACACAAGCATGGACAATTGACTGCATATTCATCTGTGGGTCAGAGAGGCAGGCAGGGCATGTATATACCTTGCGTCAGCTCTGTGACATTAAAACTGGTTGATTGGTGTGAGTTCTAGTGACTCAAAATAAAAATCTGGGAATCTTTCAAGACATCCCCTTCCCTCCCTCCACAGTCTCCCCTTCCATGTCTTATTTAATCCATCACCAACACGATGGATTCTGCTTCCAAAATGTCTTTCTAATCCATCTTTGCTCATTTAGCACTACTCTGTAACTGCAAACTGTACTGTGTCTGTGAATTCAAAGATAAGTAAGACAAGAACTTTTCCTCAAAGAACTTACCCGGTGGGGAAATAGAACACATATTTGAGAAGGAGTGTGATTAGTGCCCTGGGAACTCGGAGGAACACTCTAATCATTCTTCCTGGAGAGACATTCACAGAGATAGCGACCTTTTAGTCAGAATGAGAAGTGCTTCAAGCAAGTTATCCACAGCTGATGGTGTTTGGGTGGGAGGGAAGAGGGTCCTAAATATACTTATTTATTCATTCATTAATTCATTTGTTAATTCTACATTTGTTATCGAATATCTACTATATGTCAAGCACCAAGACAAATGCAAAACAAATGAAACACTGTTCCTACTCTCAAGAGACTTACATTCTAGAAGAATGACATGAAAATCAATAGTTTTAATGTGTTATAAAAGGCATGGTACAGGCTTGTGCAAGATTTCATGGCATTTGGTCAGTTTAACCTAGACAAAGATGTTATAGGAATTTCTGCCATGATTATAACTTGTTTTCTCCCAGTGAAATCATAGGATTCGTAAAGCTAGGTTCTCATCTGAAGCAAATAACCAATCTAACTCTAATCTGTAGTTCCAATAGAATAGAAGCTTCATTAAAACAGGGACTTTGTTCAATTCATCACTCTATCCCACTAATTAGATCAGTGCCTGGAACATAGTGGTTATTTAATAAATATATGTTCATTAATGGAATGAATTTGTGGATAAAAAAGAGGTTATCATAAACCTTAGGGATGAAACCTGAATATTTTGGCAGAAATGAAAAAAAACATAGTTTTTTTTCCAACAGATTATAGATTTTTATGTTCTGCAGTGTAATACGTGTAGAATTTAAAAATACAGATTCGTGTGTCAAGTGAGAACCTAAGTATGGTGATTGCATTGCACAGAGTCAGGATTGTGTTCTGACTGGATTCTGCCATTCCAAAGCTGTGTGGTGATGGAAAATCTCTTAACTTCTGTGAATTCCATTTCTTTGTCTGTTAAATGGGAATAAAACCTAGCTCACATACCATACAAGGCTGTTGAAGCGTTAATGATACAATGCATGCACATGTTCTATATAAACTTTATAGCATTACTTAATTATGAAATTTATACCAAAATTAAATTTCTAAGGCTTTAATTATTGCAGGAATGCCTTCCAAAGGAAGACAATTAAGCAGTTTTTTTTTTTTCTATTTTCTCTAGTGCAGTGTCTGGAGATGACCACCAAGCGGAAAATCATTGGCCGACTGGTGCCGTGCCGATGTTTCCGAGGTGAAGAAGAAATCATCTCAGTTTTAGACTACTCACACTGCAGCCTTCAGCAGGTGCCAAAGGAGGTCTTTAACTTTGAGCGGACATTAGAGGAGCTTTATCTAGATGCCAATCAAATTGAAGAACTACCTAAGGTAATTTTTGACAAAACCTAAAATATATACCATAAATGAATATTTCATAATTTCAAAGACTTTGCTAATGATAATGTGAACTATAGCCTTCTATCTGGATAATTGACAAGTTGTTCAAACTAATATAACTTTCCCCAATATTCTTGTTACCTTTTACTACCACTCCATTTGTCATTTCACGTGATATGCTTACAACCCACTGACCTCCATGGAAATCATCATTTTATGAATTAGGCCTTATTTTAATTTAAAATGGCCTTCACAAAAATACAGATTTAGATCAATATTGGTGAGCTGAGATCAATAGTTATGTTTGGAAAGTAAAGGAAAAACATGACACTGTATTCTAGAACTGTAATTTATATGTGGTATGTTAAGGTAACATTGTTTTAAAACCTTGAATTATATGTTCTAAGTCTGAGAAATACTTTTACACACGCACATGTACACACACACACACTACTGTTATGAAAAACATGCTGTTGTTTCTGGGATTTGGAATCTTTGATTATTATAGACATCACTGACTTTATATGACATACAAGTATAAGCATAGTATAACTAAACATTTTAACTAATATCAAACTTTGCACACACACAGACACACACACACACACACACACTGCCATTATGACATTGTGCTATGCAAAGAAAATGTCCTTATTCTCCACTGCAGATAAGATTGGATGATAAGAGAGTAGCTAACACAGACCAAAACTATACATCAGGGAGATTCAAATTCTAAATCGTTGTATATTAACGATCATCTAAATAAGTGACTCATATTAAATGGTTGGTATGGCATTTACCTGTGAAGGATTTACACCATGGCTCAGAGGGGAAAAAATGTCTTGTAATACATTTCCATTGCTTATGCTAAAAAAAATGCATATTAAATACCCAGGAACCAGAAAAAGAAACTTCTATAATAAAAGATAGCCTCATTATCAAATTCTGAGAATAATGTGCTGATCAAAACAAATTATGATTGTTTTCACTTATGATTATGAATTATGGTATTTATATAACACTTCAGAGACAGGCACTATTTAATGTGTGCTTCAAAACCAAAATACTTCATTTTTGACAATCAAAGTATATAGTGTCATCTTGAATCTTTGGTCAGGAGGTGTGGGTCAGGTCTAAAGGAAGTTTTAACTGTACAGATTAGCATGTAGATATGCACATTGAGTAGACGGCACAAACTTAGCTTTTTCTCCCAAAGACTATGAACTTCTTGAGGGCAGAGATGGCATCATATTCATCTTTGCCCACCTGTGCAGGAGCTTGAATGGTGACTTTCACATAATAGATATTCAATCTATTTGTTGTTGCCACCAGGTGAAACAATGCAGAGAACTTCATGTATTACAGAATTTGATTAGCAAAACTGTATAAGGTTTAAATGATTCATAAATGTGACAGTTAGCTGGAATTTAGAAAAATAAGTATAAGCATTTTTGTAGAGTGGGCTAATATAAGATTACCAGATTAAGTAAAGGACATGCTATGAAATTTGAATTTTAAACTAAAAATCAGAAAGTTTGTGGTATATTTTTGGCTCCAAATATTTGTGGCTCCAAATATTGCATTTGATATACTAAAAAAAAATGGTTATTTAGCTTGGCATCCAAATCTTGACACCCCTAAGCCAACTAGTTATTTAAAAGTTTTTTTCTAGATCCATGCAACAAATTTTGTAAGACAAATAATAAAAGCATGGCTTACTTGTTTTTAAAGTTTATTTCTTTATTTTGAGAGAGAGGTGGTGGGGAGGGAGGGAAGAAGAGAGAGAGAGAATCCCAAGCAGGCTCCAGGGCTCAAACTCACAAACCATGACATCATGACCTGATCTGAAGTCAGATGCTTCACCAACTGAGCCACCTGAGTACCCCCAAAACATGGTTTATTAATCAAGCAAGTATTTATTTAGTATCTATACATACTACACAGTGTTTGAGGGTTTAGGGGGGTTCAAGAGACATAAATCTCAATCCTTACTCTCCAGGATCTAACAACCTAATTACGGAGAAAACTGAAGCATTAGAGGCAAAAGCACGAGAATGTGTGTAATCAGAGCCTAAGAGCCAAATACCATGGTAGAGAAGAGATTCATTCCTGCAGGCAGAGTGAGAGGGCTTGGCCAAAAGGTGTAGATGTAAAATTTAAGCTGTTATATATGGAGAGGGAGAGGAGAGGAACAGCAGAACTGTGAAGAGTCTAAAGCTACAGTTAACATGTGAGGGAGTGCTAACAATATGTAGGTAGAGGAGAGAGAACAGGGAAGACCTAGATTAGGAAAGGTCTTAAGAGTTGCACAGCATTGTTTTGACTTGATGCATTAGGCAGATAATGTGATTGGAGAGCTTATACATCAAGTAAGTAACTAGGAGCCTAAGTGAGCTTTGATTAACAATACATAAAAATTGGGTGGATCAGTCAGTTAAGTGTCTGGCTTTTGATTTTGGCTGAGGTCATGATCTCACTGTTCATGAGCTCGAGCCCCACCTTGGGCTCTGTGGCCAATGTTGCGGAACCTGCTTATGATTCTCTCTTTCTCTCTCTCTCTCTCTCTCTCTCTCTCTGCCCCTTCCCCTCTTGTGATCTTTCTCTCTCAAGATAAGTAAATAAACTTAAAAAATAATAATACAAGTGAACCAAAGACTCAACATAATTTGTCAGTGTAGTAAATTGAGGAAAAATTGTTATCTTTTGTTATTGGTATGCTTTATATATTTCTAAGATTTTTTCACATAATCTCTCAACATTTCTTTGAGTTTTCAAATTCAAACTTGTTGCTAAAACAGTCCTGTGTTACTTTCTTCTAATGTATTTGTTATTGAGATATGATCTAAATTATCTGACATTGAGATATGATCATAATAGTACATGGATATATTTGCGCATATTAGAAAAAGAAGAAGTTAAGGCATAAAAACTCTCTTTTTCTGAGAAGGGCAAGAAAGTCCTTATTTGTTCTTAGGTCTCATTGGCCTTAATTGTGTTACATGTTCAGTGCTGATCCAGTCCCTTTGCTGTGAAATCTACTATGGCGAGAAAAATGAGATTACTTTGATTGAGTTAAACAATGAGGGGCCACCTCTGTGGGTTTGTGATTGCTGGCTGAAACACAAAGCACAAAGGGAAGGGGTGCAAGGACTCTAGGGGAGATTACCACAATGTACACTTCAAACAAAATGTTATATAATCATTGCTTTGTAGGGAAAAGTTGTTTTTAATCAGACAATTTATAAAGTTTTTAAGGATTTGTAGACAAAGTATTGAGTCTTTAGGTAGTTTAATCTTCAAAGTTAAATGAAATAAAACAAAACTTTTTGTCTGCCATCTTATTCTATTGTTTTCTTTGTGTTTCCCTGACATTGTTACCATGGTGACTTCAAATTTTTTGAGTACATGAGATACCTATTTGTTTTTTTTGATATTACATTATGGTAAGAATTACCTTTTGCACATGTTTTAATTTTTTTTCTTTCTGGTATTTTATACTGAGAATATTCTAGCTGGCCAAAAATTTCTATTGTAAGATGTTATATAACAGGTATAGAGCAGAGTTAAGGTTAATGACATTAGAAAAAGATATGTCAAGATTGTCAGAAAAGATGCAAAAATAGAAATGAAAGAACAGGAAGTTTTTTGATTAGGAATAGTTCAATCTGTGTTACTTAATTTTCTGTAGTAAAAGGTAAAAATACAAAATGACATGACTTTCACACAGTGATAGAAAACCCACACAGCTTATAATTTAGTACTGTTTTACTTGCTATTTTGAACCAGGAACTTAAAATTATAGACAGAGTAATAGACCATAACAGGTGTATATTGTATACTAAGTAGTGTGGGAAGGCAAAAGTAAAAAAAGCAATAAAGGGAAAAATTGTTGAGAAACTTATTAAAACTGATAAGGAACTCTAAAAAAGAGAAAAGAAATAATTTTGGAAAAGCTAATATGTGACCAAAATTGAAAGATATAGAGAGTGATTTTGGTAGATGAGGTCAATTTAACCATATATAAAAGAGGATGGAACTCAGAGTGCCTGCATTGCTTAGGAGGTCAATTTAACCATATATAAAAGAGGATGGAACTCAGAGTGCCTGCATTGCTTAGTCGGTTGAGTGTCTGACATCAGCTCAGGCATGATCTCACAGTTCCTGGGTTTGAGCCCCATGTCAGGCTCTGAGCTGACAACTCAGAGCCTGGAGTCTGCTTCAGATTCTGTGTCTCCCTCTCTCTCCGCCCCTCCCCCACTCCTGCTCTGTCTCTCTCTGTCTCTCAAAAATAAATAAACATTAGAAAAATTTTAAATAGGATGGAACTAAATCTGAGGTACCTACTTACAAAATTTTCTCCATATTAAAGCTTACAACCTACTCTTGAAATATTTTAGAGATTAAGAACCTGACCTTTGGACCCAGACAACCCTGGGATTAGATCCTAGCACTGCTTTTTGATTGGGAAGATATTTTATTTTCTGGGAATCTCAGTTTCTTCATTAGAAAAACTGGGAAAATAATAGAGGTTACTAGTAGTTAGGTGATGATAGATGACAGGTGGATAAATAGATGAGTATTGGGTGAGATAATGTATGTGGAACACCTTGACTAGAGAAATATTCAATAATCGGTATTCATTATTCTCTCACAGATGAAGGAAAATTCCCATGTTAATTACCCTAAGAGAAAAATAAGATTTTGTCACACCTCAAGATAGTTCTGGGCATTGGCTCTTTAACAAAAACTCTTGTGGCATGACTTTATCTCTACCTGAAATTTCCAATGACAGCTTCTAGGAAAACAATTCCCTGACTATAATGGGTGGTAGGTTTTTGACTCTACCAGCTGCACCAGCACATTTGTGATAAAATCACTGTTTTCCCTGAAAATTTCCTTGATACACAGAATCATAATGTTGTATTATTTCTAAGTAGATACAACCTTGGAGATTATTTTATTTAGCCCTCAATTATTACTAATAAGCAAATCCAGGCCAAGAAAGTTAATTAACTTCTCTTAGGCCACATAGGATGTTAGATTCCTATCTAAAACTATTACCAAATACTGTGTATTTATTAGAGTAGATTAGGTTTATGCTACCGTAACAACAAGTCAAAAGCTCAGTGCACAAATGAACAAAAGTTTTTCTTGGTGTCCCATGAGTATTGGAAGGAAACACTACCCTTTAGGAATCCACAGTCAACTAGTCTAACTTTCCACCCAATGCAGAAATGTCAACTTATTATTGCTTTTGCAACACTCATCCAATCTCTTCATGAACATTTCTAGTAGTGGAAGAAATCACTAAACTAAGAATCAGATTGGTGTCTTAATCGAATGTTCTGATTATTAGAATGTTCAACAATATGTTAATGATGTTTGCCCATATTCATCCATCTAACACTGGGCAAGTTGACTGGGGTGATAGAAAGATTATTAAGGCATGCCTTCTCTGGACAAGGAGATGCTTCTGGCACTACTGCCTTGATCCTTCAAATATTTAAAAGGAATTCATATACTTTGCCTTAGAGTTCTATTCTCCCAAGACAAGTTTCCAAATTCCTTTGACATTTTTCAAAGACATGCTTTCTAAATGTGTCACTGTCTTGGTTACAATACTCTGGACGCATTCTAATTATTAACTTGGTTTTAGACATTGATACACCAGTTAAAAAATATCTGTCCATGTGGAAGTATTCCAAAGAGGAATAAACAAAATGTAAAATAACTCAGGAGAGAGTTCAGAGTCGGAGATGGATTTAAGAGTCATCAACCTAGAGGTGAGAATTAAAATCAAGAGACAAGATCATGTCCCTGAGAAAGGAAAAAAAAAATTGCTGAGATTATGATTAAAATTTTAAAAGCAAAATGATAGTACAAAACTACCAGAGGAACTTGCCTAGAAGTTACCTTTGTTTCCCCTTGTGTATACAAGGATAAAATAGGGAAATTTTATTATGCTCATGTCAGTGAAAAAAAAAAAAACTCCATGGGTGAGAGAAATACGACGTCTCAATTGATCTTGATCTACGTGTCTATCACTTACAAAAAACTATTGGCTCATAATGAGTAGAAGAAAACAGTAGCCCTGACTTTGTAGTACTATCAGAGCTAATTCTGGAAATTTCTAGTCTTCCAAGGCATTTGAAATTGAAGGTCATGAGCATTTTGCTTAGAAAATATTAGTTTTAAATATGAGAAAGGATAGGTTCTAGTTTCCTATCAAAATGCCATAAAACATTCAGAAGGTCACAAAATGGGTGTCAGCATACTTTTAATCATACAACTATTTTAAAATAATTAGCAAGAAGACCAAAGAAACAAATATTCATTTGAATATTAAACTCTACATTCTTAAACCTTGCTGATTTTCTGGAGGCATATTGATAATGTCTCCATGTGGCCTCTGTTGCCCCAGCCTGACCCACATCAGTAGATCTGACACTTTTGGACTTCAGAATCCAACAAAGCATGAGAACTGACGTTCTCTTTCTTTTGCTAAGTAAACATTTTAAAAGTCTCGTACAAGACTCTCATTATTTTATTGTAAAATAATACTTTCACAGCCAAATGTGGAAAATATTCCTACACATAGAATAAATGGCATTCCTTCACAAGAAAAGGTAGGCAGTAAACCTACAGTCTTTTTAAAAAATAATAGCAGTTTTATTGAGATATAATTTACATACCTATCAAATTCACCATTCCAAAATGTACAATTTAGTGGTTTTATTATATTCACAGATTTGTACTACCATCACGACTGTCTAATCCTAGAAAATATTAATAACCCCCTCAAAACACTCTCTACCTGTTAGCCGTCACTCCTCATTTTTTGCTTCCCCTAGTCCCTGGAAATCTCTTTCTCTATGGTTGAGCCTATTTTGGACATCTCATCTAAGTGTGATCATACAATATAGGGCCTTTTGTGACTGGCTTTTTTCCCTGAGCATAATGTGTTCTAGTCTCGTTGACCTTGTAGCATTACCAGTACTTAATCCCTTCTTAGTGCCAAATAGTATCCCTTTGCATGGATATACTGCATACCACTTTTGAAAATAAGATATAACACCTTTTGAAATGCAGACAAATTGCTAAAAGTATTATTTTTCTATAATGCATGTGTGTAATTATTTTCTCAATACAAATACATCAGCTTGGAGCTTTATAATCCAAAGTATACATGAAGTTGAGCTCCAGTATCCAACTTCTTCAATATTTTGTTTTCAATGAAGCAGTTGTTTAAATTTAAGTTCCTAAAGCTATATAATAAAAATGAAAGTAAACTCTTAACATTATGCATCTAATATACAGTATTGTCAGTAAGCTAAGGGGTCCCAGAAAAAATGCCCCCATATCTACAGTTGCTTCTCCAGGGAAACAGACAGATGCTGGGGATCCAGGGGTCAGGCAAGTGCTACATTAAAAAACATTGCTTGGTGGGGATGCCTGGGTGACTCAGTCATTTAAATGTCTGACTTTAGCTCAGGTCATGATCTAACAGTAGGTGAGTTCGAGCCCCGCATTGGCATCTGTGTTGACAGTGCAGAGCCTACTTTGGATCCTCTGTCTCCCTCTCTCTCTGCCCTTCCCAGCTCTCTCTTTCTCTCTCTCTCTTTCTCAAAAATAAACATTAAAAAAATTTAATAATAAAAAAATAAAAATAAATTAAAAATAAAAACATTGCTTGGTGCCCACTACTCCACATTGGTCACTCACTCAGGGCTGTGTAGCTGAAACATTGATCGCCCAACCTGATACAGTCAGGAATTTATCAAAGTGGGATATTTTAGCTGGATGGAAATTTTATCATGGCATGGCTCCAGTCACTGGGCCATGAACAGCAGAAATCCTCACTGACTTTTCAGAAAATAAACGAGCAACAAAAATGCACCTGAATTGTGCCAGCAGCCAGCAGGTAAAATAGAGCTCGAAGTTAATGACCGGCAAATGAGCTATGACAACAGTATTGGAGCTGTTTGTCCTGAGCTTGCACATGAAAGCGAAGGAAGCCCTCTGCTCAGAGACATGGCCCCTGCTCCTCCCTCTGCCACCATTCCACATGGCCTGTGCCTTCATTTCCTTCAGGTCTCTGCTCAGACATCACCTTACCAGAGAAGTTTTGACCTTATATGAAATAACACCAGGCACCACTACCACCACCACTTGATCCTCCCAACAAAATTTAAGATGTAATTATATCTCTCGATTTCTTATACAATTCAGTTGTGTTAACCAGTATTAAGACACTGCCTAAATACTTAATCATTGTTATAAAATATCAGAATAGATAGCTCCCTCTGATATGTCTGTATTTTAGACATAAAAGTGTTATTGTTACAACTAATAGTTGTTAGTTATTTTATCAAAGAATAAGATAAAGATGGCTAGAGGTGAAGAAGGACAGGAAAAATTAGAGCATATCAGTGAAAGACACAGAAAATAAAACTCTCTAATTTAATCGTGGTTCATTTGTTTAATTTTTGATGCTGATTCTGGGAATTGAAATGAGGTAGGGTAATTTTAGTAGCTTCTCCATGATCCACGACATAATACCCTGCAGTCTGCATTTTTTTGTTTTACTCTCACAACTCTAGGGTTGTTCTTATTTTGGACATCTCATCCAAGTATAATCATACAACATAGGGCCTTTTGTGACTGGCTTTTTTTTTTTTTCACTGAAAATAATGCTTTCCATTAAGTACTTTATCCATATAAATTAGATCTGTTGCATAATATTTTCTCAAATTAAGGAATGTGTTCTCTGACTCTAAAACAGTCCAAAGAGGGATATCATGGAGTGTACTTTTACATATGTGGGGATAGAGGAGGAATAAATCCTCTAAAATTTCTTTCAAACTTGGTGTTTGTGATTCACTCATTTGAGATTCCTTTTATATAGATAATAATGATAAACAATAGAAGGAAGTGTTCTGACAAACAGAATAGTGACTGTAATCACTGGTTATGATCACATAATAACAGAACAATGCAAAAAGGTCTAGAGATAGTGAGCCTAGGTTTAAACACAAGTTCTGAAGCTAGTTAACTATGTACCTTCAGACATATTATTTAACCCTTTGAACTTTAGCTTCTTCATTACCAGTAGATGCAAACAAATTTGTTCCTGTTCATTTCTGAGCATTGTGGTAAGGATCCAATAACTTAAAGTATCTGAAAGCTCTATGAGAACAGTAAAATGAAAAATAACTCTTGAGTAAAGAGAAATGGCTTAGTTTCGTAAGAAAGGGCACACATTTGATAAAGTTGATTTACTTCATTAATATAAATTTAGACAAACCCAGTAGTACAACCACAAAGAAATTTAATTGGTAAAAAAATGACGAGAATTTTCTTTGAATATGGATTTATAGTTGTCTCAGTTGTTTTATTTTTGTGTTTTGAATTATAAGCCACAAAAACCAACTGACCATTTTGGTAAAGATGCACATTTATTGGAAATATATCAGGAGCTCATTAACTTAATAGGAGCCTGGAGAACCTTACCTGGGAAGAGGATAAGAACCAAGAGAGCTCTGGGTTGCTGCACAGAATATGCAGCACAGTAGCAGGATGGGTCACACGCCGCTGCTCTTGTGAAGAACACGACCTCCAACCACCCCGTGTAATCATGAAGCTTGTCCAAGATACAAATTCCAGATTCCTCCCCAATTAATATACAATAAGAGATGCCCTTGAAAGGAAGGTCAAGGTCCTAATGGAAAAAGAGGAAAATGGATGCTCGACAAGCAAAAAAACAGTGTTCTCCAATGTTTTACATATCATATATCTTCAATTTAGTTTATTCTTTTCTTCTTTTTATTCACTGATATTTGCTAACCAGAATTCAGGAGTCTGAGGGCATGTTTTCCTGAGGCCTTTAAATAAAATTATTTGAAATCAAGGGCACTTGCTTATGTTGTGAGAAATCTAATGAGATCAAAGGAGCCACAGAAGAAATATTTTAGGGCGCACAATTTCGAAATGCTAGTTCATGATTCTAACTTTAGTTTATCAAAACTTGAATGGTAATTGATCCTTTTTTCTTCTACTCCAAGGAATCTTTCAAAATGGAAGACACTACTTGTATCACTATAGTTGCTGATTAAACACTTGTCATGATTGAGAAATATGAAAAGCCTTGCCCTAGATTAAACATGGCCTAAATTTACAAATGGCAAACATGAAAACTGCCACTTGTTTAATAAACTTTTCTCGGTTTTTAAACTGCATGTTAGCAAATAATTCCTTGAGTATATCCATAACCTTGGCATTATATATGAATGAATAGCCTTATATATATCTATGGAGGGCTCTCCTAAGATCCTGGGTTTAAATAAGGGGGAGTAAAAAAAGACCTTTTCAATTCTATCACTTCCTCAAAGATATTCATAGTGCATCACTCTCTCCTCTGGTGCCAGCGGTATGGAATTTATCTGAATATATAAAACCATGTCCTAATGACACTCTCACATGAGTGATGCATATATAATCAAAATTTTACTCTGTTTGATCTTTTGCCTGAAGTATCTTTCTCCAAATGTGTTCTTTTATTACAATTACTTTGGCATTCAAATGTGTAGCTTTTTTTTTCAATAAATAAATAATGTAGGTGGGCCCTATGGGGACTCAAGGGAAAGTGAGAAGAAGAAAAAAAATTGTAAAAAACATAGTTCGTATGTGAAAGATTTTAGATCATTGTTATCATACTCCAATTTCTATTTTTGTTTAAAATATTTTGCTGTTTGAAAGTTTATAGTATCAACTTCTCTTATTTAAGTGTCAGTGAAAAACTAGGGCATCCATAGTACTCAGTCATTTTTTAACTGTTTTTTACAATCTTCCAACTGAAGTCTTACTTATCCTATCACTTATTTCTTACCTTTACCCAGTGTTAAATCTTGTTGAAATCTGATTAAGCAATCCATTTGCTGAATTTTACCGCCAAATTCTTGGAAATGAATATAAAAACAAATTTTAGGTAAAATATATTCATTGTGGGCACCTGGGTGGCTCAGTCAGTTAAGTGACTGACTTCAGCTTAGTTCATGATCTTATGTTTTGTGAGTTAGAGCCCCATGTCACTCTGCTGACATCTCAGAGCCTGGAGCCTACTTCTGTCTCCCTCTCTCTGCCCTCCTCTGCTCATGCTCTGTCTCTCTCTCTCTCTTTCTCTCTCTAAAAAATAAATAAACATTAAAAAAATTTTAAATATATTCACTGATTTGTTCATTCATCCAGCAAACATTTCTTGAGTACCAATTAAGTACAGACAACTGTTCTAGGTACCAGAGATACATTATTGAGCAAGACCTACAATTTCCTATTTTCACAAAATCTACATTGCTGAAAAAAGAGAATGGAAGTGATTTTTAAAAAAATTTTTAACGTTTATTTATTTTTGAGAGACAGAGAGACAGAGCATGAACAGGGGAGGGGCAGAGAGAGAAGGAGACACAGAATCTGGAGCAGGCTCCAGGCTCCAAGCTGTCAGTACAGATCCCCATGTGGGGCTTGACCTCATGAACCATGAGATCGTGACCTGAGCTGAAGTCAGCCGCTTAACCAACTGAGCCACCCAGGCGCCCCTGGAAGTGATTTTTTAAAAGAAAATATTAGGTAGCAGTGAGTACCGTGATGGAAATAAAGCAGAAGAATTATGTTGTGTTTGGGGTGACAGAGAGGAGTCAACCATGCGGATCTGAGAAAGAGCATTCCAGGCAGAAGGAATACTCTCAGGCAGGAATGAGTGCAGAATGTTTAATGAGCAGAAAGAAGCTGTATTGAGTAAGGGGAAGAGGAGTACAAGATGTAGGAAGAGAGGTAGGGAGTTAGTGGGGCTAAATCATGCAAGTTCAAGTAAGCCAGAGAAGAACTTAAGATTTTATTCTAAGGGAGATGAGGGTCCACTGCGGGATTTTAAGATAAAATGTGATGTGAAATAACTTATATTTTAAAAAACACCACTCTGGCTGAAGTGTGGGAATACACTGTGGCTAGTGGAGTGTGAAGGTGAGGAGATTAGAGGCAATGGTAGTTATTCAGGTGAGAAGTTGGTAGCTTCAACTAGGTTGATAGAAGTGAAGAAAAAGAGAAACATTTCAGACTAAGCTTTGTAGGTATAGTTAGTAGGATTTGCTAAGGTCATGGATTTGAGAGATAGGAGATAAGGACCTGCAGAGAGATTTAGAAAGAGAACAAGGAGAGAAAGGGGTGCTGTGGGTATAGGAGGAGGAAATCACATATTGTTGTCTTAGAAGCCAGAAGAGAACAGAAGGTGTGCTCAGAAGAGGGAGTGGCAAACCAAGAGATTGACTAAAATGACAGAGGAGGGACCATTGTATTTGCTAGTGTGGAAGTAATTAATGACCCTGATAAGAGTAGTAGCACAGAAACCCAATGAAGTGGATTGAAAAGAAAATGGAGATACCCATCTTTCTTAAAAGGTTATACTATCAGAAAAGGCTGAGACAAACTAGAGAGAAGTTTGAGGTCAAGATAAGTATTTTATTTGTTTTATGATCAGTGACATTAGAGCACATTTGTACACTAATGAGAAGAAATTAGAAGAAAATAATTCTACGTCCTGAAAGTAAAAGGACAGAGAAGTCACAGAATGCACAAAGGGGTTGCCTTTGAAACAGGCATGCTTCCTCCATTTTAATGAGAGAGAAAAAAGGAAATATGGGTACAGATGATGATGGTTTGTACGACTTGAGGGACATGATGGAATTTGACGTTAGGTTCAAAGGGTAAAGATCTCCATGTGTTAAAGAAATGCTGGAGCCATTGAGCTGAAAGGATGAGAAGTGGTAATCTTTAAGTGAGCTGAGAAGGTGGAAAAACGAGTGCATGAAGTTTATGATTACAGAGGAATATACTTTACAAAGAGAATTGAGGGCCTTAAATGCATAACATAGCTATATTAAGTAATATTTTTTTCTTGATATGGCTGGTAATCAAGAAACACATGCAAGAGACAAGTTAAATTACATTAGCTTATATGCCTGGACCAGTGTGTTAGCTGTAGAATCAGAAAAGAATAAAATAGGTGACAGGGCAAGTAGAGAGAAGGCAGGAAGTGTAATGGATATTTAATGAGCACATACTGTGGGCTAGGCCCTTCACATGCAGTAACTCTTTTGTCCTCAGAACAACCCTAACAGGTTTGTTTCCTTCATTTTAAATGTAAGGTCACTGAAGCAAAATGAGGTTGAAGAATTTGAAATAACGAATTTGGCCTATAGCACTCCAAATCTCATGTTCTTTTCACTTCACTAATCCGAGGGAAGACCTTTCAGAATTTGGCATTTACCTGACTCAGGGATGAACAAGGAGGGATTAAAGATGATAAGATTTTCATCCTAGAGAACTAGGAAATAACACTATTAAAACTATATATTGGAAAAGGTTATTGTGTAGAAAAACATGACAAATTGTGTTTTAGATTTATTATATGTGATATTAGCAAAAATTCTCAAAAAGATGCTAGAGGATAGTGATAGATCGGAAATAGCCTCATCAGATCAGTACTAGCAATACATATCTATTCTTCACCCAGAGGACTGAAACAGGCAGCCATGCTTTGTTTGGCCTGCCTATTCTTTTCTTTTCTTTTTTTAATGAGTTAGTGGTCAACTTATAAAACATCAGATTTTATTAAAAAGTCCACATTGCTGGCTTGTCTTTAAAAGAACGGGGGGGGGGTGTAGATCTGGTGGAGTCCATATTCCTAATTGGTAAAAATTAGGTGGAATTGAGTATTGCTGGGCTCTTTTGATGGAGCAGATCTACTTTGCCACAGTTTCCACACAGGTTGGCCCCTAGCATTGAAGTTGTCTGTCTAGCTCCTGTAGAAAATCAGAGTTTGCAATATAGATATTCACTATTTTTTCATGAAAAAATAATTGAGTATTTACTTTGTGCCTGATACTCCCCTAGTACTGAGAAACAGCTGTTGAACAGATGCATGAACTCCGTAGCATGGAAACCAGACATTGAACAAGAACTGTATCAAGTATACTGTTTATTATGATGGGTGGACAAGGGATGGGTGTTTTGGAAACATTTAGTGGAGCATCCTTCCTGAGTAATGTCACTGCAACTAAGACTTAAGGACAGTAAGAGTTCACCAGAAGAGGAGAGAGCTGTATTTCTAGAGACAGTGCAAATGAGGCATATTTAAGGAACTGAGAGAAGTTATAGTATTGCTTAAATACACAGTGCAAAAAAGACAATGAGAAACAAGTCTGGAGAGTTATGAAGGCCAGCTCCTCTAAGATAGGCAGTTTGAATTTTATCCTGAAATATGTGGAAATTCATGTGAGAGTGTATCTGGCAATAGCAAGATCACAAATATAGTTTTGAAAGCTCTAGCTACACTAAGAATAGAAATAAAAGAGTAGTCCCAGAGGCAAGGAGACCAGTTAGGCAAAACTTATAGAAATCTATGAGAGGTGATGATGGTCTGACCCCAGATAATGACCCCAGAGGATGGAACAAAGGACACAGATTGGAAATGCTTTTTGGAGGCAAAATTTACTGGATTTGGTCATCTATTTTTTTTCTGTATTTTGAAGGAAGAAGCAAAATGAGTCACAGGTGACTCTCAGGTTTCTAGTAGAGGATGTGAGAGTAAACCAACAGACGGAAGGTATGGAATTCGGGACACCAGACCCCAGTTTGGGGGACTAGCAAATGAATAACTATGGAAACCATGTGCATATCACAATGAGAGAGCAATCTGCCAAAACTGGAGCTTGCTACACAGGGTGCAGAAGTGAGTTCCTCCAGAATCAAATTAAGATAAAATTTATCTGATGTGCTTTAGCATTTGAAAATATAATTGCTGGGCATTTGACAGAGCTGTTTGAGCATTCGGAAAAAAAATTAATGATAGATACATAGGAAACCAAGCAAATAAGACCTGAAGGAACTTCAGGAAAAAATCTTTTATGAGTAAACAACAAAAAGTGTACAAATAAACATTATTAGTATCAGCATTAACTACTGATTTAACCAGAAATTTGGATGTATGTATACTGGAAAGATGAAGAAAAAGAGAGAAAGTTTTGGTGAGAAATGATATGATTTTTTCCACTGCCACAATACAAAAAGCACTTTGACCCTTGAATAACACAGGGGTAGGGGCACCGACCCCTGTACAGTCGAAAATCCACATATAACTTTTGACTTCCCCAAAACTTAACTACTGATAACCTACTGTTTACCTGAAGCCTTAGCAATAATGTAACAGTTGTTTAACATATTTTGTGCTATATGTGTTATATACTGAATTCTTACAATAGAAAGGAAAAAGAAAACATTATTAAGAAAATTATAAAGAAGAGAAAATATACTTGCAGGACTTAACTGTATTGACAGACACTCACAGATAAGTGAGTCTGTGCAGTTTAAAGCCATGTTGTTCAAGGGTCAGCTGTAAATAGGCAATGTCTACAATCGATAAAAAAGGAAGTATAGGGGTTCCTGAGTGGCTCAGTTGGTTAAGTCCAATTTCAGCTCAGGTCGTGATCTCATGGTTCGTGGGTTCTGTGCTGACAGCTCAGAACCTGGAGCCTGCTTGGGATTCTGTGTCTCCCTCTCTCTCTCCCCCTCCATCACTCAAGCTATGTCTATGTCTCTGTGTCTCTAAAAAAAATAATAATAATAAAGAAGAAGTTGAAATACATGTGTATTCTCTAGAAATATGGAAGAAAACATAAGAAATAAAAGCTTAATAAGTTGAAAGCAACTACTTCTAGAAAAGGAACTATAGGTTGCAAATGAGAGGACAAAGAAGTGTGCAATGCTTTTATCAAGATAAAAGTTAATTTTAAAAAAATTAAAAGAAACAAAATTGAGCTGGAAGAGAAAACCAGGGGTTAACCTCTTGCTGGATCTGACCATATTGTAGTTCTTTATTTTGAAAATGATCTGTAAGATGCAGTGATGAATGCAAATGTCCAGTGCTCAAGAAAATAATAAAGTGTCATTTCAGAAAATTAAATGACATAAGAAGTAAAAATGTAAATGTAAAAAGGTGGGTATCTGCTATCTATTGTTTTCATTAATTCTTATAATAGTTGTTAGCTGATTATTAAATGTTTTAATGTTAGTTGTTTTCTGGATCAGTCATTAGTATATGAAGTGGTTCTAAATCAGAGGGGGCATTTTACTAAAAAAACAATTTGGGCTCACTTCTGGAATAATGTCAGCCTTTAGGGAACTGATGGAGGATTATTTCTCTAGAGTATAAATGAAATTGCTTCATTTCTTATTTGCTTTTTTTTTATATATTTATCCTCTAAATTTCTAGAGAAATTAGAGCACAATTTCTCTATCGAATGTTTTATTATACTCTAGAGAAATAATCTTCCATCAGTTCCCTAAAGGCTGATTTCATTCCAGAAGTGGGTCCAAATTCCTGCATTAGTAGAATGCCCTTTCTGATTTAGAACCACTTCAAGATCCAGTTTTTGATTAGGGACTCCTGGGAAGTGAGGCCAGTCTCAACTTGTGATCAGGACATGAAATTACTTTAGCATGATTATGAGGCTGACCTTCCACAGAACTACCTCTAGTCATAGTAAAAATCACCATGTGAACATTTGCTTCCAAAAATCAGTACAGATATATGAGGCCATAAGTTAGAATCTACTATATATCTATATTATAGAATCAAATGCAAAATTCATCTACATTGCAAAGATAACAAGTCATGTTCAACCATATTCTGTTGTTAGCAGTACCGTGGCAGAAAAGTTTAAGAGACCCTCGACTAGACTTCAGAGATAATGAACTGTTCTCCAGGTGCTGAGAAATGATAGGAAACAAGAGAAGCAAAGGATATGAATAATGTAAACTCACACTTATTGCCTGCTAGCTGGTATTATTTAACTTCCAAAGTCAGCTTCATAATTCCACTAGAGCCTGTAGTTGCTGAGACAAAAAGAAGTTAGAAGTGAAATGTCTGGTGTCGTGGAAAGCAGTAGGGCTTTAGAAACAGGCAGATGTGAATTTGAATTACAGACTTCCATAAGGTTCTCTATCTAGGTTTCTCCTCTATTTAAGAGATAACATCTACTACCTTGCAGAATTGTTTTACCAGCATCTTCTTTTTGTCACTTATTGACCTTGCAGTAATTCCTCTTTGTTGTTATAGATTAAAAAACAATGTGTGTGAGGTGTGAGTAAGGGGCCTGGCAAAACATCATTTGTTACCAGCTCCTAGACAACAAAGGACACCAGAAAGCTGACTTTTTTCTGTAACATGAGAAATGATAATCCACTTTACAGAAAGGAAGTTATTTCCTTTTTTAAATTAACAGTGATATGAAAAAAGAAAATCTTTTGTGGATACCTATTCCTCCAAAAATTATGTGAAAATTAGTTTTTAATAAAATCCTAGAGATATTTATCCTTTCTATACCAAGAGGTAGTAACGAACCCACAACAGCAATAAGTTACTTAAACCTTAAGCATAGATTAGAGGAAATGCCAATATTCTTTGTATCTCGTTAGAATCTTTTTGCTTGATTTCCTAGTAACAAGTAGCCTCACTGTTGATTTTTCATTTTGCCTTGAGTGAATATGCATGTGTGTATGAGTGTGTGTGTGTGTGTGTGTGTGACTGTGGAGTACTTATTGCCTAGAGAGTTAACTTTGTTGTCTTTAAGTTTTAAGCAAATGAATTAAACGTTTGTTCTCTTTTTTGAGGTGGCAATAAAGGTTAATTGTGTTAAATTTAATTCTCAGGGCCCTCAAATGTCTCTTGTCTGTGTCAGTGGCCTTTAATAGGAATAAAGGTTCTCTTTCTTTGTTCTAAATGATTAAGAATTGACTACATAAAAGCTTGTAATATACATTCACTACATGAATTTACTCATTAACATTAACGATGGCTCTTTCTGTCATTGCCAGTGAAGCACTGTCAGCAGCCTGCCCAGAAGTTCTACCTCCCTGGAGAAATGGGGCAGGGCTTAGCCAAAGGGGCAGGGCATGGGGGATGCTAACAGAGAAATCAGAACTCTGTTAAGAACAGAGTCAAGGGAACCAGGGAGCTGGGAATTCTAGGGAGGGACTGATGACATTGTCAAGGAACAGGGGCACCATGTAAGGCCAAAACTAGGTAATTCATTAGACTAGGCAATAAAGTTTTATTTATGACTTTTACAATAACAACTTGAAGTTCTTCATCTCTCTGGGTTATCATATTCATCCATTCTCATCCTCTTAGCTGCTGTACTGAAGACACAACTCTATTTTGCCAGCTCAGCCCTATCTCTCAGTCTTCAGATTTATATGTGCTTTCTGGGTTTACTTGAATATTCACACTCAACAAGTCTAGCTCCCCCCCTTGACAACCGTCTCCTGTTCTATATTCTGTCTCGGTTGGTGACTCTCCTTTCAATAGCAATAGCAGGATCCTGTCATTCTCTCCCTCCTTATTACCTTCCTCCTCAAATCAACACCAGTCCTGTCAGTTTTGGCACCTATATATTTCTTAAATCTAATATCACCTCTCCACCCTCTCAACAGAGCCTTTGTGGGGCCCTCAGCATCTCTTAGCAGACTAATGGAACAGTCTCCTTATTGATAGGCCTTAAGACAGCTCTTTTTTGCCCCAATTTATTCTCCACACTGCCAATAGTGATATATCCAAATGTAACTACAACCAGGCCACAGCTTAGGCTAAGACCGTTCCCTGTCTCCTCTTTAATTTACAGAACAAAACCATGCAACTGAACATATCATGCTAATGCGAGGCATTGTCTGGCTACAGCTGACCTTGCCAGCCTCTCACTTTTGCTCTCATGTGAAGTGTCCCTCAAACACAAAACTCTTTCTTGCCTCTAAGCTCTTTCTTCTGCCTCATAGGCCCCCTTAAGAGTCACCTCACTTGTCACCTCTTCCCACAACCCTCATTCTTCACTCACTGGCAATTATTTAACTCTCCCCTGTGTCTCCATGTTACCATGTGTACAGTTCTGCAGTGGCACTTACCAAACCTAAGGTAACTGTTCATTCAATACACGTTTATTGAATACCTACTGGATTCTAAGGAAATAGAGTTGAAGAAGAAAGGCATTAGGTTATGGGACGATGGCTCTATAGTCTTCATTTCAACAGGAAACACAATGTTAGGGTCTCCCTAAATATTTGTTGCATAAATAATTGTAATAAGATTTCGTAAAAGTGGATTGTAGAATTATATACACAAGATTATATGAAACCACAGTAGAGAGAAAACCAATCATGCTTTGCTGGGATGATGCAGGTGGGCAGGGAATTATGCTTGGCAGAAGTGCATTGTTAGAGATAAGACTAGAACATAGTCCAACTGGGCTTTTCAAATGCTAAGCTGAGCCTTAGAGAAAATGTATGGTTAGTTAGGGTAGAATCAGAATTCAAATCTAGGTTTGTTTGATTCCAAAGTTTATAACCTTTCCACACTGACTACAGGTGGAAAAGAGACTCCAGCCATCTCTGACCATGAGCCATCTTTTGTCTGGTCTCCTGACATGGGCAGGACTAGCCAGCACAAGTTAGATTTTTAGTTACCTACAACTGATCAAAGCATAAATAGACAAAAACCTTGTATCTATATAGGAACGTCTAAAGTAATGCCATTCAACCCAATTGCTCACACACCATATTAATTACTCTCTCTACAGACAAAGGCAATACTTTTATAAATGTCTATTAGCCAGATTTTTTTCCCAACTACTAGTTACTAAGAAGGCAACAAAAGAAGCCCCCCACGGTATACCTGTGGGCACACAAGCACACACCAACACACACATGCACATGCATCCTGTTACATCACTTGTCTTAAATATTAAAGAGATATCAGGAATTTGCCCCAAATGCTTAGCACCAAGTTCAAAATTAAGAACATTTAAAGTGCTGCTTTGGGGGCACCTGGGTGGATTAGTCGGTTAGGCATCGAATTCTTGATTTTAGCTCAGGTCATGATCCCATGGTTCATGAGATCGAGCACCGTGTTGGGCTCTGTACTGACAGCATGGAGCCTGCTTGGGATTCTCTCGCTCCCTCTCTCTATGTCCCTCTGTTTCTCATGGATGCTCTTACTCTCTCTCAAAATAAATAAATAAATATTTTAAAAAATAAAAAGTGCAGCTTTTATATTCATCTTTTACTTTTTTTCCTATTTCTTTTTCGGTGTTATTAGCTTGCTACCATCAAGTGAAGTAATTATGGATATGTAAGTTGAAAACATTTTCATTTAAAAACTTCCAGATGCATATTGTTATCAAGTAGAATGGTTATGGCAAGGTTGCTATGCCTTATATATTCAAACTGACAGCTGTTACTCCAATAAAATAGATATATGTCCTTCCTTCTAAGACAGTGACAAATGCTAGAATAACCTTGTTGTTCTAAAGGGAGAAATGATTTGACAATGCCCACGTACAAATTGTTGCTGAAAAGATCTGTATTTTAATAACAACAGCAGTGATGTTTATTGTTTTCTGGGATAAAATGTTTAGGTACTTCTTGTAGTTGTCATCTTTATGTGAGGGAGAAAAGAGCTCTTCTCTGCAGCACATTCAATATTGCTAAAGTGCCCTAGAAGGGATTTTAAGTGTTCCCTTTACCTAGAGCTGCGGTCTTATTTGGTGCGTCAGCGCTGCCCAGCCCCACACCTCCTACATCAACCTATAGCTCCACTACTGCTGGGGCCCTTAATGTTTGTTGCACCACAAAACCCTCCCTTCCTTGACTGCCTCTATTCTACTGGCATCAAATCAAGTCTGAAAGATTTCTCCTCCCAGTGTGTCTCCCTCCTCGTCCTTCCTGTCAGTGCCTTAACTAAGACTCTCACTGTTTTTCTCCTAGCTGTTTTCTGATCACCCACCTGCCTGCTTCTGGTCACAGGTGCTAGTTATTTCTAAAAAAAAAAAAAAAAAAAAAATCTGAGTCAGTCACTTCCCCCACTTAGGAACATTTAAGGAGTGGATGCTAATGGGAAGGAACAGTATAGAACAGTTTGAAAGGCATGGAAATCTACACATCCAAATTCCTAGGTTAAAAGCAAGGTCTAAAAGTGTTTCTTTGGAAGTAAAATGCACTTTGCAAAGCCTCCTCTTTATTATAGTATTTATTTCATTGCATTATATTTTTTCTGTAGTTATAACCACTAGCTGACTGTATACTTGAGGAAGGGGATATTTTGTTATTTATCTTTGGTTCCTGGAGCACTGTGTCGGCTACTGAGTAGATATTCAAGAAGTGCTCACTGAATGCAACAGTCAGGAAGGAAGGGAAATGAGAAGGGAAGAAGGGCCAAAGTAAGGAAGAAATGGAAGGAGGGAAGGAAAAGAAAAGGGAAGGGAGAGAGGAAGGAAAAAAAGAAGCAAGTAAATGTCATAATTAGAAGCTTACAATTTCATGAAGTACATATATAAAACCATTTTTTACTCTATTATTTCTGAGTTGGCTTTTTTCTAACTAAAAATAATTAATATTTGTATTAAACTAAAGAATCTTCAAATTGTTATTGTGATGTGCATAAAATTATTATTTTTTTGAAACAGCTTTCAAAAGAACTTGGAAACAGTATACACTTTTAAAGGGGTTCAAAGGAAGAACTTCTAAGAAACCAACCATTCAGCAATGCCAACTCATGAGGCAGTCCTTTTTCCCTGTTGGAATCCACTTACGCCAACATATGGCATCAATAACCCCCTCATTGAATATTTATGATCTTATATGATACTTTTCTGGAAAAGTGCTTATTTTAATTCACAAGCAAGTAATATTTTTTGTTTGTGGTGGAAAAATAAACATTTTGTATCTTATTTTTTCTAAGGAACTATGCTTTGAGATATAGTCATTCACATTCATGACATTTTTATTGTGTCCTTAATTTTCCAAGTCTGAGTATAAAGGTGGTAATAAAATGCTAATCCAAGTTATAATAGCTTGCATTTGTGTAGCACCTCAGGGTTAGCAAAACACTATAACATATACTCACATTTACTCTAATTTAGGTCCTTGCTGTCAAAGATAGTTACTGAATCTGAGTTTTCTTCCCTAATCTTCCTGGAACCAATGTGAAGGGTGCAAGGTTCCCACTGTCTTATTCACTCTCCCCTCCTAGGCAGCTGCCAAATGTTGTCAGTTGTCACTGTTATCTTTCCAAAACACAGATCTGATGGTGCAGAGGGAGCAGTGCACTGCAGTGGAAATGGTTTTATAGCAGACAGAACCAAATTTGAATGCTGGCTCTGACACTTCCCAGGTATCTGATATTGTAAAAGTTAACCTCCCAAGTTCTCTCATCTGCAAAGTAGGGATAATAATACCTACCTTGCAACATTGTTATAAGAAATAGAGATGATATGAATTAAAATCTCACTTAGTGGCTTGCACCTATATAATAATACACACTCAGGAAATGGCGCCAGGACTATCTTGTTATTTACCACTCCCCTGTATTAGAATATTCATGAAAGAACAATGGTTTACTGAGAAAGCACATTGTGTCAGGCATGGCATGATACCCTGTAGACGCTGCAAAAACTATAGAAACCTACAGTCTAACAATCCCCAAACAGTGACATCCAGGCTTCAATAGGGATACATATGGAATGTTGTGAGTGTATGTAAGTGGAGCAAGTAAACTGGTCTTAAGCTGTGACCTGAAAGACGGGAGGGCCTCATCTTGGGGATGGAGTAGAAGGGAGGTGGGATAGGGTAGGATAGAGAAAAGCTTCAGCTGAAGACCTGGGTTTGCAAAGACAGAGAAGAGTACAGTGAGTACAGAAACTGGAGCTGCTGAGTGTGGCAGGAGATGTGGTAATTCAGGCCAGTAGTAGGGAAGGTGTGATGAAGAAACAGGGGACAGGAGAATGACAAGATGAGAAACAGGAGAGGTGAAAGGCATTGAAAGCCACATTAAGTAATTTGGGCTTTGGAAGAGAGCAGAAGGACAATGAAAACATATAAACAGGGGATGGACCTGGTTACATCTGCTTTTTCAGAAGTAACATGTTATGACCTACTACAAGCGTCCTTAACTTGCTCCACAGATCCAAGCATGGGCTACTGGCAGTTTGCAAGTTCTTGAAATTGGTTGCAAATATGCATGTTTGTGCATATGTGTGTGTGTGCGCGTGCGTGTGCACTTCTGGAGATAGCAACTGTAAAGTTGACTCAAATCATTAAAGATTACTATACAAGCACTTCTTTTAAGACAAAACCTTGGCTCTTAGACCCTTTCATATTCTGGCTAAAACCTTCATTTCCTGATCCCTTCCACAAAGTTCAGAATGTCACCACTTTTAATTTTTTGCCATTCCTAATATGTCTCTGAGCCTTTCCTCCTAGTACAGCTTTCTGGACTGCTCTGCTTTTCTCGTTCTATCTCCACCTCCCCAGCCCACCTTCTGCTTACAGAGCTATCCCTTTCTCAAAGCCTGGATGAAATGTTTCTACCTTCTTGAGGTATTCTCTCATATTTATTCCCTGCTGTTCTCTAGCACAAGGCCAAATCACAGTCATAGATTTCAGAAGAGCCAGCTATACTAAGAGATAGACAAATAGACCAATGTACTAGAAATAGAAAGTCCAGAGACGAACTCATACTTATGTGGAAACCAAATATACAACAGAATTTGTCTTGTAAATTGGTGGAGAAATAATGGACTGTTTTAAAAATGGTGCTAGAATAACTGGTCATCTATAAAGAGAAAAGAATGGATCCTCATTTCACATGCTTCTCAAAAATAAATTCCAAGTGAGTCAAGTCAAAGCATTAAAGATTTTAGAAGAAAAGAAAATAGGAGACCATCTGTACATATTAAAACTGAAAGATAAATTTGACTACTGTAAATGACTTTTTATCAAAAGATACCATAAAAAGAATGGAAAGATGAGCCACATATTGAGAGAACTGGCAAAGAATTAGTTTCCAGAATATGTGATGAACTCTTTCAAATGAATATAACAAGAAAAATATGTTCAATTTTGTTATTAGGCAAAATGTATTACCATCGTACACACTACAGATTGGGAAAAAATTATATAGTCTGAAAATACCAAATTACAGAAACAGTATGAACAAACAAGAATTCTTATTCTTGGAGCACCTGGGTGATGCAGTCAGTAAAGCATCTGACTCTTGGTTTCAGCTCAGGTCCTGATTTCATGGTTCATGAGATTGAGCCCCACATAGGGCTCCGCACTGACAGGGCAGAGTCTGGTTGAGATTCTCTCACTCCCTCTCTCTTTTCCCCTTCCCTGGCTTATGCAGTCTCTTGTGCTCTCTCTTTCTCTCTCCCTTTCTCTCAAAATAAATATTTTTAAAAGGATTATTATCCTTGTTTGTGAGAATTTAAATTGTTACAGCTACATTGGAAAAAGAATTTCTATAACTTAGTAAATTTGAGCATATGCCTACCTCCTTAGAGAAATTTCTGTATATGTGCACTAGCAGACATATATAAGAATATTCTTAGCAGCATTGCTTTATATTAGGAAAAATGGGAAAAAAACAAAAGTCTGTCAATAGTAGAATATATAACAAAATTGTGTTATATGAAACATAACTAATAACAGTGAATCAATAGATTATATTCATCAACATGGAATAATGTTGATAATATAATATTGAATGAAAAGGCAAGTTGCAGATGAAAGCATGCAGTACTATTCCAATTTATATAAGTGGACTAATGTTAACAATCTATATTTTAGGATTAGTAGACATGTGGTAAAAGTGTAAATAAAAGTGAGCAATTGAGTAAAATATAATTCAAGAAATTGGTTGCCTCAAGATGGGTCAGGTAGGAATTGAAGGACATGACTGGGAGGGGCAGAAAGAAGCTTTTTAACCTGGGTTGAGGAATATGGGGTTTTGTTTTATTATCATAATTTTAAAAGAACATACAGATTATATACACTCTTGTGTATGCGTATTTTCTCAATAAAAAACTTAAAAAGAGAAAAGCAATCATAAGATACATACAATGGCCCACAAAAGACATGGTTCCTTTGCTTAAGGAGATCCCAGTCTGGTTGTTTCATAATCTCTGTCCTTCTTCCTTCACAGACTAATGAGTTGTCAGGGACTCTTTTCTTTATTTTTGTTTCCTTTCTACATTATGTTACCATTTTTCTCTCTTCTTAAGCTGCATGGTTCAGTCATTCATTTCACCCTTCTATTTTTCCTAATGTAAGCACTGAAGGTGACAAATCACTCCCAATTTCTCTAGTTATCTCCCACCATTCTTAACACGCAGTATTTTGTTATCACTTACTTGTACTTTGTAATATCTAATGTGATTTCTCCTCTGACCCATGAGTTATCAAATTTAAATTTCTACAAAGCTTTTAACGTTATCTTTTGGTTAATAATTTATAACTTGCATTATGTTTCAAGAATTTTGCCTTTTTATTACAAGTTCTTTGAAGTTTTTTCAGACTTTCTTTAGGTCGAGTACATGGTTAATTGCAAGTTTTTCATATGCACTTAAAAAAATTTTTTAATGTTTATTTATTTATTTACTTAGAGACATAGTGCAAGCAAGGGAGGGACAGAGAGAGAGAGGGAGACTCAGAATCCAAAGCAGGCTCCAGGTTCTGAGCTGTCAGCATAGAGCCCGAAGCAGGGCTTGAACCCACAAACCATGACTGAGCCAAAGTCAGACGCTCAGCTGACTTAGCCACCCATGTGCCCCTCATATGTACTTCTAAAAAAAGTGCTATGTAGTGGTTGAGTTCAGTGTCTTCTATGTGCCCCCTGGTTCAATCTAGTGACCATCAATTCTTGTATAACTTTTCTTTTCTCTTTGCCTGTTTTTAATAAATTTTTGAGCGATATTTGTTAAAATACCTTACTATCACATTACCTACATGTAGACAAGTCAAACTGTTCCTTAAATATTTTCAAAGTAACATAGTAGGTGCATACAAGTTTAGATTTATATATTCCTCCTGAGATGGTATTTAATAGCAAATGGCCACTCTCTAGTAATATATTTTGCTTTAAATTAGTATTGTTGCATAAACTTTCTTTTGATTAATTTTGCCAGTTTTATCATTTTTCCATCAAGTTTTCAGTGGATCACTAGTATCAAGATATAGCTTGATTTCTTTTAAATGTTTATTTATTTATTTTGAGAAAGAGTGTGCGCAAAGCTGGGGAAGGGCAGAGAGACAGAATCCCATGGAGCCTCTGTGCTGTTAGCACAGAGCCAGATATAGGGCTCAATCCCATGAACCATAAGATCATGACCCGAACCAAAATCAAGAGTTGGATACTTAACAACTGAGCCACCCAGGCACCCCTAGCTTGATTATTTTTAATTTTACTATGTCATGATAGTTTTTGTTTTTTAATTAGAGAAATCAATCCATCTTTATTGAAGGCAACTCTTAGTATTTTGCATTAATATATTCCATACTAGTCTTCATTTTTATCTATATTGCGTCTGTTAAGTATATCCTTGTTTTCCATTATATTTATTTAAAGATATAGTTTTTTTTTTTATCTTACTCCATTTATCTTGCCTCTACACTGTAGGAAACTATGCACCTTATTACTGTTGCTTTAGTTGTTACCCTAGAAATTTTTTACTTACTGTAGAAATTAATCTAAAGTTAATCAGTATCTTTACCATCCTCACAAAGCAAATATCTGAGACTATTTTAATCTGATTACCTTTTCCCTGATACATATGCCTTTCTTGTTCAGAATTTTTGTTTTACATTGATTTTTCCAGCTTTATTGGGCTATTAGTGGCATATAATGTATGTAAATTTAAAGTGCACAGTGTGATGATTAAATGCATGTATATATTGCAAAATAATTACCACAATAAGATAATAAGTATCAGTAAGTTACCACATCTCCATCCCTTCACATAATTATGATTTGTGTGTATGTGTGTGTATAGTAATAGCATATAAGATCTACCTTCTTTAAAACTTTCAACTATATAATATAGTATTGATAATTATAGTCACTACGCTGTGCATTAGATCTCCAGATCTTATATATCTTATAGCTTAGAATTTGTAACCTTTAACCAATATCTTCCCATTTCTCCCATCCTACAGTCCCTGACAACCACCGTTCTACTCTCTATTCCTATGAGTTCAAATTGTCCACATATAATTGAGATTATGTAGTATTTTTCTCTCTCTCTCTCTCTCTCTGATTTATTTCACCTAGCATAAAGCCCTCAAGATCCATCCATGCTGTCACAAAAGGCAGGATTTCCTTCTGTTTATGGTTGAATAATATTCCATTGTATGTAAATATATATATACCACATCATTTTTTATAAGTTTATTTTTCTATTTTGAGAGAGAGAGGGAGAGAGGCAGAGACAGAGGGAGTGAGAGAATCCCAAGCAGGCTCTGCCCTGTCAGCACAGAGTCTAATGTGGGGCTCGAACTCATGAACTGTGAGATCATGACCTGAGCTGAAATCAAGAGTCAGGGACATTTAAATGACTCAGCCACCCAGGCACTCCACACCACACCTTCTTTATTCATTCATCTGTTGATAGACACAGGTTATTTCTATGTCTTCACCATTGTGAATAATGCTGCAATAAATATGGAGATGGAGATATCTCTTTGAAATAGGTGTTTTCATTTCCTTTGGGTATATACCCAGAAGTGGGATTGCAGATCGTGTGGTAGTTCTATTTTAATTTCCTGAGGAAACTTCATACTGTTTTTCACAGTAGCTGCAGCATTTTACATTTGTACCAACAGAACACAAAGGTCCCCTTTTCTCTACCTTGCCAATACTTGTTTCTTGTCCTTTTCGGTAATAGCCATTCTAACAGGTAGGAGGTGATGCATCATTGTGATTTTGATTTGCATTTCCCTGATGATTAGTGATGTCAAGCATACTTTCATGAACCTGTTGACATTTGTATGTCTGCTTTGGAAAAGTATTTAGTCAAGCCCTTTACCTTTTAATCAGATTGTTTTTGTTTTGTTTTGTTTTAATATTGAGTTATATGAGTGAATTCCTTATACATTATGGATATTAACCCTTTATTAGATAAATGGTTTGCAAATATTTACTCTTATTATGTAGGTTACCTTTGCATTTTGCTGATCATTTCTTTTGGTGTGCACAAACGTTTTAGTTTGATGTAGTCTTACTTGTTTATTTATGCTTTCGTTTTTTGGTTTTTAAGGTCATGTCCCAAAAATCTTTGCCAAAAACAATGTCAAAGAGCTTTTTATCTATATTTTCTTTGAATAGTCCTACAGTTATACATTTTACATTTAAATATTTAATCCATTTGAATTAATTTTTGTAAGTGATATAAATGAGGGTCTGATTTCATTTTTCCCCATGTGGTTATCCAGTTTTCCAATCACTATTTACTAAAGAGACCACCTTTCATTTTTTGGCTCCCTTGTCAAAAATTAGTTGAATGTATATAAGTAGGTTTATTTCTGGGCTTTCAATTCTATTCCATTGATCTATGTCTATTTTTATGCCACCATCAAACTGTTTTCACTTACACTTATTATCTATCTATCTATCTATCTATCTATTTACTGTGTGTGTGTGAAAGAGAGAGAGAGAGAGAGAGAGAGAGAGAGAGAGAGAGCACAAGCATATGGACAAGCTGGGGAAGGAAAGAGAGAAAAGGTGGGAAAGAATCCCAAGAAGGCTCTGCACTGTCAGTGCAGAGTTTGATATGGGGCTTGATCCCACAAACCTTGAGATCATGACCTGAGCCAAGATCATGACCTGAGCTGAGATCAAGATTTTGACACTTAACTGACAGAGCCACACAGTTGCCCCCCACCATATTGATTTTTTAATCTTTAATTAAAAATTTCGCCATTGTTTTATATAACCAATGCTTCTTTATATTTAACCACATGTGTATTTAAAATTTTTAAAAATATTAATGCTATTACTTCTTGTCTAGCAGACCTCTCTGCTAGAGTCATTTGACTTATTCCTTAAAGATATTCTTTGACAGTTGTTTTAGTGAAAGTGTCTTGGTTGTAAACTCAATTTGTCTTTGTCTAAAAATGTTGTCATTTTCTCCCTTTCCTAAAATGTAGCTGTAAATACTATATTATTTACTCTTAGTACTTTGGTAATAACATATAACGAATCATTGCTTTAATTGTTAACTCTTCTGTCTTTCTCTTTCTCAATTTTTAGAAGGTAATCTTTTCTCTTCGGTAATTCTTAAGATCTACTGCCTTTGGTACTCTGCAGATTCATATAAGTCTAGATATAGTTATTTTTGATTTATCTTATTGGGAATTTGTTGAACTTCCTCAATCTGGATGAGGGTCTCTCAAAAATTCTGGAATTCCTTAAAAACCTCATCCTCTTTTTCTCTACTAAATTTTACTTACTTTGCAAAAAGCTCTTCTTACTGTGTTCTTCATGCCATCTAACCAGTCTTTTCTGTTTTTCATCTCCTTTACTTTCATTCAGTTAATTTCTTCTTAACATCTAGTTCACTATTACTTTCTCCAGCAGTGTTTTTTCTTCTGTTCTGTGAACTCTCTTTGATAATGCCCTGTTTTATCATCATGCTTTCAAATCCCACTTTTATTTCTTTAAACATGTTAAATGCATATAAATTGCATTTTGTGTTTTATAATTCTAATATTTACATTATTTAGAGGCAAGATTATTTGTTTCTCTGTAGCATCTCATTCAGTTGATTATTTAATTATATATTTAGTGTTTTGTTTTTTTTTTTTTTTTTTTTTAGCGATCCCATGTTTCTTGTAACTTTATCTGTGGGAATTCATTGAGGCCTAAATTTAAAGTATATTCCTTCAGAGGAGATTTGTATTTACTTTTAGCAGGCATGTGGGGGCAGTAGTAATCTAAACCATCTGTAACTCTGGATTGGGTTTTAGGAAGCTTTATAGATACTGAAAATTCCAGACCCTAACTCAAGGGAAGATAGGCTGTGGTAGGTAATCCCTAGAAAGCTAATTTTTGTTTTTCTTTCTGCATCTTTTTATCTCTTCCTTTCTTTTTCTTTTTTCCCTACCTTTTTCCTTTCCTTTCCTCCCTTCTTCCATTCCTTTTTTGTCCCAGTCTTCCTTCTTTCCCTTCCTTTTCTTAGTTGTCTCTTTTTTTTTACTTTTCCTATTTTTTTCTTTCCCTCATGTCTCCTCCTTTCCTTTCCTTCCCTTCCTTCCATCCTTCCTGTCTCCCTCCCTCCATTCTGCCACTCTCCCTCCCTCTCTCTCTCCCTTTCTTTTCTTCTTTCTTTCTTTTCTTTCTTTCTTTCTTAGTCTTTTCTTTCTTTCTTCTCTCTTCACTGAAAGCCCAAACTAAGAAAAGCACGAATCCCCCACCAAGCCTTTTCTTCAGGACTCAGTTTTTTCTAGTTCATTCACCCTTAGGAGATCCCAACTCTAACTGGTGTGGTCTGTAAGCCAAGCTCCCACTCTGTTCAGATTTCAAACAGTTTTCCATCCTTCTATTTGCAAACAAAACAAAACAAAAACAATAACAACAACAACAACAACAACACAAACCCCTCAGCCTCTTTAGGCACCAAAGACCAACAGATATCACCAGAGCAAAAGTTAAATGTAGAACTACTTAACTCTATGCATTGTAATTTTCTTGTTGTTCTGAAATATGAGGAATTCTTGTACTTTACACCTAGAGCTTAGTTATGCATTAAAGGACTGTGTGTGTGGGGGGGGGTGTGTGTGTGTGTGTGTAGCTCTGCTTCACTACAATGCTTTTCTTTGAATATTTAGTCCACCATACCATTAAAAACAGAAATTGACAGTATCACTTCATGTCTTTATTTTCAGTGCTGAACATAGACCATAGCATATAATAGATATTTGTTGGGAACCCTGAACTCACCGGTTGAGTGAAAATTCCTTGTGAGGGTACGGCAAGTTTGCACGGTCTCTTGCCACCAGGCAGCAACCAATATCTACCCTCTTGTAACTTTCATTTCTGCTTGGGCACCAAACCTCGGAGTGCTTTGCTGATTAGTGTCAGGAGCGGCCTCTCCCCCTGCCCTGTCCCTGAGGCACCTGGTCAGGGAAAAGATGAGTAAACTAGATACACCCTAATGCAACTAAGGCAAGCAACATACAATTTTCCTCCTAGCTGAGCAGTTAACTGATAACTCACTACTTTCTAGGCCTGGACGTCGTTGCAAAAGTCACTACTGCTATAGAATGTATCATTCATCTTTGGTACTGTGAGAGCAGGCATTATGTTTCCTGGGGATCCTGTTTTTCTGGAAACTTTCTCTGAGAGCTATAAACAGCCTAATGACCCTTACTCATAAAAAACCGAGCTTTACTAAACAATGCTGTTTGCCTCATGGTTAAAGGTCACTTTTTTAGGGCTATACCTGAGGTTTTGTGTATCTTGGTCTTAAAAAATACCTGCCGTTCCTGTATGATAGCATGAGTGCCTGTAGCTACTACTAGAATTGTAACTTCTGTTCTAGAAAATTGTAAAAATTATCTATGAGAAATCATTTACTAGACACACACTGCTCTTTCTGCTCCTTGTACCTTTTACTATAAATAAAGCTAGAGAATCAGACAGAGCAGAGATGCCTGCCTGGTGATCAGAAAGAAACTCGAGGCTCTCTCACTCTCTCTTGTGCTGACACCGTCCATCCTTCAGGGAGCCCTGGACCTGCTGGAGCTGGACTCTGGCAGATATTCACCAAATATGTTTTAAGTGCATGTAAATGTTGTAGACTCAGAGCATTCACTCCAAGATCCAAGTCTCCTGATGCTTTGAAACAAATAATCTGAAACTAGTTTGAGTTACACATTCTTTGAGTTGGGAGTATCTTTAAATGCTACAGAAAGTTCTATTCTTAGCCTTCTTTTGCCTTCATCTGGCTAACTTGTGCTGGCTCTTGGGTGATCCATTTTTTCATCACCCCTTCCAGGTGTACTTTCATGAATCAACCCTACCACTATCTTCAACATTATTTGGTCCAGATATCCTACCTCTGTGTTTTCATCATACCTGATACTTATTTTGGCACACTTTTAGTTCACATTGTATCTAATTTATTGTCTAAATATTAAATTGTAAGCAATCTGAGCTCAGTTGCTGTGTCTTACTCACTTTGTGACCCTTGCACTTAGCATAGTATGTAGTTTGTAACAAGTATCAATTACTGGTTTTCCATGAATAAATGACTAATATGCCTCTTAAAATATATATTCTTGGCTCGAAATATGTTTTATTTTCAACACTCAGACCTTTATCTTTTGTATCAACTCTCTTAAAATTTATCTAACCATTGCTTTCTGGAATCAGTAATTTAAACTGCATACTCTTCTCAAACCAATTTCTGTCAGAGTTGAATTGCTTCCTTTAGCCCAAGAAGAACACTTGAGTACAAAAATATTTTAAGATTGAAAACAGTTTTATTGTTTTTGAAATGTGAAATATCATTAGCAAATGAAAGCCAGGATAACCATTACCATTAACAGTCTTACTCTAATTAGCTATTAATTATGTTTGCTATTTTATACTGTATAAAAGAATTACAACAATTTCATGATCATTATTTCATTTTCATTCAAAGCTTGAATCTTGCTAGAATCATTAAAATGTCTTCTTAATTTTTTTGCCAACGTGTAGGCATTGTGACTCGTGTTCAAAGTTGACTGCTTTGTTCATGAAATTTAGATTCCATGGAGATTGTTTACCTATCTGAAATTTCCAGTTCAGTGAAGTACCACTCGGTTGAAATTTGTAACTCTTCTCATTTTTCCCTTGAGTTATCTAAGTGTACTTTCAAAGATATTTATTTAGCATACACTATGTACAAGACACTGTGCTAGCCACTTTGGCATATACAAAGGTGAAACAAGTTGATACCACGATGAATTAGACAAGACTCCTGCCTTTAAAGACCTCATCATGTAGAAAAGTAAGAAATCAATTATTATATGGGTGTGCCTCTGTATCTACATATATAAATTCTCAGAATGTCTAGCAGTTATCAAGCTCTTACTATGCACCTAATAGTTTTACATTTTCCTAAGTTATTAATTTCATTAAATCCAAGGCTATTAATCAATACAATAAGGCATGCCATTATTGTACCACTAAGAAAGATATACTCCCTAAAAATTATAACTTGCTCATGATTGTACAATTCATTCCAAATATCAAAGATGTTAATATGTGAAAAAAAATACAGTACTTAAAATTGATGAAATATATTAACTCATTTAATTCTCTCAACAACCCTTCAAGTTAGGTAATGATGTTGTTCCCATTTTTACAAGTTAGGAAATTGATAGAGTTCAGAGATGTTAGGTAACTTGCCCAAGATCACACAGCTGGTAACTAGATGCCTTTGAATTAAGCCCACATCAGACTGATTCAAAATGCCATGCTTTTTACCTCTATACCAGAGGAGTCTTCAATTCTTCATGTTCAGGAGTTTTCAGGTGTTCAGGAGTTTTCAGACCTATGCTCCAGATAGCCCATTTAAAATTGGAGAAGAATATAAGGACCTCTATTAATTCTTTTTTTCCCCAAGTTTTTTGTTTAAATTCCAGTTAGTTAATGTACAGTGTAATATTAGTTTCAGGTTTAGAATTTAGTGATTATCACTTATATACAACACCCAATGTTCATCACAATAACTACCCTTAATAATAGCCATCACCTATTTAAACTATCCCCCTGCACTCCTCCCCTCCAGTAATCATCCATTTGTTCTCTATTGTTAAGAGTCCGTTTCTTGGTTTTCCTTTCTCTTCCCCCCCCCCACGTTTATTTGTTTTGTTGCTTAAATTCCACATATGGTGAAATCATATGGTATTTGTCTTTCTCTGACTTAGTTCACTTAGCATTAACAATCTCTCGCTCCATCAGCACTGTTGTAAATGGCAAGATTTAATTCATTTTTATGGTTGAGTAATATCATATTGTACATACCACTTCTTCTTTATCCATTCATCAGTCGATGGACATTTGGACTTTTTCCATAATTTGGCTGTTGTTGATAATATTGCTATAAACATTGGGGTGCATATTTCCCTTCAAATTAGTATTTTTGTATCCTTTGGGTAAATACCTAATAGTGTAATTGCTGGGTTATAGGGTAGTTCCATTTTTAAATTTAAAAAAAATTTTAATGTTTATTTTTGAGAGGGAGAGAGAGAGAGAGAATGGGGAAGGGACAGAGAGAAAGTAAGACATAGAATCTGAAGCAAGCTCCAAGCTCTGAGCTGTCAGCACAGAGCCCAACATGGGGTTCGAACTTAGGAACCACAAGATCATGACTTGAGCCAGTCAGACATTTAACCATATGAGCCAGCCAGGCACCCCGCAATTTTTAGCTTTTTGAGGAACCTCCATACTGTTTTCCAGTGGCTGCAACTGTTTGCATTTTCCCACCAACAGTGTAAAAGGGTTCCCTTTTCTTCATATCCTCACCAACACCTGTTGTTTCCTATGTTGTTAATTTTAGCCATTCTGACCAGTGTGAGGTGATATCTCATTGTTAGTTTTGATTTGTATTTCCCTGATGATGAATGATGTTTAGCATCTTTTCATGTGTCTATTAGACATCTGGATGTCTTCTTTGGAAAAAAATCTATGTCTTCTACCCCATTTTTAACTGAATTATTTGGGTTTTTGGTATTGAGTTTTTTAAGTTCTTTATATATTTTGGATTCTAATCCTTTGTCAGATACGTCATTTGGAAATATCTTCTTGCCTCAGGAAACATATCTAGTAAGAAGTTGCTATGGCCAGTGTCAAAGAGGTTATTGCCTGTGGTTTCCTCTAGGATTTTAATGGTTTTCTGTCTCACACTTAGCTCTTTAATCCATTTTGAATTTACTTTTGTGTATGATATAAGAAAGTGGTCCAGTTTCATTCTTTTGCATGTTTCTGTCCAGTTTTCCCAACATCGTGTGTTAAAGAGACTGTCTTTTCTCCATGATAGGAAATCCAAAAGACTCCCCCCAAAAATTGCTAGAACTGATACATGAATTCAGTAAAGTCTCAGGATACAAATTCAATATACAGAAATCTGGTGCATTTCTATACACCAATAATGAAACAACAGAAAGAGAAATCAAGTGATCAATCCCATTAAAACCTGCACCCAAAACCATAAGACCCTTAGGAATAAACCTAACCAAAGAGGTAAATGATCTCTACTCTGAAAACTATAAAACACTGAAAAAAGAAATTGAAGATGACACAAAGAAATGGAAAAACATTCCATGAGATCCATCAAAGTACTTTCTTTTTAGGTTTCATAAAAAGAGGTAATGGCACTTCTGTATAGCATTTTGAAATTCTAGCACAACATGAAGTATTGGAAGTAATCTTTGTAAGGAGCCAAAAATGACCAACCAAAAGCACGAAACTGATTATTTTATCTTAAGTAAAAACCAGTACAATCTATTTTTAAAAAGCTAATGAGTTAAGAAATAACAACTATGTATTACATTGTTTTGCCTATAAATAATTAATTCCATGAAAGAATAAGTGGTAGTTAAATGTGCTGTGGGCCAATTTCATGGTTATGGATACCAGACACTTTATCTGTGGAAATTCAGCAAAATAGAATTAGAAATGCCAAATAGAAAAGATCTCATTAAGATAATTCTTCCAGAAATGAATAAAAAATTCTGCCCCAACTGTTGACTATCTTGAGTAGTCAAAATGAGATTGACATTGCTAAAAAATCTAACATTGTTTCCCAAAATATGGTACTGGAAACACCCACATCAAAATAACCGGATCACTAGAGTGCTTGTTTAAAAGTGCAAATTTTGATCCCCATCCCAGACCCATCACTTTAGTACTCCTTTGGGTAAAGCCCAAGAATCCACATTTTAAACAAACACCTCCACTCACCAGTGATTAAAACCATGCTGGATATGAGAACCATTGCTTTAACACTTGACTCTTCCCCATGCAGTACTTTGGACTGATGGCAGAAATGAACCAATCACTAGTGATTTTTTTAAACTAAATATCAAAAGTTAAATGTTTTGGGGCACCTGGGTGGCTCAGTCAGTTAAGTGGCTGACTTCAGCTCAGGTCGTGATCTCACAGTTCATGAGTTCAATACCCACGTTGGGCTCTGTGCTGACAGCTCAGTGCCTGGAGCCTGCTTCGGGTTCTGTGTCTTCCTCTCTCTCTGCTCCTCCCCCCTCACACTTTGTCTCTCTCTGTCTCTCAAAAAATGAATAAATATTAGGAGAATTTTTTAAATAAAAAAAGAAGTTAAATGTTTCATTTTTCTAGAAGTGTATGAAACCCTGTGGAGGGACACAAAAGAAATGTGAGCCCATGTATTCAATTATATTGCAGTACTTCCATGCTAAATAAACAACTGTCAAACATTATTAAATGGAAGTAATACATGGTTGCAGAGAAAGAGAATTGAGGTTACCCTGGTAGCTGTGGGAATAGAAAGGAAGGGACAACTCCAGAAAATATTTGAAAGAAAAAAAATCAGTAGGATCAGTGGCAAATTGAACATTAATAGTAAACAGAAGGGGAAGAAATAGAATCCCTTGTGTTTTGAATTTGGATAGCAGAGAAAAGTGAGGTACTAACATGGAGATGGAAAAATGAAGCATTCTGAAAAGAATTCAGAATATGAGTGTGGAAGAAGGTGAGACTTTGGCAGCTGGCCCTTTGATTACCCCATTTATAAAGATGGTGATCTGAATTATGTTACTGAGTTTATGTATGAATGGATTTAACCAAATTGAAATCTAATTAATCATTATTTTTTTACAGCAATTGTTCAACTGTCAAGCTCTAAGAAAACTAAGTATTCCTGATAATGATCTTTCAAATCTGCCAACCACTATTGCTAGTTTAGTTAATCTTAAGGAACTCGACATCAGTAAAAATGGTAAGATTCTCATCTTATCTCTAAGTAATTTGAATTTTTAATTGAAGACATGCTTTGTTTTCTCTTAGCAAATGATATAACACTTTTTATTTGATTTTTTTGTAACTCTAAGTTAATTTTGTTGAAACATTAAATCTCAAGCTATAAATCAAAGACAGAAAACCTCTCTCCCTTGCACTTATTAATATCTCTGACTCACTCAGGACTTATTTCCCCCTGTATTCAGATATGTGATTAATCTTTTGCAGAACATTTACTATCTTTACACCATTTATTTTCCTCATAATCAGAGTAAATTTTTTTTCTACATGTTCAATGAGGCATACATATTCACTCTACTTGGAATTGAACTCCCAGTTTCCTTTACTCTGCTCCATTTTCCCACATAACACTGACCATCTTCTCAGTATTATAGAATTCACTTATTTATTATGGTTATTGCCTATCTTTTCCTGCCTCAGAATGTATATTCTGTTGTTAGACAGGAGGGATTTTTCTGTTTTGGTCTCTGGTATATCTATCTCAGATGTCTTGAGCAATAATAAGTGCTTAGTAATATTTGTTATATTTCTGGTCAAATTCACATGTGTGGTGATCTTGTTTATGTTGATGCTAATGTTGATATTCATGTTAATGACATTTTTCTTTAAATGTTTGTGGGATTTCCTGTGTTCTTATTTATTCATAAATCTTCATTTCCTTGCACATTAACTTGGCTCCTTATTTTACTAGAATAAAACAAAGATTAGTCAAAAAGGGTTATATCTAGGCACTATGAAGATATAAAACATAAACCCTCAATCATTAAACAAGTTGGTTAAACTGTGTGTGTGTGTGTGTGTGTGTGTGTGTGTGTGCGCTCGCGCACGCGCGCATATGCTTGTTGCTTTGTTTTTGTTTTGTTTTTTTCAGGCAATATGTTTGGTGCCAAAGAAACAGGCATAAACAAAACAAGTTCCTTACATTTTAGTGGATGCATTAGACATTAAACAAGTAATTATGAATGATTTAAAGAAACGATTAGTGTGAAGATACATTAGATGTGAAGGGCATGCATACTAATAGAATACATCCAGTTGGTGGAGTTAGGGAAAGTTACCCTAAGAAATGATACCTAAGCCCAGACAGGACAAATAGAAGCTGTTATTCAGTAGCTGTAATGTTTCATTTATGCTGGATGAGTAAGTTATAGAGATCCATTTTACAACATGGTGCCTATAGTTAACAATACAATATTGTGCAATTCAAAAAAAATTTTAAGAGGGTAAATCTCATATTAAATGTTCTTATCACACAAAAAATATGGGGATATAAGGAAACTCTGAGAGGTTTTGGATAAATCAATTACCTTGTTTGTGATGATGGTATCATTGTTATTTGCATATGTCCAAAGTCATCCAGTTGTATATATTAAATATGTGCAGTTCTTTGTGTATCAGTTACACTTCAATAAAGTGTTTTTTTTAAAGAGGAAAAGAAAAAATAAAGAAAAAACTAACAAGAATACGAAAAAGAAGAAGAAGAAGCTAGATAAGACTGGTTTGACGTTCTAAGTACATAGGACCAGAAAAGTCTCTTGATCACATGTAAACATAGCATACCTAAGAAACTCTGGAACATCTTGCTGTTATTATCTACTATTTACACACTATATTTCCCTTCCCTGTTTTATTTTCTTTATAGTATTTATGAGAAACTGACATACCACATATTTAAATTGTTTATGTATTGTCTAGAGTCCCATTGCCAGAATAAAATTCAGTAATGTTCCAATTTTGTTGTTCTAGTGACTGGCACTTTTTATTGCCTAAAACAGTGTGTGGCATACTATAGAAGCTCAATAAATATTATTGAATGAATTCATGAGTGAATGTTCCTTTTGGAACATGGAACACTTGTTGATAGTACCAGTGTGAATTGCTAGTGGTTTCTTCAATTCAAGTCTATGAGTCATGGAGAAATTTACAGTGTCACTAGGGAGATAGCACTAACACCTACAAATAAATATCATGAAGACTATACAATGAGGCACTTAATTATATGGCACAATGATAAATTCTTAGAGAATTAATTAAGACTATTTTATTGTTAAGGAATTATTCAATAAAGGCTATGGCTTGAGGAATTCCATGAGGCATAGCAGCACCTGAATAAAGGAGAACATTTCATTTAAAGAAAAAAGTATGCAAACTGGGACACACACATCTTTCTATACCAACCTGACTTACCCCTTAGAGGGTTTTCAGGAATACAATTCTAAAAGGGCCATCCATATGTTGACTTAGAGAGAATGGCAACTAAATTTAGACCCATTGAAAGGTGACATTAAATGTACCTTTAGTCTTTAAGAATAGATTTATAGGCCACATATTTGTGTGGATTGATATTTCCATACATATGTATATTGCTTATATACTTAAATAAATTAATACATCAAATTCTATTTTGAAATTAAAATTTCTGAGAAACATCATATAGCCAAATATAATGCATCCCTTGGTCTTTAGGCCGCTTTAGCTAAGTATTCTGAGAAAATAAATATCTATTTATTTTTTAAAGAGAATTAGAAAACAATCATCTCTAAATATAAACATGAAACTCTAAGAAATATGTTATTTTTATAATAAACTCCTAGTGGCCCTCTGCATCAAGACGTTTTTGTCGCCAGGAAGTGAATTGCAAGTTTTATGACTTCAATTCAGAAAGAACTCTGTGAGCATCCTTAGAAGTCCTTGTGAATATTATTAGGGACTTTTTGCTGTGCTTACGATCTCTATGTTCTGGAAATATTTATTCAAAAATACATGCTAGACATGGCAAAACAGTCTGCAAAGTTAGCAGTACAAAAGGTTTGAGGAACATGATGATATATCAGCCATTGCTAGAAGTTACACAAACAGTAAAAGATTTTGACACATCAATACTTTCACAAAATTGCACCTAAGAAAGCTGTCCCTGAATTCTGTGGCAGAGATCTAGACAGTTACTTAAGAAGCATAATTCATCCTTTGGGAATCTGTCAAGGGAAGAAAGACTAGATAGGAAAAAATAAGGGCAGTGTCAGCATCACCGCTGACAAGGTTGGAATCATCCCAGTGGAAGAGTTAAGGCATGAGAGAATGTAGTCTGTGTTGCTGTTTAGTTACAGACAGTAGAATGTTTAATTTGAGGCAGGGACTCACTCAAGTTCTAGTCAATCTAGGTAAAAATTTGCTTGAAATGTGCTTGAATTTGATGTGTGACCTTTTATGATGAAACTAATTCACTCAGAGGCTGAGGTTAAATCTGATCTTGATTGTCCATGTGGCCCCCAATCTTTACTTTTCATATCCATTTCTGCCACTTGAAATCACTGTTCACTATTTTCCTTCCATAATTTAAAATTACTCTTTTATATTAAAACATTAGATAAGTGAACTATTTTGTAGAGTAAACGTATCTACACATTTTGTGTGAATAGCTTTCATCTACCTCTCTAACCACAACTCCAAATGACCCATATCCCCTTGCATTTCATCCTCAGGTAATGCCAGATTGTTGTTCCCAAATGTGCCAGGCTGGTTACTCATGACACAAGGAACAATATTATTTTGTCTGCCCAAAATATTCCTTCCTCCCCATGGCTATAACTCCTCAACATGGGTTCTCATAACCTATAAGAGACATTTCAGATGTGATTTATTCTGAGACACATTCCTGACCCTTATACACAAAGAGAATTAATTGTTCATTCCTGTGTGATAACTTTATTCCTTGTATATATTTTTATTTTGACTTATCTCACTTTTTGATTTCTGTTTACCCTTATATATTTTATTATATTATGAAACTCTTGAAATCAGTCACTATCTTATTGATTTCTATATTTGGAGATACTAAAACAAAAGCCAGCATTCATTCCCAGGTGCTCAATGCATTTTGGGCAGATAAATAAGCATTATACAGAAGCATTCGTTTAACAAATATATACTTGTATGTTTATATTATATTCCATTAGGGACCTACATAGAGTAGGGTCCCCACCTTTTATCCTGGGGAACTGTTAAATGTAACTGAGTGCTGGAAAAGATGGAAAGGACACTGCAATGCATAATGAATAACTACTAAAATCAGCACTAACCTGACATATAATAATATATTTAGTATCTTTGTTCTCTGGGATAAGACTGCTTTGTGTCAAGCTTTGGTCTCTTCCTTGACCTTCAGACTGGTATAGCCAACTGCAGGCTGGACATAGCCACAATATGTTTCACCAACACCCCATACATAATGTATTTAAAACCAAACTCATCATCTACTCTAACCTGCACTGTGGGAATTTCATTGCTACATTAGGGAATCTACATTCTATTCTATGTTAATTGAAGTACTTTAAATAGGAGAATAACCTAGTCATATCTGCAATTTAGAAAGAGTGCTAATGCTACTTTGTGAAGAATGAGTTTGGTAATGGTGGTGGGAATAGTGAGAATAGGGAGACCAATTAGGAGGCTATTTAAGTAGTATAGGAAAGACAAAGGGACTAAATTAAGATTGTAACAATGGGAATGGTGAGAAGGAAACAGATAAGACACACATTTAGAAGGTAATTTGGCAAGATTTGGTGATTTAATGCATATGGGAGTTGGAGGAAATAATGGATTTTTACAATTGAATGCCTGCAAGTATTTCATTCCACATATGTTTCTGAAATTTGTCCTTAAATGATCAATGTACGTGTAACTATAACTGCTAAAACATCAATACTCCCACTGTTAATATTCTTGCCAACATTTGGGATTATTAGGTATTTTAAGTGTTGGCTAATCAGATGAATATATAAGAGTAGGTTGATCATTTATATTTCCATAATACCAGTGAAGTGGGCATTTTTAATTTATTTTTATTGGCAAGTGTAGATTCTTTCTTTACAAATTGTCTTTTTGGCCCATTTTCATTTTGGCCCATTTTATTTCTTTTATTGTTTGTCTGTTAGGTTCTTGGTGATTCAAAAGATCTATTTACTGTGAACACTTGTTCCTTGTTGGTTAAATGAGTTACAAATATCATCTCCCTACTTGTGGCTTGTCTTTTCACTTTGCTTAGGATGCCATTTGTCAAGGATAAGTTGCCAATTTCAATGTAATAAAATTTGTCACTCTTCCCTTATAGTCTGTATATTTAAGGCTTATTTAAGAACTTCTTTCATACCTTAATATCATAAATATATTTCTCTATATTTTCTTCCAAAGTTATTAGTTTTTCTTTTCTCATTTAAGCCCTTAATTCATTTGCAATTTAATTTCCTGTGCTATTTATAATCAAAATTTATTTTTTCCATATGAGTAGATGATTAATTGGTCCAGCAACATTTATTAAATATTCCCTTGTTTCCTCATTAATTTTTAATTCTACTTCTTTTACATACAAAAGACATTTTTCCAAACTCTTTCCTGCCCTGTTGGCCCATTTGCCTGTTTCTGTGCCAATATCACATTTTTTCTGATCACTATAACTTAATATTCATTTTAATATCTGATAATCCAAGACCTAATTTTTTCTTTTTCAAGAGTGTCTTGTGGGGCACCTGGGTGGCTCAGTCAGTTAAGCATCTGACTTCAGCTCAGGTCGTGATTTCACAGTTTGTGGGCTCAAGCCCCCTGTCTCGCTCTGTGCTGACAGCTCAGAGCCTGGAGCCTGCTTCAGATTCTGTGTCTCCCTCTCACTCTGCCTATCCCCCACTCATGCTCTGTTTCTCTCTGTCTCAATAATAAATAAACATAAAGAAAAATTATTTTTAAAAAAAGTGTCTTGCTATTCTTGGTATTCAACTCTTCCATAGGAATTTTAGTTTTACCTCCTTGAAATTTGTAAACAATTTATTGGCATTTTTAATTGGCTTGTCTTAAAGATTAATTTGGGAAGAATTGATATGTTTGTGACAGTAACTATTGTAATCTATGAACATATTATGTAGCTTTAGCTTTATTTAGGTTTTATTTTGTGTCTTTCAATAAGGTTTTGTGATTCCCTTCAAGAGATACTTGCACATATTTTTTTCAGAGTTATCTCTAAGCAGTTTAAGTTGCCAGTTTTATATTTTATTCGTTTTTTAAAAGTGCTTTTTACAATTTTAGTTGATGTTATATGGAAACATTATTAGTTTTCATATCTTGATCCTACATTCAGCCATGGTGCTGAATTATAAGTTCCCATATATAACCACTAGATTCTTTTGAATTTTTATGTATAAAATTATATTATCTGCCTGTGACAGTTTTTTCTTTTCCATCCTTATACCTTTATATATTTTGAGTTATTTTTTAATAAGTTATAATATCCAAGGAAATCACCTATTCCATCATTTAGATACTCGATTTTATTGTCAGATATCACCCATAAGCTTCTCTTATGCATTTTATAAATCTCTACCATGTCAGTGGTCATTTCTTCCTTTGTATTTCTAATATTGTTTGCTCATGGCATCTGTCTTTTACTTTTTTTCATCATCCATGCTGCCAGAGGTTTTTCTACTTTACTAATCTTTCAAATAATACTCTTTGGCTTGTTAGTGTCTCTATTGGTTGGCTTGTTTATTTTCCATCATTAATGTTTACTTTTCAACCTCCTACTGCATCAATGTTTATCATCCTCCTCCTTTCTTAGGGTTTATTCAGTTGTTTTCAGTATTCTAACATATTTGAGACATTTTTAGTCATAACATTATTTTTATTGAACTATATTGCAGACTACATGGTCTGAATGATACTGATTTCTTGTTATTTATTGACTTTTACATTGTGGCCAAGTGTATTGTCAATTTTTTAAGTATTTATTTTTGTTTGTAATAAAAAATACATATTCTCTGGTTATCAAGTACCCAGTAAGCATCTACTAATAATTTAATATATAATTATATAAAATTACATATATATGTATATAAAGACACAGAGAGGGGAGAGAGACAAGTAAATAAACATTCATGCTGCATTTAAATCACCCTTCCTCTCTTGTCTTTCTGTTACCAAAACTACATGTAACAATCCATGGGTAAATGCATCACTTTCCATGCCAGTGGATCTTTTGTCACTTATTCATTAGATCTTGATTCAGTAGTAAAATAAAAATCCTATGTCTATCAGAGATAAATGCATTTTATGATATTTTGATCTCTGAATAAGTAGTCTATGCGTGTTTGTAGAGCTGATACATGGTCATAATGGAGTAAATTGTTTTATATGATAAAGCAAGGCAATGAATGATAAGGTTTAATTAGGCAATGGTTCAGTTTTAAGTCTGATTGTTGATTTGTCATAGCTTCAGAGAGACTGATACTATAATTTAAGGACTTTAATGAAAATGAATTAACTTGAAAACCCTTCCTAATTCTGCAGCAATTAAGTGATTTTTCTCCCATCCTCTAAAACTTATTTCTATGCAAGAACAGATTTGAACAGTATCATAGTGGACAAAATCACTATTGTTAGTTAAAATGAAAAGCAATCAGACTTGAAGGCATTATTATGTGTTTTACTAACTTGCCAATTATTCCACCCTTTCCCCCAAATGCATGCAAAACACTGAAGACAAATAATATCCTCAACTTTTAATAAGAGTGAGTTTCTCTCAAACACACTAGAAAAAGAAGAAATGAATAACCAATTAAATGATAAAAATCTTTAAAAATTTTTGAACATAAGAGAAAGAGACTCTAGAAGTATGTATATAAATTAGGGAAGGCTATTTTGGGATGCCTTATTATGAGCTGGGGAGAAAAATGTTACCATGCAGTTGTTTTCAATTAACAATAAATATGCTTTTTGGTGTTTGGCAAATCATTAGACCATTTGTTTAGAGTAAAGCTTATTATTTTGCCCTATTAAATGGCTCGCTCACAACACTCTTAATGTGTTATTCATCTGAAAATCACTAGCACTTCCCTTACTGTAAGACAGCCTTTCCTTTCTACAGAGCCCACTTCTACCCAAGATTACAATGTTAAAATAAACTGAGGATTGACTCCCTGTATTTCCATTAAAGAATATGATGGCAACAAATATCAGGCCTGTGTCCTTGTCACCTTCTCAGCCTAATGCCAGGACTTTTAATTTTTTCTGATGTCTTCATCAGGAAATAAAATCAACAAGCAATGCTTATGTGTATCATCAGGACTTCCTTCCTGGGATATGGAGTTTACAATCTGTAGTATAATATATATTTTAAAAACAGAACTGCCCTCCCCCTCTCATCGTTCTGAGGTCTGTTCTGTCACCTAAACTGATAACTTTTCCTTGAATGACAGCAGATCCTTTTCTGAGTTGAGTGATTAACCTGTCTTCTGTGTCTCTGTAAATCCTGGAAATTTTTAAGAGAACAAAATTGAATTGAAGTGATAATGAAGCATGTGAGCCCTCTCTCTACTACTGTGACTCCTTCCCAGCATCAGTATAAATTCCTTGAGAACAATAACTGCTGCACCATACACTGTTTCTTTATTCTCAGTGGCTGCCATCAATGTGCAGGCAGTAAGTGCTCAATTAAGTGGTTGATTGATAATGAAGGAAAAATTCATCGATCGAATATGAAGTTACATTATGAAACATTTCATTTCACTGTTATGAATGTTTGTTTTTCAAAGTGCTTGTTTTTGAAATATAGTAAGTAAGAGAGGAAATCAGGTATCACTCTTTAACTCATTTTATCTATGTCAGATTTATTCCTCTGTGAATCAATTCATTTTTGATCAAGGTCACAAAGACTTCTCAAAATTTTTGCCAGGCATGTCCCTAAGGCAGAATCAGTTGCATGACTGTCTCGAATTATTGATTAACTTACCTGCATTTGGTTTTTCTCTTTATAATACAACCAAAATAGACATGGACATAGATAATCATAAAGCAGACTTTTTGATTATCCTTGCCTATGTTCCTACTCAGTTCTCGATTCTCTTCACTAGTGGTTAGAGGTAAAGAAAACCCTTCCTGTCTGTTTATTCTTCTTGTTTTTTTTCTCTCTCCTTCTTTTAAGGTGTAACTGACCTATACAGTTTCTCACAAATTTACTAACCTAATTCCTGAATGCTTTTGCTTTCTTATGCAGTAGATTGCTCCCTCTGAAATTTCCCTATAATCATCGCTTCCTACTCAATGGAGTATTGCCTCATTTACCAAATATCTTTGGGGAATTAGGGTGTATACACAAACTAATTTTCCGAAATAAAATTATAATTTATCCTTCCATATATCAAAATATTTAATTTTAATCATTCTGGTTGGAAATTGTTCCAAGGATGTTTCATATTGCATGATCTTCTTTAAATTGGTGTAATTGATGCAATTTAAATATTCCAGGTTGATTTGAGTTCATCATGGGTTGTCTTACTGAACTTTTATTTTTAATACGTGTAGCTGCTTGCCTCTAAACAAGATAAGAATGATAGACTTGAATAGTTCTGTTATTAATTTTATACTTTTTCCCATCATCCCTTCTATTATCAGACTATCAGTTATAATTTATTCATAATGACATCCTTTCCTATTTGTTCCTTCTAATAACTGTCAGTTGAATGGTATATAAGGAATACAAACATTATGAACTAGATTTATAGCACTGGTTGCAGATATGTTAAATTCAGAGATAAGGAACCTTATTCCTGAGCACTATACTTAAAGTTTCAGAAAGTTGATACCAGCTGAAATTTAACTGAAGATAATTATAGAACAAATGCAGTTTATGGTGCACCATGTAAGAATGCTACATAGTCAATCATGAATGTGCACTGAACTCAGAGTTCCAGAAAGTTGAGCTTGTTTGTATTTGACCTAGAGAGTATGTATGAAACAAATGCAATATATGGTGCTTTGTTATAAATGCTACATTACCTGTCTTGGGTAGCTAAGATGTATACCCCAAAGTAGTTTAAACCCTAGATTTGATGGAGGCAGCTTAACATAGATAAAATTCGATAGTATTTGAAATAAGGTTGGCCCAGCTTCAAATCCTGGCTACATCCAAGCCTCAGTTTCTTCATTAGTTAAATGAGAATAATAAACCACTTTATAAAATTGTTATAAATATGAAATAAAGCAAGGTTCTTATAACATGTCCTCAAAAAATTCCATTTTTATATGCTCCTAAATCTAATCCAATTTGTTAGGTATATAAATAGCCTGCCTGCCTTCTCAAAATTGAAAAAAAAGCGATTATAAAAATCACAAAATATCAGATAAAAATATTAAATCTCATAAATTTATTTTCTTCTTTTATTTTATACAAGATATAACATTAAAGTTTTTGTCTTTTATCAGCATATGGTATTTATATCACATAGTGAACATTTTAGAATGATGATATCTGTGAAATTCAGAAAACAAGCTTTTCAACATGCACTATCCACAACTATTATCATGTGTACTGATTCATACAAAAATTTATAAGCAATAAATGTAATTTTTTAATTAAAGAGTATCTTCTTTAAAAAAAAGTTTATTTTATTTTGAGAGAAAGAGAGAGAGAATGAGCAAGTGTGATCAGGGCAGAGAGAGGCAGAGAATCTCAAGCAGGCTCAACACTGTCAACGCAGACTCCAATGTGGGGCTCTATCTCACAAACCATGAGATCATGACCTGAACCAAAATCAAGAGTCAGATGCTTAACTGACTGAGCTACCCAGGCACCCCAGTAACAAACATAAATTTTAATGCATTAGAGAATACTAAATTATTCAAAATTTAGTATTTGTAGGAAGTCTTTTATTTTATGTTTTTTCTAAATATTTATCTCAGAGCGACTGACAAAGCATGAGCCATGAGCAGGGGTGGGAGGGTATGGAGAGAGAGGGAGACACAGAACTCAAAGCAGGCTCCAGGCTCTGACCTGTTGCACAGAGCCCAATGCAAGGCTCAAACTCATAAACCACAATATCATGACCTTAGTTAAAGCCAGATGCTTAACCAACTGAGCCACCCAGGTGCCCCTATTTTATATTTGAATAGAAACATATACTTTATAATCTAAACCCTCTGACTAAAATCAAGCTTCTTTCCATATTTGTAAAGTATTTTAGTTCATTGCTTCAAGGTATTGATGTGAAAATATAATTAGATCCGATTTAATAAACACTGAGTTTTCATTGTTTTCCTAGGTCTGATCTAGGCACTGTCAGGAATATTAAGAAATTCATGTCAATTAATGAATCTCACTCTCTAACTCCACCCTCCTATTTTTCCAGATGATTTACTCTTATAGAGCTCCAAACATCATTTACCCCTATCAAAACCATCAATCTATTAATATTCTGACATATCCTTCCTATCCAAACTTTCCTTTTTTGTTCATTTCTTTTCTTTTTCCCTCTTTATCTGGCTTAGATTATGTGGTCACTCGTCAAATGAAACCCTTGACACCCTTTTTCCTTCTATAACACTGTGCTGGCTGAGTAAAATTACAAACTTGGTTGAACCCAGCTCTCTACCTGTTGCTAAAGGATCTGGAAAAAACACTCAATCACACTGAGTGATATCACTTTAATTCATGATCGAAAATCTGAAATGCAGCCTTAACACTTCTCCAAAGTCATATTTTACTTCCTTAATCCATTGCCTTTCCTCTTATGGTGATTATTTCATTTGTTTTCCTCTGTCTTCAAACTCCCACACCTTCTCTCCTATCTTTGTGGCTACTGATTCTACTCCACTGAGAAAACTAAAGCTCTCAGATGATAACTTCCTCAGACACTACCATCATATCTACCCATCTACAAGCATCTGCGCTCATATTCTCTGATTCCTGCCCATTAGTACAGATGAACTATTCCTGTTCCTCTCTAAAGCCAGTCGCTTCACTGAATAACCAGCCTCTCTTGCCTACCCATGGATATCACTCCAACAATGCTCCTTGCTTTCTATTACTTAATCAAGGTTTTCTCTGCTTGTTTACTCTAATCAGTATATGCACATCCTGTTATTTTTTCCATTCTAAACAAAACTTCTTAGCTCCTCTTTCCTGAATGACCCCTTCCCCTTGCAGCAGAACTCTAGGTGGTGTTGTCTGTATTCTCTATCTACAATTTCTTTCCTCTCATCCTCTCTCGAATGACTCTCATCTTCAAGCCCACTACTCCAACAACAACATCATTCCAGGCAAGGTCGCCCTGATTTCTACAAGCAGTTTTTGGTCATCACTTCACTTGACCTATCAGCGTCATTTCAAACAACTGAGCACTTCTTCCTACTTGATACATTTACTTTATTTGGCTTTTAGAAGTCACTATTCACTAATTTTCTGTCCCATCTGTTGGATTGATCTTGTTCAGTCTCCTATGTTGATTCTTCTTCTTCTCCCTATTCTCATTTTGAAGTCCTTCATGTTCAGCTCTTGGTCCTCTTTTCTTCATTATCTCACTCACATCATTGGTGTTCACATTTTGTCTCATGTTTTAAATACTATCTATATAATCATAAATCTCCAGTTTTTTGACCTACAGTCTAGATCTCTCTCCTAAACCCTAGATTTGTAAAAATCACCTACCTGACATCTCCTCTTAGAAGTCTAAACAGACATCTCAAATTATACATGTCCAAAAAGGGAACTATTTATCTTCTCTTCAAAACTGATTCACATATTGCTTTTTCTTATCTAAGTTAAAGGCAACCCCTTCATTCAAGTTGCTTGGGGCAAAAAAGCCTAGAGTCATCCTTGATTCCCTTTGTTTTTCCGTAGTCAAGATCTAATCTATCAGGAAATCCTAATGTTCTTACATTCAAAATACATTCAGACTCCATTCATATCTCTCTCCTTCCACTGCTCTCATCCAAAAGTAGACCACCATCAACTCTTTTCATGTTTTGCCATGCCAGCCTCCAGTTGTCCTCCCTCTTACAAAGGCCACTTTACTCAAGAACCAAAGTGATCCTCTTAAATTATAAATCATACCATAGTACACTTATGTCCATACTTCAACGTCACTTTATTTCATTCAGAGTGAAAACCAAAGTCTTTGCAATGGCTTGAGGAGCCCCATATGAGTTGACACCCTCATCCGACCGCCCCCACACACACCTCTTACCCCTCTGACTTACTTTTTTGCTACTTTAATCTTCCTTGCTGTGTTTTAACCACTCTGCACTCCTTACTATTTCTAGAATACACCAGGCATACTTAGGCCTTATAGAATTTTCACTATTTATTCCCTGTGTCTGAAATGCTCTTGCTTTCCACCCTCAGACATCCAGACATATGTGTCTCTATCTCTCTCACCTTCAAGTCCTTGCTCAAATGCCATCTTCCCAATCAATGAGGCTTACCCTAATTACTCTTGTTAACTTGGACATTCCCAGGCATTTCTGATCCTTTTTCATTCTGCTCTAATTATCTTTTCCCATAGCATTTCTCATTGCTAAGATACTATATAATTTTATACATTTATATTTATATTAATTATCTCTGTATTATTGTACAACTTTCTCTGCTAGAATATAAGCTCCATAAAAGAAGAGAATGTGTCCATCTGTTTCATGCTGTATCCCCAATATATTTTTTTAAATTTTTAATGTTTATTTTTGAGAGAGAGAGACAGAGTATGAGTGGGGGAGGGGCAGAGAGAGAGGGAGACACAGAATCTGAAGCAGGCTCCAGGCTCTGAGCTGTTGGCACAGAGCCCGATGTGGGGCTCAAACTCATGAACCATGAGATCATGATGAGCTGAAGTTGGATGCTTAACTGGCTGAGCCACCCAGGTGCTCCTCTATCCCCAATATTAATTACAGTTCCTAACAGAATAGTTACTCAAATATTTGTCTAATATATGAAATGACCCTTTTCTCTCAGGGACCTTATTATTATGGTTAACAATTCAAATATCAGAGAACCATATGCAATAAGATGGTAAAGCAGTGAATCCTCAACTTATAAGCAAGTAGCATGTTTCATAATTTTTTGAGCCATTATTTCATTTCAGACATTATATAATCTAAAATTATAGGCATTAAAAAGAGACAGTTACATGTACTAAAATAGTTGAATACATTTTCATGCAGATGATAGACTTTAAATGTATTTATATGGATGATATGTAGACTGAAGATTTAGATGAGAAAGTGGATGAGGACAGGTAAAAATTATAACACATTAAATAAATATATTCAGAAAGTAAGATTTAAAGACAGTTTCTATGTTATGTAAATGTCTTACACTCAGGTTTTCCTTTCATTTATGATCATAAGGATCAATGTTGCTCTTACTCTTGTTAGGCTCTATGTTTGATAATGACAAAATTGTTTGCTACATTTAGACTCTATACTTATCTATTGCATGGGGAAAAACATTTGTTTTCGTACTTTATTACCAACTTAAAACCAACTTAAAACCTAACCCAAGATTTTAAAGACACTTTAGTTTTGAAATTTATTTTGACACCAATCATCTTTTTTATAATTAAATAAAGTTGAAAACTATGTTATTTACAGGTTTAAGATCATTGTCAAGACTTAGTTGTCTGCATTAGTCCTCGATAAGATAGTCCAAACAAAAACAATTAACCAGATACGTACTAAACCTAAATTTAGCCATGACTTTTCTTTTTTTTTTTTTATAGTTTATTGTCAAGTTGGTTTCCATATAACACCCAGTGCTCATCCCCACAAGTGCCCTCCTCCATGCCCATCAACCTTCTTCCTCTCTCCCCCACCCCCATCAGCCCTCAGTTTGTTCTCAGTATTCAGGAGTCTCTCATGGTTTGCCTCCCTCCCTCTCCCCAACTATTTTCCCCCTTCCCCTCCCCCATGGTCCTCTGTTAAGTTTCTCATGTTCCACTTATGAGTGAAAATATATGGTATCTGTCCTTCTTTGCCTGACTTACTTCACTTAGCATGACACCCTCGAGTTCCATCCACGTTGCCACAAATCACCAGATTTCATTCTTTCTCATTGCCATGTAGTATTCCGTTGTATATATAAACCACATCTTGATCCATTCATCAGTTGATGGAAATTTAGGGTCTTTCCATAAGTTTAGCCATGACTTTTCATTTTCTCTCATCCTAAGTAGGAAAGATCCATATTTGATTGATTTCAGAATTCTCCCCTTTCCCTTCTTCTGCACACCTCTGGAAGAATGGCTGAGATGGAAGCAGAAGGAAAAAGAACAAGAATGAATAACCCACAAAGTACATAAGTTCCTGAATAAGTATGAAAATTGAGCAGGAGTTTTTTCAACCTATTTTTTTAAAGGAAGGGCCAAAAATAAAACCCAATTAATTAACCAGATAAGGAAGTCAATTATATCTTTTCTACTTCAAGGTATTAATATTCTGTTAATGCAATTTTCTTAATTCCATTACATTCAAGTTTTGTTTCTGTTTTAAGTTCAGAATGCAGAAATGTAGTTTTTCATTTGACAGTATTTCTATGAACATATTCAAAAGAGATTTTGTGATATAGTTACTGAAGTGAACATATTGGGAAAATATTACCATAGTGTCCTAATTCAGAAGGTAAACCTTTATTGATGTCATTGACGATTTGTGAATAGACAATAAACCATTTTTAAAACTAAATATGTAATTTTGACTACATTTTGCCATGTAATTATTTTAGAGTGCAGTTCTTATTGGCTTCAGCCTAAGTTTGAATCTACTCTAAACATAATGAGCTTGAATCTCCAGGGATCCCAAAAGTGAACTCTTTATGCCCTTAGAAGAGAGTTGTTTATGGGCCTGTGTTAGAAAGTTTATATGTTGTCTCAGCTGAAAAACAGGGAGTGGAACTTGAATTGTAATGGCCTACAAATGTTTGGGCCCACTTCCTATAGTAATCACAAATGAAAAGGGTTGAAAGGGTTGAAATATTTATATATACACACACACACACATATATACATACATATATATACACATATATGTACATATATATGTATGTATATAGTTAAAGTGGAGGATATGTATCCCTCTATTTCTGGATGAATATATATGAAAATCAAAACAAATGTGGTAGAAAATGTGTGTATATGTGTATGTGTGTGTGTGTGTGTGTGTGTGAGAGAGAGAGAGAAAGAGAGAGAGAGAGAGAGAGAGAGAGAGAGAGTGTGTCTATCTATCTATCTATCATCTATCTATGGAAAACAAATATAACCCTTCTTATAAATTGAAAACACTGTATTTCAGAGGACCAGACAGATCAAAGACTGGTTGATAAAGGTGTGGATTCTATAATCAAATCTAATGTAATTTTAATAAGTAACATAATGAAGTAAAAAGGAATAAAAGATATAGTGTTAAAAATTGAATTAAATCCTAACTTATACATTCTTATCTGTAAATACCCATTAAGTACTTAAATAAGTCACCGAATCTTTGTGAATGTACGGTTCTTCGTCCATAAAATGAAAATAATATTGCTTAATATATCTTCCCCATAAGATTATTAAGAGAATTAAATTATTTTACACAGTGGCATTAAGAAGAGTAAGTCATCTTACCTCTTATTAATATATGAATTCTATCTAGTGCCAGACATGATACTAATTTCTTTACCTTCCTACCATCTAATACTCAGATCGATACTCTAATTAGATAAGAAATGAATAACTGATGCTCAATATTATATAAAATAATAGCTAGTTATGTGACAGCACTGAGATTCAGTTACGCTTCCAATCTGTGCTTTTAACTCTTTGATAAACTACCTCTTCATGTTTAGATTGAACTATGAGCAAAAGATATGCTCTAGAACTTAAACTCTAGGGCCCATATATTAGGATATATGGTAAAGTTCCCCGTGGAAATCTTTAAACATTTATCTTAGATACTATATTGATTAAGTATTGGGATATTCTTTCAGCACACTAATTTCTACTTATTTGCTGTGTTCTTTTAGGTGGATAAATTTTACAAATGTGTTACCTCAGGCCAGCTTATTTTGATATTTCGTTCCTTTGTTGACTGTCACAGTATTCTTCCATTTACTGTTGACCCTTGAACAACACATGGGTTGGGCACCAATCCCCCACACAGTTGAAAATCCACATATAACTTTTTACTCTCCCAAAACTTAACTACTAACAGCATAGTGTTGACCAGAAGCCTTATCAAATACACACAGCCAATCAACACATATTTTGTATATCAAATGTATTATGTACTGTATTCTTACAACCACATACACTAGAGAAAATAAAATGTTAAGAAATTCATAAGGAAGAGAGAATACATTTACAGTACTGCATGCATTTATTGAAAAATAATCCACATTGAAGTGGACCCATGTAGTTCAAACCTATGTTGGTCAAGGGTCAACTGTATTTTTTTATTTTAATAATTAATTTAATTAGCAAATAGTGCAACAATGATTTCAGGAGTAGATTCGTTTCTGCCCCTTACCCATTTAGCCCATTCCCCCCCTCCCACAACCCCTTCAGCAACCCTCTGTTTGTTCTCCATATTTAAGAGTCTCATGTTTTGTCCCCCTCCCTGTTTTTATATTATTTTTGATTCCCTTCCCTTATATTAATCTGTTTTGTATCTTAACGTCCTCTTATGAGTGAAGTCATATGATCTTTTTCTTTCTCTGACTGACTAATTTCACTTAGCTTAATACCCTCTAGTTCCATCCACATAGTTGCAAATGGCAATATTTCATTCTTTTGATTGCCAAGTAATACTCCATTGTGTCTATATAGTACATATTCCTAATCCATTTTTCCATCAATGGACATTTGGGCTCTTTCCATAGTTTGGCTATTGTTGATAGTTCTGCTATAAACACTGGGGTGCATGTGCCCCTTCAAAACAGCTTATCTATATCCCTTTGATAAATACCTGTTACTGCAATTGCTGGGTCATAGGGTAGTTCTATTTTTAATTTTTTGAGGAACTTCCATACTGTTTTCCAGAGTGGCTGCACCAGAGATTGCATTCCCACCACCAGTGCAAAAATGATCCTCTTTCTCCATATCCTCACCAACATCTGTTGTTGCCTGAGTTGTTAATGTTAGCCATTCTGACAGGTGTGAGGTGGTATCTCATTGTGGTTTTGATTCGTATTTCCCTGATAGTGAGTGATGTTGAGCATTTTTTCATGTGTCAGTTGGCCATCTGGATGTCTTCTTTGGAGAAGCGTCTATTCATGTCTTTTGCCCATTTCTTCACTGGATTATTTGTGTTTTGGGTGCTGAGTTTGATAAGTTCTTTATAGATTTTGGATACTAACCCTTTATCTGATATGTCGTTTGCAAATATCTTCTCCCATTCCATCGGTTGCCTATTAGTTTTGCTGATTGTTTCCTTTGGTGTGCAGAAGCTTTTTATTTTGATGAGGTCCCAATAGTTCACTTTTGCTTTTGTTTCCCTTGCCTCTGTAGATAGGTTGAGTCAGAAATTGCTGCGGCCAAGGTCAAAGAGGTTTTTGCCTGCTTTCTCCTCTAGGATTTGGTTGGCTTCCTGTCTTAAGTTTAGATCTTTCATCCATTTTGAGTTTATTTTTGTGTATGATGTGAGAAAGTAGCCCAGGTTCATTTTTCTGCATGTCGCTGTCTAGTGTTCCCAGCACCATTTGCTGAAGAGACTGTCTTTATTCCATTGGATATTCTTTCCTGCTTTGTCAAAGAGGAGTTGGCCATATGTTTGTGGGTTCATTTCTGGGTTCTTTATTCTGTTCCATTGATCTGAATGTCTGTTCTTGTGCCAGAACCATACTGTCTTGATGATTACAGCTTTGTAATACAGCTTGAAGTCTGTGATTGTGATGCCTCCAGCTTTGGTTTTGTTTTTCAAGATTGCTTTGGCTGTTCAGGGTCTTTTGTGGTTCCATAGGAATTTTAGGATTGTTTGTTCTAGGGCTGAGAAGAATGATGGTGTTATTTTGATAGGTATTGCATTGAATATGTAGATTGGTTTGGATGGTATTGACATTTTAACAATATTTGTTCTTCCTATCCAGGAGCATGGAATATTTTTCCATTTTTTTGTGTCTTCGTCAATTTCTTTCATAAGCTTTCTATAGTTTTCAGTGTATAGATTTTTCACCTCTTCGGTTAGATTTATTCTTACGTATTTTATGGGTTTTGGTGGAGTTGTAAATGGGATCGATTCCTTGATTTCTCTTTCATTGCTTCATTATTGGTATATAGGAATGCAACCTATTTCTGTGCATTAATGGATCAATTCTAGCAATTTTTTGGTGGAATCTTCTTGGGTTTTCCATATAGAGTATCATGTCATCTGTGAAGAATGAAAGTTTGACCTCCTCCTGGCCAGTTTGGATGCCTTTTATTTCTTTGTGTTGTCTGATTGCTGAGGCTAAGACTTCCAATACCTTGTTGAATAACAACAGTGAGAGTGGACATCCCTCTCTTGTTCCTGACCTTAGACTTCCAATACCATGTTGAATAACAGCAGCGAGAGTGGACATTCCTGTCTTGTTCCTGACCTTAGCTTTTCCCCATTGAGGATGATATTAACAGTTGGTCTTTCATATATGGCTTTTATAATCTTGAGGTATGATCCTTCTATCCCTACTTTCTTGAGGGTTTTTATCAAGAAAGGATGCTGTATTTTCTCAAATGCTTTCTCTGCATCTATTGAGAGGATCATGTGGTTGTTTTTGTTTGTTTGTTTAACTTTATACTTTATTGTCAGGTTGGTTTCCATATGACACCCAGTGCTCTTCCCTTCAAGTGACCTCCACCAAGACCATCACCCCCCTTTACCTTTCCACCTTCCCCTTCCCCCTCAGTTTGTTTTCAGTATTCAAGAGTCTCTCGTGTTTTGTCTCCCTCCCTCTCCCTAACGCTTTTTCCTCCTTCCCCTCCCCATGGTCCTCTGTTGGGTTTCTCCTGTTAGACCTATGAGTGCAAACATATGGTATCTGTCCTTCTCCACCTGACTTATTTCGCTGAGCATGACACCCTCGAGGTCCATCCACTTTGCTACGAATGGCCAGATTTCATTCTTTCTCATGGCCATGTAGTATTCCATTGTATAGATGAACCACATCTTCCTAATCCATTCATCAGTTGATGGACATTTAGGCTCTTTCCATGATTTGGCTATTGTTGAAAGTGCCGCTACGAACATTGAGGTACAAGTGCCCCTATGCATAAGCACTTCTGTATCCCTTGGGTAAACCCCAGCAGTGCTATTGCTGGGTCATAGAGGAGTTTTATTGATAGTTTTTTGAGGAACCTCCACACTGTTTTCCAGAGCGGCTGTACCAGTTTACATTCCCACCAACAGTGTAGGAGGGTACCCATTTCTCCACATCCTCGCCAGCATCTATAGTCTCCCGATTTGTTCATTTTAGCCACTCTGACTGGCATGAGGTGATATTTCAGTGTGGTTTTGATTTGTATTTCCCTGATGATGAGTGATGCTGAGCATCGTTTCATGTGTTTGTTGGCCATCTGGATGTCCTCTTTGGAGAAGTGTCTCTTCATGTCTTCTGCCCATTTCTTCACTGGATTGTTTGTTTTTCGGGTGTGGAGTTTGGTGAGTACTTTGTAGATTGTGG
>CM053570.1:46406836-46437063 GCA_028646485.1 Cryptoprocta ferox | reverse complement strand
GCAAATCCAAGTTTTATCCCTTCAGTCCTTCTCAGTTCAATCCATACGGGCGTGTGCGGATTACAGAGCTCCCTGCTTCTCCGCCATCTTGTCCCTCTCTCTGATTTATTTAAAGGTTTTTTTACACATGTGCAAGGTGTGAGGGTCCTATTCTGTGGTTTTTTTGTTTGTTTGCTTGCTTACTTGTTAGATTCTTTGCATATGGATATCCAATTGTTCCATTATCATTTGTGGAAAAAATTATCCTTTCTCCATAAAATTACCGAGTACCATTTTCTATACATCAACAGACCATATGTGTTTGGTTCCATTTATGAATTCAATATTTTGTGCATTAACCTATATGCCTGTTCTTACATCAATTTCATACTGTTTTAGTTACTATAACTTTATGGCAATTCATACAATCAAGGGATGTGAATTCTTCAACCGTGTCTCCTTTATCAAAATTACTTGGGTTATCTATACCTTTTGATTTTCCAGGTAAATTTTATAATCAGCTTGCCAATTTCTACAAAAATATAAAATCCTTCTGGAATTTTAATAGAGATTACATTGAATCAGTAAATCCATTTGGGCAGAGCTAGCATCTCAAATATATTGGATATTCCTGAGAAAACTTATTTAGGTCTTTATAGATTTATAGTTACCTAGATCTTTTAAAATTTCTTTTATCAATGGTTTGTAGATTTCAGCATACAAATCTTGTATATGTTTCATTTATCTAACTCCCAGTATTTCATGGTGTTTGTGCAATTGCAAAAGATTGTTCCGTTACTCAGTTGTTTATTGTTAGTATATAGAAATATAATCAGTTTTTCTTTATGGATCTTCTCTCCTGCAACCTTACTAAATTCACTTATTCTAGTAGATATTTTGTAGATTTGTGGTGGTTTCCTTTGTAGACTGTCATGTTGCCTGTGAATGTAGACAGGGTTTTTTTCCCCCATCATTTTCAGTCTCTGTGCTATTTATTTATTTATTTATTTTTCTCACCTTATTGTCCTGGATAGGACATCCTATACAATGTTGAAAAAAGAATTTAAAAGAGACATTGTCTTGTTCCCAAACTTACGGAGAAAGCATTCAGACTTTCACTGTTATGTGTGATTATTACTTGTTTTTTCACTCATGCCTTTTATCAGGTTGGGGAATTTTTCAATAACCCATTCTTCATTTCCCTTTGAATTCTCCCCAACAGGTTACCCAAAGTTTAGGTTTCTACTTTCAATCTATTCAAGGAAAGCAAGGTTTTCTCTAGGATATCCTTCAACCATTGTCAGTTTCTTGACCACCAGGTGGTTCTAAAGCCACTCCACCTTTTTAGGAATTTACTACAGCAGAATCCCAAGACCAGATACCATAATTTGTGTTCATTTTCTAATGCCATGTAAGAAATTATCATTAGTGGCTCAAACAATACATATTTATCATATCTCAATCCCTGTGGGTCAGGAATCTGGGCATGTTTATTATAGTTCCCTGCCTCAGAGTTTCACCAAGCTGCAGTTAAGTGTCTACCAAACTGTGTTCTCATCTGGAGGCTCAATTGAAGAAGAATCTACTTTCAAGCTTACTCAGGTTATTGGCAGAATTCATTTCCATGCTATTTATTATAACGTTGAGAGCTCTAGCTTTTTGCTGCCTGTCAGCTAAAGGCCACCCTTGAATCTTAGAGGCTGGTACAGTTCCCAGCCATATTGACCCTCTCCATAGGGAGTCCCCAACATAACAACTTGCTTCTTAAAGGCCAGCAGCTGGTAGTTAATCTTCTAGTGAGAAAGTATTAGAATACAGTTATGAGAGTGACATCTCATTGGCCATATTCCATTGATTAGAAGCAGGTCACAAGTCTTACCACACTCTAAGGAAGATCATTCAAAAGCATGAACATCAGGAAGTAAGGGTCATGGAGGCCATCTTGGAATCTGTCTGCTACATCTTTGATATCTGGTTTGCTGAGACTTTTTATTATCAATTTTGTCAAAGCTCTTGTTTTTCAAGCATCTGTTGACATGATGATATGGTTTTTTTTTTCTTTCTCAGTCTAATGATATAATGAATTACATTGAATGGTTTTTGAATGATGATCCAAATTTGCAATCCAGGAATAAACCTTACTTGATTAGGAAGTATTACTTTTTTTTCATAAATTAATGTCTCTGATTTGCTAATATTTTGTAGAGGATTTTCCCATCTATATTCATGAAGTATATTAGTCTGAAGTTTCTTTTCTTGTAATTTTTTTGCCTGGTTTTGGTAACAGGGTAAAACTGGCCTCATAAAAATAGTTAGGAAACATTCTCTTCTATTTTTTATAAGAGTTTGTACAGAATTAGAATTATTTCCTCTTTAAATATTGGTAGAATTTGCCAGTGCAGCCATCTGAGCCTGGACTTCTCTTAATTGGAAATTTTTCAATTACAAATTTAATTTCCATAATAACTATTCAAATTACCTGGGTTGTTTTGGGGTTTTTTTGAGTGATCTTTGATAGTTTGTGATTTTCAGGAATTTGTACATTCGTATAAATTTTCAAATTTATTGGCATCTTATTTTTTATAATGTTCTTTTATCAACCCTTTAATACCTACAGATTCTCTAGTGGTGCTCTCTCTTTCATTCTTGGCATCCATAAGTTGTGTCTGCTTTCTTTTTTTGCTTAATCAGTCTGACCAGAGATTGGTCAACTTTGTTGCTCTTTTCAAAAAACCATATTTGGGTTTTCATTGGTTTTTCTCTCTTGCTTTTCTGTTCATTTTCTTTGACTCAAGATTTTTATGAAGTAGTAAGTCATGAAGACCCTGGAATATAAAAGTTACAGTTTTTTGTATTATCATCCTAGTTTTAGTTTTAGATGTGAATTTTATAGTATAGTCTGAACGCCTTAACCAAGTCATTGATGAAAATTACCATGATAAAATTGAGAACAACAACTACTTAATGAGAAAAGCGTGGACCAATATTTATGGAGAGTCTATCATGTCTCAGGCTTTTAGAGACATTATTTCATTTTCATCTTTACAGTAACTTTATGAAGTAGGTAAACATTATCTGTATATCCTTTTACAGATAGAAACATATGAAGATAGTATTTAAATGCTTGGGATCCTTTTGCTGAATTTCACCAATTCTGAAGAAGCATTTGATTTTGGTTTAAATTAAAGGCTACATTTTAATGCATGACCATAAGGACATTGCTAATAAATTATGGTATATCTGCAGGATGGATACAAAGATTATATATAGGGTAACCAAATGTCCCTGTTTGCTCAAGTCATCCCAGTTTATTCCTCTTGATGTGACATGATTAATAATAGCACATTTTTATCTTTCAAAAATGTCCTAGTTTGAATGATAGATTATGTAGTGACTCTGATTATACAGCAAAATTGAAAGATAATTACAAAGTAAAAGGAGAAATCATGATACTATTTTGCAGTGATGTTAAAACACTTAATTGGAAAATAGATTAGAAATACCTAAAATGGGGGCACCTGGTGACTCAGTCAGTTAAGCGTCTGACTTCCTCTCAGGTCATGATCTCATGGTTCATGAGTTCCAGCCCTGCATCGGGTTCTGTGCTGACAGCTCGGAGTCTGGAGCCTGCTTCTGATTCTCCCTCTCTCTTCCCCCCCCCAAAACAAATGAACATTAAAAAATAATAAAAAATTAAAAAGGGAAATACTTAAAATGGTAATGATGGCTGTGTTAAGAAAGTGGAATTATGTGCAATATATTTCTTTTCCCTTTATATTCTAAATATACTGTAATACAGTTATATTAATTGTATAATTTTACAATGTTTAAAATAAAGTATTTAGATGTAAAGTATCTTTTCAGTTAGAGAAGATTTTACATTGACTTCTTAATCACAGTTTATAAAACCTACAGTGTAATTTGATTTAACTGTTCTATTGGGGTCAAATAGGTTTTCATTTAACTTCTAAAGTAAATGTAATTAGAAAAAACTGTTGGAAGAAGGAGTTTTGTGGATAATCTTAATTTGCCTATTCTAACAGTAAAGGTAGCATTAATAAAAGTATTTAAATTAGTATTCTAGTTAATATTGAAAGATCAGAATAAAAGTAATACCAAGGACAAGAAATATAATTGCTCTCATTTAGTGAGTTCTTACTATAGAGCAGATAATCATTTAATCAAAAGAGCAACTTAGTTGCTAGTGTAAAGTAGCATCATCATTTTGCAAATAAGGAAATTGAATCTTAAAAAGATTTACAAAGATCTCAGAAGTACAATTGAAAGAACTGTGATTCAAACCCAGGTCTTTTGACATCAGTGCCCCTGTGCTCAACCACTAAACAATATAAGTGTCTGCTATATTATGCTTTCTTTTTTGTAGTTTGAGTATGTCACTTTTAATTTAAGTGATTAATAAAATGAATGTGTTTCTTTAGTAGAGAATTATTTGCCAATATACATAAAACATTTCTTCTTTTTTTAAATTTTTTTAATTGAAAATTTTTTTTAACATTTATTCATTTTTTAGAGACAGAATGGGAGTGGGAGAGAGGCAGAGAGAGAGGGAGACACAGAATCTGAAACAGGCTCCAGGCTCTAAGCTGTCAGCACAGAGCCCAACGCCAGCTCAAACTCACAGACCACAAGATCATGACCTGAGCTCAAGTGAGATGCTTAACCAACTGAGTCACCCAGGCGTGCCAAACATTTCTTCTTTGAATTCTTTATATCAGTCAAATGTGGAAAACCATCAGTTACTTTTGGATAATAAAATAATTTCATTATTGTGAGCTCCCTAACTTAGTGTAAATTGTTAGATTTAATGGAAGAACTTGGATAAAAGTTCTATCAATCTGGATTAAAGGGTAAAGAAAATCCATGATTGTCATCTTCATCAAGTTTATCTAGTTTGATAGGGAATATCTTCTTCCTCATTGCCCCTTATAAATTCCTCTTGAAATGGTAATATTGGTAAGTGAGGCCATTGTCTCTATTAGAAGCTACAAAATTGTACCATAAAATTAAAAATAAATAAAGTTAAATGTCTTCTTTAGCATACCCACTGCCTTTATGTAATTTTCAAATAATATGTTTTCAAACTGCAATACTAGATCACTCAGGAAAATTTTTAAATTCATTGTCCTCAACAAATTTATTATTTATCCCAGGAATAGAAAATGCCCAACACTAATACAAAGCAATTGATATAAGCATTAGGATAAGCAGTTTGGAATAAAGCAATTGGTATGAATTTTGCTAACTCTATGAGTAGAATTCTGCAAAGAAAGTGAGGAAGAAGACATTAATTTTGAAACTGAGCATAGAGTAGCTGTTCAATAAATTCTTGTTGAAGAGAATTGAAATAAAAATACATGATATTAAATAACACATACTGTATAAATATACACTTTAACTCTACATTCTTTAAAAAAAGAAAGGTTTGATACAAAATATCAACAATCTTTGTTTATAACCAGGCTGAACACAAGCTATCTTACTTTGTATCTGTTTTTTCATGTAACTTATTTGTAGCAGTCCAGTTTTACAATTGGAATCTGCACAGTGTGGTCAATTCTTAAATCCTTAAAGAAATATTCTATATAGGAAACCAGATTTTCCTGCAGCATAAAAAAAAAAGCCTTTGCCAGAGAAGCAGCAATAAAGAAATACATTTTTGATCAAAGAATAGTATAATGTAATACCATTTAGGGCACACACATATGCAGAATAATAGACTAAGGGAAGCTGGATAGTTCAAATTGTCCCTATAACTAGAAAATTAACATTTTAAAGCCTTTTTATATATTAATAACTACAATGTTAAGGTAAATTATTAGATCAAAGGTTTTAGCATTCTTGTCATTTTACATGTATTAATCTTGGATTTTAAAAATTCATAAATGATACCTTTTTTCCAATAAGTATAGGGACCATAAGGACATTAAAGTAATATAGTAATTAAATGTGTATTGAAATCTATTGAACACCTGTACCATTATCATAAAAACTACCATACTATGAGGATATGAGCTAATATATTACAACAAAAGAGAACTTAGAGAAAAGCAATGATCTCCCTTAGACACCTTTTAATCCTATAGGTTAGGGTTCAAACCTTGGAGTTAAGCATTTAGTACCTTCTAAATCCTATCCCCTACTGATATTCTCAAATCTTAACTCCCAATATCTTGTACATAAAATATTTTCTCTAGAATTCATCTTTCATTCCTCTAAAGTGAATGCTCACCTCTATAAAACTCCTACTCTTCCCCTGTCGTTCTTTTCTATTTTCATGAAGCCTACCTCTCTTTAAGGGAAAATTTATGGAAACAAACTCTATGAAGTCATATAAGAACAATCCAAGTTCAAAATACAAACTGGGGGCACTTGGGTGGCTCAGTCATTAATAATTATCTGACTTCAACTCAGCAGCTAAAGCCCTATTTTGGGTGAGCATGAGCCCCACTTCAGGTGAGTTCCAGGCCCACTTTGGGTGAAAACAAGCTCCACTTTGGGTAAAACTTGAGCCCACTTTGGTGAGCCCCTCTTTTCTCTCTCTCTCTCTCTCTCTCTCTCTCTCTCTCTCTCTCTCTCTCTGTGCCCCTCTGCCCTTCACTCACTTGTGCCCCCCCCCAAAAAAACAAGAAAACCAGGAGCAAGATATTTACAGTAAAAACAATCAATACAAAAATAGTACCCTAACTGTGTAAGGGATTCCTACAAAGTAATGTAAAAATATTAATTGTGTTTAGTTTGGATTCCCCAGAAACAGGTGTTTAGAAAAGAATTCAAACAGTATGTTTAGGATGGTCTCAAGAAATGTTAGCTGGTCTCAAGAAATACTTGTCGAGGGTATATTATCAAACTATTTACTAGTATGGACAACTGGACCTTAATCTCTCTGGGGAGGGCTCTGGGAAACAGTGTAAAACACATATCACAGAGTTGTCAAACATAATGGGTGAAGGAACTGAGGTATTTATAGTCTTGCTAGTCATTAGTTGAGGGCTGTTCCTGAGGCATATTCATCTCATGATAAGGGATATAACTTGACTGTGTCCTGGTCTATACACCAGGACATATGTTAAAAAATATTTACAGAAACAGTATTTATAATGTAATAACTGTAAACATCTGTAATGTTCATTAAAAGGAGAATAATTATGGTATAGTCAGACAGCATGATACTATATGATGGGTATCAGTCATTATTGACATCAAAATGGGTGAATTTCACAATACTAATACTAACTTTTAAAGTTTCAGGAAAATATTCATTGTATGATTTGATTTCTATAATGTTTAAAAATATGCAGAAACCACACTTTTTTTTAGGATTTAAAGAGGTATAGTAAAACTAAAAAGCAGATTAATAAGCCCCATTCGGGAATTTGAGGGCAAATAGGATGAGGTAGTCAGGAAGGGCACTCAGGCATTTCTTAATGGCACAGGTTCTGTTTATTAAATGATGTTGTGGATGCATATGTATTCTTTTAGATACATAACTTTTCATGACAAAAGATTGGCCAGAGGAAGAGAAACCATGGAATGAAACCCAGAGTATCCCAGAAAGAGGAGGAGGGAAAATAGGAAAAGTGTGTACTAGAATCCAAGAAGGATAGAACAATCAATGACAACTGTTGCTAGGCAGTGCTGGATATAAAATGAAATGAAGTTAATGGACTTGGGACTTAGAGGTCATTGGAGGCTTTGTGGCAAGTGAAGTTTCAGTAATAGAGGTGGGGTAGATGCCAGAAAACCATGGCTTGTGGGGTAATAAAAAGCAGTGAGTATAGCCAGCTCTTTAAATAATTGTGTCAGTAAATGCAAGGAGGGAGATAGGCTGTAATTTGAGGGGAAGGCAAATTTGAACACTACTGAGAAGTATTTTATTAAAGAACATAGTCTTGTGTAGACCATTGATAAAGTCATTAAAGATCTTTAAATAGAAATTTAATCATAGGAAAAAATTAAATTGTCTGCTAAGAAAGTCTCCAGGAAAATCCTTGAGTTAAATCTTTCTGATGAAAAATATTTAAATATTACAAATAATTATTTCATCCAAATGGCAAATTTTCAGAAAGGGTATTTCTTCAACTCTTTCAATGGCTCTTAAAGCCTTTAAAGTTTTATATATTTATAGTTTCAATCTTCTTGGTCATTTCCGTTAAGAATTAATTGCACAAATTTAAATTACAAGGCACATACATTATCAGTTAGAAGGACAGAATGCTTCTTTCTTTTTGGGCAACTTTAGTCACCAGTGCAATAAAGTAGAGACACATGTTAAATGATTTAGTGAAAGAGTAAGGAGATACCCTTGCCTGACTATAAATGTGAATATTCTGTTAAGAAAGAATATTAAATTTAAAATTGGAAAACATGGCATACAACTTGAAATTTCTATAAAAAATATCTCACTGGTGTGCATGAGGTTAGGGCAACAGGAAGCGACAATGTCATAGTGACATAAATCTCAGCAGAGGAGAGCAGCGTAGAGGTGGGTGGATGCCATTTATTTTAATAACAAGCAAAATTTTCAAGCTGTAACAACATGCTCAATAAATTCTTCCATTACTATAATACCAAAGGAGAGTTGAAAAATGTATTACACGTCTATTTTCTCTCCTTAGAGATATATATTTCTGTTCTGTTTCTATGGCAACATCGATGCAGTGACTAAACCTTTAACTCCTTTCTAGACTCCCTGATGGCTTCACACAGCTTCTAAATCTGACCCAGCTCTACCTGAATGACGCCTTTCTTGAATTTCTTCCAGCCAATTTTGGAAGGTAAGAATAAGAACTTTAAATGATGAAATTTTATTTCACCATAGGTAACTATGTTACCAGCACAAGTAGGTGAAGCTTCATAAGTGACAGTTGGGATTAAAGATAGTACTCATTAGTATTCATTAAGTGAAACAAAGTTAATAATGAAATATTTTGCACAAAATTAAGTAAAATTAGGTTTCTACATATTAATAATCAAATTCTGGGTGAATTAAAGAGTTAAATATAAAAAAATAAAATGAGAGCTTCTCTGGAAAAAAACACACATTAATATTTATGGCTCTTGGGCTGGGAAATACCTCTACAGTTTAGAAACAAAGGAAAATATAATAGATGGATAGATAGGTTTGACTATATAAATACATTTAAAATAAAATAATATCAGAAAGTATTTTAAAATTAAGGTAAAACAATAAACTGAGAAAACATTGCCACTATATATGGAAAGCAAATTATATCCTTAACATATAAAGAATTCTTGCAAATGAGTATAAAGACAAAGAGCTCATTAGGGGGGAAAAATGGGTAAATGATAGCACAAGCCGTTCATAATTAAATGTACAAATTGGCAGCGAACACACGAAGTGTTTATGCTCACAAACAATAAAGATAATAAAATTAAAATGACAATAAAGAGCTTTGTATAAAACTGTTTATAGAGTATAAGAAAAAGAACATCTCACATACCGCTGATAGAATTGCAGAATGTTATGACCTTCATGCAAACCAGTGTGTTTTAAAAGATTTGAAAATATTTGTTACTACTGCCTTTGTAATTTATTTCTAGAAATGTTTGATATTCTCATCAGATACCCCACAGAGAGTTATGGGCAAGGATATTTGTCATTACTTACGATATGAAAGAAGTGAAAGGATACATCTGTCTAGGAGATTAATTGAATATATTATGATACATCCATATGACAATACTATGTCAATTTATAATCTGGTTTTGGGAAATACTTTTTTAATTCCTATGATAAGTTATGTTTAGGAGCATATTATAATAAAATATATAAACTATATTTCACCAATTTGAATATAAAATATGAGTGAGCTAAAAGACTGATTCTTTGGAATTGAAATTATGGATAATTTCTATTTTTATTTTCATATTTTTCAATGTTTTCTAAGTGTTCAACAATGCACTCTTTTTTTATATATAAAAATTTATCTTAAAAGTTATTTTCCTTTATTATCAATTGCATTTTTCTAAGTGATCACTTTTGAAATCATTCAAATAATAAATTAAGTATAACTCAACATCTATCTGTTGGTGTTAAAAACTCAGTAGAGGGGCTCTTGGGTGGCTCAGTAAGTTAAGCCTCTGACTCTTGATTTCAGCTGAGATAAGATCTCACGGTTTGTGGGTTGTAGCCCCATGTTGGGCTCTGTGCTGACAGCGCATAGCCTGCTTGGGATTCTCTGTCTCCCCCTCTGTCTGTCCCTCCCTGTGCTTCTCTCTCTCTTTCTCTCAAAATTAAATAAATAAATAAACATTAAAAGAAAGAACTCAGTTATTTAAGTCCCTTAACATGTAATGACTTTATTTTATATACAGAGAGCACATCAACATTTCCATTAATTCCATTCCAATGGAATTCCAACAAATTCCATTACTTTGGCAGATTATGACATCACACACCTATGAACATGATATAGTTGGACAGTTTTTAAAATTCAGAGATCTTCAAAAGAGCATTTACCAAGTTTCTAATGAATTGGTACTTCACATTTTGTTCATATAAACTATCTCTGTTCTCAGGTACTGACTACAGCACTACAAATATACTTTTGATTTATCAAGACATAGAATATATTTATCACCCTAGACCATACTTTCATGTCTTACATTTTTCTCAGTTCTCTTTTAGTAGTCCTATGTAAAGGAAGACATTTGGGCCAACAAAAAACATAATACCAAAACCAAAACCACTAGGAATTAGAATTTAATTTTGTGTGAATTGTCTGCCAAAATATATTCTACTTTATTATTGTAATCTAAAAAGATGTTTAACATTCAGCTGGATAGTGTAACAAAAGAATTACTAAATTTGGAGCACATGGGTGGCTTAGTTGGTTAAGTGTTGGACTCTTAATTTCAGCTCAGGTCATGATTTCATGGTTCATGAGTTCAAGCCCCACAATGAGCTCTGCGCTGACAGTGAAGAGTCTGCTCGGGATTCTCTATCTCCCTCTCTTTCTCTCTGTCTCTGCCCCTCCCCTGCTCTCTCTCTCTCTCTCTTTCAAAATAAATAAATAAAAGCTTAAAAAAAGAATTACTAAATTTCTTTCCAAACCCTGAGATTTGGTGCCCCTAAAAGGCAAAAAAAGTCACAAAATATCTTCATACTAGAACAGATGTTGAGAAGATTTGAGACATAAATGTTTCAGAAATCTTACTAGTGATATACCTGTACTCTGAATAACTGAATCACTTTTTTCCGTATAGAGATGAAGAGTTTTAAAATTAAAATTAAATTAGAAACTTGATAGGAGTCAAAACGCAAAGAGGAAGAGACCTAGATGAATATCTAAAAGCCCAGTAAATATAGGAGAAATAGCTCAAATAGTGAAATATTCCAAAACACCAAGATTTCAGAGAATCCAATTAATATTTGTTTTAAAGTAGCCTCAAATGAGTACATTTTAAAGCTCAGTTATAGACATTTTAACACTAGTGTGTCTCACACTATAGAACTTAGCAAGTAGGTACATATGAAATGTAGGATACTTAGATGAGGAAACTTAAGTTAGGAAGTGTTGATTAATGCACCAAGTGTCACATCGATAGAACATGAAAGAGTCTGGATTTCCTCCAGATTTGTCTGACCACAAAACTCAAGCTTTTAACTACTATGCTATGCTATTTGCTTTACAAGTTAATTTACAGTCTCTTGAGGGACATGTTCCAGTGAATACAGCACCTGGTATTAAGTAGATATCTAGTACTCTGTTACGTACAGTTAAACAGCAGTGAATCATATTTTTATAAAACATGAAATTCAGATTACTTGGACCCAGTGATATCTTTGAATGATCTTTATTTTTAGTAAAATGATATTTGCCATTGTCCAATGTTAATACAACTCTACTTATAATCAATTTGTATAATTCTTTAAAATTTGTAACCATGATACGTGTTGTCCAGACATAGTTGTTTGGATGATAGAGTGATAATTGACTCTATCATAAAAATATGATTTTATAGAAAAATACTAAGAAGCAATTTTTTTATTCACTTCTACAGACTTGTCAAATTGCGGATCTTGGAGTTAAGAGAAAATCATTTGAAAACTCTACCAAAGTAAGTGACTGTGTCTTTTCTAAATTTTGAATTGTGGTTTTCAGTAATAGGAGAAAAATAACTATTTTTATTTTGGCTATGCATAGCCATTTTGATTATCAATTTTCTACAGTTTTTCCTGAGAGCCTAAAAAGTACAGTAAACTATAAAACATTCACATTAAGAAAGAATGTATTCTGCTTTATAAGCCTGCGTAATTGCAAGTCAAAGTGGAAAGAGCCATTTAAGGTTTTTCTCGTAGCTGAACACACACACTAGAGAGTTACTTCATTAACATTTATGAAAGTGACATTTTTATAGCTCAAAACAATCAATAGTTTCAAAATGTTCGACCTAACCATTTGCTTAATTCTTCAAGTTAATATATGGATTGCGATAGTTTTCAGGTTTTAAATCAAGAATATGCAAAAATAATTCATAAAAATTATTAAAATTTTTCTAGAGATCCTATAATGGTTTAGCAGAAATTTTACACATTCTTTCAAACTGTACCTTTTAAGCATAGGATATTTTTATGCAAGAACTAATACCCCAAATTTTATGCAGTGTTTAGTTTAATAAAAGTGTGTCTTTTATCCTGCCTTCCCATATTTATGTCTAGGAATAGAATTTTGTATTTATAGAAAAAATATTTTTGAAAGTCAAAAATTATTTAAAATGGGTAATTTTTTATCCAAATAAATCAATATGACTTGCATATGTTGCAATCAAATTATTGAAACTACTATGTTGCTATTATTACCCTCCTGGGGTCTTACAGAAAAATATTGAATATAATTATTAATTTTCCAACAGTCAGGCTTTGAGACCTTTCTTCTGCTGGACCAAAACTTAATTTTATTTTTTACTTTTTAAATTCTTTCCCTAAGCTAGCTAGACTGAATTTCATTGATTTTTTTAAACCAATATATCAATATAATACCTACAAGTACATTTTATATATGATATTATGGATGAAAATTCTGTCAATTAAATATAAAAAGTATCAGTAATGATATGATTCCATTTAAAAAAATATTCATAGAGATAAAATATCTGTTCATTCCTCCATATGTGGAAGACAAGGAGAGAATATGAAAAGGAGGAAATGTCTCCATAACTGGACACCATATGCAATTTCGAGTAGCTTTTCTCTAAGCTAAAGTATTATACATAGGTCTTATGGAAAGCACCATGTCACAGGTTGGGGGCATAAACAAAGATGGGAATATGGGAAATATGGTTGGGAGTGTTACTTGTTTAGCAGTAATCTGCAAATGCAGCTAGTTGCCAATGTTTCCATCCCTAATGCTTTAAATGTCTACATTTAAAATAGAATGGAAATACAGTTAAGTGGAAGCCAAACCACAGTGAAAGAACAGTTGTCCCCTTCATCTAAATGTATACATTTAAGTTATGTCCAGTCTAGTGTGTTATTTTTTAAGTTATAGACAGAAATATGAAGAACCAAGGGCATGCATAAAATCTGGAGGACTGTAGTTTAGCTTTGGTGTCTATAAAATGAGAATTGCATGAAGTTTTATCTTGAATAAAAATAAATTTTTTCACTATGTATTGTATACAATACCTTCTGATCACGAATCTAGACCTGTAACTAAGAGATATATGAGAACTTTCTACTATCTTTTATTTTGTACTTCCAATGAAAATAAAGGAAAACTGTAACTTTAGGAAAAGCAATTTTAGTTTTATAACAATTACTCCAACAAAAGATAGCTCAAGGATATGAATAGGATGCTAAGTCTTTATTAGGTCCTCAGTGATTTTCTCTTCTTTTCATTTTGTCTTAAAAGTCAATCTGTGCAAAATATAAAAATGTGTAAGAATTATAATGTGATATACATTAAAATGTGTATCCTTTAAGTAAACTAATATTTGATATATATGACATTTTGATACATACAGATTCTAGGACAAATTATTTGTTACTAAATACAAGTTAGTATTATAAACTTTCTTAAACTGTTCCTTTATGATCATTCTTCTAGGAATATATAAATGAGAAACTTAAATTCCTCAGATGCACATTTGCTTAAAAATCCCTGAAATAGTAGGTCTTAATTATGTGTAATAATTGAGATACTGAATATATGAAAAAAGTAGATAACCAAAAAGAAAACTTTTAGGTTTCATGGTTCAGTTTTCCTCATAGCAGAATTAACTTCTTAATTATATTTTTTGAGAGAAAGTAAAAAAAAAAATGAGTTTGCTCCCATTTTGGAGCTTTTGCACTAGCTATTTCTCTAGAACTCTCTTCCCACAAAACCTTACTTGGCTAGATCTTCTTTCTGAGTCCCGTCTTTCTTCAAATGTTGTCTCCTCAGAGGCTTTCTCTGATTACATCACATAAGATTGTCCTTTCTTAGCCTTTATGCTGTTTCACTATTATTCTTTTTTATTTTCTTCATACCATTTATGGTTCTCTGAATTATTTTGTCTCTTTGTTTACTTGGAGATGATCTCCTTAGGAGAACATAAACTCTGTTAAGAAGACTTTTTTTTCTCTCTTTCTTCTGCTGCATTTTCAGCACCTAAAACAGTGTCTGGCAAATAGTTGGCACTCACTAAACAAGAATGTTAACATATTGATTCATGATTAGAAATATCTGTTCTGTGACCTGGACATTTTGTGTCACTTTATTACTTTTCCCCATTGAAAATTATGTGAAATATCAAATATTATAATCAGATGAGTCTCTCAATAGCTGACAGCTGAGCCTTGATTTTTAAACTTTCATATAACATAACATACACACGCACACACACACGCAAACACACACGCACATGCACACACATGCTCCCTCTGGTGGTTTTAAGTTACACAAAGTAGCTAAGGCATGACAAGGGAAGTAAATAATTTCAAGATAAGGAAATTAATACTTGACAACTAAAGAAACCCCCAAAACACTATCACTTATTTCTTTGTTTCTGTCATTAAAAGGTCATACATTTAGTCAAGAAACATATGTCAGGATAAAAATCAAAAGATAGAACAGTTTTTTAAAATGAAATTTTGGAATTGTTTCCATGGAACTAATGTAGCAGCATATAAATAGTGATAATGGTGAGTTATTTATAAATAAAAATTTCCCAAATTTGTGAGAATGCCTAAGGACCCACACCCAGTACATGTAAAACTATTCACAGATGGTGGCAAAACATTTTACCTTCTCTGGACATTCTCTAAGAGAAAAAGATCCCTTGAATTATAAATATAAATTAAAACCAGAGCTACAGTAAAGCATTATTAATGAGAGACATTAGATTATGAAAGTCAAGAAAAGACTGAGGGGTATTTCAGACTGAAGAATACTAAAGAGATATTATAACTAAGAGCAGTGATTCTTGATTCTTTTTCTCCAAAAAAATTATTGGGACAACTGGTAACACTTGCATAGACTCTGAGAATTAGATGGTAGCAATGTAGCAATGTAAATTTCCTAATTTAGATGGTTGTGTTTGGTTTGGTTGCAGAATGTTCTTGTGTGTAGGAAATATACACTAAAGTATTTGAAAATGATGGAGTACTAGGTTTGCAATTTATTCTCAAGTAGTTCAGAACAGTTATTTGTAAGGCACTTTGAAACTTTTTGTAATTTTATGATTGTTTTAATATAGTTTTATTTTAAAAGCTGTTTTAAACTATAAAAACTTTGAAACAAAGTAACCCTATCACTGTGGAGAAAATAAATGATCAACTTAATTTCTGAAATATGTGTGTATACAGAGGACAAGGGGAGAGTTTCATTTATATACTAAAATAACTGTATAAAAATGAACATTTTAGGGATTACGGTTCTACTTATGTAAATGATATATAGTGGATTTGTTATTTTCCTACATGAATGGTAACAAATACTCTATAATATCACTCAAATTTTTATTCATTTGTAAATACGTTTTTAGTTTTCATGTAAATTCGCTTTTCTTTTTAAATAAGATTGCTTTATAGATAGACTTACAAAAATATAATGTACTTGTCATGTTTTCTCTTTTAAACCCTCTCTTCCTTTGTTATCTATTTTACTACCAATATTCATCAGAATAATGAAGAAAAAGTCATAAAATAATATGCATTCTGAACTGGACAGGTGTGACTGAGTCATTTTCGATTCTCACTTCAGGATCCTATTAATGAATTATCTCATTTGGCATTACTGTACAAGTTACCTCAATGAAATACATCAATAGGTTCCTTAGTGCTATTGTAACAAAAAAATTCCATTGTCAGGCACAGCTTACAGAATAGCTTTTTGATATTTCTGTTAACTCTGTTTTTGTGACTATAATACATAATTGGATATAATATGTTTTTATCATCATAATACCTTATGCTTTTACCAATGTCTATCAATTTATAAGGCATGGTGTTTTGGTAAACACGTTGTGGGTTATCTTTATCAAAAGTGACAGTATGATACTCTAACTAACCAAGTAACCATATTAGTGACCTATGGTTTTACAGAATCGCACTGAGAACCAAGTATTTTCTTTACTTCTGCCCACCTAGTCTTATATTTTAAAGTAAAATGAAATAAGTGATATTGATTACATCCTATAATTAAAAGTATGCTATAAATTATAATGAATTATAATAATGTGATTATTAGAGTCCCTTCTAACATATCAAACGTATACTTTCCAAGGATTCACCAAAGGAAAAGCTGTGAGCTCTCTGTCTTCTGAACTAACTGTACTTCTTTTTAGCCTTATGCTTATAACATAAAATTAAGGTAGAATATTATGGTTAGTAAGGTTATATCAAGTCCAGTCGAGAGCTAGGGAGAGGGCACAAAAGCCAAATAAAACTATGGAACCAAATCATTGTTTTCAGAGAATTTCACTTAATACCCACTCTGATCCCTTAAGGGTAAATTTACCAAAAGATGAAAACTGCCTTATTAGTGAGGTTGAAAGTGCTATGGCTTCAGTTTCATAAGAGCTTAAGGCTTAGTCTCTCACAGAACAATTAGCATGTATGTAGTTCTATTTCACCTGAGAAGAGCCATAACGTACTCAAATGAGTATATACTTTGCAGTTAGACAAACCTAGGTTGGTGTTTAAGCGCTTGCTGCTTGGTTATTGATTTACTTAAATTCTCTGAACTTTAGTGTCATCATTTTTATTTTATTGTATTTTATTTTTAACTTTATAGTTTACTGTCAAGTTGGTTTCCATAGTGTCATCATTTTTAAAGAATACTCAGTGGTCATTACTTCCATTAAACTGGAAAATATGTTTTAGGTAAGAGTTGATGAAATGAATCTTGTGATCATTTAAAACTAGAGAAATATTTAAGCAAAAGTAGTTAAATTCTGGCACTTAACAAAACTCGAGTGTATATTTAAAAAATGCATGAATCATATCTTTTTTATTTTATCTCATAAAAATCTCTTTATTAGAAAGGGAATGGTGGTTTTTTATTATTTACTTTGCAACAAAGTCTTAAAAATAATGTGTAATGCTAATATGCCCTTTTTATTTTTTAAGCAGTACTATAATGAGAACTCATATAAATGATTGTCTCCCTTTACTAAAAGTATATAAAAACTTTAAATATCTACTTATGAATTCTTAAAGGCTATTCTTTTCCATTTTAAAATTGGCACATCTTGAAAATTGAGTAAACTGAGGAGCTCCTGGGTGGCTCAGTCAGTTAAGCATCCTACTGTCGATTTCAGTTCAGTTCATGATCTCACAGTTCGTGAGTTTGAGCCCCACATTGGGCTCTGTGTTGGCCATGCAGAGACTGCTTGGGATTCTCTCTCTCTCCGTCTGTGCCCCTCCCCGGCTCACACACTCTGTCTCTCTCAAAATAAGTAAACTTTATAAATAATAAATAAATAAGGTGGATTGAACTCAAATTGAAAAAGACCATGATAAAAATAACAAAAACTCTCAACAAGCACCATAAGAAACATATCTACCATTTATTACTTCCTGCCATAATGGATTTATAAATCCATTCCCTGCATATTTGCAAATTCAAGCCATTTTCTGTGGATGATTACTTTCTGATTTATGGATAAATGTAATATCTTTACTAAAGATATTTTCTGAACATCATAGACCAAGTATTGATCTTGGTCTCAGAGTCTTGGGCCAAAATAATACAGAAAGACAGAAAAGATCCAGTTAACAGATCTACTCTTATGTTCTCAGATATTACCTCTGTGGTTGTCAATTGCAAATGTGTACCTGAATTCTAATTCCATATTCTAATAGACAGATCTCAAATGGAATACTCACCAATATCAAAACAGAAATCATCTTTATCTCTCTCTTCCACCCATCACTCCATAGCAAAACCAAACCAAACCAAGCAGAACAAAACAAAAATCCCAGGCTTCTAATTGTATGCTACCTAATGACAGTACCATCTACCTATTACAGAAATTAGAAATTTCAGTCCTCTTTTCCTATCCTACTGCCCCCAAATCCACTGGCCATCAACTTAGGTCACATGCAAGCACTCTTCCATCCTTCTGTCACTGCCTCACTTATCCTTAATATTACTTGCCTTAGCCTCTAGTAACTCCTTCTTCCTCTTCTCTCCCCACATTGGAATTCATCTTCTGTAGTTGTTACAGTTTTCTTAACTAAAACACACCATGACACATGTCAGCTTAAAAGCTCAGGGGGTGCCTGGGTGGGTCAGTTGGTTAAGTATCCGACTTCGGCTCAGGTCATGACCTCATGGTTCATGAGTTCTAGCCCCATGTCAGGCTCTGTGCTGACACCTCAGAGCCTGGAGCCTGCTTTGTATTCTGTGTCTCTTTCTCTCTCTGCCCTCCCCCTGTTCATGCTCTATCTCAAAAATAAACAGTAAAAAAATTAGAAGCTTACAATGACTACTCACAGATCACAGAAGACTATGTCAAGACCCTTCATAGTTTGGAGTTATCATTTCTAGTCCCATTACCTCTCAACATTATCATCCCACAGGATCTCTCTGCTACAGCCAATATACAATGCACCTTTGAATTTCCAAGTATTTTTTGGAACCTTCCCTGTTTCTATCTGAAAAACAACAAATCATCCCTTAATTTTCCCATTACTTGCACTGTGAAATTAGCCATATATTCTGCATTCAGTGTAGTAGTTTAGAAAATCTCCTAAGAGATTTTCCAGGGCAAAATTTTCAGAAGAATTTTGATCTAATTATAGTTTGACTCAAATACCTTATAATAAGCTTCAGCTCCATAGTCTAGCTATCAAGTAAGCAATGCCAAGCAGTGTGCTTTTTCTTCCCAATTACACATTTTGTAATGGCACATAGTCTCAGCAATAGTGGATATGGAAGACGTGTGGTGAATTGTTTTTCACTAAGGCCCTTTTATAGTATTCTATAAATGCACCTACTTCTAATAAGTGCAGAAAAAACTGAACTTCAAGAGATGTTTTTCTCCAGCATTTAAAAAGATTTTCCTGCCATCCATGTTTTGATTTTTACTTTTAAAATGGACCATTGATGAGTAAATAACAAGCTATAGTTGGTTCAATAAGACCAATAAAATAGATGAAATGTATTTAATTCTATAGATATTTTTGCTTTATGTTTCCACTCTCTTTTCTACTCAAGTCAGAGTCAATTCAGGTGTTGTAATATGCAAAATACATCCTTAAGAAGCTTGATTTTCTGCTGAACAGACTCAAGAGGAATCTTTCTAAGTTGCTATGTTTTCCAGTTTCTATGACAGATAATGCCTGAATAATTTTAAAAGTAAAATTTCATATAAGATATTAACTTCATGAAATTAGTTTCCCTGATTATATATTTTATATTTTATTTTAGTAGTATGAGATTTCAGTTGTCCTTCCATGGCTTTTAAAAATTATTATTTCTTCCTTCCCAAATTTCATATTCCATTATGTTTAGTTTTATATTATTTATCCTCAAAAAGATCACAAACATTTTCCTGTTTTGTATTTCCATTCATTTCTTCTTTATACTTAAACTTTATTCAATGTATTAAAAAGACCTCTGTTAACAGTTAGCATATAATAACAATATTTTCTAATTATAAAGTAAACTATAATTTTATAAGAATTGAAATAAAATAAATCAGATTGAAATGATATGACTTATCAAGCATTAGCTATTTAGATCTATATTTGTTCTAAAAAATGGAATAGAAAATATTATGCTGCATGAATTAAAAAGTAAGAATAATACATTTTCTACTAAGAAATATTCAGTGGCAATTTAGATAAATGAATTACTTTTATGTTTTAGTTACATTAAAATGCTATGAAGGCTATTGATTCTTCTGATTATATTGAAACATTTCTAAATTAAACAAATTTCTTAAAGTAAAAAGTTTATTTTGATGAAATGTTTCATGAAATTTCCAGAAGCAAAAGAAAAAGTATTTCTTATGCTAAATAGAATTATAAAGAGCATTTCTTTAATTATTACATCCAACTAAATGGATATGCATTTTAAAGTACATACCTTATTTTTATAAAAAGAAAGATCTCACACCTAAAGGCTCTATTTAAGAGAGAATATAAAATTTAAAACCTTTGGCTTTCCATTGCTTGTACAGTCACTTGCAAACTATTAAGTATAGCATTCAAGGCCCTTCACAGTCTGACTCCTACTTTTCTTCCAATCACCTCTCACTGAATTCTCTAAATATGACTTGCAGGTTTGTGCCTCTGCACATTTACTGATACATTCTTACTTCATATAATAAAAAAGTCAGTTTAAAAATAACTTTAATTAAAAACACATGTACATTACATGTGTCAGACCCAATCCAGGTGCTAGAGGATATGACAGTGAGTAATAGAGACAATGAACAGTAGGTTCTCTATTCTTCAATGACTTTCAAGTCTGGTAGAGGGAGACAGACAATAAACACAAATAAATAAGACAGGCTATTGCTTTAAAGAAAATGGGATGATATAGAAAGTGTTTGGGTTTTGGGGTTTTTATATTTAATTGGTGAGTTGCTGCTTTTGGAGTTTTTTGTTTGGTTTTGTTTTCTTTGTTTATTGACTAGGATAATCAGGGAGACCTTTGTAAAAAGGTGGCATATTACATTTAGATTTGAATATTGAAAATGATTCAAAATTCTAGAAAAAAAGCAAAAACTACAACAACAAAAACCAGTAGGTGTAAAAGCACTTGTGATGGGAGTAAGCCCAGTGTGTCTGAGGAATAAAAAGGCCAGTGTAGCTGGAACTTTGTGGGCATGGAGTGAAGGAGTATGAGATGAGATTAGAGAGTCAGGTGGGGCAAAATTATGAAGTGCCTTATAGGCCATGATTGAAAATTAGGATTATATTCTGATTGCAATGGAAAGCCATTTGAGGATTTGAGCAAAGAAGATGTGTGATTTGATTGAAGCTTTACAAAGATCAGCATGGCACTTCTGCAGAGAAGCGGTTTTAGGTGGACAAAATGAAAGAAGGACACCACTTAGGAGATGATTGCAATAGTAAAGACAAGAAGTGATGATGGCTTTGTCTAGGGTTGTATCTATGGAAATGTTGAGTGGTCAGATTTAGGATCCATTTGGAGGAAAAGCCTTGAGGATGGAAAGAATTTGTGGTGAGAGCCAAAGAGAAGAATCAAGAAACTTTCCAAAATATTAGATTTGAATAACAAGATGGATAGTGGCAAAATTTTCTCACATATGGAAAATTTGAAGAGGAGTAGATGAAAAGAATCAGAAATTTGACACTAGCAGTGGAAAGTTTGAGATCCCTATTAGACAATCAAGAGTAGGCAGTTGGATACATAAATCATATGCTCAGAAAGATAGAGATATATTTTTAAGAGTCTTCACTACATGAGGATATTTAGAATTCAGACATGTTGAAATAAGGGAGAGAATATGGAAAAGAGACAAGAACACAGAATTGAACCTGGAACACTTTAACATTTACAGATTAAGTATGGAAGGTGACCCTACGAAAAAACCTCAGAGCGAGCAGCCAGAGAGTTGAGAAGTAACCAAATGTAAGAAGTACCACAGAAGTCAAGAAAAAAGGGGAAGAGAGGAGTCAATTCTATCAACTCCACTGAGAGGTCATGTAAAATTGGAATAGAAAACTGAGCATTAGCATTAGCAAGATATAGTTCGTTAATCAGAGCTCTTTTCAGTAATGCATTATGTGCAGCCTCATTGGAGTGGTTGAGGAGAGAATAGGGATTAGCAAAAGGAGAGGCAAGTTCAGACAATTCCTTCAAGAAGTTTAGTTGCAGAATGGAAGAGTGAAAAGCAGGCAGTAAATGGATGGAGATAATGGTGTCAGGGAAAGGATTTTTAAAATGGATAGTTTCAAAACATATTTTCAAGCTGATGGGTATGATCTAGTAGAAACAGAGAAAATAAAGATGCAGGAGAGAAGAGAAATAATTATAAGACCAAATGCTTGAGGAAGTGAGGGAATGGGGTGCAAAGCACAAGTGAGGGATGTGGCTATAGAAGCAAAAATCTTTCTAACATGGAAACATAAGGGTCTTAGAAAAAATGGGATATAAACATAGATTGATGGCTTGGGAGTGGAAAAATAAGAACATTCTCAATTAACTGCATTGATTTTCTCTATGAAGTATGAAGAAAAGTCATTGACAGAGAGTGAATAGGAAATGTCAGAGATTGGAGGAGATGTGAGGAAGTGTTTAAGAGTAAGTTGTCTTATAGAAAGGGAGGTGAATTACAAGAGTGTTGTCATAGTATCATCTGGTAGTACTGACTGTCCAGTTGAAATTTAAAGTTATATATTTAAAGGGAATCCATTCAGCAAAGTTGAGATGTCTACTTCAGAAAGTCAGATACTTTGCTGCAGGCCCAGCAGGAAACAGCTGGCTGGGTTTTGCCAGACATTCCCAGTGGAGGCCAGAGGAGCAAGGGAACTCAGGCTGTTTACAGGAGAGTGCCTCGGGTCAGGGACTATAGAATCTCAGATAGAGAATGGAGGTAACTGAGGATATGAAACAGGAAAGAATGTCTATTTGTTCTTCTCTCATTTTTGATATACAATCAGAATTAATCTCTAAAATACAATCCTATGCCACTTTCTCTATAAAAATGTCTCTGGACACTTAAAGCACAAGTAATTATTCCTTACTCTTTGCTACCGTAACATTATGTGCATTCCTCTGTGATAGCCTTTATCACATTATATTGGATTTGTTGTCTAAGAGTATTTCCCCAAGACTGTAAATGTTTAATGAGAAGAACTATGTTTTATTTGTTATCTTTATATTCACAACAATGTGGGGCATAAGGAAAGTTTTCAAAGAACATTTGCTGCATAAAGGCAGGCAGTGCAGTATAGAAAGAAGGCCTTCAGTGCCTAGAACAATGCCAAGCACGTGGTGGGTACCTGGTGAATATCTGATTGATTGTAAGGACCAGAAATGAATAGAAAGTTAAAGTCTGTGATATTTTCTCATTAAATAATCTGTCCACTACAGCTGCTCTTGATTATTTAAAACTTAACTCAAGCATAATGCACATTGTTTTTCTTTTTTCTCATTTCACTTGCATACTTTTTGGACATTCCACTTAATCTTAGTCTGGAATAGAGTGCATTACAGGTGTCAAATTGGTATTGTTTTCTTTTGTTTTTTTTAAAAAAACATTGCCAATATAAAGACATGGCTTAAACTGACACTGTTAGTTATAAATGGACTTTACTTTCTTGGATTAGTTAATTTAATATGTTATTTATTTCAGTTGAAAAAATAACTATCGGGACTCCTGGGTAGCTTAGTTGGTTGAGCGTCCGGCTTCGGCTCAGGTGATGATCTTGCGGTTCTTGGGTTCGAGCCCTACATCGGGCTCTGTGCTGACAGCCAGCTCAGAACCTGGAGACTGCTTTGGATTCTGTGTCTCCCTCTCTCTCTGACCCCCCCCCCCTTTCACTCTGTTTCTCTCTCAAAAATAAAAATTTTAGAAAAAGAAAAAATAAATATTAACTCTGTATATATTCTTTGATTGTTTCCTTATAAGAATATTTATTATAATACTTTTTATGGAATAAATTTCCATAGAATTATGTAAAATGAAATTGTGTTCTAAAGAAAGAAATAACGAAGGCACAGTGTATTGTGAGGCAATATGGCCTCTTCTAGATTGCCAAATGTTGTTGCCGAGGAAGCAAACTGTTTAAAACACTTTGTATCTGAATATCCAAAATGCAGTTATAATTTGCTATAGACATATTTTACCAAAGTTTCTGTGGCTTGCTAAATGAAATGTTTACAGAATCTTCCAATCATCCATGAGACCCAAATGTGACTGCTGCCCATCCCCCTGATGAGACAGCTGTCATGAAAAACAATAAAGCAAACAAAAACCACTAATAGATAAAACACAGTGTGTTCCATTGTTGTACTGAAAGAACCATTATTTGGTGGTTTGTGAGCCACCTAAAATTATAAAATAACCCATGTTTTAATAGAATTGTGTTCTACTTGAGTTATTAAGAAATTAGAACCTTTTATTTTTTCTTTTAGATGTAATTCCTGATAAAAAAATTTTGTGCTTAAAATAAGTAGTTAAACTGTTATAAGAAGAAGTATGCTGAAAGGGTCTAATCCAAGATGAAAGCAGAACTAAAACTCAGCAAATTGTGGAAGAAAGTAGATGAGAAATATAAACTCAGTTGATTTGGGCAGTGAATGGCTGTTACCGTTTACAGTAACAATGAGAAAACTAAAATTCTTGCTTCAGTTGTAATTCAGTAATTTACATAACATTTTGTATATTCCTTATATAACAATTAACATTCAATATTTGTTCATAAGTAAAGTTTACTCCCTTAGAAAATCTAGCAGACCTTCTATTTATAAGGTTATGGATAGATGATATAAAATCCCATTAAATAAACTGATTGTGTTTGATATTCCTATTCTACCTGCAAAATAAGTATTAAATAAGTAAATCAACATAGTTTTGTTTTAACTCTAGCCTGTTTATAAGTTGAGACTTTGGGTATAATTGTAACATAATTCTAGCCTGTGTGTAACTTGAGATCTTGGATATAATTGTAACAAAGATAATTAAGTTCCCTAAGTTACTTCCATTGTTTGTTACTTTTTTCTATCTGTATTTTAAAATAGAAATACATGCTGATTTTTTTCACTGTGATTACTAGACAAGGAAGAGAAAACAGGAATATGAATTTTTTGGTATATCATGCAGTATTTTTTACCCATCATATTTAGGATGACCTAATATAATGGGAATCCAGAAATTCCTAGTAGTTTCACACAGAATAAAATTATTGCTTGACAAGTATGCAATAAAAAATAAATATTGCTTTGAAAAAAACAATAGATGAGTTATTCCAAGTTTTAATAGTAAAATTAAAAATTATTTAAAATTCAAAGCAAATTTCCAAAATATACCAGTATTTTAAAAAATCAAAAATTTTGATTTTTTATATATTAAGTTTACAAAATAAAATCTGGATTCTTTTTCCTTAACTCAGCCTGCATTGGGAGCAGGAAAATCACAATGGCCAAGTGGAAGTGACTTAAACTTTAAAGTGGGCAAACATCATTTCAAATCTCTTTCACTACTTAGTATCTGTGTCACTTAGAGCAAATGATTTAGCCTCTTCACACTTCAGTTTCCTATATGTATCATGTATTTAGGCATAATAGATAATACAATATGTATATTATACCCAGTAGTGTTTGTATATAGTTGATGAATGATAAATGAAAGTGCTTTTTTTTTAATGTTTTATTTATTTTTGAGAGAGAGAGACACCATGAGCAGGGGGAGAGTCAGAGAGAGAGACACACACACAGAATCCAAAGACAGGCGACAGGCTCTGAGCTAGCTGTCAGCACAGAGCCTGACACAGGGCTAAACCCATGAACCATGAGATCATGACCTGAGCTGAAGTCGGACACTTAACCAACTGAGCCACTGAGGAGCCCCTGAAAGTGCTTCTTAAGCTTCAGAAGGAGGGAATAAAAAAGAAACCCAGAGAAACTTCTCACAGGGAATCAAATATTGCAATCAAGATAAAAAGAAATTCGGACCTTAGCCATAGCCTACACCAGTGTTACCATGCCAAATCATTCCTGGTTTTCTCTTTTCCCTTTTCCTGTTCATCCCTTGAGTTGGAAACATTGCCAGGGCCTCTGGATTCCAAGTTTACCAATTCTGCCAATTCTGCTTCTGCTTTGTACCTCATAGAGTGGCAGTTACACTGCAGGGGCCAGGTAACAACTTCTCAGGAAGCCAAAGTACCGATATTAGAATCACCCCCTCTGGCCCACTAACCATGAGTCATAAGATATTTGCACTAAATTTGCCATAGCACAAGTGCCCATTTTGCATTTCCTGAGTTATCTGACTTGTGGTTCCTTAGGAACTGTTCTCGGAGTCCTTTTATTGATTGTAACCTCTTCAATGCCTGCATCTTCCTTGCACAGAGTTGAATAATTGTTATTCAAAACTTGTTAACTAAATGAAGATATGTCTTTAGTTGTCACAGAATGCATATTTTCACTTGGAACCAGAAGTCCTGGTGTTACACCTATAGCATAAGTGCAACCAGACAGTATTTGTAGTATACTGTGCACTCCGTACTCCAAATCAGACATCATGTGTCTCATATGCTCATGCTGAAATCTGGTAAACTTAATTAAGTCAAAAACTTTATGAATCAAATCCCTGAGTAGATATATGGGTCATTAATGTGACAGAAGAAAGATGTGTTTATTTATAGGAACATTGTTTGAAAAATTTCAAATTATTATTTTTGGTTCACATAGTGGATACTGAAGATCTGTATATTTATGCTATTGCTAATATCTATAAATGTTATGATACTTTTAAGGTCAAGTATTCAACTTTCAGGGCGCCTGGGTTGCTCAGTCAGTTAAGCATCCGACTTTGGCTCAGGTCATGATCTCACGGTTTGTGGGTTCCAGCCCCGCATTGGGCTCTGTGCTGACCGCTTGCTCAGAGCCTGGAGCCTGTCTTCGGATTCTGTGTCTCCTTCTGTCTCTGACCCTCCCCTGCTCACACTGTCTCTCTCTCTCTCTCTCTCTCTCTCAAAAATAAATAAAACACTAAAAATTTTTTTAAAAGTATTCAACTTTCTTTGTTATTTCCATGTTTAATTGATAGTAAATATAGCACATTTTATGCAAGGTTTAAAATCTATTATGTTTTCAAACTTTTCTTGTCTTAAAAATACAATGTAACTGCTTGAATAACTATCAGGACCACATAGAAATAAATTCAAAACCTCTATTTAGAATTATATCTGGGTAATTTAGGCAAGTTGTTCTTAGCTAGAATGCTGTGGCACATGAGAACCCCATCAACATTTCAAAAGCATGCCAAATGCAGTTAACATATAAATGTTATTTTTGATTTAATTGGACATCCATATTATTATGGCAGTGAACATCAGGCAGAATAATGTCCTGACTGGGGACTCTGACAGTAGGTGGAATGGTACACAACTTCCATAAATAAGAGGACAGAGCATACAGAGCCAGTCAAGCCAGTACCAAAAGAAGATGGCATGCCTATTGAAACAAATGATAATTTTTCTCCTGAATATATTCTAATTCAGGTAAAGACAGTAACCAGTATTATTCAGACAAAAAGTAAATAAGGATGAATAAGGAATAATTTAATGTTATGAATGCTTTCATAAATACCATGTGATATTATTACACTCTTATAGTTACTGCATTAAATTATTGCTGACTTGTTTAATGTTCCATGAATCTTTTAATATATCCAAAGCATGCTACCATGATTTATACTATGAGAAAACCTATAGAGAATACAAAAAGAAAATACAAACCTCAGCCTAAAATCATCCATTTGAATTTATGAAAATTTAAGAAGTAGATCTATAGGGGCACCTGGGTGGGTCATAGGTTGAGTGGCAGACTCTTGATTTTGGCTCAGGTCATTATCCCAGGGTCATGAGATGGAGCCCTGCATGTGGCTCCAGGCTGAGCATGGAGCCTGCTCCAGATACTCTCTCTCTCTGCTCTTTTCTCCCCATTTCTTATTTCTCTCTCTCTAAAATTAAAAAAAAAAGTAGTTTGTATGTTTGACTTGATTTAGTTATTTGATTTTTCCCTACTGCAACTGTTTTCTTGGTGAGCCTTACAATGAGGCAATGTCAATAGAGGATCACTGGTGTTAAGGAAAATACTTAGCAAAGATCCTTTTTCCTGACTGTGTGACATTGAAAAAATAATAATGATAATCCTCCATATAGCTTCGAAGAGGCAAGATAACTTACTGAGTTTTTTTTTATAAGGAAGATTATAATTTTTTTCGAACTGGTGTATGCATAAAACTCAGTTAGTTGAATTTCTCTGTCAACATCCAACAAAGAGCCCCTTTACACAGAAATAAGAAGGGAAGAGCTTGGATTGTATTTATATTCCAATCATGTGTTTAACAGAAAATGGCATTAATGAGGCAATCAAAGACACTTTATAAAGCTCTAGAAAGGATAAAGTTTAAGGAAATGGTTTTTGCAACTATAAAGTGTACTCTTCAACCTAGGTAACTGATCAAGAAATATATGTCACTATTTACGAACAAAAATAAGCTCCACTGCTCCCCCCAAAAAAGTTTTCCTGGGTCAATGCAAGCCCAAATACACTGCTTCATATATGACCCATAATATTGCATGTTTCTGCTGTGAGTGGCTCACTTTGTACCATCTGTGTGTATGAAGATTACATTAATATGTATATCAAAATTAATTTTTTATAATTTCCAAAAATTAGATGAAGACAAATTTAAATACTTTTTAATGTACAGTTAACACATGCATTGTGATTCTTCCATTATTCAGATTGAAGTTTATTCTTTAGCTTTTCTAACATTATATTAGTATTACATACCTATATGGTAGATTTGCTATATATATGTGTTATCAAAACTATCATTATTATATTGATTATGATCCCCAAATCCAGTGTTCTATTGACAAACAGCTAACCCTAATATTCTGTCTTCTTTTTTTTAGTTAGTATAGGTTTTGATTATAAATTGAGCCAAGAATTCTTCCCTTTGCTTTTTCGCTGCTGGCAGTTAGGGTTAATGGATTCTGATATTAAATCTCTTTCTTTTGACAAGTGTAAATTAATCACTTTGGGGGAAGCTTTTCTTAGCTAAATTATAAAAATTTAAATGTTGTCAACCTTTCTCTGAATGTAATGGTTTTGTTAAGAGTTGGCAAAGTTCAGAAAGGAATGAGGACTTCAAAACAGTGTGGAAAGGTTCTTTAAACTGACAAATGCAGTGTGTTAATTTTGATCCATTTTTAAATCAACAAAAAACTTACCTAGAGAATTAGATTTCAATATGTTAATATTTGAAGAATTATTACTCTTCTTTTATTAAGAAGTTAAATTGAACTAATTGTTGTGAACAGACATTTTTACTGGATATATTCATTTCTGCTGTGGTTAAATTATGAGCTCAATTTTCCACTGGTTCCCACAATTCACAAAATTTAATTCACCATTCTCTTTTATTTTTCTTTCTTTATGCAGCCATCAATTCTACGATAAGAGTTTGTTTTTAACTGTTACTGTTTTTTAATTTGAAAAGACTCATTGGATGAAATATGTATGCTTTGTTGGATTGTATTTTGCTAAATAGTCAGATATCATTGTATTTTTTGTTTGGATCATTTTTTTTCCATATCGCCTGGAGAACCTCTTGTTCTCCAGAAGAAACCAAACCCTTAGAAATAGCCTATTTAAAATCTTATATCTATTCTCCCTTTAAATATTGTTAAGAAACAATACTATTGGACAATTTACAGTTATTACTTAAAACTGATTTTCTGCCTATGACTTCCTCAGAAGCAATAGTAATAATAATGGCCAACATTTCACAGGGTTTTATACCTTCCAGGCACTGTACAAATGTGTTTTTTTTTATTGTTTTTTTTTTTATTTAAACTTTATAGTTTTTTGTCAGGTTGGTTTCCATATAACACCCAGTGCTCTTCCCCACAAGTGACCTCCACCAAGACCATCACCCCCCATTACCTTTCCCCCTTCCCCTTCCCCCCTCAGTTTGTTTTCAGTATTCAAGAGTCTCTCGTGTTTTGTCTCCCTCCCTCTCCCTAACTCTTTTTCCTCCTTCCCCTCCCCATGGTCCTCTGTTGG
>CM053570.1:46329681-46406336 GCA_028646485.1 Cryptoprocta ferox | reverse complement strand
TCTTTGAGGTTGTCTTCTTTCTGGCGTCTGTCTCTTCTTTCCCCCACTTGCAAATCCAAGTTTTATCCCTTCAGTCCTTCTCAGTTCAATCCATACGGGCGTGTGCAGATTACAGAGCTCCCTGCTTCTCCGCCATCTTGTCCTCCCCTTCCCAAATGTGTTTTATATTATCGATATATTTAATCCAAATGACATGACTGTAATATAGATAACATTACCAGTTTACATTTTATAGATGAGGAAAATAAGGCTACAGAGGTTGAACAATTTGCCCAGTATTGTATAACTCTTAAAGGTAGATAAGGTTTCAAGGATAAATCTCCCTTCTCAATGAATCAGGTAGAAGTGACTGATAGTGAGCTATATTACTTGCTAACCATACAATCATACTTATGTACATTTAGTGAATCTAAGCCATAATATACTACTAAAATGAATAAAGGTGTTTGCAACATGGTTGGAGACAAAATAAGTATATATGAATATCAATATTCTTTTCTTCTAGAAAAAATATATGAAAGAAATGGAAATAAATATTTCATTTCCCATAGAAACCAGTACTAAGTAATATTTAGGAATAAACTTAACAAGAAAGGCATACTACTCATAAAGGTAACTATAAATCCTAATCAAAGTCATAAAAGAAGATCTGAATGAATGGAAATATATATCATTTCTTTTATAGGAATATTAATGTCATAAAAATATTATTTCTCCCCAAATTACTCATTAATGAAGTTCAATATTTACTTATCTTCCCTTGTAATTCCAAAGACTTTCAACTGGATGAAATAATCTTAGAATTTATATGAGATAGTCTATCTTTCTGGAACTTTTAAAGTTATCTGACAAGTAGGACAGGTTTATCAGGTCAAATTCTTTGAGATTGAGCCTTCTCTATTGAGATCATATTTCACTGTGAAGTTGCAGTAGCTGTGCATTTACATAGCGGGCAATCTCTGGCATGTGTGATGCAAAGGGCACTTCGTACCTTGGATGGTCATTAGTCAGTACAACACCTTCCAAAATTAACCACAAAGTATCCTCAGTAAAGAAGTCTAATTTCCCTCCTTTTCATCTATTGCACAGTAGGAACTCCCTATAGCCAAAACAGTACTGGAAACACAGATTTGAATTTAACCCCCTAGGTAGAACATGAAACAGTGGTAGTAGTCCTTAAATATGACATATAGGTTATTTTGCTGAGGAAAAGTATGGGATGATATCCCAAAAGATATGGGCCTCTTTCAACAGAAGTGAATCTATTTTTATAAGAAAGCAAGTATTAAAGGAGTATTGAAGTCTTATAGTGAAAAGTACAGTAGAAGAGTCCAGATTTCCAGATTTCTGCCTGGAAATAATTAGCCCTATGTAAAGCCTACCAATAATTAACAGTCATGCTGAATTTATATAACCATGTTAACAGAAAATATTGAAACAGGAGCGTGTCTACTGGCCCTGAATAGCAAAAGGTATTGGGAAGACTTTCAGCAAATGTAGTCAACTAAAGATATTGTCAATTAAAGAATTTAACCCAGAGAACACTACGTAACAATCCTTTAGAATTGTAGTCTATATCCTTTCTGTTCTAGAAAGAATCTTAGAGGTGAATTACCTATATATTTCAGTGCATCACAGGTACCATAAAGTCAACAGTTTCAACAATCAACTCATCACTTACATCACTATCTGCACTTTTTCCAGTATCTCCAAGCTCATTTAGAAATAATGGAAATAACATTTTCTAGATCCTGTGAATCATCCTAAGCCTATTTCTTACTCCCACATCCAATCAGTCAACAAGTTCTGTCAAATCTGTCTAATTCGCTTATTCATTTCCTTCTGTCTGGAACTCTCTGCCCCCAGATCTATCCATGGCTGGCTCCTTTTTTATCATCTATCATAAATCAAATGTCACTTGCCCCCAAAAGTCTTTGATAACCCTTCAATTTAAAGTAGCCACTCCCACACCATCGCTTCCCCAAACCCTTATTTTAATTTCTTTGTAACACTGATTACTATCACAAATTCTCTTATTACTTATGTCTCACCTTTCTAAAATTTCTCCATGAGAATAGGAATCTTGCCTAGTTTGTTCATCACTATATGCTCACTGCCCAGTATACTGTTTAGTTCATAGTATACATTTATTGTGAATGTACTTTTTGAAATTATCCATTTATAGAATTCATTCAACAAATACTAAGCACTTGTATGTCAGGCACTGTGTTATATATAGGAAATATGGTAAAAGGGAAAACCAAACACTATCTTTGGACTCACAAGCTTATATTTAATAAAAGAGACAGCCTCTGAGCAAATACATAAGTCAATGTAAAATTACAACTATGAATAGTTTTTGAAATATGTTTTCCCTTCTCCTAATCTCCATTACCGTTGCTTTAATTCAGGTTATTGTTAATCTTATGCCTCAGCTATTAAAATCATCCATTTCCCTGCCTCCACTCTTACCACACTCCACTCTGTTTTTCCAAAATTGAAGTGCAAATTTTAAGTCATTTTCTACCTTAAAATCCTTAATAACTTCAATGACCTTCAAGAAGAAAATATCTGCCCTCCTTAAGTAAGGGCTCTTCATGACCTGCCCCTCAACTACCTCTCCTTTCGTTGGTCACCACTTCTTCCCCCTCCTCACTCTCCTTGCTCCAGTCATCCCGAATTATATACCCTTATCTCTGGGTCTTTACTTATATCGTTTCTCTCCCTTGTACATCTTTCCGTACTCTTTGATTAACTAATTTTTTTATCCTTTATAACTCACTGGAGATAACCTCCTACAGAAATCCTTTTCTGAACCCACTCAGACTGTCCTAGCCATCCATTTGCTATGCTCTGATAGCAAAAGGAAATAAAATTTTTAAAAATGTTGATTGAACATCCAACTCCTAATTTCAGCTCAAGGGTAGCTGATGGAATGGAGCCATAGTGAACTTTTGATGTCAACACTAATAGCCACCAGATTCCAATAACCAAGGGCATCAGAATAAGTGAACCACAAGAGTTCCTTTCATATAAACAACAAGGACAGAGCTACTGAGCAAAGTACCAGTCACTTCAAGAGTGACCTGAAAATCAGCCTGTGACCAGGATAACTTTAGATTCACCAGAAATAATGAGTGAAGGCATAGCTCTTAGGTGCTACTGCCAAGTGGAAAAGAATATCTGGTGGTAGATGAAATGCTTGGAAAGGAGTAACTTTACCTAAATCTACCTCATCTACCTTTTAATCATAAGTAGATTTGTAGTTGTCAAGATAGCAAATTCCCAAATGGCAAAAGAAAGAAATCAAAGTAAAATTCAACAGGATGCTTTTGTTTCAAATCTGTTATTATTTTTTTAAATTTATTTGTTTAAATTCAAGTTAATTAACAACAGTGTAGTATTGGTTTCAGGAATAGGACCCAGTGGTTGGTCACTTTCATAGAATATCCAGTTCTCATTCCAACAAGTGCCCTACTTAATGTCCATCACCCATTTAGCCCATCCCCCCACCCCCCACCCCTCCAGCAACCTCAGTTTGTTCTCTGTATTTAAGAGTATTTAAGGGTTTATCTCCCTCTCTGTTTTTATCTTATTTTGCAGAATAAGATATGTGCATCTGTTTTGTTTCTTAAGTTCCACATACGAGTGAAACCATATGACATTTCTGTTTCTCTGACTTACGTCGTTTAGCATAATACACTCTAGTTCCATCCACATTGTTGAAAATGACAAGATTTCATTCTTTTTTATTATTTTTTTAACACTCGAATTTTGGAATGATAGAGCCCAGGAGGGTGAGCATTCTAATGGAAAAAGTAGATTTGTTTTGTTTTAAAAAAATTTCTTAAGTCACTACATATCAAAAAAGAAAATAATAGATGGAGAGAATGAGAGAAGTAGAATGTTCTCCTTAATTCCTCTCCACTAACACTAAAGGTTCTTTATGGAAGATGTGGTTTTCAGAGCAGATAGGGTTGTCTTGCCAGAGCTGGCAAAGCTGTAGGGTCTGGGCATTGTTAACCTTAAACAACAACAACAAAACAAAATAAAACAGTTATTTTACCAGTAAAAATGGGTTTATTTGGGAATAACAGAGGATTTCAATTCAGGACATGCAAGCTATGGCAAAAGCATAGGCAAGTCCAACAAACAAAAGAAAGGAACATTATTTTATGGAGAAGAAGGGGCAAGTTGGTAGGGTTGTTTTGAGCATGGGTCCATTGGAGAAAAGCCTGTGTGATTATGGGTGATTATAGTTTCTCATTGGCTGAGTTGCAGGGGTTGGTAGTCAATTTCTTATAGGAGATTTAATGTACATCTTTCCTTCTGGGAAGGCATAGAAGGGGCTGTAATTGATGATTCTTTCTTGTCAATGATTCTTCTGTTGGGGTCTGGTAATTGACAGTTCTTCTCATAATTGATCTTAAGTGGTATAGCTCCCTCTGTTGCCTCCCCTTCTATCCTTCCTACCCCATTCTAGTGATGCTTCCCTTTATTAATTTTCTCAAAGTGGAACAAAAACTGAAGAGAATGTGCAGAACCAGCAATTTGTGACACACAGCAGAGGGCTAGATATTAGAAGGTATATCTTTTCATTCTCTCAAAGTAAATTTAAATAAGTTTTAAAGATTGGGATCTGATGGCATCCAGACTTTTCAGACATGTACCTTCTGATTCCATGGGTTATTACCATTTCTTGTTCACAAAACTTCTTACTATAATTCTGCCCCATATAATGAATGCATCAGAACATTCTTTAAAAATATAATAAAAAATTATAGCAATATAGTAGTGTTATTAAAGCAAGTTTCTTCTCAATTAGCTTCTAAATTAATTTGTTCATGCTGAATATCAATTCTGCATTAGTGCTTCTTTGGTAATTATTGCTTACCGTTAAGGCTCCATTAAGTTTCCATGTTTAAATGATGAATGTGTACTTCCATTGATTACTGCGTATGATTTAATGAGTTATTCTTAGGGTAATAATGTTTTTAGCAATATGTTTATTGTTTTTCCAACATTTGTGGATTGATTAAACCTTGAGAAGTTTATATATATTTAAACTCACAGTAAGAGTACTAAGTCACATTTTTTTCAGGCCCTTTGGGACACTGGTATAAATAATCTACTTTATTTTTATTTAAAGTTTATTTATCTTTGAGAGAGATAGAAAGCATGAGCAGGGGAGGGGCAGGGGGGGGGGACAGCTATTTATCTCAGTAAATAGCTCTGTTATTTATTCAACACCTCAGTTAGAACATAGTTTTGAAGGATTCAATGATCCACTGAAGACTATTAAGCTATGGACTGACATGATCGGATTTGCATCTTTAACAGTTATGGTGAAAGTTATGAAGCAATTTGAGGAAGACAGAATTGAGGAATCTGGAGACAGAGAGGGTGGATTTAGGGGCCATTTCAATGGCCTAGAGATCATGTGAAGGAGTTTATATCAATGACAGTGGAGTGGAGAGAAAAGGCCCAGATATACTTAGGAGACAGAGTCAAAACACTTTAGTAAATGATTGAATTTGAATTAGGAAAGGCTGACAGAAAGAAAAGTCAGGATGCCCCACTGGCTGCTAGTTTGGGAGAACTGGTAGAGGTAGAGAAGAGGTTTGGGAGATATGGGAGGGGTGAATGGTAATAGTTGGAAATACTGAGGTTTGTTCTGGACTAAGTTTTGGTAAAATGCTCTGGTAATGAGCGCCAACTCATAAACAGATGCAAAGACAAAGAACTCTAGAATTAAAAGTTTGGGAATCATAACGTACAATTCATTATTAAGCCTATGGCAATCAATGAAAACTTATGAATTTCTAGTTGTAGGATAATGATTAGAGTAATCCAGGTAAACCAACATGGTAAAATATATTATGGAGTCATTAATGGATGCATTAAGTATTATGTGTTTTTAATAATAAAATGCTCAAATAATAATATCAAATCAAATAAACACAGAATGCAAAATTGCTCATATAGTAAAATCTAAGTTGTGTAAACATCAGTCTTAATTAGCTAGAAGGAAAAGCATTAAAGAGTTACAATGGTCACATTAGAGTTAAAGGTTATGGTGATTTCCCCCATTTTTCTATGTATCCATGTTTTACAGCTTTTCTTTGTGTGTTTCTTAAAAATCAAATTAGGAAAGAAAATAATTAAGCTCATCTAAAGGACTGGATAGAAATCAGCCCAGTTAAAAAATCAGCCCACTTGTAACAGAAGTACAAAGATAAGGAATACAGTTGTGCAGGCAACTGTAAACAGTGGAGGGTCTTTTAAGTTTAGTATGACCACACACAATGGTCAGAAAGGAAGCTAAATAGAAAGATGTGGTAGCTCTATGGAGGCTTGTTATTTTGAGATTATCTCATGTACTTTGAACAACTGTTAAAGAAATATAACAGGGTATTATATTCATTTGCTAGGGCTACCGTAACAAAGTACTACAGGCTGAGTGTCTTAAACAACAGAAATTTATTTTCCCACAGTTCTGAAAACAAGCAGTCCAAAATCAAAATTTCAGCACAATTGGTTTATTCTGAGGTCTCTCTCCTTAATTTGTGAATGGCTGTCTTTTCCCTGTGTCTTCACATGGTCTTCCCTCTGTGAATCTGTATCCTAATCACCTCTTCTCATAAAGACATCGTTATATTGGGTTAAGGTCCCCCCTAGAGACCTCATTTTAAATTAATTATCTCTTTAAAGACCTTATTTCCAAATACAGTCACATTCTCAAGTATGGGGGATTAGGACTTCAACATATGAATTTGGAGGGCAAGGGAGACTATTCAGCTCATAAGAAGGTGATGTGATTAAATGTCCTTTGGTAACCAGGTGGAATATGGATTTCAGGAAGAGGGAATGGATTAACAGACAGTTGTAATAATCCAGGTAAGAACTCATGAGGTACTGCAGAATAATAAATGTAAATTAGTGAAGGTAAGTGACTGTTTAAAAAACATCCAGAGAGAACAGCTGGTGTAAAGGGGAAAGAGTGAATTCAATTTGAGAAGATTCAATTCTATACCAGGAATACAGTTAAATTATAGGAATCTGAAGCCCAAAGAAAATTGGGTTGGAAGTCTAGATGTAAGCATCATTCGTATATATGTTAATTGAAACTATGGGAGCAGATCTTGTATATTGAGTGATGAAAGCAGTGGAGTTCGAATGGAAAACTCATATGTACAGAATAGGCAGAGAATGAGCTTATGAAGAGACATTAATGTGTGAGATGAAGCACAAGAGCACTGTGTGTAGAATTTAAGGAAGATCTTGGATGAAGGGAATAATCATTAGGCAAAGAAAGCAAAGAGATCCCAAAAAGAAAGACTGAGAACTGTTAGTAGGGTTTGGAATTAGAAAGATTTTTGGACACCAGTACCTAACAACACCCCCTTGAACTTTTTTGTGCCAAGCACTGGGTAAAGAGCTAGAAAGCATGCATTATATTTCATTTTGAGCTTCGCTCAGTAAACTGAGGTAAGTGTCATTGTGTCTGCTTCATAGATTAAGAATATGATGACTCAGGAAAGTCAAATAACTAGTTTAAAGTCAGCAGAGAGCAGCAAATCTGGGTATCAGTTCTAGATTGCTTTCTATTCACCAAAACTGGCAGGACCCACCACTAGCAATACTAACTTCCTAAGAGCAAGGCAGTTTCACTAAACTGGAGGGGCAATGGTGCCTGGGTAGCTCAGTTGGTTGAGTTTCTGACTTCAGCTCATGGGTTCGTAAATTCGAGCCCCAATTTGGGCTGTGTTGACAGCTCGGGGCCTGGAGCCCGCTTCAGATTCTGTGTGTGTGTGTGTGTGTGTGTGTGTGTGTGTGTGTGTGTGTGTGTCTGTCCCTCCCCAAGTCTCTCTCTCTCTCTCTCTCAAAAATAAATAAACATTAAGAAAAATTCTTTAAAAAATAAATTGGAGGGTCAAGAAATCTAGAGAGCAGTGGGTTGATGACTGACCATTTGATGAAGTAAGTTAGACTGCCTTTTTCAGAAGAGGAGAAAGGAGGACAGAGACCAACTCATCTTGCTCTCCATTCTTCAGTACATTGCCTGACACAAAGTAACTGCTCAATAAATTTTAGTTCAGTGAACAAGAATACATGTTAACATGAGCTAGGCAAAAAGTATGTATGTTATGGGTAGGAGAGGAGGTAGCAGAGTTGTAAGTTGTACACAGGCCAAGAATAAGGAACCAGTAGAGAGGACATCACTGAAGAAGAAAGAGAGGCAAACTTAAGAAGCCTGATCCTTTCCAGAAAAGATTGATAACGTCTGGGATCAAGTGCACAAGTAAGAATTTGACCCAAATAGGTGAAGAAATATTTTTTAGGCTGAACAAAAAGAATGGGATATAGAAATAAATATATAAGGACATGTGATAAATTGCTTCATTTTCCAGCAACTCCTTCCATATTAAACTCCTTTGTAAAAGAATACTGGCCATTTCGAGGTTACTTGCCCTAAATTTTTAATATTATTTATACACGTAATCCCATATGCCTAGAATTTCTTCTTTATCACAGCATGTTAATCTCCTATGGAAAAATAAAGACTCATATCATAGATTATCTCTTTGATTTATTTCCCGAATTCCCCAAACAGAATCTTGTCACTCCCCCTCTTTGATACCTCTAATGCACTCCTTCTGTAGTGACTTGGAGGCCATAGATAAAACATTCTTCCACTTATTTATTAAACTCCTGGGGTGCCTGGGTGGCTCAGTCAGTTAAGCACCTGACTTGTTTCAGCTCAGGTCATGATCTCACAGTCATGGAGCCTGCTTAAGATTCTTTCCCTTTCTTTCCCTCTCATCTGCCCCTCCCCAATTCTCTCATACATGCTCTCTCTCCAGCAAAACAAACAAACAAAAACAAAAAAAAAATAAAACAAAAAAATTAAACTCCTTTGAAATACCTTAGTATATCAAAAAAATATTTTTAAATGTTATATGGTATGTTTTAGAGCAAAGGAATCTCAGAAGTTGATTTAGGTTTTACATACTTGCATTTTATTTAATTCAACCTTTTATATACAAATAATATTCATAGTCTAAATTTTCTTGCCAAATGACTACATTTTGTAATAAAGCACATTCTTTGCCCCTTGAGTTTCTATACTGCAATGACACATGGATTGGGAAAATTTATCCAATGTATATAAAGAATAAAATGTTACTTGCCATTCTCATGATTTCTCTATTGATCACCTTCGATGTTTAAACAAATGATTTGGACTTGTGCCCTATCTTCAAAGGCAAATTGGATGCTATAATACTTTACAATTTCAGGTGGTGTTGTATTCTGGCTGATTCAATATTGGAAAGAGAATACTGAATGCTATATTACTATTCCATTAGGCAAATTCATTCTTGAATAATCTATATGCCCTATGAGGAGGTCAAATGATAAGGCAGAGAGATCAGAGAGAAAACACTAAGATTTCATTGTTTTGAGTCTGGCAGCTAATCCAGTTGCATATTTCAAATGATTCAAGAAAAATACACAAAGTGTGCAATTATATTCAACTTGAATTTGAACTTAAGCTACATAGTACATTCTACATCTAATTTATAAAATGCAGTAGAATATATAAAATTTATATTTTTATATATTTACACATGCTGTTATTTTCCATATATCACTAAAGTTAAGAATATGGACTTAATAAGTATATATTGGGAGCGTTAAGATAATGATGTGAAATAGCTATGTCAGTTTGTAAATAAACATCTCTTTTAAATGACTACATCATATTACACCGATCAAGAAATAACGAAACTAAAATTCTATCAAAGTCTGTGAGGCAAAATATCCTCACAAAGAATCTGTGTATTGCCTGTCAATTAAACATGCAGATAAGTAATTTTTATTTCAAATAGTTTATGTGCATTTTTAATCCACCTTTTGTAAGCCTGGAATTGTTAAACTGTTAGAGCATTTGCCAAATTCTTCTAATATAATTAATAATTATGTATGGATTTGAGGACTCTATTTCTTGCCTTCTGTGAAAATGCTTTAAGATTAATGTGCAGTAATTTCAACTGTATGCAAAAATATTGTAATGTAAAATTATATTTTTATTTTTTAATTGAAAATATAGTAGTCTCTTTAGATGGAGCAAAGAGAAATTTCTATTGTAGCTAAAGTAATCAGTTATCATTTAATATTATGTATAACCATATTGCTTTTATCTGAGAAGCCGTATTTTGCTTTGTTTTTAAGTACATCCAATTTTTTTAAATCATTATATGTTAGGAAAGTTATAGCATTTAATTAATTTGAAAAAATGTAGTACATCAAAAATTGTAAATAAAATATGTATAAGTCATTAAGTGAAACGTGGTTAGTGGGTTTTCTGGAAAAATGGAGAGCAGAATTAAACTAGAGTAATGGTATGATTAATTGATTCAGGATGGCTCCTGCTGAAAATTTTTGTTTAATGAGAATCTGTCATTATAATGATCATTTGTGATCATTTATCCCTTTATAGTGTATCAAATATAATGGATTCAGGTGCATAAGCTGAATAAATGACTCATAAGAATGCCATTTTTTAAATAAAAAAGATGGTTACTTTACTGAATTAATTCAAAATAGCCATGGTATCTTAATTTGCACTACTTCTGTGTTTCCAGAGCCAGTAAATATTTGTAAATTATTTTGTTCTAATATATGCATTTATCATTTTGCATTCAAGTCAATGATTTATAAAAAATTATGTTTCAAGATAGAAATTACACATATTTTTATTACAACATGAAGATGCTGGGCAAAAGCTGCCGTATAAATATTTAATTTTAAACATGGGAGGAATGATTAATTTTTACAACTCAAAACATTCTCTCAATCAAAATTCTTTTTATATGATGTAGTTTTCTACAGCATGTCCTCCTTCATATATATATCTCACTGGTTTCTTTCAGTGATATCTTCTCATATAGATAGATTTACACATGCTGTTATTTTCCATGAGATATCTTCTCATATAGAGAAGATATCTCATATTTTATATTCTCATATAAAAGCTTTTTTTCAAACACTATGCAGATTAAGCTGAATTATTCTATGTATGATGGGAACTGATATATTTAAGAAAATTTTATATAGCAGAAGACATTCATAAAATAAAGTCTGTTACTTTAAGAGAGAAAATGGAACGCTGAAATTCAGAGTAAAATACCAATGGATCCATTCATATTCTGCCTTAAATGGCATTCATCGATAATGTTTGTTTTTGTAGAGAATTAATTTAAATGAGCAGAAATTACCTTGGAAATGGAAGTTTAAGCAGGTTATTTTCATGGGAAAATATCACTCAATGATCTTTATGTGAATATTTTGCTTTCTCCTTTCAGGGAATATGCGTATTTTTAGTCATCTGGACCAATTCCACTCCGTTTACTTTTGTTTCTCTCTTGTCTAAAATTCTTCCTAATCCTTGAGCTGTACCTCCTTACAACAATCTTCTTTAAAACCTATTTCTAGGGATTACATTAAAACAAACAAACATCCCACTTCCCTGTACTGTAGACCAATTGGTAATTATTTTAGTCACCTTCTGCATTAGGTATTCCATCTTTTGGGCATTGAAATTGATTTTTCTCATCTTAGCATCTGAAGATCCAGAGTGTGCCCCTTGCCCAATCGCCTGAGACTATACAGTGACACCTACAACAGAGGATGTGGAGGCAGCAGCTTTTCGGGCGTCAGAAATGGCAGCATCAGGAGCATCAGCACGAGTAGACTTTGTAGAGGTAGTTCTCCCCAAACTATATTATTGAAACCAAACATTTTTGGTGTGCTGCCTGCTGATGGGGCTGCCTTCCTACTCCCTAGATTCATGCAAAATGTTTGGTCTTTGTTAAAGTTTAACAATGACGTTTCTGACTAATACTGAGAAACCTGATTTTTTTTACAAGTGTGTTCCATTGCCTTAAATTTCAATGAATACAAAATTTTCTAGATCTCAGAAAAACATTAATACCCATATTTTATCAAATTTATTTCATTATTTATAATATAAAGCTGCTGTCGTGAATAATTTCTGTATAACTATTTTTGAATAGATCAGAATAATTCATCATTTTAGAAGTCATCCTAATGCAGTAAATAGGAGAATTTCTGTAGTCAGTTATATTCTTCAGAGAAAAAATACAGTTACCAAGTTTTTCTGCTGTACTCCCTAATAATGTTTCATTGTGAGCTTATTTCACAAAGTGATAGATTATTCCCAGATGGCCCCAAGTCAAAATAAAAAAGCCAGTGAATGATTGGTGTAGGTATACTATCATTTTATGGGATTCACTGTGAAATGGTTAATTTTGTAACTATAAAACACATTTGTTAATTAACCACCTTGGCTTTATCTGTAGAGTTTGGAGACTTATAGCATTTCAATTTTCATGTAAAATGAGTCTTTGTAATGATGTTTTTGCAAAATAAGTAACCATCGACATAGTGGGTGCATTTACTGTTAACATTGTATACAGATGCCTTGGAAGTAGGATATGTTTCATACTGAAACTTCGAAGAGTTTGAAATTCAGTTTACAGAGGGCTTCATCGTTGTACAGTATGACATACCCCATCTCCACTTGTTTTTTGGAACAAAGCAAGATACAAAGAATTGATACTCATTCTATTGGCTACATCGAGCTTAATAGCTCTTCCTTTTGTGTTTTGTTTTGGTTCTATTCCATTTTGTGATTTAGGACATTACAAATGGCCATTTTTTGCAAAACCTACACTACAGAGTTGAAATGCATGTTTCTGAATATTTCTATTCTGTTTTAATGTATTTTAATTACGTGAAATATATAAAATAATAAAATTATGTCCTAAAATGCATAGCCCTTTGTAAATAGCACACATACATATGAAAGTATTTTGGTGCGTTAGTTAAAATTGCGTGAATGCTGATTTTTTCTATGAGTACTTGTGAAGATCTGTATTTAAAAATCCATAATCTACTTATTTGTACAATATCACTTTTGGCTGCATGTGCCCTGTGTTAATTGACTTCTGTCATTCTTTATATATTGCCTATATCTTTAGAAACTGTATTTAAAAGGTATGTTGCTATTCTAAGAATACAAATGTAAATCTCTGACTCTGCTTTAAAGTAAATTGGGCTATTTTAGTGTAAGTTTATAGTATGTTCTCACTATGTCCTTCATATACCATTTTAGAGATTATTTAAAACATTCTGCATGAAAGGGGATTTAATGATTAAGGAAATATTGCTGTTCTGCCTCTATCATGTTCCAAGGGAGAAACTGGACTTTCCATTGTTAAAGTTTTAACAACTTATAAAACTCCAATTAAGGTCTGTAGCAATGTGCAGTAGTTCTGGTGGATAATTATTTCGTTGGCATGATCTTACTGTAGTAAACCATGTTGAGTTTTTGGTCTTATGATAATTACAATTGAAAGCTTGTATTTGTAGATAAAGGGAACTTTTCTTTTTTTAATATTTTCAATGCTTATTTATTTTTGAGAGAGCAAGAGAGACAGAGTGCGAGCAGGAGAAGGGGCAGAGAGAGAGTGAGACACAGAATCCGAATTAGGCTCCAGGCTCTGAGCTGTCAGCACAGAGCCTGACATGGGACTTGAACTCACAAACCACAAGACCATGACCTGAGCCGAAGTCGGACACTTAACCAACTGAGCCACCCAGGTGCCCCAAGGATGCTTTTCTTAATGAGAAGAAATTAATAAATAGCTTGAATAACTATTGTCAAAACTGGAATGGTTTAAAACTGCATCAGCAGAAGTGATTACAAAAGTGAAGTTTAAACTAGTACCACTGAATATAATACTTGATCCATTTTTGACCCCTGTTAATGCTATGCATCACTGTTAATGTTCCAACAAGTATAAATTAAGATAAATTAATTCACAATATTTATATCACTCTAATTTTATTCTCAGAGGAGTCACACATACCAGTTTAACAAAAATATTAAATGTGTTCATTTTATAGATACATAATTTTTAGCCTCTAGATCTATTTTTAACTAGACAAAATGGTAAAAGGACAAAATGTGTTATGCATTTGGAGTTATGGAAATAATAATTTCCTATTGTGCTGTCTTTTAGAAATATGTTGATTATAAATTCATGATAGTGGGATTTGCATATTAAACCAGAAGTTGACTAAATGTACTTGATAATAAACAAAAACTAAAACACAAAATACCCCATAACAGGAGGGTGGCATGATATATGCTTATTCGTTCTCTGGGTTACAGAGTGCAAGTGGAGCTTTTTCTCTCTCATGGGATACATGTCACTCTCAGAAACCTCGGCCACCATGTAAGCAACATACTGAATTGCCTTCACCTACTTACTAACATCTTATGAAGCAAAGTTCAATTTTTATGGCTCTTAGGAATGCCTCAGAAAATAGGATATATCTTCCCTGTGTTTTTCAGCAGTTGCAGTTCCTACAAGTTCATTAAGAATTTCATATACTCTCCCATCCCAACTTTTCTTTTCATATCAAATTTTACCAAGATTTCTGCCAATTTGTATTTTTTAATCAAGTCAGCTTTTCCTAGAGCAAAAAGGCAGATCTAAATTTTGTCTCTCACATACACACACACACACACACACACACACACACAAACACACACACACAAATGATTATCCAATCAGTTTTTCAGTTTTTAGTCAAAACAGAAAATAAAGAAGCCATGTTAAGTGTTGTATGTTTTTATTTTATATTGCTTGCTTCTGCCATTAGCAATCAACATAAACTGGACAGATAGTTTATATTTATTTATCAACATTAAAAGCAAATACTAGTAGGACGAAGGTACAGCAACTGGATGTCAGTGCAGTAAAAATAACAGGTTCTGAACAGAAGAGGGTTAGAACAGCCTGAGGATGTACAGACTATATAGTTGCTCAAAATCTCATTGAAGTAAAAATCTGTCAAACCAATAATTGTGTCTTCCTCCCCCCACATACAACTTGCTTTGATTTCAGTTGTATGATACATATGGATATAACATTTGAAAGCCAAACTCTTAGTCACCTCTCTACCTGGGCAAATTTTGGAGCAAATAAAAATCTTTAATTCAGTCCAGTTCAGAAAACATTTATTGAGGGCCTACTGTGTGCCAAGCATTGTGACTATTGTCTCAGTGTACTTGAGACACCATGTACAACTGATGCCTTTGTGTTAGGCAGATAATGGTCTGGTAAGGAACATAGACAAGTAATGCATTACATATAACACAGCGTATTACATGGGATTACACAAATGTGATGAATGAACAGAAATAGTGCAAAGAAATACTTAATCCTATTGGTAACGTCCAGGTAGGAATTGCAAAGAAGATGAAGTCTGAGAATTCTTTTGGACAATAAATTGTAATTTAACCAGTGGGCAGTAGGAAAAGGAGTGTTGCTAAAGAGGAACATATCATAGGGGTTTAAATGTGCAAATAGTACATTAGGAAGGAGTAACCACGATGCTAATGGAGGGGCTCATGTGCAGTGGTTAGACTTCATTTAGTGGGCAACGATGAGGTTTTAATGAAAGAGAGTTAAGCAGAGAAATGGTAAGTTACGTTTGTGAGTGATGGGATAAAATTTAAGTAAGAATTCTTATTTACTTTGCTAAGGAAGCAAAGGAAAAAAGCAACTCAGTTTCTTTTTTTTAAAGCTTTACTGAGGTATATATTGCAGAGCATAAAGCTCAGCCATTTTAAATGTATAATTCAATAGTTTTTAGCAAATTTATAGTTTTGTGATCATCGCCACAATGCCAATGTTGAACATTTCCATCACACCTACCAAAAATTCCTTGTGCTCATTTGCAATCTATCCTCATTTTGATACCAGTTCCCACAGCAGCCCCAAGCAACCACTAATCTGCTTTCTGTCTTTATAAATTTCCTTCTCTGAACATTTCATGTAAGTGAAATCATACGTGTAGTATCTTTGTCTGGCTTCTTTCACTTAGTATAATGTTTCTAAGGTTTCTGTCAGATTGTTAGGAGACAAACAGAACGGCAGTATTCCACTCCCAATGAGAGAGTGCATACTGGGAAAACAAGATATAGAAGAAGAATGTTGTCCTGTGAGCCTGGCCACTCTGTGAAGCATACAAAGGATAGAGGACCCAAGATAGTGAGGACAGAATGGCATAAAAAGTTCAGTGAGGGTAGAGGAATCAGAAATGTGAAAATAGAAGAAAGCATATCTAGATATTTTAATAAAATTTGCTGAAGACTAAATCTCAAATTTCTATTTCATTCCCATCTTAAATGTTTGTAATAGGTATTTGTAAACATTGTAAATATTTGTAATTAGGACTTTTGTGGCTACTCTCTGTAGATACCACAAGCTTTGTTAGCTTCTTAAAGTTAAAATCACTTCTCTGAAGAATGCATTATCTTAGAGAAAGCCAAGAAATCGTGACAGACTGACATCTGCAGTTAAAGTATAAAAGCTCAAAAGTGAATCTAGAACAAGCTGTATTTTCCTTGGAAAACCACTTGGGACAATGTGATCGTTACACTGAGCTTAGAACTGCAATTTTTTAGAGAATGTAAGATTGGTTTAGGAATTCTTGTTCAGTTGGAGAAGCACGTAGGTGGCATTATTAGGCCACCCAAGTATTGAAAAAATTAAAGTTCTTTCTGCAAAAGAAGATAAGGCTTCTGGCACATTCCCTGAGCCTACTTTCAAGCTTACCTCACTAGCTAAGAAGGGCTGCCCTGCTGATCTGGCTATACTGTAGGACTGAAGATAATGCAAGCTTTGGAGTTACTTGTATAGACTACTAGTTACTTAAAAAAAAAATCACAGGATTCCAGTGCAGCTGATGGGATAAAAAGACTGAGTGGTGGCTGGAATATACCCACCACTTGAGTAAACCAGGAAGGACAAGTTCAGAAACAAATAGGTAACTCAGTAGAAGAGCCTGACAAAAATCCCCAGATTTAATGTCATGATTGGCCTCAGGCCAAGAACCAAGTGAACGAGGCAAGGTTGGCATCTCAAAACAAAACAACCAAGACAGGGTTTCAGAGGATCTACCAAAAAACTCCCTCCCTGGAAACCCCATCCTTGTGCCCCTTGAATCTGGAAGTGCCCTGTGATGTCCCAGTGTTGGAGGAGCTCTTTGGTGCACTGTGGACTCAAGGGGGTGATGAATGACTTCTCAGCTCTGGCCAGCGACAGGGTAAGGAATAGAACTAAATCCCCAAGGCACTGGGTTAGGTCTCCTGGCTTAGCCCAGGGCGGATGACACAAATCTAGAACCCTACATGTTAGTGTTTTTGGTTTCTTTTAGAGTAAAAAGGAGCCTCCACCAGCTACAAAACTCAAACTCTTGTCTTAAAAAGAGATCATTTCAGCTCAGATCAATGATCTCACGGTTGGCGGGTTCCAGTCGCACATCAGGCTCTATGCTGACAGCTAGCTCAGAGCCTGGAGGCTATCTTCGGACTCTGTGTCTCCCTTTCTATATGACCCTCCCCTGCTCACGCTGTCTCTCTCTCTCTCTCAAAAATAAATAAAAAACATTTTAAAAAATTTAAAAAAGAGATCTTCTCTTAAAAAAAGATCAACTACTAATTCTAATGTACTTACATCATAAGAAGTTGCTATTCCTTTGTGAAATGTCCAGAGATGTTGGACAAGTATTTGCAAACTCAGTTTGGGGGGAGAAAGAGACACATTAAAAGAATGGGATAAGATGGACATTTTTATATTTTTCTTCCACTTTGCCCACTTAGCTTCTTCCTCCACCTCCGTTTTCTGAGAGGAGAAAAGACAACAGTCACTAGAAGATTCTTTCAAAGAAAAGTTATTAAAGGAGGAGGAATGCAATCCCCTGTGGGCTTCACATGGAAGCCGGAGGTGAGGGAACATGACCCAGGAGAAGCGTACACTGGGGACTTTATCCAGCACATCTTCCTGTGTAGAAGGCCTACATTTCTATCCTTCTGTCCTCTGTATTCCACCTAGATTTTAGTCATTTATTTACACACTTTCCTTCTGTATTTTCTAAATTGTAAATTTCTTCAAGACAGGTATGCTGTTTTATTCATCCTCCAGGGTACCTAGCTAAGGGGCTTGCATATGGTGTGTATAGCTAAGAAAGAAGAAAGAAAGGAAAGATAGAAAGGAAGAAAAGTACTGCCTATCCCTCCTCCCCAAAAAGATACTTAAGAAAAAGTAATATTATTTCTTTTTGGAAGGAAGAGAGAGTAGATTTGAGAATATTTGATCTAGTCTTTAAAAGGGAGGTTACATTTCAACTATTGGAGGGCAAAGCAGTGGCAACCAGCCAGGGGAAATAACAGGTATAGAAAAGTCCAAGGGCATATCTGTAGAATAAGGAAAGCCCTGATTTTGCTGATACTTGAGATAAGTTCAAAGGAACAATGAAGTAAAAGTGTGAAGGTAGATTGAGGAGTTTGGGTCTGGCTAATTGGCAGCTATTAAAGGATTCTTGACTATATGAGTAACAAGGAAGAGTTGGTATTGAAGTCAGGAGTTAAAAACTTAAATAAGAGAAAATACATGTTGGTGCAACATCCTATAAATAAAGCAGTTGATGTATTTAAACACAGTACACTACTTATTTTTAAATCTCTTCTAGGCATCTGGCACTTTGATAGACCTAAAGATGCATGAAGGCATATGCATTGCAACTCAAACTTTTTCTTCCCGACTGTTAAAAGAATAATCTAGACAGGGGTGCCTGGGTGGCTTAGTTGGTTAAGGCTCTGACTTCAGCTCAGGTCATGATCTCACAGTCTGTGGATTCAGCCCCATGTCAGGCTCTGTGCTGACAGCTCAAAGCCTGGAGTCTGCTTCGGATCCTGTGTCTCCCTCTCTGTCTGCTCCTCCCCTGCTTGTGCTCTGTCTCTCTCGCTCTCAAAAATAAATAAACATAAAAAATAATTTTTTAAGAATAATCTAGACAAAATTGATTTATCTTACAAGTGGGCTTGTATTCTTGACAATGAAGGGAAATTAATATTTATTTAGTGTTTATGAAAGAATCTTTATCCACAAACATGATTTCATTAAAACTTGTAACAACTGTGTAAGGTATATGTTCCCACATTTTTACCGATGGGAAAACTGATCACACTGATAGAAAATGGGAGAACCTGGAATCAAACCCACTGCTCTCTGTAATATTCCATAATGTACCAACTTCACTGTTTGCCTACAGATTATAGTTCTGCTTTAATTATATTTTTAGCAACTTTAAATTATTTATGCTGATACTGCTCATTTGATTTACCTTCACAGCACTGCACTTGATTATAAATCAAATTATACTAATACCTCTACTAGATTATAGACATTTGTCACACATGACAAGAATTGCTTATTCTCTTGAGATGTATGTCAGGGTACATTTTGTTTTCTGGAATCTTGAATTAACTTCTCAGTCCACATGATACCTTGAGGAGATAATCAGTGAGTTTCGTAAGGTTATGAGTGTCAGTTTATTTGTAATATTGTAAGATGATTATTGTACCTCTGCTTTATGGTTCAATAGCCTTAACTATCAATTGTATCTTTTCAAACTTTTAAAATAAAGGTGGTTTCTTTTTTTGTTCATTTCCTAAGATACAAGATTATAAAGGTAACAGTACCTCATACAGCTAACACTTACTACATTTTTCAAAGCCTATTAAAAAATGCTTTTAACAATATGTTGTTTTCATCTGAACATTAGCCTGGTAAGCAAGGCATAAAAAATACTTCCCTTTTGGCTAATAAGAACTTTAATGTTATTTACTATCATATAAATAATATCATTTGTGCCACAGGCAATGCACTAATTTTTGTGTCAGCTTACACTATTTATTGATGTATATTAATTCTATATTATGTTTCTCCTTGAGGAAAAATATTTTGAATTATAATTTTGTTATAAGTTTATGCTTTGCAGAAGAATTTCACACAAACTGGTAAAACTTTGAAATATAAATTGTGTCAATACAATAATTACCATCAAACACAGTTAAGCAGTTTTGACTGTTTCTATGCAGTAATTACTGAACAATGTACTTTCAGTATTCCTTGATATAATATATACAGAAACTATGTAGCTTCTCATATCCAGGTACTTGTTATTCCATAACATTTTTAAGTTTACTTTTTAATACAAAATTTCTCATACTTGAAAAACAAACTGTTATTTTCTACCATGCAGATCATCGGTATGCATTTTGTAATTTAGCAAAATAAAAAAAAGAGAAACTGGATAAAATTTTAGGAAGAAGCAAAAGAATATCATTCTTAGGGCTCCTGGGTGGCTCAGTTGGTTAAGCGTCCAACTTTAGCTTAGGTCATGGTCTCACAGTTTGTGAGTTCGAGCTCCGCGTCGGGCTCTGTGCTGACAGCTCAGATTCTGCTTCAGAGTTTGTGTCTCCCTCTCTTTCTGCCCCTCCCCTGCTTGTGCTCTCTCTCTCTCTCTTTCAAAAATAAATAAACATTAAAAAATTTTTTAAAGAACATTCTTATCAGCCTGCTATGGATTAACAGGCTTATGTGGGCATCTATAATTGTAAAGGAAGACTGGGGGAAAAAGAGGATTAAAAAAGAGTTAGAAATGTAGACACAGTGAGATGCAGATCTATAAACTGTCATCCTACTTTTGTTATTGACTAATTCTAACACAAGCGCAAAATGGTACATTCAGTTAACACCAAGCTTAAGGGACAGGATAAGAAATAACCGTATTTAACATTAGTGACAGAAAACTCAATAAAAGAATGAAAATTTGAATCAGGGAAACCTTGCCCAACATTTGTTGAAAACTTACAATTTGGTGAGAACTATACCATGTGTTGAGAATTTCAGAAATATATTCAGTCCTTTTAATGAGTTCTTGATTCTCTGGAAGAGATATTCTAAGCCACAGAAAAGTCATGTGCAAAAGCAGAAAGATGGAAGAGAAACTGATGAATTATGTAAAGTACTAGGAGATTCATTTGGGTAGGACATATTGGCTTGTGCATGTCAAGAAACGAGACTTGAAAAATAGAAGAGAGCTTATTCAGGGAGGGTGTTGTATGCCAGTTTATGAGTCAGATCAATACAGAAAATAAGCCCAATTCAGTCAATTTTGCAAGGAATACTGCCCACTTAATTTTACTTAATATAGACACCAGAATCTCAATGTCTTTACGTAATACAATTTCTATATCGATTGAGTTCTAAATTCTTTACATATGTTAACACAGATAGCCCTTACATTAACTCTTTCAAATAGGTATCATTATTTTGCCCATTATAAATTAGGAAACTGAAACCTAAAGAAATAATTTTTGCCTACTCTTACAATGCCAGTAAGGTGAGGGGGAAGGATTTGAACCCTGTTAGCTTGACTCAGAAGCCTTAGTCTTAAATACCATGGCACAGCCAAGTAGAATCTACTCAAAGTGGACTGAAGTTTTGAAGATATGTGATGATGTATTTTTTAGAGGTTTCAATACATATTGAATTCAGGAAGATTTTCCTAATACTTATTAGTAAACTACCCAAATCTCCTTTTAAAAACCAGCTTTATTTAAATATAATTGTCATCTGATAAACTGTACATAAAGTGGACAACTTGATAAATTTTGAAATATATACATCAGTGAAAACATTATGATGATCAAGACAATGAATACATCCATCACCCTCATTGGGACTGCTCACCCACTGCCCACCCAGACAAATACTCTTCTGCCATTACAGATTCGCTTGAATTTTACAGGACTTAATATAAATGCAATCACAGACTATATTCTCGTTTTCCTTGGTCTGGCTTCTTTCACTGAGCATAAATATTTTATTTGTCCATGTTGTAATATTTCAATTTCTATTGCTGAATAGTATTCCGTTATATAAATATACCATAGTTTATTTTTTCTCCTCTTTATGGATACTTGGGTTGTTTTCTTCCAGTTTTTGACTATTACAAGTAGGCTTCTATAAACATTCATGCACAAGTCTCTGTATAAATGTTTAGGAAAAGAAGTTGGACACAAGGAATATATAATATATGTTTTCTTTTACATAAAATACAACATGAGGCAAAACTAGTCTATGGTATCAGAAATTATAATAGTGGTTATCTTTTGAGAGGTATGATTAAAAGTGGGTGCTTAGGGGGGCTGCTTTTGTACTCTGGAATATTTTGTTTCTTCATCCTGATATTGATTACATGGGCAAAAAATTCAATATATAAAAATTTAGTGAGCATTATACTTCTGATATGTATTCTTTTATAGGTACCTTATTAAAATAAAAGTGAAGCTAATGAAATTATTTGGTTTAGTCCAGATGATTTTTATATGTTGTTTGGCATGTCTGTTCTTTATTTCATAGCCCTTACTACTATGCCAATTATATACTCCTAGAGTATCCTTATGTTCTATGTCATTATCGTTATAACTTCTATCATAATTGCTTGTTGTTACTGTATGTCTTTCTTGTTAAACTATAAACTTCCTGGGGAAAAAAAGGTAATGTCTAACTTTCTCACTTTCATGTCCATTTTCTGGTGTGTTGCTTAGTACATGGTAGGTATTCAGTGAACAATTGGATGAATGATATGAATGGTTGTTTATATGCCCACTCAAAGCTTAGCATCTGAGTCTTCATTTGTTTCTACTAAAGGCATTGTTTCCATTATGGTCTACAAGTTATTGATTAGATTCTGTGATACTGAAAGTTTTTCTTCCTAACCTCAATTCTCTGAGTATACATTTTTCAAGATAGTAATAACTTCTATTATTATTTACTGTGTTCTCTGAACACTTTACATATACTAACTTATTTAAGATGTACAACCCAATAATATAAGTATTTACATTGTTTCCATTTCACAAATGGGGAATCTAAGGCACAGAGAAGATAAATATCTTGTCCAAGATCACAGAGCTCATGTTTGATCCCAGACAGTCTAACTCCAGAACTCATGCTTTTTATTCTTTTATTCAGTATAGTCTTTTGTGTATATATATGTATATATACACACACATATATACATATATAACTTTATTTCATTACATTTCTTCACTTTATTCAGAACTTTGATAAAATGTTAGGTCTTCAGAGTGACTTTCTCTGACCACTTTATTATGAAATAGCTGCCCTCCAAATATTCTCTGTCAGTCTCACCCTGCTTTATTTTTTTCATAGTACTTACCAGGATATGTTGTTATATATTTATGTATATTTCCTTCTTATACATCTCTCCCCACTAAAATGGTAGCTCCATGAGGGCAGAGACTTTATCTGTTTTACTTTCTGCTATATTCTTATACCTTAGAGTAAGGCCCGATACTTAGTAGAAGCTTAATAAATATTTGTTGAATTAATGAATAAATGCTTCATAGAATCAACCTGTGCTATGCCACTGTGGTATTATAGGGATGGCAAGGATTTTTAAAAATCCCTTTTAATAGACTTACTTTCTCTTAGAATAGAGACCTAAAAGGCTCTCTATTAGACTAAAGCATGAACACCAAAACACATTCCAAATAGCACAATTGAACATGTGTTGGAAATTTTGAGAGCATTTCTGGACGTTCCAGTATCATGTGAATTTTTATTCTGGAACCAACTCTGTTCTGGAAAAAAGGAACTGAAAAGAGTTTTTATATGACATCATATGACTTGCATTTTAAAAATATTTCTGTGGCTTCTATGTGGAGAGTAGATTATAGAGGTCACAATTGAATCCACGATAACAAGTTAATGAAACCATGGAAATAACCCATGGGTAAACAAAATTTTGAACTAGAGCTATAAAGGTGACTATAGAAATGAGAAGAAATAGATTTTAGAGACAGTAGAATCCATAGGGCTTGGTGAATAATTAGTCATGTCTTTCCGATTTGGATAATATCAACTGCATAGACCAAAAATAGAGGAGGTCTGGGAATATGACTAGTTTTGTGTTCAGTATGATAAATTGTAAATTCATGTTGTATATTCAAAGGAGCTGCTCAGTAAATGATTAAAAAAATGTAGACCTGGAACTTAGAAGAGCATCTGTGATTGGAGACTTATATTTTAGTCATCAAGTGCATGAAGTTGCACAAAGAGATTATGTAGAATACTGTTCCAGTATCAACGGCTTCTTAGTTGATCACATAATAACCAATTCTGTATGGTTTAAGCTGAAAAAGACTTTCATTAGAGGATGTTAAATAAATGAAAGAATCAACCACAAGACAATAAGTAAAACTTAGAACCCTGGCAAGAGCAATTTTAAAAAGAACAGTGTGGTGAAATGCCACTGTGAAAGCCATCATTTGCACTCCCCCCCCTGCCAGCACTGGGTGCTGACCTGTGCTACAATCTCTGTTGCTATCACCAATCTTGCTGCTGCTGCTGCTGCTGCTCAACCCATAATGATTACTCCACAGTCAGTGGCTTCTGTGGAGTAGCTTATGCGTCTGACTTTCATACCCCAGGTGCTCCATTCACTGCTGCCAGAGAGGCTTAAAAAAAGATCCTAAAAGGGATTTTGATAACCAGCGAGTGAAGACCACCAATTATACCTCCTCACCAACATTAGGTGTATTAATTTTTGCACCGACAAAGGCTGCATACCTTGGAGAACCATGGAGCATGTCAGTGAGAGGGAGTCAGAAAGGACTTGATAGGTGATTTTGGAGAAGTTTGAAGAACATGGATGTCTTTTCTGGATTGGGTATTCTCTGAAATTGGGGCATTTGGTTATTGGAGACTCTAGTATTTTTAACCTATTAGACCAGGTGAATGAAGAGGAGCTGGAGCTGCTGTTGGAGAAGCAGTAGCCCTTCAGAGTAAAGGAGGTGTCAGGCCTTTGTATCTCTATTCAGGTAGATCTGGTAGTTGTCTTGTTTTTGTTTTGTTCCATCATGACCATAAAGAGTCCTCAGCAGAGGCTGATATTTTATGAACTTGTTTGTGATCAGTGGGGAAACACCAGGGCCTAGGGGGTAGCAACCCAGTGAGCTACCAGCTGTCAGCTGCCAGGGCTGCTTTTCCCTTTCTTAGTAGGTAAGCTTTGCCTCCTACCAGGACCCCTCAAGCAGCAATTACCAAAACGCTCAATGCTGGGCTGCCAATTAAAAAATTACTCAAGCCTACAATTTCCAACTATTAGGTATTGTATTAGTCAGCTTGTGTTGCCATAACAAAATACCATAGACAGAGTGGCTTAAATAACAGGAATTTATTTCTCATATTTCTGGAAGCTGGGTGGTCCAACCAAGATCAAGGTGCTGGCTGATTCTGTTTCCCAGCAAGAGCCTTCTTCCTGGCTTGCAGGTGGCTCCTTCTTGCCATGTCCCCACATGGCAGAGTGAGGAGGAGCTCTGACAGACTCTACCTACTGTTTCATTGATATTCCTTCTAAGTCAGACTTCTTTACATAGATTTATTTTAAGTTTACTTTCGTTTTATTTGAATATAGTATGATTCATATTTATAACAAGCTCTTTTTCTTCAGTTTTATTTCAGTTTGACTGAGACATAATTGACATTCATCACTGTGTGAGTTTAAGGTATATAGAATAATGGTTTGACTTACATAGATCATAAAATGATTACTACAGTGGGTTTAGTTACCATGCATCATTGATTAGAGATACAGTAAAAAAGAATAACAAACGAAACCATTTTCCCTTGCCATGAGAACTCTTAATATTTATTCCCTTAACAACTTGCATATAGATCACATAGCACTGTTAACTCTAGTCATCATATTGCAGTACATGCCTTACATAGATTTGTAAAGATAATTTTCTATTGGTCAGTTTCACATGAGGAACTTTGTATTGGTTGCATACAAACCAAAAGCTTTGAGGTTTTTTGGTGATCTATAAAAATTATGACAGTTTTTTAATAACAATATTCTTTTAAAAAGTGAAATCTAAACAAATATTTTCTCTAAAAATTCCTCGTTGTAAAAGGCAACCCCAGTAAAACCTTGGAATGCGAGTAACTTGTCTATGAGTGTTCTACAAGATGAGCAAACATTTCTAATAAATTTTAACTTTTTAGACAAGCTATGTTTTGCAATATGAGTAGTAAGTGATGCCGAACATCACATGATCACAAGTGACCCAATGGTTCTTGAAATTCGCTCTGATATACAAGTGTTCTGGATTACAAACATGTTTCCGGAATGAATTATGCTCACAAAACAAGGTTTTACTGTATTCCCAATTGTATTTTTTTGTAATCTGAAGACTCCTCTGAGATGTTAAATGGGCCAAATTTAGTCTTATGACCTACAAAGCTAAATCTACCAGAGAATGGCTCCATTAGAAAACCTAACTTTTAGAATGCCATTTGGCTTATTATGGCTGTAGTTTATAATATGTAGAGGGGATTTGCAGGCAATAAAACCAGAAAGGAAAGCTGGTGTCAAATTACAGTTGACCCTTAAATAAGGTCCAGGTTAGGCATACCACTATCCCAGGCAATTTAAAATCTGCATATAGCTTTTGATTCCCCCTAAATTTAACTACTAATAATCTACTGTTGACTGGAAGCCTTACTGATAACCAATTAGTTAACACATATTTTGTATATTTATTGTATATTGTATTCCTACAATAAAGTAAGCTAGAGAAAAGATTATTAAGAAATTCATAAGAAAGAAAAATACAGGGGCGCTGGGTAGTTCAGTTGGTTAAGCATCTGACCCTTGGTTTCGGCTCAGGTCATGATCTCACGGTTTATGAGTTCAACCCCACATCGGGCTGGGCTCTGTGCTGACATTGTGAAGACTGCTTGGGATTCTCTGTCTCCCTCTCTCTCTGCCCCTCCCCAACTCACTCTCTCCGTCTCTCTCTCTCTCTCTCTCAAAAATAAATAAGTAAATTTTAAAAAAATTTAAAAAGGAAGAAAAATACATTTACAGTACTGTTATATTTATCAAAACAGAAAGCCTACATATAAGTGCACCAGCATAATTCAAACCCATGTTATTCAAAGATCAACTGTATAAAGTTCCTTGAATGCAGGTGGAGGAACTTAGACCTATTCCTAAAAGAATTCGATTTTTGAACCTAGATATGACATGACCAAATTATTTTAGGGGTTATTCCGGTAATAATGATAAGTATGGATTGGAAGAAGCTGAACGTGGAGGCAGGCAGACTAGTGAAAAGGCTGTTAGAAAGGCTGGGGTTACCATAGTTCAGGAAGTAAGAGGAGCTAATCTAAAATAGTAAGAAGCACCTCATTAAGAAGTAAGTAAACTAGGAAGTGAGAGGAGCTAAAAGACTCTTTATCTTTCAAATCCTAATTTTAGTATTATCTGATAGGAAGCTATGTCTGGGTCAGGCAGAGGAGATTGAGAGAGAACATTCAGGACATATAATGGAGGTAGAATAATTAAGTGCTTGTAACTGACTAATTTGGACAGTAATAGAAAAAAAATGTTTTGAATGGCTTCCAAGTTTCCATTTTAGGCTATAGGGACTATAGTGTTAACATTCACCAAAATAAGAAATAGATAAGTAAGAGGTAAGTTCTTTCTATTATTGCTTTATTAGGACACTCTATCCTTCCTTTCCTTACAGGGAAAATGGGTTCCATCTTCTTATTTTGGCTCTGATGTTTACTCCATGTCTAAGAATGAGGTACTGTTCATGGTGGGAAGGTCTAGTAGGATTTCACCCTCAGAACATAGCCTACTGTAGCCTGACAGGGGAATTATCTGGACGAGTCTCCTCCATGAGTAAATTGCTCTTGAAAAAGAACTTTCTGTCTCTTCTTTGGGCATTAATGTTAAGGAAACAAAAAAACTCCTCTGATTCCCTCCATGTCGGAAAGAATTTTATTGAGAGAATACTTTGCTATTTCAGAACATGTCTAATTTTTTTAAACACCTAGATTTATGCTGATGCTAGCATCATCTTCTTTGCTTGGAATTTCCTTTCTGCCTTCTCCATTTGATGAACTCTTCATCTCTCTCTTTTTTAAAATATAATTTACTGTCAAATTGACTTCCATACAACACCCAGTGCTCATCCCAACAAGTGTCCTCCTCGATGCCCATCACCCACTTTCCCCTCTCCCCTACCCCCATCAAACCTCAGTTTGTTCTCTGTACTTAAGTGTCTCTTATGGTTTGCCTCCCTCCCTCTATGTTTGTAACTTTTTTTTACCCCTTCCCTCCCCGATGTGACCTCTTCATCTCTTAAGCCCCAATGCCAGTATTACCTGACATAAAGCCATCTCTAGGTCAGCCCTGAGTTACAAGTTCTTATAGCATTCTGACATCTGGGTAGCATGAATCCCAGGTTTAATACATTAATACATTAATTTCATAATCGTTTAAGTTCTGAATTTTCTAACAGAATGGAAGTTCCATCAAGGCCGTGATTGTGTCTGTTTTATTAATCCTTGAGTCACTGTCACACACATAATAAAAAACTCACAGTATTCATTATTATTGTTAGTAATAACATAACTAATTGTAACTAATAGTGTAACTAATAATGTAGCTAATAGCATAGCTAGTGTAAGTAATTGTAAGCTTTTATGATCATTCCATTGGATTATGAGGTACCTGAAGGCAACAATCATATCATAGTCCCAGCCCTTAGCCTAATATTTGATATGTTTTCAATAGATGTTTGTCACATTAAAGAATGAATTATTTGGTTAATGAATTTAAAACCTTAATTTTCAGAGAATTGATAAAGGGAAGTATCAGTAGAATACAAAAGTAAAGAGTTTAGATAATAAACTTACTATTTTGTCCACAATGATAACAATGATAACAATGATATTAAGAATTAGGCCTTTATTCCTCTTTGGACAATTAAGCTAAGTGTTTTGTCACAGTGACAAAAAGTTAATCTTTCCTTAATAAAATTCTGATTCAGAGATACAGTTTTTCTTGAGAGTATGTTGAGAAGCACTGGTTGAACTTATGACTATTTTAAAGTAAGATTTACTTTCTATAAGTATAATTAACCATAAGAAGTAATGCAATTAGACTTCAGTGTCTTTTGAAGTTCTTTGATTGAAATGAGTTTTCATTATGAGGCACATTTCACAGTGGTCTCATTTAGAGCAGATTTCTTACCCATTGTTATTTCTATTGTATAGTCCATTATTTCTGATAGGTATCCTATTATATTTTATTTCATAATTTCTAAGTGCTGTTATAATCATATTTTACCATGATAATCTTTATGTCAAGTTATATCCATAGGAAAAAAATTTAGTCCTGGTTAAGGCCAACCAGAAAGTCATCCTAAGTGAAATTTGTTATTAAATTTCTATTTGAAATGAATGTAAGCAGCTGAATGTACATACAAATGGTCATTCCAATTATTACATAAAATCTAGTTTTATTTTTATGTATTGACAGACACTATCAAAAAATATACCAGTCATGTAGGTTTTAGCATTCAAATAGTAAGGGAAGACTCTCCAGTAATAACTTTACAAAGAAATATCTAGTTGAGTATGATGCAAAGATTATTTTAAGAAGAAATTGAACTTAGAGAAAATGATTTGTGGAGTAATTTTCTTGGAAGATATAATAAAAATAAAAAAGAAGAGGAATACAGACTTGAAAAATATTAACATCTTTACCTGACTCCTGAAACTATAAAGTAATGAAAAGTAAAAGAAACAGAATACATATAGAATCACAGTCATGGCTTCTGAAAAGCAGAAATTATAAACATCAGGCAACACATCAAACTACACAGAATAATTTATGAAAATGAAATTGTCAAAATGGAAAACTAGAATATTGAAGTCAAATGCAGGAAGAAAAATGTCAACTACCCTAAACCTTAAATGATTTATAGACATGTTTTTTTAACCTTATGATAAACATGTAAAACTGTGCAAATATTTTCCTGTTTATTTTCTATTTCTTTTAAAATTATTTGGGGCACTGGGTGGTTAAGTTGGTTAAACGTTAGACATCAGCTCAGGTCATGATTTCACGGTCCATGGGTTCAAGCCCCGCGTCAGGCTCTGTGCTGACAGCTCAGAGCCTGGAGCCTGCTTCAGATTCTGTGTCTCCTTCTCTCTCTGCCCCTCCCCTACTCACACTCTGTATCATTCTCTCTCTCTCTCTCTCTCAAAAATAATAAAATAAATAAAATAAAATAAAAATAGATTTTTTTAAAATGCACTTTATCTCTCATGATCCACAAACACTAGGATTGTAGAATGAGTGTGGTAGGAAGAATGTTTTTGGCTGTAAGTAATAGGATTTTGAGTAAAAGTGAGTCTTTGAATAGTAATTACAATGTTGCTGGTAACAAAATCTCAAGGTAAGCAGTTCCAAAGCTGGTTTCAGTAACTTGATTTTATCAAAGGCCTGGGCTTTTTCCATTTTTCTATGCTGCTATCCCCAGTATTTTGGCTTTGATCCTTGCACTTGTTACCTCATGGTTACACAATATCTGCTGCCACTCTAGACATCACATTCTTATCCAATCATGAGAGAAAGAGGAATAAAGGGGATGGGGGGGGGAAGTCCTGTGCCCCCACCTCTCTCTTTCAAATCAAGGAGGAAAATTATTTCAGAATCTCCCTCAGCAATCAACCCCTGAATCTCTCCTCATCCTCTTCCTGTTCTAGTGGCCAAAATGGAGTCATGAGTTCATGTCCTAGCTTCAAAGGAGGTGTGCCCTGGGGACTAGCTGGCTTTTCAGTCTCTGATACAGAGCAGGTACTCCTGGCAAGGAAGAAAAGGGAGGGGAATGGCAGTTGTCTGGGAACAATTGTCAGCCTTGGCTAACTTGGCAGATTATTATCAAAGCCTTTTATCTCCTCTCTCTCTCTCTCTCTCTCTCTCTCTCTCTCTCTCAATGTTTATTTATTTTTGAGAGAGAGAGAACACAAACAGGGGAGAGGCAGACAGAGAAGAAGGCACAGGATCTGAAGCAGGCTCCAGGCTCTGAGCTGTCAGCACAGAGCCCCATGCAGGGCTGGAACTCATGAACTGTGAGATCATGACCTAAGCCAATGTTGGATGCTCAACAAATTGAGCCACCCAGGAACCCCAAAAGCTTTTATCTTCTAAAGTTCAAATTCTCTGACACCTTAGGGACAGGATTGCATCCATCCATATTAGTTAGGGTAATCTAAGGCCAAATTTATGTAAAATTACGTGAATTAGTATTTAGAAAGTCCACTGTAACCTGTGATAAATTTTTCTACAAAGTCTAGCCAGGAAACGATGAGCCTGAGTCAAGTGCATGTGTGTGTGTCTGTGTATCCATGTGTGTGTCTCTGTGTGTGCACAAGTGCGTATATGTGTTAAAAGAATCTCTTAGAAAAGGAACTTGTCATTGTTCCCTGCTCAGTTATCTATAGGAGTTTTAAAATAACTTAAACATGCCTAAGTATTTTTTCAGTAGCATTCAAAATATCTTTATAACCTTATGACATAGGTTGCAATATGTGGTAATGAAAATGAGCATCTTTGTAGCTGATTCTGTTCTTCATAATGATTTGATCAGACTGCTGCCGTACAAGACAGAAGTGTCAGTTCCAGCAGGTAGCCATACACAGAGACAGTTGTCATAGTTTCTGCTTATATCGCACCTTTCCCCCACAAAGAACTCAAAAAGCTTTATAAGTATAATTACATCTTTGCTGCATTGTTATGAGTTAGGAATGTACAATAATTTTGGCCAGTGGGAAAGTTCATGTAAAGAGTGAATGAATGATTAGTTCTGGTGATAAATCCAAGTAGACCATAGAGAATGGAATGAAATGCAGGCTTTTTCTCTGTCTAAGCTGACCATTCATTAAAAGGAGCAGAGCAGGGGCACCTGGGTGGCTCAGTGGGCTGTGTCCGGCTCTTGGTTTCGAATCAGGTTGTGATCTCATGACTTCGTGGGTTTGAGCCCTGCATCAGGCTCTGTGCTGGCTGCAGGGAGGCTGCCTGGGATTCTCTTTCCCCTCTTTCTCTGCCTTTCCAACCCCCGCTTATGCTCTGTCTCTCTGAAAATAAATAAATTAAAACTTAAAAAAAAAGGAGCAGGGCAGAAATTGTCCTGTAGCCAGTTGCTCTTCTTATGGTTCCGTTTTCACTTCACTTCATTGGACAAATATACCTTACTTTATGAACTAGAAGTATTCTTGACAGGCTGCTTGAGAGTTTATTTCTTCATAAAGAATGTAAAAATGTGTGACAACTTGATATAAGTTATATATTTTAAATGTTTATTCTAATACCTTAAATACTGCAGGGAAGAATATCTTAATTGAGAAGCATTAACAAACTTGTCTAAAAAAAATTGTCTTCCCAATATTCTTTGACATAGTAATAGATGTATACTTTGGCTACATATCCATCTGGAAGATTCCAAGAAGCCAGTTTAGCATTTTGTTGTTCTTATTCTTAGGGGGAAGTTGAATTGAAAAGATGAAAAGTAATAAAATTGTAGCTGTGACATGGGTTTTAAATATACTAATAATCAAGGGAGAATTTTTATATAAAATATTTGATCAGAGAAATTATGTTGTATCTGCCATCAGACACTATATTTTAATTTGTCCTTGTTGGTAAAGATAATAAGTTTATCTTTCTTCAAAATAAGTTGTGCCAGTAGTTGCATTTTTAAAGAATGTCGATTCTTGGGCCTTCTAGTGTTTACTACTTACGCTGTAGAAAATGATTTTTTTCAAAAATTTATAATATGAGGGTCATTTGAAAAGAAATTATTAACAAGGGAAGAACATGATAATGTGACAAACTTGGCCAGTCTACATTATAAAATACTTATGTTCATTAAACATAAGACACAAATTAAGCAAAGTGGAAAGGTAATATTTTCTTTCCCTAAGTTTCAATAAGAGAGAAATATCGGACATTAACAACTGAGAATTTTCCTATCCTTGTGCCATGAATAGCCACTAATTAGAGAGCATTTGAGCACATTTGAAAGACAAGTTAAAAGCTGGAATGCATAAACCAAGGCCAAAAATTGGCAAAATCCTGCAGAGAGTCAGCAGTCCTAAGTTACTACACTGGGAATTTATGAGGAAACAGGAATTCTGCCAATATTCAGGGATAATTGTACATCTAAATCAAGTCTCTGCATCTGATAAAAAGAAAACCATACATTGTATGCAGATGCACCAAGAAATTGCATCATTTTCCATCCTTGGTCCAACTGGAATCTTTTTCCAGATTTTCAATTGAAAATTCTGTAAAGTAATAGCATGCTAGTGAGGGCTTAATTTTCATAAGCACAATCAAAATGACAGTATTAAGAACAAATGTCCCTGGATTCCAATAGCTTGTACCCTAAAAATGAGAATTTCAAATAGTTAATTAATATAAATAGCTATCTAGTGGAAATTCCCTAATAATATCCCCAGTTCTTAATTTATCTATCATATCTATATTCAAGGGTTTGAAAATGTAAACATTTTTAGGGGCCAGTCTTAAATCATAATCCCATAAAGCCATCTAGATGTGAGATTTTAAGGAGTGATGTAAACTAGGGGTTGGGAAACTATTGCTTATGATCTAAATCTGGTATCCCTGTTTTTTTTGTAAATAAAGCTTTACTGAAACAAAGCCATGTCCATGTATTAACATATAATTTGTGGCTAGTTTTGCACTACAATAGCAGAATTGAGTAGTTGAGACAGAGACCATGTGAACTACAGAGTGAAACATTTCCAACCTGGCCCTTTCCAGATAAAGTTTGCTGGCCCCTGGCATAGACTATGGTGAGCTGTAGAGCACATGATTTTCATAAAAACATTCATATTGAAGCAATGATCAATCCAAACATTTCAGGCCAGATTGTAGATGGCTGACCTGTGCTGGAAAAAGAATGACTCTACCATTCTTAATTAGCCTTGTTATTAACTTTCTGTGTGACCTTGAGCAAGTCACCAATTCTCCTCTAGTAAGAAGTGAGGTTGTGGTGCAGAAGGTAAAATGGCAAAAATAGCATGGTCTTTAAGGAAAATATGAAAGTCAGGCCAGAGAACTCTATCCAAAACAGTCATAAAAGCAAGGGGAATCTAAAGTCAGTATTGGGAGCTGAGATGCAGATCCTAAAAGGTCAGAATTTCAAGCAAATGAGGGTGATCTAATTGAATTTAAATATTCAAATGAGGTATTTCAATATGCCTAGGCCTATGTTTTCATGGCCTAGTTTCATCATCTGGAAAAAGAAGTTTTTCAAAGTGTGCCCCTAATCTGAGAAATGTCCTGTAGGAAAGAAAAAATTCCCTTGGTCACAAAAACAAGAAAAAGTCTAAATTAGTTTCATCTGTTAGAAAATCACAATGAACGTTCATATATTTTACCTGAGAAGTACTGCCAATAAGAAGTAAAACTTTCCCTATTTGCAGATGACATATATTTAGAAAACTGTAAAGACTCCAAAAAACTACTAGAATTGATGAATGATTTGAGGAAGGTCATAGGATACAAAATATACAGAAATCTGTTGCATTTCTATATACTAATAATGAAGTAGAAGAAAGAGAAATTAAGAAAACAATCCCGTTTACCAATCCCATTGCACCAAAATAAGAAAATACTTAGAAATAAATGTAATCAAGTAGGTGAAAGATCTGTACTCTGAAAACTGTACAATATTGATGAAATAAATTAAAGATGACACAAACAAATAGAAAGATATTCCATGCTCATGGATTGGAAGAACCAATATTGTTAAAATGTGCATACTACCCAAAGTAATTTACAGATTTAAAACAATCCCTATCAAAATACCAATAGCAATTTTCATAGTACTGGATCAAATGACCTTAAAATTGGTAAGGAACCACAAAAGACCTCTAATAGCCAGAGCAACCTTAAGATAGAAGAACAAAACTGGAGATACCAGTGAAATAAATCAGTCAGAGAAAGACAAATACCATATGATTTCACTCATATGTAGAATTTGAGAAACAAAACAAAGAAAAAAAAGAGGGAAATAAAAAAATAGACTTTTAATGTAGAGAACAAATTGATTGTTACCAGAGGAAAGGTATGGAGGGGTGGGGGTGATGGTTGAAATAGGTGAAGGAGATTAAGAGTACACATATCCTGAGGTGCCTGGGTGGCTCAGTCAGTTAAGCATCTGACTTTGGCCTAGGTCATGATCTCAAGGTTTGTGAGTTCAAGCCCTGCACTGGGCCCTCTGCTGTTAGCACAGAGCCTGCTGCAGATCCTCTGTCCCCTTCTCTCTCTGCCCCTCCCCAACTGGTTCTATAAATAAATAAATAAATAAATAAACTTTTAAAAAAGTACACTTATCCCGTTGGGCACTGAGTAATGTATAGAATTGTTGAATCACTATATTGTACACCTAAAACTAATATAAAACTATACATTAATTATACTGGAATTATTTTTAAAAAAACAACCGTGGAGGTATCACAGTCCCAGATTTCAAGATATACTGCATTTAACATTTTTAGCAGCTTTGCCAAAATGCATTGGCCATCTGAAATCTTTTTTAAATTATGCCACACCTATAAATCCTTAAATCCTTAAGAATACTTTAGGAAACTCTGACCTAGAAAATCTCTTATTTCCAACTCTGAAAGCCTTTCCTAACTATTTTAATAGCTAACTCTTACAGAGCATTTGCCATGTATCTCTCTGTCTCTGTCTCTCTGTCTCTCTCTCTTCCTCTCTGTCTCGTGATAAATAAATAAAGCTTTTTAAAAAAATTTAAAAAACACACAAAATCAAACAGCTAGTGAATGGTAGAATAGGGATTCAGACTCAGGTCGTCTGAATGTTGTGGCCAAAGCACAGATCACAGGAAAATGTGAGATACAGTCAATTAAAAAAAAAAAAAAAGAATTTCAGTCTCACTGGGAACAAAAAGTAGACATAACATTTAAGAGGAATAAGGCTCTGGAGGGGAGATTTGGGGTCCATGCCCTCAACTACTCCACATTCATAGTTTTGTTATCTTTCAGATATTCAAAAGAGTCAAAAACTTAAACATATTACAGAATATTTCTTTTAATATTTGAATTAAAAAAAGTTATTATTGGAAATGTCATTAAGTCAACTTAACACAAGATTTAGATATCCAGAGACTAGTGAACCTCATACCTATCTGCTTTTATCATCATGCATAGTTCATAATAAATGAGCTATTGTATGTTCATTACAGTATTCATTAACACAACCCTATCAGGATATCTCCTTGGCAACTGTTAATTAATTGTAGCTGCTTCCTTGGCAACTGTTAATTAATTGTAGATACCTGATAAAAATTGAGTGGTTTGTCTTTGTAAATATTCTAGATGCAAACTTCTCTCTGATAAAGAATCATTCATTTATGCATGGATGAATGTCTTCATTATACAACACTGACTGAAAAGCTATTTATGCTGTGAATAAGACTAACAAGTTACTTGCTCTCATGGAGTGTTAGTCTAGCAGGGTAAAAATAATTAGTAAGCAAAGGAAAAAGATTTTAATAATCAGGATTAAACATCTAATTAAATAAGATATTTAATTAAATAATATTTTCAGTGGTAAGTGTTAAGATTAAATGAAACAGAATAATAACATATAAGGTGAAGGTGCAAAGGAGCCTTTAGTTTGGGTAATGGGGATGGACTATATGAGGAGAAAATGTATCAGCAGAGGTGAGGAAGAGCATCCAGCTATTGGAAGATTTAGGGGAAGAATATTACAGTCAAGAGAAACAGCAATGATAAAAATAACAATCAGAGAAATTCTGTACACTCATACAAGTTTTACATATATAATATGACCATAGGTTGATAAACATTATTTAATACAACCAATTACTGTGGAACTTGCACCTTCAAATTACTAGACAAATTTACAAATGAATCAATAATCAGCAAGATCCTTGGTTCAGGCAGAGAAAGATCAAATTGTCAGCATTACTGTTAGAGAATGTGACCCAAATTTGTGACCAGGTCCTAATATTTGCTCCCTGACCTATGGTAGTGATCATGTCTTCAAGGCCAGCCATTTGTAAGGGGAAATCACACCAGTTGGATTTCCCTGTGGGGATGGAGAGATAGGCCACAGACTCACATGTGCTTACCATATGGAAGGAGCATAGTCAAATGAGTGCATCCCTCAAGCAGGCTGTCATGAACGCATAAGGATAGCCCACATGGGAACCCACTGGTGGAGTAAGGAGGAAAAGAAATGGAGATAAGATGCTCACCCTCCTACTAATCAGTAAAGAGAGGAGATAAAGGCCCGATGTATTCCTCTAGCAAGGTATATCTCACCTAGAGCTGATTTCCACTCCCCACCCCCACTTTGCATCCCCAACCAGGGGACAATTGACAATGTGTGGAGACATGAGGTCATGAAAACAACAGAGTGCTTCTGATATGCTGCTAACCATCCCACAGTGTATAAGATAACTGTATCCCAGCTATATTGTAGGACAGTAGGGTTTCCTGCAACAAACTACAATGGGAATTTTTAGTTTCTTCACTTTGGACCAAAATCTTTCACATCCTTCACAGATACGTGTTAATATTATGGACTAAAGCTACAATCTCAGAAGAACCTAAGCTTTAGATGTACTCTTTTCTGTATTTTCATTGCTGCTTTTCACATATGTAAATACTGCAAGGTTCTCCAAAACCCAGCTGAAATGTCACCTCTTCTTAAAGTTTTCCCTAATTACTAAGCCGTTAGATATTCCTTCTTCTGAGCTCCAGTGGCAATGTATACATATGTTTACCTTAGCACTTATCACCCAGTGAAGTAATTATTCATCTAAAGGTCATTCCCATTTAGAAAATAAGTCTTTCTGAGTAGAGACTGTGTAAGATGTGCTAAACATTCTACAATGCCACAGTAGGCTCCTATATCAAAGAATTTACTTGTCCAAAATGTCAGTAGTGCCAAATTGAGAAACTCTGTATTCCAGAAATCTTTGTAACTCCACAGGAATCTTGGTAGCTCCAATGCCCACATGGTACCCACCATAAGAAGTGCAAACTAAGTGAATGAATGTGTACTTACAAAGAACACTACTAACACAAAATACCATGGATTCTATTTTATTTTTCTCATAAAGTCTTACTTGTTTCTATCCCGATGAAATGTAAAACCTATTACATACACTCAGCCAAAAGGAACATTTTTTGGACAATTGACAGAACAATTATAGTTTGCAACTAGCACACGAACAAGAAAAGCAGTGGGTTGTGTTATGAACTGTCTAAAAACTTGTGGGTAAAGGCAGTTAATTTTAAAGGTGTAAAAATGTAAGAAATAATATTAAATTATATCTTCAAAAACAGAAAAAATAATGTAATAATTTTAAAGATATCAAATGTAAGAAATCATCCAAGAAAGACAACTTGAAAACAGAATGTAATGATGGAAGGAAACTTTGGTGACAGTAATTAAACTTTCATGGAAAGGAAGATCATAAAAATAAAATGGATAAAATTAAGGCCAAAAAATGCTATTTTTTAAGTAACAGAACTTAAATAAGCTTCAGGAAACATTTAGAAAACCTCATGGGAAACACTTTTTATTGTTCCAGACCAAGGAAAAGGAAAAATGTTTCCCATTCAGAAGAATGGCAAAGGAATGGTAGGAAGCTATCTTATATATTTAAAATATGGTTTCTAGGTATGAATTTATGAACCAAGGGTTTCAGAAGCAGCAACCCAAGACTAGGAGGGGAAGAGAAAAATGCTTAGAGATGACATAGAGGCTAGCTATCCCCTCACAAAAGCAATCAAACTTAAACTACACTGATACACATAAGAAATAATACTTTCTTAATCATTTTCTTGATCAGCCCACATCTAGAGAACAGTGCTCAATTCTGAGTGTAACCTGACCCTCAAAGATAGGAAATGTTTTGAGTTTTGTGGTCCATATGATCTCTGTCTCACCTACTCAATCCCACTGTTGGGGTGAAAAACAGCCATAGAATAATACGTTAACAAATGGGCGTGGCTGGGTTCCAGTAAAACTTTACTTACAAAAGCAGAGGTGCCAGATTTGGACCTGGCCCTGCTTTGGAAGAGAAACATTGACAAAGATTATCAGAGTGTTTAGGGGCCTGGAAATCCTAACACACAGGATTGATTTAAGAAGTCACTAATATTCAGGGGCATCTGGGTGGTCAGTTAAGTGTCTTGACTCTTGATTTTGGCTTAGGTCATGATCTCATGGTTCTTGAGCTAGAGCCCCGCATTGGGCTTTGTGGTGACAGTGCAGAGCCTGCTTGGGATTGTCTCTCTCCCTCACTCTCTGCCCCTCCAAGCATGTGTCCTCTCTCTCTCTCTCTTTCTTTCTCAAAATAAATAATTTTAAAAACTTAAAAAAAAGAAGTCAGTAATATTTAGCCTAGAAAAAAGATACATCCTAGAATTAATAAAATTTGCTTTAGGACACTCAGGTATAAAGACTTCCCCATTTTTTCAATTAATAAAATTAATTTTGTGTTGGTTCTCCACCACTAAGGCTGGGAAAAATATTTATTATCAGGTTTATGTGATACTTTCCTTAGGGATCAGTGAGAACTAAAGAGTTCATAGAATCCATAAAATTGTACAAAGGCCTTTGGTCTTAGGTTCATGGTGGTTCTCTCTAGAATATTTGTTGCCTAAGGCCACATGGTTAAGTCAGATGAATGTGGTTCTGCTACTCATGTGATTATTTCTCATTCATCTGCCACATCTGGCCACTTTGTCCTTCATCTTGCTCTCAAGGCTTTGGTGCTCATCATTTACTTATTGGGCTTGTGGTGGAGAAACAAGATTTGCAAGAATTCACCATTACTCAATATTCCCAGGCTCAGAAGAATATCTAACTCTTTTTTTGTGGGGTCCGGCCACTAGTATCCCCTTTCCTAGAAGCACCTATTCAGTGGTATAGATTTGGCAAAAGGGAAGGCAGATGTTCTTCTTACAATGCTGGCCACAGTTTCATAGCCATCTTTGGGCTGGTGGTGGTCCCACACAGGCCCTTCTGGACATCTTGAAACATATTTTAATCTGAGTGGAGAAAGGAGACATATACATGTGAAAAACAGAGAATTCAAGAAAGCAAGTGGTAAATATCAAGTAAATCATGAAAAAGAAAGCAAATGGTGTGTGAGCTAAAAAGAAAAAAAAAAGAGGGATAATTTTCAGGTGGAATAGACAAAAAACTTCATTTATTTATTTTTCAAAAATTTATTTCCAGTCAAGACCTTTTACCTAAGCTCCAGTCTCTCTCTCTCTTCCCCCTCCTTCCTCTCTCTCTCTCTCTCTCTCTCTCTCTCTCTCTCTCACACACACACACACACACACACACATAATACTTTTCTCTAATTCCATTCCAATATTCTCACACTGCTACTCAATCCAGAAACTATTTTAAATTCCTTCCTCTCCTTTACCTCCCACACCCAATCAGTCATCATCATTACCAAGTCATTTCTTCACCAGAGCATCTTTCATTGCCCACTATGTCATCCATACTGCCTTTGTCTTATTTCTGACCCCGCCCCCACCACCATTACATCCTACATGCATTTCAGGATAGTCTTATTTGGCCTCTTTACTAATATATCCTCTCCCCATTTCTCACACTGTTCCAAGCTGCCAGAGTGAGCTTTCTAAAATACAAATCTGATCTAAGGCTTCCATTGCCTTCAGGCTAAAACTCAGACTCCCTGGTTTCATATGGATGACCTTATAATATAGCCCTTGCTTACATATTATTTCCTATTTCTTACCAATTTTCTCATTTCTTATTATTCTTATTATTTTTACTAACCTGCTATTCCTTTAAATGGGCCATGATCTCTTTCAACTCACCCCTTTGACATTTCTTCTAAAAAAGACCTTGTCCTTTGATTCTATAGTCTGATCAATGCTCCAGAATGAAATGTCAGTAGGGCCTTTTACTCCCAACATTGAGAAAGTACCTCTCCCTGTGCTCTTTAGAAACCTACACATATAGGGGCACCTGGGTGGCTCAGTCGGTTAAGTGTCTGAGTTTGGCTCAGGTCATGATCTCACGATTGGTGAGTTCAAGCCCTGCATCAGGCTCTGTGCTGACAGCTTGGAGCCTAGAGCCTGCTTCAGATTCTCTCTCTGCCTCTGCCTCTCTCTTTCTCTCTCTCTCTCAAAAATGAAACAGTAAAAAATTAAAAAAAAAAGAAACCTACGCATATATTTTCTATGACATTTACTTCTTCACTGGGTAAAAATTGTCCACTGTCTTAGCTATATATGTCAATATTATGAGCTACTTGGCAATATGAACAATACCTTTTATATTGATAACCCTAACACTTGAAAGATAATAGAAAATCAATATATTTATGTTATTGAATAATATTTAGAGATGTATGGGTAAAGACATTTTGAATGGGGGAAAAAAGAGCATTAGCAAAGGCTTAAAACATAAAACTGATCTTGCCAGAGTGACCACTAATCTTCATGTTGTTAAACCAAGTGATCAGTTCTAAGATCTATCAGTAGTTTTTGTCATGATTTGTCATTTCCATCACCTTGAAACACTTTATTTTCTTCACTTGAAAGTCTTTATATTCTTCTGGTTTTTTTTTCCTTGTCCCTTGTCACTTCTCAGACTTTTTTGGTGGCTCCTCCTCATGTCATCTTAGACTTATTCTCTTCTCATCTATGCTCAGTCCCTTAATCTCATGTTTTCAAGACCTGATGCTGTCTCTTTACTGACCATGCTCAAATTACCTCTCTTGCCTGCACTTCTCTAAACTCTAGGCTTGTGTAAGTAACTGCCTGCTTGACATCTCTTGGCTTTAGAAATAGAAATTTCAAATTTGACATCTTTGTTTTCCCCTTCAACTTTATTGTGGTATAGTAGACAAATAAAATGTAAGGTATGCAAAGTATATATGGTGATTATTTGATGTACATTGTGAAGGGAGTCCTCCCATCTGATTAACACATCCATCACATCAAATATTTACCTTTTTTGTTGGGGTGGGTAGGCGGGTGGGTGGGGTTGAGAACATTTAAAATCAAATCTCTGATCTACCTAAAACCCTATTCTACCCCATCTTCCTTATCCAACAATGATAACTTCACCCTTTTAGTTGCTCAGACCGAAACACACTTGTAGTTACATTTGACTCTACTTTATCTTACTCCCCACAGATATTTCAGCAACAAAACACTTGACTCTAATTTTAAATATGTTCAGCCAACCACTTCTCACCACCTTCACAACCAGCACCCTGGTCCAAAACTACCATTTCCTCTCATTTGGCTTCTTCCATTAGCCTCCTACTTGATCTCCTGGCTTCTACTTTTGTCCTTCTCATTCTGTTTACAAGCCTACAATCACAGATAGCCTTTTAAAATAAGTCACTTCAGTCACACTCTTGATCAAAACCTTTTACTGACTCTCCATCTTAAACAGAATCAAAGCCTACATCTTAACATTGGGCTATAAGCCCTCAGATTATCTAACTTCTCATTATCATCTCTTTACACCCTTTCTCCCTCAGTCTGCTTCAGACAAACAGTCTCTTAGGAAATCTTCAAGCAAGCAACATGTCCCTGCTTTAGAGTTCATGCACTAGCATGCTCCTTCATTTACTTTAAGCTTTGACTCAAATTTCATTTTCTTGGTAAGACCTTACCTGGACCTCTCTATTAAAAAAAACTTCAATCCCCCTATATCTATTCTTTGTACTACTTCCTCTGCTGAAGTTTTCTCCATAGCACTTGTAACCTTCTAATATTTTATTTTTCTTAATCATTTTATGTATTGCAATGCTTTTCCCCCACTACAATGTAAAGTCCCTTTGGACTAGAGTGTTTGTCCCTTTTATTTACTATTGTACTCCATAACCCAGAAGATTGTCTGGTGAATAATCTTTCAGTAACAGCTGCTGAATGAAGATGGGTACATACATTGTTGCATTTCTGAGTGCCTGACAATGTCTGGATTATAGTAGTATTTAAATATTCAAAAAAATGCTGTAAGATAATTACTGTAGCCACTTTAAAGATGAAGGACCTAAAATGTCTGAGATTTGAGTCAATGAAGCCTCTAGAATTTCTGTATAGTCAGGATTTAAGGATAGCATTTTGGTTAGTAGGAGGATAAAAACTTGGAACTCAGAAAAACATCTTTTCTTACAATATATACTATACTTGAGAATGGCTTAAGAAATGCTGATTGCATGTGTCATGGGCTAGGGTACTTCTAACCTTTGGCACCAAATCTTGCCCAGGGTTTTACCACTGCCATTTCATAGAGCAGTGCCAGCATCCCAGCCAATATCTTTAGGAGACAATGAAGACATCAGTCTGTCTACAACAAAAATTCATTTAGGGAAGTAGAAGATGACAAGACTGATGATGAAATTGTGGCCGTATTGTGGGGTTTTAGAATGCTTTGCTCAGAACTGTGTTCATTCATTGGTTCCCAAACCTGTGGTGATTCTTAAAAATATATTTGTTGTGGACCCTCGTGCTGGTATGGATATTTAACAAGCTTCCCGGATTTGTGTTAAACAGCCAGCTCTGTATTCCCACCAATAATAGTCATTTGGAAACACGGTAAGCAGGTGGCAGTTTACATACCTTGTTTTATATTTAGCTTGCTTCTCTCTATAAAATACCCCCATTTCTCTGCACTATAAAACCAGCTAAATCTGGCAGGGGATGGGTAGAATATCTTTTGGAGCAATGTGTCATGGACTGTCTCACAATAGTATTTTTCTCCATCTGTTACAGGTCAATGCACAAACTGGCCCAGTTGGAAAGACTTGACCTAGGCAATAATGAATTCAGTGAGCTGGTAAGTGAATGCATTTTCTAAACTTGATAAATACACCCCAGGAGATTATTTATTTTGCTCTGTCTCTGTAACTGCAGGTATTAAATTATCCAAGTGCACATTTGCATTTCCTAATATAAACACAAAATGGAATCCGGGAAATAAAGTGATTGTTTGACTATATCGTAAACTGCAGAGAACTGGATAATATTAGATGCACTAAAGAGAGAAAGAGAGAGACAAAGAGAGAGAGAGAGAGAGAGAGGAAGAGGTAAACAGATGCAAAGACAATTTTGAGCACCAATTATGTAGCAGGCACCAAGTTCAGTGTGTCACTTATGTTATCTCACTTAACCCTTATTTGATATGTTGCCATGTTAACTTTATGGAAATGCGCTCAAAGTGGTCACCAACTCACATAGCTTTTATGTAGTTGAACAAGAATTAAGCAAGACTTGATTAACTCAAAGCTCATACCTTGAAGACTTCTGCCTTTAAGGATGCTTAGTGGAGAGGAGTGGTTAAAATCCTTCTATTTCTAATTTTACTGAGAGTGTCTTTCTAGTGAATACATATTACGATCTCACTGCCACCAAAACTGAAAGAAATTTTGACTTCTTCCAGGGCTTAAGTTTTCTTTAAAATTTGCCTGAAGACCAGAATCTCAAATGCAAATTAGAAAGCAAATACTCCTTTGTAAGCAGACTCTTTTTAATTCAGAAGTCTCCACTTGAACATCTTCAAGTTTCAAAAATGCAATTCATCTGAAATGTATTTTAACTATTTTTAAATTAAAACATGTAATTAAGTAATCAACTATTCTCTTCCAGCTGTGTTGCTAACAATGTGACCTTGTGCAAATCACTTCACCTCTCTAAGCCTCTTTTTCATTTTCTATGAAATGGAAATTATAATGGCTTCTCCCTTGTAGGACTTGTGTGAGAATTAAATGAGATAATGCATGGAAAAAATGGATTCTCAGTAAATGCCTGTATATAGGGTGTGATTTGCACTGCATCTTGAATGTGCAAAGAAATTAGCTTGTTTGACTTTGACCATAACTAATCTGGCCATTATCCCAGCCTCTGTCAGCTGTTCACTGAGGATAAAAGCTGACTTTTATTCTTCTGCAATTAAAAGTTTCATCTGATTTAAGAAGTTACAATATTCCTTTGGGCTGTGTTCATCTTCCTCACATAAAAATTCTTTCTGTCATGTGCCCTCTCACCTTCCCCATCTTCTCTTTATAGCATGGAACTTGTCTATGTGCAAAGGCTACATGTCTTTCTGACCTGAGGGAAAGGGACTTTCTGGTCAGGCTGGTTTTCAGAAGTGTCCTGGCAGACATGCTTGCCTCTGGGCTGATGTCTTCAGCTGACCCTGACCCTTGTGTTAAAGCTGGAGTTCTGAAGCCATAGTCAGTTTTCTGGAGTGAGGCAATACTCCCTTCGAGCACTGGCCATTTCCCCCTTGCTTGCATTGCTACCACTCAGATCTCATTGGCTGTAGATATACTAGTTTCTGCCCTGTCTTCCCTCCAGTATTAGGCTTGGCAGTCCATCCCCAGTTCCTTATGTGAAGGTACCTCACCAGTCTTAATACTAATAGTGACCACATGGCCCACATACAGGCTCTGAGAGTCCACATGATGTGCAAACTGATAGAGCCTCAGTAAAAAATAAACTTCAGAGCCTCCTTCTGCCTGCTACATTGCACTGCCAAGTTTGCCCTGTTTGGGATACACTCAACTTTGTGATAGGACAGCTTGCAAGGTGACCGCAACACAGATATTAGGGGAAAATGACCCCATACATAATCTAATGTACCTCAGGATTTTCTAAAGTAGATACTTATTAATAAGGTAGGAAGAGAGATTGGCAAGGGTGGTGAATAGGAATGATGAAATTATTTCATACTGGGAATTTAAAAATCAGTTGTTAAGAAGCTACAATCTACCCATGCTTCCATGAAGAGATGTACCATGGCCTACTAGTTGAAAGAACCTGGACCATGGATTCAGACAACTGAGGTTTGACCCTCAATTCAATCACTGGCCAGCTGGCTACCTTTGAGTCTATAGCTCACTCTCTGTCCTTGGTGTCCTCTTCAATAAAATAAGAGTATCAAAGGCATCCATTTCACAGGCTTTTGGGAAAAGTTCTATGCAAGAGATTCTATAACAAACATTCAATATATGTTTCTATGAATTTTGATTCTGTCACATATATCATTTTGCAATCCTTTCACATGGATAGTTTGGGAATCAATGTGTTACTATAAATATTTAGACCAACAAAGATGAATAAGATATGGGGTTTTTTTTGAAACTAGACATAGTAAAAGTACACTTAAAAACATATTTTAACTTATGCTTTACGGTATCTAAGAAATCATCACTTGAGCAGAAACATTTTTTTATTTTGAATTCCCAGTATTCCATGTTAGTCACAAAACAAATATCTCTAAAAAAATTTTTGCCTTTGTTCTCAGACCCCTTATTTATTGATAATAGTTACTTGGCAGAGGGAGGAAGAGCTGGGAATATAATTATGGAACTTCACATTTCTAACGTCATTAACTTTTAATCAAATGTCTGACTGTTATTAGTCATATGTGTGGGACTAGCTGTTATTTCTCTGAATGTAACAATTTTTAATTAGCAAATAAGAGAATTTGCTTTGATAAGAGGCCTCTAGGTACAATGTCATGTGCAGGAAAGTGGATAAATTCCATTCTGTAGCTAAATATTGTCACCTAGGAGATTACTGTCAGAGAATTCATTTTGTGTGATGTGGTAAAGAGACAGATATGTAGTGAAGATGATAAGTAAAAAAAAAACTTGCAATGTGAAAGTGTAAAAAGAACAGAAGTTTGCTTGTTTGAGACTCAATGTAAATATCTGAATGAGATTTGAAGTAGAAATATCTACTTAAGGATGCCCTTATAATAATGATAAATTCTAAACATAAGGAATTATTTATATTTCTAACAGTAGTAACCACCAGAATATACTGGGCAAAGTTCTGGGAACACAATAGATTCTCAAAGGTTTTGTTGTTTTGTTGTTTCTTTCATGGCTTATTTTTGTCAATATAAAATTAATACATTTCCATTAAAATTTTTAATATTTATTTTGAGAGAGAGAATGCACACAGGGAGAGGGACAGAGAGAGAGAGGAGAGAGAGAGAATCCCAACCAGGCTTGGCTCTGTCAGCACAGAGCCCAACTTAGGACTCCATCCCATTAACCATGAGATCACAACCTGAACTGAAATCAAGAGTCAGACACTTAACCAACTGAGCCACCTAGCAACCCCTCCACTTTTTTTAATTTAGAAAGTTAAAAGGATTGTAAGAATGATAGTAAAAGATACCCATGATCTCATCCCCTTATAAAACCATTATTAGTGGTTTTGGTATATTCTCCCCCCACCACCATCATTTTCTTTTTAATGAGGTCAGATGAGTATTATTTGGGCCAGATCAGAGATGGGACACTATTAGGTTGATGTGTTAGATAACATCAGTTAGTAAAGCTCTTCTATATACTCTGGATAGTACAGCCTTCTAACTGCCACAGAACAATCAGAAACTTGCCATAGTCATAGAATGTCAGGGACAGTAAAACAGATTCAGTGATTGCCATGGGGCCCAGAAGCCATATTTCAGGTGTATATAGATCTATACGATGAACTAAGAGTCCTGTTCATCCTGAACTAGTAGTGGAAATAACAGAGCCCCCCAAAACCAAATCACCATGAGTGAGAAGAATACTGGAAAAGGAAGCAGATTGAGCAGCAGAACCTGGAGGAAGATGGGATCCGTGGATCCCAAAACAGGGTGAAGCTATGGCTGACCATCCCCCTAATCTAGCCCCAGCTTCTAGCTCCTAGTCTCTTACTCCCTGCCCTTCCCCTTCCCTGCATTGAAGGAGGGCCCTGGTAATAAGAAAGAGCCCCCAATAACTCTGCCATGGGAACTTTCATCAAGAGTCAGCTCTAAGAAACAAAATAAGAAAGCTTCTTTGCAAACCAGAGAGAGAAAAGAGCTGAGCCCAGAGAAGGCAAACAGGAGACTGCAAAGTAGTCTATGCGTGGTTCAGAGTGCAGCAACCTAACAGAGGTGAACCACAGAATGGGCAACAACCTGCGGAAGGCAGCGTGAGTGACAGTGGGCAGCAGGAAAGGAAAACAGGGATTACAGAGGTCATTGGAAGAGCATCTCCTGTCATGTAGGAAGTTTCCTAGTCTCCCCTTCCTGCCACAAAAGGACTCCTACAAACAGTAACTGGGGAAGAGGATCCCAGGAAAGGCCTGATTTCTTGATCTTTTGCTATATAAGTGGAGGGAGGTCAGAGAAGTGAGATTTGAAATTTCACTGTAACTGTGACACTAATAGTACATACTGGTTATGTGTATTTTTATAGAGATATTTCTGTTTACCAAATTGGAATTATAGTGTGTATTCTATTTTGTGTTACTGCATGATTATCAAATTCAAATATGAGACATTATGAGATAGAAGTTTTCTCTGCAGCTAAATTAGGAAGGCTGTCAAATAATAGCCAAAATATAAATAGGGAATTGAAATTCAAACTTAAGAGAAAATAATAAAGTCAGAGAGGCTTGAAATTTTATAATATCAAATTTTATACATATAAAATAGTGTGTGTAATATATGTTTAAGTTTCAAAGCATAAAATATATCCCTGTGCACCCACCACCGTATTCTTATGAAATAGAATATCACCAGTCCTGTATAGCCACCTATTTGCTCTTACCTAATTCTGCCTCATTCCCAGAAATAACTACAATCCTGAATTTTAACATTCCCTACATTTTTATGTATGTCTAAACATTATATTGTTTCACTTGTTCTCAGACTTTCTAAAAATATGACTATATTACAACTTATTTGCCTATTTCTTCATAGTAATTTTTGTCCAGGTTTTTTTTTTTGTTAAATGTTTTTTTAATGTTTCTTTATTTTTGAGGGAGAGAAAGACAGAGCATGAGCAGGGAAGGAGGCAGAGAGAGGGAGACTCAGAATCTGAACCAGGCTCCAGGCTCTGAGCTGTCAGCACAGAGCCCGATGTGGGGCTCAAATCCAGGAGCTATGAGATCATGACCTGAGCCAAAGTCAGACGCTTAACCAACTGAGCCACCCAGGCACCCCTGTCCAGTTTTTGTTTTTTTTTTATTACATTGCTGCTATGAATATTCCTTTAAGTGCATGTGTGCAAGAATTTTTCTAAGGCATATGCTTAGAAGCAGAATTTCCTAGTCATTAATTGTGCCCATATTCAACTTGAAAAATAATGCTTTTTGTTTTTTTTCTTTCAGATTAGTTGTACTTATTTACCAGCACTGCAAAAGACCCCCCGTGTTCCACATCTTCACCTACACTTCATATATCAGAATTTTTTTTTCCTGTATAATGGCTGACAGTGTCTATGATACTATCATTACGATCATTACGATCTGCATATCCCTAATCTTTCACGAGATTGGTGCTTTTTCCATATGTTGGTGGCTGTTAGTGTTTCCTCTTCTGTGACATGCCTGTTCATGTATTTTTTCCCATATTTCTATTAGACATCTTTTTCTTGTAGACTTACAGGGAACTTTTATACATTCTAGATACTAATCTTTTGTTGATTATATGTACCACAGGTATCTTCTCCCAATCTCTGTAGTTTTCTTTTTACTTTCTTCTTGGTGTCTTTTGAGAGCCAGAAGTACTTAATTGTAATGTACTAAATGCATACATTTTTATTTTTGCATATTTTGTGTCTTGCTTAAGGAGTCCTTGCCTTCCCTGGGGCACCTGGGTGGCTCAGTCAGTTGAGCATCTGACTCTTTTGATTTGACTTAGGTCATGATCCTAGGGTCATGGGATCGAGCCACATTGGGCTCTGCACTGAATGTGAAGCCTTCTTAAGATTCTTTCTTTGTCACTCCTCATGCACTTTTACTCTGTGTCTCTCTAAAGTGTGTCTCCTTCTAGAAGAAGCAGGGGAAGACCAACTTGCCTCCCAAAGTCAAACAGATCTTTTCTTCTAAAAGTTTGAAGATTTCATTATTTATAGTCAGGTGTATTTCTATCTGGGCTTAATTATTTTACATTCCATATATTATTTTTTTTGGAACAGATGGTTTTCCAAGCAACATTTATTTAAGCAGTCCTTCCTTTTCCCCTGAATGAGTGAAACTTTTTAACAAAGTATGATTTCCATATATTCATAGTTTGCCTTCTTCATTGGTTAGTTTATTATCTGGGTACCAATACCACACTGTCTTAATTGGTACAAATAACAAGTTTTTAATATCTGATAGAATAAGTCTCTACAACTTAGGCATCTGGACATTTAGTTATGTATAAATTTTAGAATTAGTTTATCAAGTTTCTTAAAAGGGGAAATATCATTGGAATTTGGTTAGAAATGAATTGATTCTGTAAATTAATTTTCATTGATTTATGGTGAATTTATATTTTTCTGATATTGACTCTTATGCATGACATAGCTCCATTTATTTGTCCATTTTAATATCTTTCAGTAAAGTTTTATAATTTTCTTCAAAAAAGATTTTACACATTTTAGTTAATTTCTAAGTACTTTATCTTTTTGTTGTAGTTATAAATGTGCATTTTCTTCCTTTAAAGTTATTTTTGAAAGTTTTATTTATTTATTTATTTATTTATTTATTTTGAGAAAGAGAATGTGTGTGTGTGTGTGTGTGTGTGTGTGTGAGTGTGCACAGCAGGGGGAGAGCAGAGAGAGAGGGAGAGAGAGAATCCCAAGCAGACCCTATGTCCTGCCTAGAGCCTAAGGTGGATTTTGATCCCACAACCAATGAGATCATGACCTTAGGCAAAACAAGAGCCTAGACACTAAACCAACTGGACCACCCAGGCACCCCATAAATGTACATTTTCAAAAGTTATAGTCCTCAACTGTTTTATTTCAGCTGTGTAATTGTTCAATTTTTTCATTAATATTTAGCTACCTGCTAAACTCTCTTATTACTATGAATCATTTGTCTATAGATTCTATAGAGATTTCTGTCTAGGTCATCAAATATTCAACAAATAGTTGAATATAAGCCAATGCTATTGTCTGATTCCTGATATTAATAGAAATGCATTTAATGTGTTATTGTTAAGAATATTCTTTACTATTAGTTTTGCATATATACTCTTTTTTTTGAATTCAGAACATACCTTCCTATTTCTAGATTACTAAGAGTATTTATCACCAGAAGAGAATTGTGGTTTTGATTTGTATTTCCCTGATGATGAGTGATTTTGACTATATTTTCATGTGTTTCTTGGCCATCTGTATGTCTTCTTTGGAGAAATGTCTATTTAGGGCTTCTTCCCATTTTTAATTGGATTATTTTTTTTTGATGTTGAGTTGTATCAGTTCTTTCTATAGTTTGAATAGTAACCCTTTATCAGATGTCATTTTCAAATATCTTCTTCCATTTAATAGGTTGCCTTTTAATTTTGTTTATATAGAGGATTTCTAATGTAAAACTACCTTTGCATGCCTGAAATAAATCCAACATAATCATGATATGTTGATGATCCTGACCTTCTATATAAACTGTATTAAATTTAATCCTTTCTGGAATTTTTAAAAATCAATGCTTATGCATTTGATTTGTATACATTATTCTTGTGTACTTTATCTGTGGGTTTGTGTTTTTCATCAGTTTTGGAAAGTTATCAGTCCTTATCTCCTCGGATATTTCATTTTGTCTATGTGTTCTGTATGTCCTTCTGGACTTTGGACTAAATATGATATAAGCATGATAATATCATAAGTGATTTTAAAATACTAGTTTAATAATTATTTTGTAAGGTCTTTTTTTCTGCAAAAGCAATCAGATAAGAAGTAATTTTAAAAATTCAAAGGAGAAAAAGTATTTCATCTCCTTAAAGAATATTTCTGCCTCTCTACCTAAAATTATCCAGTATTAATTCTCCAGAATTTGAGACATGATAGTGGTATCATTTTAAGAGTACTTTCAACTCTTTGAACTATTTAATGTACCAATTACTGACAGAGACATCTCTAAATAACAGCCCACTCATTCTAGATTAAAGAACAAAACATGAATTTTAAAAAAAACAAACACCTAAATTACAGCAACAAAAATATTTAAAGAGTAAAAAATATATATTTTATATGTTAACAAAAATATTTAATTTTTTTAAAGACAATGTGAAGATGGATTGTATTTTAAAGTCCAGGGAATTCATCAGGAAATGAGTAGTATCATTTTAACTATCTAATATATGAGACAGTATGTTAAGCAGTCTTTATAAAAATATTTCATAAATTCAGCCATCCATGAACTATATTAGAAGATTGATATTCCATAAAACTTCTTTTCAGAAAAGCTTAAAAAATATTCTGCACTCTGCAAATCACCATTTTAAATGCTTAGTAAGGCTACAGATCACAATAAGCAAGAATTTCTAATCTCAGTATTCAAACTGAATTAGTTTTGTTGATTTTTTTTTTTACTTTATTCATAGGGTCAAATAAAAATTTCAAAAAGATAAATAAAAAATGGAGACACTGAGAAGAAATGCCAGTAGTTGTATAGTGCTGGGGTGGAAAGATTTTACATTAGCCTTCAAGATTCTTCCAGCTGATCTAAGAATTAATTTGACATGAGACAAATTAACAGGAGAAAAAAAAGTTTAATGAGTGTGCATGGAGTCCCAAAAATTAAATTGAGACCCAAAGAAATGACCAAGGCAGGCAGTTTTTATACTTTTTAGACAAAAAGACAATAAATCTGTGTGAAGTTGGTGGATAAAGAAACTTCATGTCACAAGGGGGGAGGGCGGAGTTCAATTAGTAAGGAATTCTAAACAGAATTGTGACTGGGCTGGAATAGTAAATTAGTTAAAATATAAGCTTTGTTTATATAGCATTCTATGCTCTGAATTCCCTGTCTATGATGATAAGAATGTCCCTTTACCTCCTGGTACAGGGAGCAAGGGAGATTTATTTCCTGGTTTCCAGAGACAAAAAGGAGTCAGAGTGTTCTTACACTTAAGTAACTTTTAGTTCAAAATAATCAGAATGGCCAAAGTGGTACATTTTGCACTACCTGTCCTTGGCTCCTACAATAGATGTTTATTTGGGTTATGTAAGTTACACAAATCTGTTTTCATAGAAATTTGAAATAATTGAGTACTTTAGCTAATGTTTTAACTTATAATTTAAATTGATTAGAATTGAATTAAACTCATTCAAGTAAAAGCATAGCTGCCAACGGTTTCACCTCCCTAGTTTGCCCCAGGTATGCTCATTTTTAATCACCTAGGATGCACATATACCTGAGGCAAGATATTTACATATCTAGTAATTTTCTTTATGAGTTATTACAGCAGAGGTTTACCATACCTACCAGTCAGATTTTGTCAATTATTTTTCAGATAAAGCTTATAAAAAAAGAACAAAATAGTAAAATACAATTTGTAATCATATAACTGGCCTCCTGTGTTTAGGGAAAATATCTGAGACATCCTAATTATTAATTCCTCCATTTCCTGCATTTTTAAAATTACTGTGGACATTGATTGTAGATATATATATCACAAATATTGCCAAAGTTTACTAACATATCAAGAGAAACATGAGAAATGAAACATTTTAAAAATTATTGGAGGCACATCAATTTCTGTATCAGTCTAGACCCAATCAGGGGGTGGGAATCCATGATTTAACAAAGGAAATTTGATATAAAGAACAGTTACTTGTGTATTAGAAAACAGAAAGAAGAGAAAAGGAACACAGAAGGATCACAGAGGTAATAACCCAGCTACCACTTCTAGGGGAGGGAACAAATGGAAGGTAGTGTAAGGAACTAGAAAGAATTAAAGCTGTGGCTCAAGGGAAGCCTGGGTGGCCCAGGTGGTTAAGTGACAGATTTTGGCTCAGGTCACAATCTCACGGCTCATGAGTTCGAGTTCTGTATCTGGCTCTGTGCTAACAGCTCAGAGCCTGAAGCCTGATTCAGATTCTGTGTCTCCCTCTCTCTCTGCCTGCCCCACAAGCCCCCGCACTCACAATCTCTATCTCTCTCTCTCAAAAATGAATAAACATTAAAAACTTTTTTTTAAAAATAAATAAAGCTGGGACTCAGACCCGTAAAGAGGCTGGTGCTGGTGCCTCTGAGGGGGCATGATAAGGCTGGTTCTAGTTGTGTGGAAAAACTACCAACTGAAATTGGCTGTAGTTGCTGAAGTTTAGTGTCATTGCAAAGAGGAATGTTGCTGTTGAGACTGAAATGACCAGGAATAGAGTAGAAGGAGCAAACCCCATCTTCCTCTTGTAGCCTCTCAGTCTCTCTCTAGTCCACCCAATTGTCAGTGCCTGACACAGAGCCACCTGTTAAAATAGAAGTGTTGTTAATCTCAGATCACAAAGTAGAATATAGAAAAGTGGGCCCACTGCTGAAAAGGCAAGAGCTTACACATTTAAAATAAAATGGGTATTTGCTTTTGCAGATTCAATTTTGGTATCATTTCCTCCAGAAAGCTTTCCTTGCACTTAGCAGAGCACCGTGTCCCCAACTGGCACTTGATAAATGTTTCTGAATGAATGAATGAATGAATCATTTGATTTTAAAGTGAATAGTTCAGTCAATCCTCATCATCAAAATCATGCCTATAAAAATTGGAAAATTTTAATTCAAACTAAACAATAATAGAGGTAGAGGAAATACTATAGTTTACCTGAAAAGCAATCATTCTACAATTAAATATCCTTTGAGGAATCAATTTCAATTCACTTTGAGACAAACTTCCTAATGAGTTTCTCCATGAAACTCTTAAGTATACAATTTGCCACTGTGATCAATAAGGAAATAAAACTGTATTTCCACTAACTCTGGAATTTGAAAGGAATCCTTGATGAATCATTCAATTAAAATGTATTTTCTGACTGAAAATAATTGTGGAAGCCTTTTTTGTAAGATGATGAAATTGGGGGTCTCCATTTTTACAAATACCACATCTGTTAACCTAGGGTTTTAATAAGCAAATCCCAATGTCACACATGCAAATAAAGAAAGTCATTTTCTTGCTTTCCAACTTTCCCTTTCCTGGCAATAAAATAAGTCATCTTTGCCTGTTTTCAAAGGAAGCAGTTTTTCCCTCTATTGCCATTTCTCATTACTGCAATGCCATGACTGGATACCATGAATGAAATTAATTAGCTCTGTTTGCCTTTCCATAAGTAGATTTTTCTAAGAATGGCATTTATCTCAATGTAGTCAAGTATCCTGGTGTTCTCTCAACAGTTTCTACCAGAGAAATCAAAGGAAAAAGAAATACCCCCTAACTGAATCAGGGTAAACTACATCAAATAAGAGTACACATTTATAATCAAAGCTTTACCAAGAAAATAGAAGTATTATACAATCATGAATAACCCCAAAAGAATACTCTTGGGAATAAGGATTGTGAGTCATCCAAAAAATAACAAAAACACGCCAGTATTTAAAGTAATCAAATTAAAACTTATATCTTCCTCATTTATGTACTTCAATGATAATATTCAGACATACTATCTGAAATAGAAGTAATAGAAAATGATGTATTTGATTTCAAGTTTCACAGTAAACCAAAACTAAAAGACAATGAAAATGTCACGAAGAAGAAGAAAAAGGGATGGATAAAGTTGTGTGTTTAAAGGTGTAATTAGTTAGGGTGTCTAGGAAAGCTTCACTCAGAAGGTGACATTTTAGTAAAAACCTAAAGTAGGTGAAGGAGTGAACCATGCAAATATCTGGGTGGAAGATTGTTCTAGACAGGGCAAACAGGAATTACAAACATCTGATATGAGAGCAAGACTGACATGTGAACAGCAAGAAGACTAAAATGGGTGGAATAGAATAAGTTGGAAGAGTAGGTGATAAATTAATTTTGGGAGGGAGGTGGAGGTAGAGAGAATCCTGTAACACATTTTAAGGATTTTTATCTTATTCAGAGAAAAATGGAAGCCCTTTGGAAGGTTTTGAACAAGTAGCACCTGTGGTCTGACATATTGTTATATTACATCGCATTGCATTATATTACGGTATGTTACGTTACATGTTATATTACATTACATTACATTACATTACATTACATTACATTACATTACATTACATTACATTACATTACCAGGATCACTTTGACTGCTGTGTTGAAAATAAGTGGAAAGTGGGGCAAGGTGAAGTCAAAGAGACCAGTTAGAAAGCTATTGCAATAATATAGGCAAAGAATAGTAGTGTCCTAGATTGAGGTAGTAGCTAGTGGTGGAGATGGTAAGGACTTAATCCGAGGGTAAATTTGAAAGATATAGCCAGAAGTAGGATCCGAACTTGTAACTTGGAGATACTCTCTTTCAATAAATAATACAAAAATAAAGAATACATAATTAATTACAAAAGTGAATGCCTATTTAAGATGGGAAAAGAAACTATGAATTGTTTTGAAGCCATAAATTTTAAATTACAAATTTAAGTTAATAAAATACAATTTTGAAAAACTAACAAATGACATAGACATCATTAAGTCCGGGAAAATAACATAGTGACACATATCTATGATTTTTTTCCCCTACATTTTGTCTTCCTGCTCTTTGACAGTCTTCACTGTGACATACATTTTGTTATACCATTTTCTATGAAGATAATAGAAAAATAATCCAATCTTTACTCTCCCATGGTTTTTATTACTGATGATTCAGAAACATTCATGTCAGCTTTACAATTTTTCACTGATAGGGTTTGTAAAATTTTAGGATTGTTGCCATATTTGGGAAAACATCTGGCTCCAAACATTTCAAGCCTGTTTCTCCTCCACCACCTATGTACTCTGGTGCTGGGAACCAAAGGCATGTCCATCTTCCAATATGTCCTCTGACCCTGCATTTTCATGTCATGATGGTCAGGGGAGTTTGCACGAGGAGCAGGAGTATTTCTGAAAGTCTTTTCTACCCTAGTTGGCTAGCAACAAGTTAACTATATGCAAGTAAGATTACAAATCATAAAATATATTCCACTAAACCTCTATTCCCATGCAACTTCCTTGTATGGAGCTCCCCAAAATGCCTGTGGCCAACCCATCACTACATGACATGAGGGAAATTGCAACATAGGAAAAGCCATGATAGAAATTATAGAAATATTTTAACATGTTTCACTTTTAACCCAGCATTTTAGGACTAGGTCTATACCTATATCCCTTTTCTATTGCCGAATTGTAACAAATGACCACAAACCTTAGTGGCTTAAAAAAATACAAATTTATTATCTTACAGTTCTGGAGGTCAGAAGTCTTAAAATCAAGACATCAGCATGGCTTTGCTCCTTCCAGAGGCTTCATGGGAGAATCTGTGCCTTGCCTTTTCCAGCTTCTCAAGACTGGTACATTCCTCCACCAGCAGCCCCTTTCTCACATCACTTCATTCTCTATATCAAACAGTACATCTTCTACTCTGAATGCTTCCATTATTGTATTTCTTTCTCTGCCTTCTCTGACTCTCCTGCTTCTCTCTAATAACAACTTTGTGATTTTCATTGGGACCACCCAGATAATCCAGGAAAATCTCCCTATGTCGAGATCCTTAAATTAATCATATGTGCAAATTCTCTTTTACCATGTAAGGTAACATATTCACAGTTCTGGAGATCAGAATACAGGCATCAGGGAAGTTCATTATCCAGCCTACCACAGTCAGGCCTCTGCTCCCAAAGATTCATGTCTGACCCACATGGAAATGTACCCACCCCAACCCAAGTTTTTTAGAAGTCTCATGTATTACAACATTGACTCAAGCTCATCAGTTCAGAAGTCCCAAATTTCATCATCTAAAGCACCTAAATTAGCCATGGGTACAGTTCTGGGTATAATCCATCCTGGAGCAAAACTCGTCTCCATCTGTAGACTATGAAACTAAAAAACAGTTCATCTGCCTCCAAAATACAGTTGCAGAATAGGCATGGGATAAAAGTTATAGACATTCCCATACAAAAAAGGAGGGGCATGGGGAATGGGAGTACAAAAGGATTCTACACTCAGAACCAATTTCAGAATCCAATCAGGAAAACCCCATTAGGTTTCAAAGCCTTGAAATAACCTTTGTAGCTCAAGACTTATAGCTCTGTGCCTACGGCTTCACCCTCCGAGTCATCCTTCCTTTTCCAGGAAGGAACACAAGTTTTTGTAGTCAAGTTGATTGAACAACATTTTTTCTACCTCTAGTATTTTAGGAGCCTTGCAGTCTTCTTTCATTTTGTCCTCTCTCTATCCCTTTCAGTCCCTGCTGGCAGTATTTCTGTTGATGCAACAGTCTTAAGAACCTTGTGGATCTCCCCTGTATATCTTGACAATTTCTCCAGTGCATAAGAAGTTCCTTCACAAATATTCCTTGGATAATCCATCTCTATTCGGGGCTTCTTCTAAAATATCTGACAGGGTCCATGAGACACCTACCTAATATCTTCAGAACCCTCTGTGTGAATGAATGAATTAATGAATGAATGAGTGAGAGTGAATGAATGAATGAATGAACACTCTGACTTTTTAATACGTACAAGGCACTGGTAAAAGTCTGCCCAGATACACCCTTGACTTTCTTTCCAGAGCACACTTTCCTCGCAGTATAATTTTAGCCTTTTTTTTTTTTTTTTTGGTAATCTGTATAGCTTGAAAATCTCCCATCAAGTCCTGGTTTCTTTTTGCTTAAGAGTTCTCTCAATGTATCTCTTTCTTCTTGCATTTTACTGTAATCAGCAAGTAGAAACCAGGACACACCTTCAAAACTTTGCTTGGAAATCTCTACAGCTAAATATTAAGTTTACATCTTGAAAGTTCTGCTTTCCATATAATTGTATGACACAATTCATCTACTATGTAACAAGGATCCCTTTTCCTCCATTTTCCATGCTAACGTGTTTTTTCATTTCCTTCTGAGCTCTCATTAGTAGTACTTTTAGCATCCATAGTGCTACCAGCAGTCTTTTCATGATGATTTAGGTATTCTCCAAGATGATATAGATTTTCTTTACCATGCTCTTCACTTCCTTCCGGGTCTTCCTTAGCAGAGACTCATTATCATCCATACTTCTACTAACACTGTGTTCAAGGCAATCTAGGTTTTTTCTGTCACAGATTTATAGCCAGAATTTTTCTAGCCTCTGCCCAATTTCAAGACACCTCTACCTTTTTAGGTATTTATTATGGCAGTAACCCACTTCCAAGTTCCAAAATATAATTCCCATTGTCGAACAATAACAAATTATGGCAAATTTAATGGCTTAACATAACATAAATTTATTATTTTAAAGTTTTGTAGTGTCATTAAGGCTGTGTTCCTTCGTGAGAAATATTCATTTTCTCTCCTTTTGTAGCTTCTAGAAGCCACCTACCTTCCGTAGTCCATGGCCCCTTCCTTGCATCACTTCAGCTTCTGTTTCAGTCATCACATCTCCATTTTTGCCTTCTCTGACCTTCCAGCCCCACACTTATAAGGACAGTTGTGAATACATTAGGCCACTTGTATAATTTAGAATAATCTTTCCTCTCCATTTCAAGATCTTTGAATTAATCATACCTCTGTTCTCTTTTTCCATGTAAGATAACATACTCAGTTTCTGGGGATTAGGATGTGCACAACTATCAGGAGCCATTATTCACTTTACCATGCTACCCCTCAAATATGTCCGCACAAAACCTTATACATGAATATTTATAGCAGTATATTCATAATAGCCAAGAAGTGGAAAAAATCCAAATGTCCATTAACTAATAAATGGGTAAGTGTGATATAGTATACCCATACAGTGGAATGTTTGTCAATAAAAAGATAGTGAAGGACTGATATAGATGAACCTTAAAAACAGTATGGTATGTGACAAAAGCCAGAAATAAAAGACTATGTATTGTACAATTGCATCTATAGGAACTGTCCACAATAGACAAATCCACAGTGACAGAAAATACATTTATATCTTCCAGGGTATTAGGGGAAGGGGAGAGAGGAGAGGCTGAGTATGGTGTTTTCTAGGGGAGGTGATGAAAATGATCTAGAATTAGATAGTTTTTACGATTGCACAACTTTGTAAGTATACCAATAGTCACTGAACTTTATATTCTAAGAAGGTAAAACTTATGGTATGTGATTTATATTTCAATTTTTTAATCTTAAAAAAGAAAACAATCTTAAAAAATAAAGCAATCTTAGTTTTGCAAATTGCACACAACATGGCCATGTAAACACACTGCCAGACTTCCTCCCAGGATCTGGCAAGGAGTTCATGCAAGTAAGAGTCCAGAAAGTTTGAACCTCATTAACTTTAAAGTACACCTGCCTCTAGGTAGAAGCAACAGGATTTATTGACAAATTGGATGTCAGGAATAAGAGGAAGAATAGCTAATAATAACTTCGTGAGTTGAGACCTAAGCAGCTAAAAGATAAATTTTCTACTTTTTTTCAAGCTTTTATTTAAATTATAGCTAGTCAACAAATATGGTAAAATTGGTTTCAGGTGTAGAATTTAGTGATTCATCACATACATATAACACCCAATGCTCATCACAACAAGTGCCCTCCTTAACACCCATCACTCATTTAACCTGTCACCCACCCACCTCCCTCCATCAACCTGTTTGTTCTCTACAGTTAAAAGTCTCTTACAGTTTGTTTCCCTCTCTCTTTTGCTTTTTTTTCCTTCCCATATGTCCATCTGTTTTGTTTCTCAAATTCCACATATGAGTGAAGTCATATGGTATTTGTCTTTCTCTAACTTATTTTGCTTAGCATAATATACTCCAGCTCCATCCACATCATTGCAAGTGGCACAATTTCATTCCTTTCGATGGCTGAGTTTCTGCGGGGTGTGTGTGTGTGTGTGTGTGTGTGTGTGTGTGTGTGTGTGTGTGTGAGAATCACATCTTCTTTTAAAATATTTTTTATTTGAGAGAGAGAGAGAAAGTGCAAGCAAGGGAGAGGGGCAGAGAGAGAGAGTGAGAGAGTGAGAGACAGAGAGAGAGAGAGAGAGAGAGAGAGAGAGAGAGAGAGAATCCCAAGCAGGCCCCATGCCTAGCGTGGAGCCAGAGGCGGGCTAGATCTCACCTTGTTGTCTATCCTGGGATCATGCCCTGAGCAGAAATCAAGAGTCAGAAGCTCAACCAACTGAGCCACCCAGGTGCCCTATATATATACCACATCTTCTTTATCCATTCATCAGTCCAGAGCCATTTGGGCTCTTTTCATAGTTTGGCTATTGTTGATAATGCTGCCATTAACATCAGTGTACATGTGTGCCTTCAGATCTGTATTTTTGTATCTTTGGGTAAACACCTAGTAGGGCAATTACTAGGTTGTAGGTTTTTAATTTTTTTGAGGAACCTCCATACTGTTTTCCAGAGTGGGTGCATCAGTTTGCTTTTACATTGTCAGTGGAAATTTCTATTTCTGAATAGACTACTATACCACATGCAATGTTGTGGTTTATTTTTTTAATTCTTTTTTGTTTTAATAATTACCCTCTTAACAAATTTTTAAGTATTCAGTACAGTATTGTTAACTATGATTACAGTGCTGCACAGCAGATCTCTAGAACTTTTTCACCTTGCATAACTGAAGTTTTACACCCAGTGAGGAAGATTTCCAGTAAACCCCTCCCCCTGGAAACCACCATTCTACTTTCTGTTTCTATGGGTTTGAATACTTTAGGTACCTCACATAAGTGCTCATGTAGCATTTGTCTTTCTGTGACTGACATATTTCACTTAGCATAATGTCCCCAAAATTCATCCATGTAGTCACACATTACAGAATTTCTTTTTTTAAAGCTGAATAATATTCCATATGTGTGTGTATACACACACAATATATTTGTGTATACATATATATATTATATGTGTATGTATACATGTATACTTTATTTCCTTTTATTCATTCTTCTGTCCATGGACATTTATTTCTACATTTTGGCCATGTGAGTAGAGCTGAAATGAACATGGGAATGCAAATAAATCTTTGAGATACTGATCTCAGTTCTATTTGATGTAAACCCAGATGTGGGATAGCTGGATCATATGATGGTTCTATTTTAATTGTTTAAGACACCTCTATACTGTTTTCCATAGTAGCTTCACTATTTTACATTCCCACCAATAGCACGTGAGAGTTCTAGTTTCTCCATACCCTTTCCAACACTTGTGATTTTTTTGTTTTGTTGATAATGGCTTTATTAATACATATGAGATGATCTCTTTATGGTTTTGATTTGCATTTCTCTCATGATTAGTAATGTTGAACATCTTTTCATATACTTGTTGGATATTTAAAAGTCTTCTTTGGAGAAATATCTATTCAAATTCTCTGTCCATATTTTAATTGGGTCTTTCTTCATTTTTGGGTTGTAGGAGTTCCTTCTAAATTTTGAATAGTAATCCTTTATTTGTGATATGTGATTTGTGAATACTTATTCTCATTCCTTAGGTTGCCTTTTTACTTTGTGGATTGTTTCCTTAGTTGTGCAATTAGTTTGATGTGGTCCCTCTTGCCTATTTCTGCTTTGTTGTCTATGCTTTTGATATTATATCCAAGAAATCATTGCCAAAATCCATGTCATGAAGTTTTTCTCCTGTTTTCTTCTAGGAATTTCATTGTTTCAGGGCTAATATTTAAGTCTTTATTCCATTTTGAGTTGATTTTTGTGTATAGTGTAAGATAAAGGTTTAGTTGCACTCTTTTACATGGAGATATCCTGTTTTCCCAACACCATTTGTTGAAGAGACTATCCTTTGTACATTGTGTATCATTTAAACCCTTTTTGAAGATCATTTTTGAGTGGATTTATTTCTGGGATTTCTATTATGTTCCCTTAGTCTGTATGTCTCTCTCTATGCCATTACCTTACTGTTTTAATTACTATACCTTCATAATGTTTTGAAATCAGGAAGTGTGAGGCCTATACTTTTGTTCTTCTTTCTCAAGATTGTTTGGCTATTTGGGATCCTTTGTGGTTCTGTAGAAATTTTAGGATTGCTTTCTGTATTTCTGTAAAAAAATGTCATTGGGATTTTGATAGTGATTGCATTGAATCTGTAGATCAATTTGGTTAGTATGGGCATTTAAAAAATATTGTGGGGGCGCCTGGGTGGCTCAGTCGGTTAAGCGTCTGGCTTCGGCTCAGGTCATGATCTCACAGTTCGTGTGTTCGAGCCCCGCATCGGGCTCTGTGCTGACTGCTAGCTCAGAGCCTGGAGCGTGCTTCGGATTCTGTGTCTCCCTCTCTCTCTCACCCTCCCCTGCTCATGTGCTCTCTCTCTGTCTCTCAAAAATAAAAAAAATTAAAAAAAAAAACATTAAAAAATAAAAAATAAAAAAATAAAAAATATTGTGTCTTGCTATCCATGAACCTAAGATGTCTTTCCATTTATTTATGTGTTCTTCAATTTCTTTTGTCATTGTTTTGTTGTTTTCAATATAGAAGTGTTTCACCATATTGGTTAAGTTTATTTCTAAGTATTTTATTTATTTTGATTCTATTGTAAGTGGTATTTATTTCCTTTTCAGATATTTCATTGAAAGTGTAAAGAACTGCAGCTTCTTTTTGAATCTTAATTTTGTATCTACAACTTTGTCAAATTTGTTTCTTAGTTGTCTTTTTTTTTTTTTTTTTGGTGGAGTCAGGGTTTACTACATTTAAACCATATCATCTGAAAACAGATAACTACTTCTTCCTTTCTGATTTGAATGCTTTGTATATCTTACTTATTCTTGCCTATATGCTCTAAGATTTCTAGTACTATGTTAAATAGAAGTGGTGAGAGCAGGCATCCTTGCCTCAGTCATGAGTTTCAGTTTTTCACCGTTGAGTATAGTGTTAGCTGTGGGCTTTTCATATATGGCTTTTTATATTGAGAATCTTTATTTTTACTTCTAGTTTCTTGAGTGCTTTTATCATAAAAGAATGTTAAATTTTGTCAGTGCCTTTTCTGAATCTATTGAGATGATCATGTCATTTTATTCTTTGTCATGCTAAAGTGGTGTATCCTGCTGGTTGATTTTCTTATGTTAAAACATTCTTGCATCTTCTGGATAAATCCCATGTGGTTATGGTGTGTCATCCTTTTAATATGCTATTGAATTCAGTTTACTACTATTTTGTTAAGGATATTTTTCAAATATGTTTATCAGGGCTAGTAGCCTGTGATTCTCTTTTCTCGTCAAATATGTTTATCAGGGCTAGTAGCCTGTGATTCTCTTTTCTCGTAGTATACTTTGCCTGGTTTTCACATCAGTGTAATGCCAGTTTCATAAATGAGTTTGGAAGTGTTCCCTTTTCCCCAGTCTTTTGGAGAGGTTGAAAAGAATTGGCTTTAATTCTAAACAAGTTTGGTCGAATTAACCAGCAAAACTCTCTGGTCCTAGATTTTCTTTGTTGGAAGATTTGGATTATTGATTCAATCTCCTTATTTGTTATTCGTCTGTTCAGGCTTTCTATTTCTTCACAATTAAGTCTTGGAACACTGTATATTTTTAGGAATTTATCCATTTCCTCTAAGAAATATCCAAATGTTGGTGTTTAATGGTTCATAGTTGTCTCTTATAACTGTTTTTATTTTCTGTGACATTAGTTGTAATGTCTCATCTATCATTTCTAGTTTATTTTTTTGAATTTTCTCTCTCCCTTTTTTATTTTAGCCTACCCAAACAGATGTCCATTTGTTGATCCTTTCAGAAAAATAACTTTTAGTTTGAGTTTTTTCTTATTATTTTTTTCTCTAGAATTTTGTTCTAATTCTTATCATTCTTTCTTTTTACTAATTCTGGGCTTTTTCTTTTTCTAGTTCCTTGTGTGAAGTTAGATTGTTCACTTGAGATCTTTCTTCTTTTTTAATATGGGTATTTATCACTATAAACTTCCCTCATATTACTACTTATGCTGCATCCCATGAGTTTTGATTATGTTATGTTTTCATTTTCATTGTCTCCAAGTATTTTCTAATTTCCCATTTAATTTCTCTTTGGGCCATTGCTTGTTGAGGAGTGTGTTATTTAATTTGCACATATTTGTGAATTTTCTAATATTCCTCTTGCTATCAACTTCTAGTTTCATCCCATGTGGTCATAAACTACACTTGATATTTTTTAAATCTTCCTAAATTTGTTAAGACTTGTTTTTGACCTAACATGTGGTCTATCCCAGAAAATGTTTCATGCGCACTTGAGAAGAATGTGTATTCTGCTGCTACTGTGTGAAATGGTTTGTATATGCCTGTTAGGTCCATTTGGTCTATAGTGTTATTCAAGTTTCTCTTTCCTTATTGATCTTCTGGTCTGGATGTTCTATCCATTAGTGAAAGTGGGGTTTCAAAATCCTCTACTATTATTACATTGCCATATATTTCTGCCTTCAGTTCTTTCAATCTTTTCTTTATATGTTTGGATTTTCTGATATTATTCAGGTGCATATATACTTATAGTTATTATATCTTCTTGGTGAGATGACCCTTTTTATCATTACATAACTTCTTTCTTTGTCTCTTGACAGTATTTAACTTAAAGTATATTTTATCTGATATATGTAAGGCTGTCCCTATTATCTTTTGGTTACCATTTGCATAGAATATATTCTCCCATTTGTTCACGTTCAACCTATGTGTGTCTTTAAATCTAAAGTAAATCCCATGTCGACAGCATATAGTTGGGTCTTATTTTTTAACCATTCAGCCAAAAAAACAAAACAAAACAAAACAAAACAAAAACAAACTCAAAAGCCATGACTCTGTGTCTTTTGGCTGGGGATTTTAATCCACTTACATTAAAGTAATTATTGATTGGGATTGACTTACTATACCATTTTGTCAATTGTTTTGTGTCCGCTTTGTAGCTTTTCTCTCTTTTCCTCTTGTTGTCTTCTTTCTGTTTTGTTAATTATTTTTGTTGGGATATATTTTGATTCCTTTCTTCTGTATGTGTATGTGTGTGTGTGTGTGTGTGTGTGTGTGTACTATAGATTTTTTTTCTTTACCATGGAGCTTACATAAAACATCTTAAATTATGAGAATTTATTTTAAACTAATAACAAGTTAATTTCATGATTTTGAATTATATGTATATCTGGTCTCAACTTCTGCCCAGATTAATAATTAATAGGCTTCTGGAATTCCCTACTTGTATATGTAATATTCATATTAAACTTTTATTTCTCCCTCTCTACACTTTATCGAGTCATGAATTACATCTTTTATGTTGTATATCTATTAATTTATTTTTATAGTTAATTACTTTTTATACTTGTGTACATTTAACTTCTATACCAGAATTAACAGTGATTTATGCACTACTGTTACAGAATTATAGTGTTCTGCATATGCCTATATATTTATATTTACCAGCAAGGTTTATACTTTTGTGTGTTTCATGTTGTTGTTTAGCATCTTTTCATTTCAACTTGAAGGATTCTTTTTAGGATTCTTGTAAGGCAGGTATTGAATTTTCTTAAGTTTTTAAGTCTTTATTTCTTCTTGATTTTTGAAGCATAGTTTTGCCAGATATAGTATTCTTGGTTGGAAGTTCTTTTCTTTTATCACTTTGAAAATAGCATCACACATTATTCTGGCCTGTAAGGTTTCTCCTGAGAAATTCACTAAGAGTCTTATGGATGTTCTCTTGGATGAGACAAGTCACTTTCTTGCTTTTTTCAAAATTCGCTCTTTGTCTTTGACTTGATACTTTGATTATAAGATGCCTGGGTGTTGATTTCTTTTGAGTTCATCCTATTTGGACATTTATAGGCTTCTTTAACTTAGATGATTACTTCCTTCCCCCAATTTAGGAAGTTTTCAGCCATTATTTCTTTAAATATGCTTTCTGCCCTATCTCTCTCTTAGTCTTTTTCTGGGATGTCTATAATGCATATATTAATATATTTTATGGTATCCCATAAGTCATTTAAGCTTTTTGTAAATTTTTTAAAATTTATTTAGAGAGAGAGAGAGAGAGAGAGAGAAACCATAAGTGGGGAGGGGCAGAGAGAGAGAGAGAGGCAGAAAGAGAATCTCAAGCAGGCTCCACTCTGCCACTGCAGAGACCAATACCAGGCTTGATCCCACAAACAGTGAGATCATGACCTGAGCTGAAATCAAGAGTCAGATGCTTAACCAGTTGAGCCACCCAGACATCCCAGTTCCTTGAGCTCTTTTCATAGCTTTGACTCTTTTTCTTTCTTTTTCTTTTCTGACTGAATAATTTCTAATGACTTGTCTTTTCTTCTCCTTGATCAAGTTTGCTTTCTTCTGCTTGATCAAGTCTGCTTTCTTCTGCTTGATCAAGTCTGCTGTTGAAACCCTATAGAGAATTTTTCAGTTTAGTTACTGTATTCTTTTTTTTTTTTTTTTTTAGCATTTACTTATTTTTGAGAGAGAGAGAGAGAGACAGAAAGTGAGAGAGAGAGACAGACAAAGCATGAGTGGGGGAGAGGCAGAGACATACAGAGACACAGAATCCAAAGCAGGATTCAGGCTTTGAGTTGCCAGCCCAGAGCCCAGCACAGGGCTCAAATCCACAAACTGGGAGATCATGACCTGAGCTCAACCTGGCTGAATTCCGATGCTCAACCTGGCTGAAGTCAGAGCCACCCAGGCTCTCCAGTTACTGTGTTCTTTACCTTCCAAAATATATTCCAAAACTGAATATATATATTCAATATATGTTTAAATATTAAATAAATATTTAATATATTTATATTATTTATATTTTCTCTATTGAAATATTTATTTTCTTCATATGTAGTTTTCATAAGTTCATTGAGCATTTTTATGATGGCTATTTTGAATTCTTTGTCAGTTAATTAATATATTTCTATTTATTTAGAATTGGTTTTGGGAAATTTATTTTGTTTCTTTATTTGGGCTGTATTCCCTGTTTCTTAATGTTCCATGACACTTTGTTTTGGTGTCTGAACAAAACCACCTACCTTTCCCCATTTTTTTACAGATTAGTTTTGTAAAGGGGAAGACCTCCACCAATCAGCCCAGCTAGAGATTTGGGGGACAAGAAGTGTAGTTTTAAAGGGGAAGATCAGGAGTTCTACTCTGGAAATCTGAAGTTTAATATGCCTATTACATATACAAGTGGGGAATTCAAGAAGTCTATTAATTAGTAATCTGGGCAGTTTAGGCCAGATATATATATATATATATATATATATATATATATATATATATATAAAATTTAAAATCATGAGACTAGATGTGATTACCAAAAGAAGGAGTATGAACAAAGTATAATAACAACAATTTATACAGACCAACATTGTGTATAATAGATAAAAGTAGAATCTCTGGAAAAATGAGAGAGGGTCCTGGGACCCGACAGTCTTCTTCTACTTTCTCTAGCTCCACAAAATGCAATTCTATGGTTTGTATTAATAGGTTCAATTAACAATTTGAAGCCATTATGAAAGACAGAATTCAAAAATGACCCCTAAGATCTGCACCTTCTGGAATACAGAAGTCTTCTCCCAGTTATTCAGTCAAACACTAATACAAGTATTGCTAGGAAGCAATGTTGCTAATGTAATTAAAGTTCCAAGTCAGCTGACTTTAAATAGAAAGATTATCCTGGGTGGATCTAACCTAATGAGGTTATTCTTAAAAGGGAATGGATTCTCTTTAATTAAAGAGATTGGAAGTATGAGAAGTCATGTGGAAGAAACCATATTTTAAGGAATGTAGCTAGCTTCTGTGACCCGAGAGTGACCCCAGAAATGAAATAGCTGACAGCAAACAAGGAAACAGGGACCTTTCTCTTAACAACACTAAGGAACTGAATCTTGCCCCATCCACATTAGTTTGAAAGAGAACCCCAAGCTCCAGATGATAATGCAGGCTAGCCAATACCATGATTTTAGCTTTTTGAGATCCTTAGCAGAAAACACAACCATACCATGTCCTGACTTCTGACCTATAAAACTGACAACTAAGAAGTGAATGTTATGCAGTATTGAAAAACTAAAACAACTATGTTGTACTCATTGTTTTTGCAAAGATTACAACATGTTGGATAATTGAAAGGATTTGCAAGTCTCCACAGAGCATACTCACATAAGACTTTCAATAAAGGCAAATGATATAGTAAAGCAGTAGAAAGATAATGCAGTCAAACATCAGGGGACCAAGAACGTTCCAAGCACAGCTCCCCTAGATCCTTCTTGTTCACACAAGTATGTCCTTCATCTTTAAATAAAACCATCACAATTTGCATGATAAATCTTAGTTTCAAGAGATAGTGCCATCAAGGTATAGTGCCTTTCATGCCTTTCGTGCCCTTCTGTACACATAGCCAGACCAGGCTAGCTAATTGGTGATACTCCAATAAACAAATCAGCCCTGGTTATCACCAAGGGAGTTTCAAACTTTAAATAGTACATTTAAATTATTAATTAGCTCACTGCCCTTATCTCAGCCAAGGGTCGGTGCCAGACTTATTGGCTTCCCCAAGAGATAAGCATAGAGCTGAACCACCTCTGCTGTAAAATAATTAATCCCATACAGTTTGGTTTCCCTTTCCCTATTTCACTCTCTCTGGTTCCTCAAGCAGGGAACTACATATTGGCTATGGTAAGTGAGCAAGTAGGTAGACAAGCAAGAGATGTCATTTGGGGCCTTCAAGAAAGGTAGATGGCAGCAGAGGGCCCTTCTTTAGGTGAGAAACCAATTCAAAGCCTTCTGCCCATGCCTGGATAATTAATGCTGTGGTCCAGCCACCTGTTAGGAGACACTCTAGTTGGGTTGCAGGTCTGCAGAGAAGTCCTCAGCCCATCATCTTTTCTAGCCCATTATCAGGGGATTCTTAGGGGCTACAGCTGTACTTGCTAGCAAGATGTGGAGGAAGAATTACTGTTGAGGATAAACACGTTATAGAATTTCACTGTTGTTTTGATTGAGCCAGCTTGAAGTTAGCTGGAATACTTCCTCCTTCTCTATTTGCCCCTACTACTCATATCAGAAGCCAATGGGCATATCTTTAATGAGCAGTTTCAGCTAGTGAAATAACCCTAAGTACTAATCCCCAACTAGCTAGAAGTCCTCCAATTGCTCCTTATGGACTGACTATGGTCTATTTTGCTCTCAGCCCCTGCTATTTCACATCGGGAAATTTTCTTTGTTTAAATTGTTAAAGTGTTTATTTGGCTCTTTAGTTACAAAAGTGATTTTAATACAGAGGTATAAAAAGGAAAAAGAGAAAAAAATCCCTCTCAGCAGCCCTCCAGTCTCACTCGCTGGAAGTAAACACACTTTAATGCCTTCATGCCACTTCTTTTCCTGTGCATTTACAAAGGTGCATGTGCATATGCATTTTTTTCATGAAGAACATAAAATGGGCACTGTACATCTTTTATTCTGTTTTAAAAGTTATATATGGTTTCCTATAGTAGGCATCACATTATTTATTCTATAACCTATAGATGGACATTTATGTTGTTTCCAATATTTTAATAAGGCAAATGACCAATTCTTACATATACATGAAAATATTTGCAAAGAATGGCTTCTTAGAGGGAGACTTGCTGGATCGTCTTATACATGTTTTGTTTTAGTAGGTCCTGCACATTTTCTCTTTCAAAAGCTGTGCTAATTTACACAAACTTTTGGAACTCATCAGAGAAACCAAGCAATACTGACTTCCCAGAGGGACCCCTTTTGGTTTGTAGTATGTCGCAGGTGATTAGCATTGAATTTTTTAAAAATGTAATTGAATCTACTTAGTATCTTGTAAAAAATTCTCTATGTTTCTGGCTTCTTAATTTTACCCTCTCCTGTTCACTTGCAGCACCATCTTTTCCCTTTCATTTGTTTCGAGGTTTGTTTCTGTTTTGTCCTTTTAATGGAATTTGGAGAGATGGGAGGTAAAACCCATTTTGACATCTGAATCAACTTGCTGTTTATTCATTCACTATACATTTACCCTGTATTTATGCAGGCGCCGTAAGCACTGAGACTACAAAGGTGAATAATACATAAATTTACCTTGCAGAAATTTTGAAAATGGAAATGATAGCACCACAATTAGCAAATAAAAGGTAGTTGGAGAGATGGATTATAAAATAGGAGAACTGAAGAGTAACTTTGGGAAAAAAGAGAGAGGTTCAAGGTGAGGAAAGACTTGAAAGGTAAGTAGGGGAAAGAACAGCTCATGGAGGTTTCAAAAGAGTAGAAGTTAGAAGAGTAGCCTTGGAATGCTTGAAGCAGTTAGATATGGCTGGAGTACAGATTCTTTTGTAGGATAAAGGGAGGTGAGATTAGAAAAATGAACTAAAGAGCATTGGAGACTTTGAATGTCATGCTAAGAATCTGGTATTTATCTCATGAATGACAGAGAGCCTGAAAATTGTTGAGCAAGAAAATAACATATTCAAGTCTATGTTTTAAAATTTACCTCTGAGATGAAAGATGAATTAATCACTCAATGAATATTTTATGGATAACCCACTACATGTCAGAAATTGCAATAGCAACTAGAACTTTAATAGGAACTGATTAAACACAGTGATAAGCAAAAATTAATGTAATAGTTTAGGAAACAGATTATATAGCCAGAACTAAGCAATGAAGACAGGAGAAATGAAGGGGGAGGGGAAGGTTGGATTTAAGACATAAAGAACTGGCAGAAAGGGGTTGGGTGGATAAAAAGGGAAAAGAATCAAGTATGTTGATTTCAGTTTTAACTGTAATGAGGAGCTAGAGAGTATTATAGTAAGTAAAATAACTCAGAGAAGAATAGTGTGTGACTTTACTTATATGTGAAATCCAAAAAACCCCAAACCACACCAAACCCATACTCCTCAATGCAAAGAATAAATTGGTGATTGCCAGAGTGGCAAGGGATTGAGAGGAGCAAAATGAGTGAATTTTTTAAAAATAAAGGAAAAAAGTATAGTATCAGAAGGGAAAGGGTGTTGTGGAAAATAATGCAACAAATAAAAGTTTTACAAACTTTAAGATATTAGACAGTATAACTAATTATTGTTTTTGCTATTATTATTATTGTTATTGAAACAATTGAACCAAACTACTAGATCTTACTAGCATTTAAGTTTCACAAAATCAGAGAATTTGTTTCCCTTGTTCACCAGCATTTCCAAGAACCTAAAACATTTTCAAACAAGGGGTAGTTTTCAGTAAATTTTTCTTGCCTCATCTGGATATATATATTGAATGTGTTAGATGCACATGTTTGTTATAAGGTGGATTAGGGATCAACACTCTTCAACAGTCTCAAATCCATAAAGAGTCTTAGAGCCAGTTCTATAACTTTGAATAAGAAATCTCCAAACAAAATAAACAAAACAAAACAAAACAAAACATGCCTTCCTTAAATCTGTAGCCCAAATCAAACTACAGCAATCAGTTGTTATTTTTTAAATGTTAGAACAACAGTTTATTTTACAGAATAGTTACTATTTTGTCCATTCCAAGTACCCATTTTTATATTATGCTAATTAGACAGAAATACAAATTTAAGAAAATATTTATAGTTGATGTGGAGAAAACAAAAAAGGAGCATGCCTCTGTAGTAAAGTTCTCAGTGGACTGGAAATGCATTATTCATTTCTAGACACCTCCAACATACTCAGAGCATGACCTCTGTGATTTTTGACAGTGACAGTCTTCTCATATGTGGTGCCCACAGAGTAGAGAAAACCCCAGTGGTGCATGGCCCTCCTGCGTGGTATGGAATCCTTCCTTATGGGAACAAAAGCAATCCCTCTTAATCAGTCAAGGGAAATTTTTTGAACTCCTGCTGTGCTCCAGGCATTGCACCACATTTCAAAGAACTTATTAAGAAGTATGAAACATTTCCCTTTCTCCTAGAGAAGTATAAGCTTGCTGGAGAAACAAGGCATAAAATGTAGTATATATTAAGTGTCAAATGAGCTGTCCAAGGAATAAATGTTACTCTGAGTTCTAGTACTTAAAGTTTTCTAAGATCTTGTCCAGTTTATTGTCTAAAGTGTTTCCCTAAATCTAAAACTATGAGAAAAATAAAACTTGTCCTTCTTATACCTTTCACTAACCCACACAGAACTGCTTGCTATTTTCTGTACATGCAGCTTGTTTCCTGCTTCTGTGTCCTTGCCTGTACTAAGTCTTCCTTCTGGGATATGTTTGCTTTCCTTCATCTCTATGTTATAGTTTATAAATCTTACCCTTCATCAAGGCTCAGCTCAAATGCAGTACCTCCTCAAAAATTCTCTGATGTTACTAGTTAGAAAGTGTCTTCCCCTCCTGTGAATTCCTCTATAAAGAAATCTCCACTGCACCCATTACTTTCTTTCTTATGTTATAGTTGTCCCTATCTAGGTACATGGTCACAATACACAACTTCCCTTCTCCCACCCCTACTGCTTAGTGAATATCATCCATAAAAGGATTTCAGTCCCTCAGAACCCCGTGAGGCTAACTTGTGGTTTCAGTGCATCCAGAACTGTTGACTCCTATCCTCTATGGTCCCTGAAACCATTTTGCAAGCCTATTCTATTTTTTTATGTAATAGTTACATAATATTTTATTTATTTTGTTACTAACCACTTGGCCCTAGCTAGGATATGAGCTCCTTGAGGGCAGAGAATCTGTATATTCATCTTAGCAATGCCTATTATACACTAATATGCAAGCAGTGTATATTAAAGAAGCATCAACACTTAATTACTTACTTAATTAATTAATTACTTAAATTACCATCAACACTTAAAAATTTTTAAATTTAGATTTCTGGGTCACACTCTTAGAAATTCTGATTCATGGGTTTCATGTGAAGCCGAGGTCCACAGTAAATTTGAAAATGGCTACCAGTTAATAAGCATTTGTTACATGAATGCTGACTTTTTCTCTCTCTTAAACTATAGTATCATAAGGGAAAGACTTAATCTTTGTGTTTTTCCTATGGCCTGGCTATTGGAAAATAGTAGATTCTCAAACACTGTGAGATTGATGTATGTTAATGGGATTACTGATGACTGGTGTCATTTTAAAAAGTTTTCCATAAGAAACAAGATTTGCTGGGCTTTGAAGAATGAGCTGGATTTGGCTTGGTGGGAAGAGTACATCCCAGCCAGGGGATTGACAAAGTCATAGTAATGGTTGGAAAGGAGAAAACACGAGATGGTGAGGGATGATGATTAGATTAATTTAACAAAAGCAAAGTTTCTTGTGGCAGAGGAATGAGAGATGAGGCTGCTTCCCCACTCTATAAAATAAACGTTTGTTAGCAGAATTCTCATTTTCATCTTAATTTAATAAAAGCAAAAATAAGTGGTTTTGATGTGATTAATGACCGACAAGGGAGCTACAGGGCTGACTTGGCAAGCATCCACCTCCATGGCACGTGTAGAAGTACAAGATTTAATACAGAATTAACCTGCCCAAGCATCTGTTCACAACTCTGTATAAAAAAGAAAAAAATAGACCAAAGCATATGTTACAAGTTGAAGTATGGACAACTTATTTTTTCATATTACATTGGTTGGAATTCACACTTTTAGCAAAATTCCTTGTTGACTTATTCATGTGAATTTGGAAATATTAATAACTATAATAATGATAAAGCAAATTTTTTAAAAAAAGTTTTCTGTTCACACATGAAGAAAAAACAAACTTGTTTTTAAAAGAATAATAAATTTTCAGTTAAAGTATATTCCTTTGGTCTTATAACGTAGCCAGCATCACCTGTACATCTAAAATTAATCCACTTAGAAATTAATTCCTTTATTAATCCAGCAAGTAGTTGTTAGCAATCTACTACTTGCAAGGCACTGAACACACAATGTTAATCGTAAAGCACCATGTGTAAAATACAAATTTAAAAGATTCATCCTTACATGGAAGAAAGGCAAATATGGAATCATTTGTTTCAACAAGTCATCACTCATTCCTTCATTCATTCAACAACTCTTGGATGAATAGATGTAGCTCTATGAGTTTGCTTTTTCTCTGTTATATCCCACACACTAATATATTTCAGGTGAATATATTTGATTGATCACTCTGTCAGACTCTCATATACAAAAGTAAAGTGAAAACAGAGATAGCCCCTGCCCTCATGGAGTTTATAGTCTAGTGAGGAAAACAAATATTAATCAAGTACACTCACAAATATAAAATTCCAGCTATGACAAGTGTTGAGGAGTCTATTAAGGAATTTGGCCAAACAAAGACTTTCCTGAAGAAGTTATCTTGAAATGAAATCTAATGGATGAGTAGAAATTAACCAGGCAAAGAGAAGGAGGAAAAGTTCTTTACGCAGAAAAGGGAGCAGAAAAGAGCATGATGAGTGCATGGTGAGGGTAGTAAGATTGAGAGGGAGTCACAAAAATATGGGTGGAAAGCTAAGTAGGTAAGGTGAAAGTATGTTAAGACAACTCTTAAAGAATTCTAGAATTATAAATATTGGGCAAGGTTATATAGATAATGGAATATCTCATTTAAATTTGACATAATACAAATTGTTTTGAGTTATAACCTTAAAACTCCTGCTCATTTGTAATATAAAAAAATTGTCCAATAAAACATACCAATTTTTTACAGAGACAAGCAAAACAATCAAGCATGTAATTTCAAATTACATAGCCTTGATCTTTGTAGATTGCACCAATAAATATTATAATTGTACAAAATTACATAGTAGCAATTAGCCCTCAAATGGGGGTTAATAAAAGAAACAACACAGTACCATAAGAATAATTTGGGTGTACTGATGTGGCACTGTATTGACAGTTTAATATACCCTGGCAAACAGCTCATTCAACTCTTGTATAAAACTAAGAAAAAATATATAATTTAACGGTGTAGTTCACATGATAGAACTTGTGCAGGAAAAATAAAGCTGAGACTTTTAAAAAGCTTTAAAGCAAATGTAGAAACAATGAAATGTTAAAATCTGACTGAAGACACAATTGAATTTATTTTCTTACTAGTTACTATAAAGTATTTGCTCAGGTAGACTAATATTATTTTCCTCAATTCATTGTTTTTCTTTGGCCTTGTATACTACTATAATTTCCACCACAGTAGTTAGCTCTGGATCCTGTGTCTCTCTCCATTAACCTGTATCTACATTTTGTCTGAGATTGTATTATAATACTTGAGTTTTCCCTCCCCCACATGCACATGCACCTATCCCATAACACAGTGCTGGACGTGAAGTTAGTGCTTGGTAAGTACTTATTAAATCTTCAGAAGTGACTAGTTAGAATATTTATAAATAAATTTTATACATTTTAATACTAATAATGAGAGGTAGTGTAAGTTGTTAGCTTTAATTTGTTATTATTATTATATTAGTATTATTATTTCAATAGTAAATATTACAAAACCAGGTTTAGGGATATATGTTGTAGAATGTTATAAATTTTCATTACCACTTTCTATTGTTTATGTGGGATGTGGAAAAAATATAAGAAATATCCAGCAATACTTCCACTATTTGTGTTCTCTTTTTTTTTTTTTTTTTTTGAGGTCACAAGACCAGCTCAAGGTCATTTTATTTTTTTAATTTTTCAATTTTATTATTTTTTTAAACTTTATAGTTTATTGTCAGGTTGGTTTCCATATAACACGCAGTGCTCTTCCCCACAAGTGACCTCCACCAAGACCATCATCCCCTATTACCTTTCCCCCTTCCCCTTCCCCCCTCAGTTTGTTTTCAGTATTCAAGAGTCTCTCGTGTTTTGTCTCCCTCCCTCTCCCTAACTCTTTTTCCTCCTTCCCCTCTCCATGGTCCTCTGTTGGGTTTCTCCTGTTAGACCTATGGGTGCAAACATATGGTATCTGTCCTTTTCCGCCTGACTTATTTCGCTTAGCATGACACCCTC
>CM053570.1:46299549-46329181 GCA_028646485.1 Cryptoprocta ferox | reverse complement strand
TCTTTGAGGTTGTCTTCTTTCTGGCGTCTGTTTCTTCTTTCCCCCACTTGCAAATCCAAGTTTTATCCCTTCAGTCCTTCTCAGTTCAATCCATACGGGCGTGCGCGGATTACAGAGCTCCCTGCTTCTCCGCCATCTTGTCCTCTAGGTCCCACTATTTGTGTTCTGATCTGATTCTTAACTGAGAATAAGTGCATAACCAGAGAATAAATATCAGAATATATTATAAAAGTAGAAGATGATATATGCAGGAATAATAAACATGACTATATTAAGTAACAATAAAAGAATAATATGCAAAATAAATAACTCAAATTCTTCTTAAAGTAGCCCATAAAACTAATGTTTATAAATATTTATGTCCTCAAAATGTAGTTTAAAATCCCATGATGTATAACATGCAAAATTTTTTTGATAATAATAATATAACATTACTATATAGTGAAGTAAAATAGGATAAATATAAGGGTTTCCGCTTTTGTAATGGGAACACAGCAAGATTAAAGGCTTCTACCAATAGTACTAATCATTTTCTTTTTTTCATTTAACAAATATATATTAAGGTTAAGTGGTAAGGATACAAAGGTTGTGACTCAGTATTAAATTTCCTAACTGCTACAAATTAAAGACAGAATGGCTTTGGAATCCAAATATAAATGTGTCTTGTCTTGACTCCTTTCTTACCTGCCTTTAATGAACTACGAAACACGACAAAATGGTCTTCACATGGAAAGATTTACAATTTTTAATATAGGTCCTCACTTCCACTGAGCAAACTTAAGATACTGACATAAAACATAATTATCTGCCTAATTGTTTACTGACTTTCAGGCAGAAAAGTTAATGCACACACACTTGACAGTTCAGTTTCTTATTTGCTACAACTTACTGTTCAGCAGATTAGTGGCAATTTCTTTGTTATTTTCTGTTCAAGTAATTGGTCATTCTGCAGTTTACGGAGAACTAATTATCATATATAGCAGATATTGATTGCTGATTTTCAAAAAATTTAAATTCTGAATTTCATTGAAATCACTCTGAATAGAAGTAGTCTTAAATTCAAGAGTACTTCAGTTTTGCAGTACATCTTTATGACCTTCAAGGGTCATTGCTGGTGTTTTTTGCACGAGGCACATTACTAAGTATTAGGAATTCAGAGATGCAAGATCTGCTCCAGAAGTTAGTTCAAAATAGTGAACTAATTTTTAGTAGAACTAAAAGTTTAAAGAAATTTCAGGTTATTGGCTTGCCAGATACACTAATATTCACCACATTTAAGTGATATTCAATAATGATATCATGAAGTACCAAGACAAAATGTTTTCCAGTACCTATAGAAAATAAGACTAATGCTATAATAGATTCTTATGTACATCTTAGCAATTTCATTAAAAACATTTCTTGCTGCTATTATAAATTAATCCATATCAGGGGATTATCAACAGTGATAAATAAAAAATAGTGACTCAGATTTGATTTTCATTCAGTGATATATCTATATTAGAAAGATACTTATCTGATACAAAAGAAAACAGTTTTAGGTATTTGCAGAGATTAGCTCACAGAAATTTGTAAATTATAGAATATGGTGTAACTATATGTATGTATTTTCAACATTTCAAACATTAATAAGACATTGGAAAAATAGGCATAACATAGAAATTATAGTGCTTACTATAATTATAATTTGCATTAATTAAGACCCCTACATCACCCAAAGAATCTAGAATTTAAATTTGCATTAGCAACTGCTAATTTTTTTCTCCCTTGTAAATACTTACAATGATAAAATTTCCTTTAGTCAGTAGGGCTTTAATGTAATTTCTTCATTTCTACATTGAATATTTCCCCCCATGATTTGCTCTATACCCTGTACTATCTGACTTTAGCAGCTAAGTACTAAGTCTGACTTACATAGTTTTATTTTAGAGATCCCCCACTCCAAAGTAGAGGTCATGATGACTTTCACAAGAGCAGTTTTCAGTGATACCTCAGAGTGTCTTGAAGGGTGAATGGCAGATAAGGAAGCCAAGGCAAATAGTGACAAAACTTTTTCTAAAGTGTCTCTGTCAAAAAATAAAAAAGTAAAAATAAAGTGTCTCTGTGAAGAGCAACAAATGGGAAAATAGCTGGAAGAGGCCGTAGGGGCAATGAAAATAGTGTTTTTTTTAATGATGAGAGAAACTGAACATGTTTGTATGGCCTGGTAGACACACAGATTGATGTGTGTGAGAAAGGGGGTAACACCAAGTCTAGATACCTGCAAAGACAAGAAGAAATGGAAGAGACATGATCTAGAGCTCAAATGGACAGGAAGGGGATATGCATTTGGAAGGGCCAGAGGTGGTTAATGAAAGAGAACCACAGAGGTGACTACAAAATGCATAAACATATTGTGCCAAATCCAAACTAAATGTATCCCCAACTTAATTTCAGCTAAGCCAAATCCTGAACATGCCACACTATACCCAGAGAAGTATGATGGAGGGAAAGTCTGTGTAGCAAACCACAGCAATCTTAACCAATTGTCTTTACAATGTATTGCTTTGCAAATTTGTCTCAACATGTATGTGAGAAGCCTGAAGTGTAAGCTTCATTACCTCTGTAAATCCACCTCTGATTGCTTTTTGCTTATTTGTTTCTTTCAGTGAACAATAAGGTAGGATAGGAACTGAGGTTAAGAGGAGGATACCATCTTTAACAAGATTGAAGAACTCTGAAATAGTCTCAGAGAATTGAAAAGGAATTTCTTGAGGGAAAGTAATATGGTTGTCTAGCAATATTCAGTCCCTGTTTCAGGTATTTGTCATGAATTTAAACAACCAACTTGTGATTTCCTCCAACAAAGCTTAGTGCAGTAGTAGAAAAAGCAGTAGTTGGCTTCAACCCAGGTTAAGTTCAGTTAGGTGAATGTGGCAAAAGGAAAGAGGACAAATTTGCCTCTTGATATTCGCAAGAAACCATTTCTAATGATCGAGTGTTTATCATCAATCTCAGCTTAGTAAGGAAGGAAAGATAGATGAATAAAGGTAGATTTGGCATGTCAGTCATACCAGTAACTGTTCCAGGGGAGTTCTAGATTACTGAAGGAAGTGGACTGGCAGTGTAGGAGCTGTTGGTCAGCCAGTGGGATATTTGCAACTGAGATTTCAGAGTTGGTACAGATACTTATGTTGACAATTTAAGTGGGATATTGGGAGTGAATTACAGAAGTAGAATAGAGGAAAAGATTAATTATGAATGTGGATTGTTTATTTTGTTCAGTTCAGATGGAATGTGTGAAACAGTAGCATGCACAAGTTACCATAGAAAGAGTTAAAGATCCAAAGGTAAACAAAATTCAGTTTCCTGCTTCAAGGAGCTCACAGTATAAAATGCAAAGGCATTTAAGGCAATCAATGATCAGCTCAACAGACATAGAGAACATTTGCAAAAGCCTGATCCTAAGATAAAGCACGATGCCTTTAGGAACAGCAGAGTTAGGTTTTCCTTGAGACTCAAGTTTGAATGAGGATGTAGGGAAAGAAAAGGTTCAGATGATGGCTATTTTTTATCATTTGGTAAAGGTATCTGAAATTTGTGTTCTTTGGATGGTGGGAAAACTTTGTTTCAACCAAGAGTGGACATAATGAAATGGCCTACTGGCTACTGTGTAGATAAAGAGTGGAGGAGGAAGGGGATGCAGTGTTTTGGAGAAAGAACACTAGAAGACCAGTTTGAATTATGAAATGAGAGTGTATGTGTTATACGTTTTTCACTCTTAAATTTGGATTTAGTCAAGGTCATCAAAACTTGTAATCTCTGTGGGGGAGTGGGTGGCATATTAAAATGGACATCATGTAATCAGAACTGCTTCCCTTATCTAATTGTTAATATGTTATAGGATATTAGGAAATAGGAAACACCAGAATGTAATCTCCATGAAGGCTTGTTTTGTTTACTACTATTTCTCCAATGTCCAGTTCAAAATAAGACTCTTAATAAATACTAACTGAATACATTTGTTGAGTGAATTAAAGTCTCTCTTTAGCATCTGATCTCGTCCTTTGGCAACTTCATCTTAAAGCTACCTGCCCAAGTAGCACCATACTAGGTATGAACCAATTAGTCCTTTTCTCTGGGATACCCCTCTCCTTTTGAACCTTACTCATCATCTAACCAAACTTCAAGATCAGGCTCTTGCCTTCTTTATATATTAGACATAAAACTTTGAGCACAGTGATTTACTTCTTTATGTCTAAATTCCCTTGTCTGTAAGGTAGGGATAATAGATAATACTCATTGAGCATTATGCACAAACACTTAAAACCAATGTTCCAAGCAGTTTAAATATTTTAATACAGTTAATCCTCATTAACGTGCCACTGCCATTCACCTAGTAGAGATAAGGAACCCAAACCAAGATTTTACAGCATATAATCAACAAAACCCTGAGCCGAACTGTTTAGCTCCTGAAACCATGCTTTTAACCACCCTACTTACTACCCGTCCAATAATCATACCCACCTCATTGGATAGTTGTCAGGATTCAGTAACGTGGGTGGGACTGAAGGGTATTATGCTAAGCAAAATAAGTCAGTCAGAAAAATATATCATGATTTCACTCATATGTGGAATTAGAGAAATTCAACATATGGACATAGGGTAAGGGAAGGAAAAATAAGATAAAAACAGAATGGGAGGTAAACCATAAGAAACTCTTAAGTACAGAGAACAAACTGAGGGTTGCTGGAGGAGGGTGTTGGTGGGGGATGGGATTAAATGGGTGACAAGCATTAAGGAGGGCACTTTTCAGGATGAGCACTGGCTGTCATATGTAAGAGATGAATCACTGAGTTCTACTCTTGAAGCCAAGACTACACTGTATATGAACTAACTTGAATATAAATAAAATTTAAAAAAGAATAATTTATGAAAAAGCACTTTGAAAAGTGCTTTATTGTAGTAAGTACCCAATAGAAGTTAGCTTTTTTTGTTGATATCATTTTAGTCTTATTATTTGTATCTTCCTAGGGAACTATGTGTTCATTTGATAGAAGAGTCACTCTCTCCTACAGAAAATTAGATTATTTCATTTTAAACAGATCTAGTTGGGAAAAAGTCACTCCTTTTGTGATGCTGACTTACATCTACCTTCCTGCAACTTCCCTCACTGATTCAAGTTCTGAACCAGGAATGAAGATATGACAAATCCAGCCTCTTTACATATAACAGCCCTCAGATATTCAAAGATGGGTGACTTTCATGCCTACATTTTCCATTCTCTAACCTAAACAGTTTGCGTCATTTCAGCCATTTCTCCTATGGCATGGTTTCCAGAAATTCTGAATAAACGCTGGTTTGTTGAAGATACTTTTACATTTGGGCACCTAGAGGGAAATAGAATTCTATAGTCCTCTCTGGGTTAATGGTTGCATATGGAACGAGGCATTGGCAGAAAAGATCTTAGCACAGCCCTTCATGGTCTGAATTAGATTCCCAGAGATCATTATAGTGCCTTCTTTGCAAGGGGTAGGTGGTATTTCTTGATTGAATGAATGCGAATGCACCTATAAACAAATGAATTAACCAACACTGAGCTTACTCTTGATTTAAATCCTCAATTTTCTTCACAAGTACTTCTTCCAATTTTTATATATATAATTGGTTTGAGAGACATATGGAAGGATTTTACATTTTTCCCTATTAAACTTCACATAATTAGAGCTATCCAGTCTTCCAGCATTTTCAGGTCATTTTGGATACTATTTCAGTCATTTCATGTGTTATTTCTCCCTCTCAACATCATGTCATCTGTAGATTTTTTTCCTGTGTGCCATCAGTATACTCAGCTGAGTATTTAAATGGAATGTATTACATTCATATTCATATTAAAATATTCATTAAACTTTATGGCTGAAAGTGTTTCAATTAATTATAAATTAATCACATTTTCTCAGCAGTGGATTTTGTTATTAATTGCTGTTAAGAATATCTATTTATTCATTCAATAATTTATGGAATATGTAAATATTTTCTTAAATATTAACTAATTACAGTAATTAAATTAAAAACAAAGCTTTAAAATAAAAACATTGTAGTGGTAATGACATCTAAAATAAAATTGAGAACTAATGTAAAGTGGAAATAGGGTGAGGCCCTATAAAGCTAAACTTTTCATCTCCAAAGAAATTAACTGAAGAAGTTAAATGGTCTCATGGCATGTAGCACAAAACAATTGAGAGAATGAACACGTACGCTTGTCATCAGAGCAGAACAATTTTAATCATCTAATTTTGTGTATCAAAAAGGGTTTCAACTGTGCACTATGAAATGCATGAATGAAAAACTTCCCAGTTATGAGACTAAAGGGCTAGTAATATACCAAGCATATTATTAAATAAAAGATTTACTTAAAATGTAATGTTTCTTCCTTGGCAATTTGCAAACTCTAAAGATTGTTGTTTTTTTACATTTACAAAGATGGTAAATGTAAAAAAATTAAATCTAATAATTTGAAGTATTGATCTCAAAATTTCAAAAAATGTAGTAACTGAAATATCTCAATGAAATATCATAATTATGTCACTTTGTTAGAGAATAAATTTTTCAAATTTCCATTTAGTATTTTACATTTGTTGGTTTGAGAAAATACCTTTTTATTTATCTGCAGTCTATTTCAAAATACAGATTCTGTCTTACTGTCTTTTCATTCTACATAGTTTCTGGAAATAAAAAGCTGTTATAACACCAGATCATCTATTCTTTAACACGCTTAAAATTTAAAGTTCTTTTCCTAAAGTTTAAAATTTTTAAGTTTCTTAGTTTAATTTTGACAAAATTACATAAATGTCAGATGATATGCATTTCAGTTAGTATTTCTCTTCACCTCATTGAAGGAAAAATTTAATAGATGTATAAATAAATATAGTCAAACTCTATTATGCAAATTATTAGAATAAAAGTAACACATATAGTCAAATCAGTAGAACAATAGAAAATTGTACATACATGACAGGTGTTATTGCAATTTGTTGCAATCATGCAAAATATATGTTCCATTTATGTTAATATTGATGTTACCATTTTCTTAGCTCATTTTAACTAAACAAAGTAAGGCAACTACAGAAAGAATTCTAAAGTAGTTTAAGTGGGTATAAATTTAGAAGAATAAAATTTTCTCTAATATTTTTATTTTTAAATGTAATGCCTACATGCTGTAAAAGTTTTGGACTCTATAGAAAAAATGTAAAAGAAAGAAAGTTTTAATCTTGCATAATCCCACCACTGATATTTTTCAAGCTAATATTTTGTTACAGTTTCTTCTGATTTTTTTCTTTCATTTTATTTTTTTAATGTTTATTTTTATTTGAGAGAGAAAGAGAGAGAGAGAGAGCAGAAGACAGGCAGAGAGAGAGGAAGAAAAAGACTCCCAGGCAGTGCAGAGCCCAGTGTGGGGCTTGAACTCATGAACCCGTGAGATCATGACCTGAGATGAGGTCAAGAGTCAGATTTAACCAACTGAGCCACCCATGTACCCCTTTCTAACTATTAAAAAAGTATAAGCATGTTTTAAAAAGTATGTTTTTATAAAAATTTATATAAAGTATAGCTTTATAAAATATAAAAAATTAAATTTTTTAATGTTTATTTACTTTTGAGAGAGAGAGTGTGTATGTGAGTGAGGGAGGGACAGAGAGAGAGGGAGACAGAGAATCTGAAGCAGGCTCCACGTTCTGAGCTGTCAGCACAGAGCCCAGTGCAGGGCTCGAACTTACAAACCATGAGATCATGACCTGAGCCAAAGTCAGATGTTTAACTGACTGAGTCACCCAAGCACCCCTAAAATATAAAAATTTGAAGTAGTGGATCAAACTCCTACTAACCAAAATGAACCCATGTTAACTATTTTTTTTGTATTTGAGGTCACTCTTTTTTTAAAAGAAATAAAACATTTAGATCAAATGGAAGTCTTTTATGCTCCCCCTCCTAGCCCTGTTCCCATCCCAGCACAAATTCAACTTTGAATTTGGTGTGCTTCTATATGATAAATTTCTATTTTAACTGCATACATATATATATTTTATATATTTCTATTTTAACTGCATGTATATATATACATAACATTTATTCCATAAATTACAAAAACAGTGCTATATACATACATGTGTATGTATATATGTATATGTATATGTGTATATATGTATGTATATAGCACTGTTTTTGTAATTTATGGAAATTTATTTGTGCCATATGAATTTTTATACTTATTTTTTCATTCAATATGTCTGCAAGATCTATCTATCAGCACACTTAAAAATATAGATAATTCACTTTCATTGTTGTGTACTATACCAACATACGATTTTATCATAATCTGTTATTCTGTTCTCTTAAGCTATTGTTTATTTAGATTCCTACCAACTTTTTAATATTATCAATTATTCTACAGTGAAGTTTTTCTACAATAGGATTTTTTTATATTGCAGACCATCCCAGTAGAATACTTGCCTGAAAGCAGATATGAACATTTTTGAGACATTAGAAACATATTTGAAAATGTTTTCCTTAGAAGAGTATGCTAATTTGTAATCTTCAGTGCACTTTATGTGAGTGCTCAGGTCACACACAACAACTAACTTTGCTATGACATTAAGTACAGGTATTCCTTGACTTAACATTGGTTCGACACGATTTCTCAAGTTTACAATGATGCAGAAATGATACGCATTTAGTAGAAACCAGAGTTCAAATTTTGAATTTTGATTCTATCATGAGCAATATGTGCTGGGATGCTCTCTCGTGATGCTGGGCAGCAACAGGGAGCCACAGCTCCCAGGCAGCCAGAGGGTCACAAGGGTAAACAACCAATACATTTATAACTATTTTGTACCCCCGCGACCATTCTATTTCTTACTTTCCCTACAGTATTCAATAAATTACATTAGACATTTAACATTTTATTATACTTTGTTAGATGGTTTTGCCCAATTGTAGGCTAATGTAAGTGTTCTGAGTATGTTTAAAGTAGGTTAGGCTAAGCTATGATGCTCAGTAGATTAAGTGTAGTAAATGCATTTTTGACATATAATAGTTTCAATTTATGATGGGTTTATCAGGATGTAACCCCATCATAAGTCAAGGAAGCTTTATAGTATGAAAAAAGGCAATTTATGTGTAAGGTTGAGGGTAAGCCACTTAGTTTAGTTCTATGATCCACTTAAAATTATTTATTGATCATGAAATGCCATTGCATCATCTTCCTGTTATGGTTTTTGTTTCAGCAAAGTCATGTATTGATCTTCTAAATATATTTTCTCTCTGCTATTATTAGGAACTTGCTAAAATTTCTTCTGTGGCACGTCACTATAACATCCAGTAAAAAAAAATTATATATATATTTTTTAATCCAGCATATGTTTTACTTTCTTTATTGGGTATCTGTGATCACCAGCACTCTTCATTCTTTCAGAATTTCAGTTTTAAGTGGTAACACGATGTCATCTTTGGAGCCAGAACACCTGAGGAACGATCCCAGCTGTAGTTATGTAATCCTCATAAAATCATTCTAATTTCCCCAGGAAATGATTATTGGATTCTTTATCCATAAAGTAGGACTATTATTACCTTATTATGTTATTAAATAAATTAAATGAGAACCTTTGAAATAAAGTAGAAATATAGGTTGGCATTAGTTATCCTTTTCTAAGTAGTCATAGATACCTAGGTTTCCCAGTAGAACCCAGTGTGAGAGATATTTTAGAGGTATAATTGGTCAGCTTTATCTGCCATTTTATCTGACACAGCCAAGGGAGAAAGTTATACAGTGCATCAAAGCCCACCTAAAGTTTTAGGGACCATGCAAGACCATATGTTCCCACAGCATCCACCCCTGCCTACACACCAAGATTTCATATCACCCAGAGTTCCAGCTTCAAGTCTATCATATCATTGCCTGGAACCACTTCAGAAATTTTAAACTCCTAACTCCTGCTCTTATTCCAATTTTTCATCCTCCTACTTCCTTCAGTGCCTCAATTCTACCTCATTCCTCACTGACCTCATTGGAAATCTGAAGTCTCTTGCATTTTCTGGGTTTTTTTTCTAGACTGTCAGTCCCCCATGTGCCCCCCCAAAAGTTAAAATAATTATCATTAACAAAACTTTTTTGATTGCCCTTACCCTCCTCTTTGACTCCTCTCAAAGTATGCCAGTATGTACCATTCTCCCCAAGTGCCCTATGTATACAAATTGCTTGACCGCTCCTGCTCAACAAATTACTTTGCTCCCTAGTTCATCAAGAAACTTTGAGACTTTCATACATGCCCTCTCTCCACTTCCCCCCTTTCCCCAGTCAAGCCCACCTACAACCACACCACCTTTACCATCTTCCCTGGAGTCTCAGTGAAAAAGATGTCCTACTTCTATTCAAGACCAGCTTCTCTTCTTGTGTTCTCAATTTCACCTTATTTGCCACCTTTTAGAATTTAGCCCATTAATTTTATACCATTTTATCTGTCTTTAATCTGCCTCTCCTTACTAATATCTTCTTATCAGCTTTCTTTTCCCTTGATTTCTTCAATTTCTTCATAGCCCCTCAATTTCTCTCTATTGCCAGTATACTACTATTTCCAAAATTGAGTGGACATCTTCAGTCTCTTATTTCACTGGACAGCTCTCCTGTAAATGATATGCTTATTCACACTTCCTTATTCTTAACACAGCTAATTATGGTCAAAACTTATTCCAGAAGAGAGAGTTAAGATGGGAGGGATTGTGGCAGTTATGAGGTACAGAGATTTGAATTGGGTGGGGGGGTGGGGGGAAGCTGTGGTGCCATGGAAGGGAGGGACTCCTTTCCATGGAGAGAGGAGAGAGAAAAAGGAAGGGGAGAGAGAACCATGCATTGGGTTCATACAAGAAAAACATTTTCCCAAAACCATTGACTGAGGAATCAAGAGGAACTGACTATCACAAGTTTTTGCATGCAATGGAGTTCAAATTCTGAGGGTTTTCTTAAAAAATATTTTAATGTTTATTCATTTTTGAAAGAGAGAGAGAGAGAGAGAAAGAGAGAGAAAGCAAATGGGGAAGGGCAGAGAGAGAGGGAGACACAGAATCTGAAGCAGGCTTCAGGCTCTGAGCTATCAGCACAGAGTCCAGCTCAGGGCTCAAACCCATGAACCACGAGATCATGACCTGATCTCAATTTGGGTGACCCAAATTGGCCACCCAACCCACTGAACCACTCAGGCACCCTTAAATTCTGAGGTTTTAAAAGTCCACGCCATTCACCAGAGTCAAGCCAGGTGAGCAGCGGTACTCCTGGGGAGAAGGAGGGCAGAGGCCAGGGAGCTGACAGCTCCAAGCACCTGTGTAGCCCTGCAACCACTTTTCTGGGACAAAATGGCAGCAGACACAGCAAAGAGAGGCTCTCCTCCAGAGAAGGGGAGTAGGTCTGCACCATGCCACATTCTTTAATATCTGACATTTGGAATCCCAGCTGCACACTGGAGATAAAGCACAGGGGAACTGTGGCATCAGGCATGCCAAAAGGCAGGGCAGATAGGGTGAGGGCTGGGATCTGACAGAAGCCTGAGCCACAAGAAGGGGAGATTGTTTGCTTTTCTGGAGGGGCTTCCTGAACAGTGGCAGGCATGAGTTCCCCCCTAGAGGGATGAAAGAGCAGGGTGACACAGTCTTCTCCCCACCCACCAGCAGGGTGGGACTTTAGTGAGCAACACAGCGCCTCCAGTGGAGGCTGGAGCCACTTACACCAAATCCCCCTGTGTCCTGCAGAGACATCTTTGCTAGGGCACCTCTGATTGTGAGCCAGTGCAGCAGGCCTCTCCCCCAGAGGACCAGCACAGCTCTGCACCATTCACCAAGTCTACTGATTATAGAATGCTCCAAAGCATCAGCTTCAGTTCTGATGAAATAGTACCAAGCTTTTATTTTTTTCTTCTTTTTTTCTTCTTTGGAATCAGGCTTATAGTTTTTTGTTTGTTTGTTTTTTCATTTCCTTTTCTCTTTTTTTGGATAGGGCTTCTTTTTTTAATTTTCTTTTCCTTTGGAATCAGGCTTGCAGTTTTTTATTTGATTCTTTGTTTTAGTTCCTTTTCCATTTCTCTTTTTGGGATCAGGCTTTTTACTTTCTTTTTTTAAAATTATTTTTATCAGGCATATAGTAACAAACAAATCAAAGCTCACCTAGTTAAAAGTCCAAACACTCCACACTGCAAGCAAGGAGGAGCTCTGCAGAGGACTGAGCAGTGGGGAGGAGCAGCCAAAACACAACAGCAGAGTGCACAAGGCATACACCAGAAACACTTCCTGAAGTACCAGGTCCTGGACAGTGTATGGCCCCTTCATAACATAGCAGTACTCTCAAGAGCAGGAAATATAACAAGCTTTCACAACACGCAAAAGACAGAAAACCTAGACAAAATAAAAAGACAGAGGAATTCTCCCCAAAAGAAAATCAAGAAGAAATATTATCCAGGGATTTACTCAAAAGAGATATAATCAATATATCTGAACAGGAATTTAGAACAGCAATCATAAGAATACTAGTTGGGCTTGAAAGAAGCATAGATGACATCAGAGAAAACTTGCTGCAGAGATAAAAGACCTAAAAACTAGTCAGGCTGAAATAAAAAATGATATAACTGAGATGCAAAATGACCGGTTGTAATTACAATGAAGATGGAAGAATCATGAATAAGTGATATAGAAGATAAAATTATGGAAAATAATGAAGCTGAAAAGAAGAGGGAAGGAAAACTATTAGATCATGAATATAGACTTAGAGAACCCTCTGATTCCATTAAATGCAGTAATATCCATATTCTAGGAGTCCCAGAAAAAGAAGAGTAAGAAAAGGGGGAAGAAGGTTTATTTCAATAAAATATAGCTGAGAACTTCCCTAACCTGGGGAAGGAAACAGGCATACAAGTCCAAGAGGCACAGAGAACTCCCCTAAAAAAAAAAAAAAAAAAAAAAGTCAAAACCAAGACATATCATAGTGAACCTTGAAAAATACAAATATAAAGAGATAATTCTGAAAAAAGCTAGGGACAAAAGGTCCTTAATCTACAAGGTTTGACACATAGGGTTAGCATCAGACTTGTCCACAGAAACTTAACAGACCAGAAGGGAATGGCATGATATATTCAATGTGCTAAATAGGCAAAAATATTTGGCCAAGAATACTTATCCAGCAAGGCTGTCATTCAGAATAGAAGGATAGATAAAGAGTTTCCAAGACAAGCAAAAACTAATGTAGATCATGAACACTAAACCAGCTCTGCAAAAATATTAAAGGTCATCCTTTGAGTGGGAAAGAGGAACCTGAAGCAACAAAGACTAGAAAGGAATACAGACAATCTATAGGAATAGTGACCAATATAATGGCACTCAATTCATATCTGTCAACAATAACTCTGAATATAAATGGACTAAATGCTGTAATCAAAAGACAGGGTATCAGAATGGATTAAAAAAAAGACCAAGACCTATTGATATGCTGCTTACAAGAGACCCATTTTAGAACAAAGACACCTCCAGTTTGAAAGTGAGATGCTAACAGACATCAAAAGAAAGCTGGAGTAGCCATACTTATATCAGACAAAGTAGATTTTAAACCAAAGACTACAGTAATATGATTAATTAATAATTAAACCAAAGACTTCAGCATAATATGATGTCATCAGGATCCATCTCTTAACTAAAACTTCCCCTTTCCTTCACACCTGAAACTCCCAGGGCTGTCCCCTTTCAGTTTCTAATCCAGCAGGGAAGAGCAAGTCTTTTCCCCTGAAGCCTCAGTGTAAGGAACATTGCTGCTCATCTGCTCTGAATGGATCGTATTCCCATCCCCCAGCCAACCCTGTGGCCAAATGAATACAATGCACTAATTAGCATAGGCCTTCCTCACTTCCCTAGAAGGAATTAACTTCAATGGAAGCCGGTGGCTTTAAGGTGCTGAATGGGATAATTTCTGGAGAGAAATCAGAATAAGGTAATCACGAATCAAGATATGATGCTGGTAGCAATAGCAACCTCTAGCCTCTCAGTATAGTCTGCTGCCCATGTGAGGTATAATTTAGAGACAGCTTCAATTTAGGGAATTGAAATGTTTCATTATGCATTATGTGTTACACCTCGATCATATTCTCTCTCTCCTTTCTCTGAATTTCTCTACATTATTCTTTTCTCCCATATGCTACCTTCTGTTTCAGCTATTTATATGCATTTGTCTGCTCAATTAGATCATCAGCTACTTCAAGGCAGTAACTAAGTTTGAATAACTGTGGATCCTGCATTGTGCCTTTCACATAGTAGGCATCCCCACTATTCAACCAATCATAATTTGTTGAGTAAATGAAGAGATAAGAAATTAGTAGGTCTACTTTCATGCTATTATCATATCTCAGTAATATAATGCCAGGAGGTGGCGGGCGGGGGGGGGGGAGATTGTGCATAAGACTCTAATACATACTTATGATAAAAACCTATTGTGTGCCAAGTACCATGGCAAACAATGGGGATGTGCTTATTAAAAAATAAACATTGCTCTGCCCTTCAAAAGCTTATATTTTAGTGAAAAAGACAGACACATTGATAATAAGAGTGTAATAAATGCTACAAAGGATCATTGTAGGATGTTAAGAGGGAATAATAGATTTTAATTTTTATTATTGTTCTGATTGTTTCCAGATCAGTTTTTTTTTTTATTTTTTTTTATGTCTTTATTTTATTTTGAGAGAGAGAGACAGAGAATGAGCAGGGGAGGGGCAGAGAGAGAGGGAGACACAGAATCCGAAGCAGGCTCCAGGCTCTGAGCTGTCAGCACAGAGCCCAGGGCAAGAGCCCAACGCAGGGCTCGAACCCACAGACTGTGAGATCATGACCCGAGCCAAAGTCAGATGCTTAACTGACTGAGCCACCCAGGCACCCCTTCTAGATCAGTTCTCAGTTGGCTACCTGAGGGACTCCCAGTTTGGATGGAAGTCTTTTAACTTAGAACTTCTTAAAGGATTAACACTAGATTCCCAAATAAAGTTTCCTAGATTCAAGAAATTACACTTACATTGTGCTAAGACTAATTTTGTTTTCTTTCTTCCTACCTCTCCTCTAGCCTGAAGTTCTGGATCAAATACAAAATTTAAGGGAGCTGTGGATGGATAATAATGCATTGCAAGTGCTGCCTGGGGTATGTAAGTTTTTATTAGTCCATGTTGTCTAGCATGTTTGCCTATCAAAATAAAATATTTGTTTAGTCAAGTATTTTTCACTAGTTTATTTATATATTATTTATTTATTGCATTTCACAGACCTTTTGTAAGTGGTATAGGTATATGAAATGAATGAAAGATTTTTCTCATTCTCTTAGGATTATATTTTTTATCTTTCCACATACTGATTATTAAAACTGAGAAATTTATATTGTTATATACAGAAAAAGAAAATGCCACATATAATACCAAGTCTTATTTTTGCAAAATCAAACTTACTCCTATAGGTAACTAGATAATAGTATCTGCGATATTGTTAGAGCTCTTGCACAAAATAAAAAAATCTTTCTCTAAGTTTAGGTGATTTCTAGTAGAACCCATTTGAATTTTTGAAAATGGTAAATGGAAAATTATAAGGTATTAAAAATAGAAAGTTAAACAAGAGTTAATTTTTTTCTACTAACACACAGACAATCCAGTAATATTTCCTAAGTAGTAGGGTTACCACTTAACTCATTGAGTTTGAGTATTTAGCCTTTTCCATTCAGTGTAAGAATGGCTTCCCATAAAACATTGCCTCTTGCCACTCATAACACATGCAGTCAAATAAGCATGTACACACACACACACACACACACACACATACCTCAACCACAATGTTCCTATTGGTAACAGCCAACTCCAAACCCTTTGCACTGAGCTGAGTAGCCAGGGCAGCTGGATTTGTAATAACTCTTCAGCTACTGAGATTTCGATGTGTGTTCCCAAAGCCAATTTTGTTCTTCTTTTGACTTGACGTTAAAAATTCCTTAAAATGATTGCAAAAACAACAAGAAGTTTTTCTCTTTTGAACAAGCATGAGACCACATAAAAGAGAAAAACTGGCAAAAGATTAAGGAAAAAATACTTTCTTCTCTCATCAAAAGAATACATTTATACTATCATCACAGACACAAAACAAAAAAGCATGCACATCTTTTATATATTGATTTATTCAAAACCCGTTTACAAATATACCTCTATGAATCAGAAACTATGCTAATGTTAGAGCTACAAAAATAATATATTCAATGACCTTGAATACATCTGTTTGAGGAGCTCACATGTAACAGGAGAGACAGATCTAGATTCCACTACGTGTAGTAGAGCCCAATTTGTGCCACAGCCAAGGTATATACAAATCCTGGGGCAACACAGGTAGGACACTCACCAATTCCCTGTGCAGGGATTGAGAAATCATAATGTATGTCTAATTAGAAAAGTCTATACCTGCTTCTTCAATATATTTATTAATTCAAAAAACACCTAGATAATGCCTAGCTCATGATAAATGCTAGGTGTTTTACAAATATTTACTCATTGAGTCCTCATAACAATCCTATGAAGTAGGGTTTCTTACTATCCCCATGTTACAGATGATAAAGTGAAACAGAAAGAATAGGAAACTGGCCCAAGGTCACGCAGCCAGTAAATAGCGGAAGTGTAATTCAAACCAACACCAGGGGCTGTTGTTCACTCTCATGCCCCAAAATGCTGCTGCTAGAGAATCAGCAGAAGGCACAAATGAGAATTAGGTTCATCTTATTTTTCATAGTCATTAAATTTACAAAATCTAACCTTAAAAATCAACTCAGACCTCATATTGTTTAGTATGTTTAGTATGCTTATTATCTAAATGGAAAAGTAGTGATGAAAATGTCTGGGAACAGATAACAGATAACTGTTGCATGAGTAGATTTTTCTAATACACTGCTTTCAGTAGATTTCTCAATTTAGTTAGTACACTTGAGTTTTCATATTTTGTTATATTCCTTGTGGGAATACCCCCACTTCCCTGCCATAAAGAGGCATGGCTTTCTGAATGTTTGTGCTGGCAAATAGTTGTTATGCAAGAACCTAGAAACACATGTCTTTGGGAGATTAATCTTGAATGCAGCCTTAAGCTAGCCCATAGCAATCAGTTTTACAGAATGATTAATCCTAAATATTTAGTGTTATGAGACCCAGGGAAAAAAGCAAGATCATCTTATTATTAGTTCATGTATCATTATACATTAAAGTAATATACTTTTAAAATACTTTGGAAGCCTGAACTATCATTTTACTGCTCTATTTTTCATAAATTAGAGAAGCAAGTAGATACTGGTCAAAAAGTTAGTCTTCTACATAGCTGTCTTGTTGACTATCACTCTAAGATCAATCAACCAAAATGAGATTAAACAATTTATCGAATCGGTATTTATTTTTAAACAAACTCCAATATCTTCTTTTGTTTGTGATGGCTTCTACTCTTTTCATTTGCTATCTACTGCTCACTTATAGAGCCCTGTGTATTGAGAGATGTTGGAGCAACATTCAATATCCCCAAGGATTCTGAGACATTAGACTTCAAAGGCCTTTATCACTGCAGGCCCTCTATTGCTTTTATAAGGTGTTTGAAAGTGAGGGTTTGGAAAGACTTAAAAATAAACACTAAAGTGTTAGTTTGCTTCTAAAAATGATGTTTAGAAACTTCACACCAAATATTGAGTTGCGCTGGAGATAACAATGAAGGGGGCTACAAAGAGTAAATAAATTTCCTCATGATGAAGGAACAAAAAAGAAACCCACAGACACACACACACACACACACACGCACGCACACACACACACACACGCACGCACACAAATCATTCTTTCTTTGCTCACCAGAAGAGGAGAATGAACTATGGTTACATAATAGCTCCTTAGGGTGGTAATCTATAAGTAAAGTGACAGTATTTTTCCAAGTGACATATTTCCAGGCATAGGGAGAATTCAGCCCTCTGGCCTCACTCACCCAAAGTACTCAGTTCCTAGCATAGCAACTATTCATCTACTCCAAGACTGTGCACATTCCGTGCCTCCATGGGGCATGAGGTCACAGACCTAGAGATATGTGCTGGGTTAATTAGGGAGTTAGAGGTCAGTGACTGCCAATATAATCAACAGGCTGTGTGGTCTGTAATCTGAGAAAAGTGAGTTTGAATTTTAGCTCCATCCCTAATTAATGGGGTAACCTTGGAATGTTCCTTGTAGTAATTGCTGTCATGAATCATCCTCCTGGAATGAAGAACTTACTCTATTCCTGAGATTTCTGGGAATGCTGTTTGCAGCTTTCCACCCTCTTCAGGATTTGCGCCAGCTGAAGAGAAACTTCTTACTCAGGGTCACATCCCTAGTCTGGGAGACCTCCACCCAATGACCAATGGTAAAGGCCTGGTTCCTCATCCTTACTGAGGCTCCCCCTACTTCAGGGCAGTCCAACTTAGTGACTCTTGAAGGGCCAGCTGAGCAGTTCCTCAAGACTTCATTCTGGCTCAGCTTCTTCATCTGTCTAGCCGTCCTTCCTTTCTCCTCTCTCTCTTCCCACTGGTATTGATCCTAAGAACACGCTCTCAGAAACGCCTCCCTGTCTCTGCTTCCCAGGGAACCCAGTGTGTGACGTGATCGCTAAACTTCAATGTGCATTAAAGTCCAGATTCTGATTCAGTAGGTCCAGAGTGAGTCTGAGATCTAAGATTCTATGTTCCTGACAGGCTTGCAGGTGGTACCAATGCTGCTGGTCTGCAAAACACATTTTGAGAACCAAAGATATGAAGTATTAAATCAAATAATATATCTAAAGTACTTAGCACAGTGCAAGTGTTGCACGTGTGTGTAATTAGTGTATTTGTTTATTTATATTTTGTCAAATAAGAGACAGTATTAAAAGGTACACAGGTGGATTAAACAGACAGATGACCCACTGAACACAGTTATGTGTAGGGCATTTATTTGCAAAATATGCCCTGAAAGAAAATGAAAATGAGCACGTTTATCTTGCCCTGACTCCTGTGCTCCGTGTCCTAGCTAAGTGGTCCCTGCTACTCCTGTTCGCAGTATGACTTTGTTCCTCCCTTGTCCTCCGCAATTAGTTACTAGTTTAATTATTCCACTTCTGACTTTTTCTTGAGCCCATCCCTTCTTCTTCCTCTCTTCTGCAGCCTTAATTCAAGTCCTTATCTCCTCAGCTAAACCGTTTCCAGGGGCAGGGGCACCTGGGTGGCTCAGTCAGTTAAGTGTCCGACTTTGGCTCAGGTCATGATCTCATGGTTTGTGAGTTCAAGCCCTGCATCAGGCTCTGTGCTGACAGTGCAAAGCCTGTTTGGGATTCTCTCTCCCTCTCTGCCCCTCTCCTGCTTGCATGCTATCTCTCTCTCTCTCTCAAAATAAAGAAATACACTTTAAAAAAACTTTCCAGATCCTTGTGATGGGTTTCTGCAACTTGCATCAAAGAATCTTTCCTTTGCAGTTCCCTGAAGTTGGTTTTTTAAAGCACAAATCTGATCATTTCATTCTCTGTCTTAAAAACTTGGGTGGCTCAGTCAGTCCAACCTTTAATTTGGCTCAGGTCATGATCTCATGGTTCCTTGGGCTGAGCCACTTGTTGGGCTCTGAGCTGACTGAACAGATCCTGCTTGGGATTCTCTCTCTCCCCTATCTCTCTGCCCCTCCTCTACTTGCACCGTGTTCACAGGCACGCTCAGGCACACATGCAAGCTCTGTCGCTCTTTCAACAAAACAAAACAAAATAAAACAAAATAAAACAAACCAAAAAAACCCCTCCTGAATAGCTTTCCTTCCATATAAGGTAGAATACATCTCCTCATATAATATGTAAGGCCTTTTAACACCTGTCTTCTTATAATCCTATAAATCAAATTTCCTACTCTTCCTCAAACATGCCGTGATTTTTCACATATCACTATGAACAGTACGTGTCATTTTCTCTTCTAGGTGCAGGTTCTCCTTTTCTTGACAAGCTGTGTCCTCCAGATGATTTGCAGCCCTGTGCTTCTATGGCGTTCTCTACATGTTTTTATAATTGCATGTATTATAGAGTATTATAATTATTTGTTTGGTAGTCTCCTCCACTACAGTGAGGTCCATAGGGATACAAATTTTGTCTGTATCATGACAAGTCTCTCCTCATACTTAGTTGACTTATTCATGATTGGTCTCCCATGTATAACACAAGCCCTGTTACATAGTAGACCCTCAGAAAGAACTGTTGAATGAACAAAATATTGAATCCGTTAAGTCGGATTTAAACCCTTTCTTATGCATTTGAAAGTGTAAGGATCAACATGTCAACATATGCTGTTTGGGTGACAATCGTTATTTATTTATTTATTTATTTATTTATTTAATTCAGTGGCAACTTTGAGATTGTTGTATTTTCTTTTAACTGTTGTCCTGAGATATAATGCACATACCATAAAAGTCACCCATTTAAAATATACAATTCAGTGGCTTTTAGAATACTCACATGGTTAAGTAGCCAACACCACAATCAAATTTTAGAACATTTGCATTATCTCCAAAGAAACTCTGAAGCCATTAGCAGTCATTCCCATATCCCCTTATCCCCAACCTCTAGAAACACTAATCTACTTTCTGTGTCTATAGATTTGCTTATTCTGGACATTTCCTATAAATAGAATGATGCAACAGGTGGTTTTTTTATTACTGGTATTTTTCACTGCATATGTTTTCAAGGTTCATCCATTTTGTAACATATATTTGCATTTATTGCAAAATAATATTACAACTTATGGATATACTACATGTTGTTTATCCATTCATCAATTGAAAGGCATTTGGGTCATTTCCATTTTTGGGCTGTTGTGAATAATACTGCTTTAAAGTTTGTGTTTTTGTGTGGATATATATTGCATTCTGGAGTGTACACCTAGGGATTGCTGTGTCATATGGAAACTCTATGTATAACATTTTGAGATTCTGCCAAACTGTTTTTCAAAGTGGCTGCGCAATTTTAAATTCCTGCTAGCAATGTACAAGGATTATAATTTCTTGACATTCTTGCCAACATGTATTATTGTAGTTGCTTTTAAAATTAGTTTTACAGTATTGTGGTTTTTACAACTTTCAAATGTCTTGTGAAAGTTTCTCAACTAACCCTGAGTTTATGCAATGTTATCAAGTCTATAGGGAAGTTAAAGATGTTGGTATACCTGGATATGTCAAAAAACAGAATAGAAACGGTTGACATGGAAATTTCTGGATGTGAAGCCCTTGAGGACCTCTTACTGTCATCCAATATGTTACAACAGTTGCCTGACTCTATAGGTGAGAATATTCTATTGTGTCATGAATGTTTATATGAAATATATGAAATTTTCTTTTTTGGCATAGTCCTAATTTATCAGTAGATATAGGGAATATTCTGTTAGCCTGACTGATAATAATAAATTACAAAGTTTACTATTCAAGAGGATAAAATTCTATTTTATCAATATCTTAAAATGAAATGGTAAATAATTATTAAATTTAAGAAGGCTCTACTATTAAAATGATTCTACCAAATTGATATATATTTTTAATTCAAATATTTTAAATTGTAAAATGTTACTGTAAAAAGTATATTTCTTAGATTTAAAGTAATTTGATAACCATGTATATCTCCTTTTATCACCATAGAATTACAGTAGCTTCTATCCCCAGTGTGTTGCTATATTCTAGTTTCAATACTATTATAACACTGCTACAATCTGAAAATAACATAAAGATATAATAAGTATAAAATCTCTTTGTAGTTCTATTCTTGAAAAAAGATGCATTTTCTTTTATATGCTGTTAAGATTCATGACAGCAGAGAATTTGTCTGTTAGTGTTTATAAAGCACCCAATCCATTTTTGTTATAAATTTTTATATGAGTAAGGTAACTAAAGAATCTAATTTAATAATGAGTAAACTGCTTTGTATAGCTATCTTACTTTTATTTATGAGAGGACTTAGGAGGATAACCAGCAAATTACTTAACTTTGGATATTAAGAGTTTTTAACACTCTTTGAATCTGATCTGTCATATATTCTTGAACTTATTAAAGCTTCTTAAAATTAAGTTACAGCCTAGGTACTCTAATTAGAAGCTAGAAGATAAGGCAATTTTCCAAATTTTTCTTCAATATTTGATTGCTTCCATTTTCATATTCTTTCAGGTTAATAGAGAATACTAGTTTTGAAAAAACAGGCTAGATTTTCTTCCTTTCTAGATTTGATAACTTTTTGATTAATATAATCACATACTTCATAACAGTGTTTTTCCAACTCATCCATTGTAAGACTTAAGTGAGAACTTTATTAAACAATTACACATTTCCAGTCTTCTTCTCTGAAAATTCTGATTCAGTAAGTTTGTGATAGGCCTGCTAATTTGTTTTTATTAAATATCCTAGATGAAACTTATAATCGGATAAGTTTAGAGAATACTCTTTTATGTTGTAGAAAGTGAGGAAGTACAATGGTTAAAAAAAAAAGCATCCTTGAATTAAGATGACATAGATAATCATCTGGTCAAGATAACCACTTAGTCAAGATACATGCATTACACTCCCACTCCAAAAACTTGTGAGTCAGGGGTAAGTAACCACAAAACTATCAGGCAGGGAGAGGTGAGCATAGGTAAGGAGAAAACATTCACCTTGACAAATGAGCATGCAAACGAAAATTTTAAAGGGAAACTAACGTTGTAACCACAACCAAAATCTCAAACAAATAGGAAAATTTACCCAGGAGAAACCAAAGTCACCAAGCAATGTAAAAAATGATTTTTAAGTATGTGTATGTAGATCGTCAAATAGACAAAAGTTAGAATAACATTCATTAAAAAATTAAGAATTAATAAAAAATAAGAATTCTCACTAAGAATAGGTAGTTACAAAAAATTTAGAAATCCTAGAAATTGACACATAGTAAAATAAAAGATGTTATAATTATTTGTTTAAAATATCTTCCTTTAAGAAAGCAGACTAGGAAATTAGCCTTCTGCTCTGGGGAAGACAGCATGGATAGGTGATAAAAAGAAACATCAGATGATAGTTGGCTGGCATAAAGCAGACTAGGATAGACATGTGATACTATATACTTTAACACCTTCATTAAGAATCTGAATGGCTCTCAAATTAGGAAAGTAACTTTGTTATAGTAATTTACTCCTCAGACAAAATCTTTGAACCCTATTGACCTTTCAGGGAAAATTACATTTATGCATCTGCAGAGTTGCCAGAGTCCCTGATTATACATGTAGAATAGCTGACTTCCCTCCAAAAATCCCCTTCTTGATCAAGAGAAGTATCTGGGATAAGAGACAGAGAGCTGTGTCCTAAGGCCCTAAAAGAATTCACTGATTCTGACTGTGAATCAGAATCAGTTCCTCTATAGCTGTAAGGTATTTGAATGGAGTGATTTATTTACTCAACCAATCCTGCATGCTGAGTCCCTTTCCTTGTCTGGTTCCAGGGAAAATGAAGGGTGGCTCTTTTGCTCTTCTAAAGAGAGCTTTAATTAATTTTTTTTTGCTTTCCAAAATAATTTATCTTCTTCACTTAGTGGTTAAGGACATGGACTTTACAGTCAAGTTACCTGAGTTCAAATTCTGGCTTTTCTACCTTACTAGCTTTGTGTCTTTAGACCAGCTACTTAATCTTTCTGTGCTCAGTTTCTTCATCTATTAAGTGGGACATCATGGGATGTGTCATGAGATTATTTTCAGCAATAAGTGAATTTATATATATATATATATATATATGTATATATAATTGCTTAAGACAGTAACTGGCACATTGTAAGTGCTTGTGTTAGCTATTATAATAATATAATAATTATTACAATCTCAGATTTGATGAGTTCACAGCTATTTGATTTTTCAAAGCTTTATTACATGTCATGTAAATATTATCTATTTTGATAACAAAACACATTAATGTTTAAAACATTGGTGCTTAGTATATATTTATATATAAGTAGCTGAAATGATAGTATAAGGCATCCTTTTTCTTTCTCTTCAATACTTCTTAGTTGGGAGTATAGGATAAAGAGATGGGGAATTAGGGAAGGACCCAAATAGAGGGAAGGAACAGGATAGAATACCTTTGATTCCTGTAAAGTAGAAGAAGAAAGTCCAAGCATATATGATATAAAAATGCAGTAAGGTAATTATCTGTCCGAGGAAGCCATGAGCAATGAAGGTGAGGTTGACGCTCTATTTCTGCTCTACGGACAACCATATTCCTACAGAAACTCCAGAATCTGTCCAAAGAGCATCTCTTTAGATAGAATATGTGAGTGACAAAGTTGCCACATCACAAATGAGTGAGGTTCCTTTAAACCCAGACATGGAACTAAGCACAGAGACCTAACTTGCTTCCACCTTTAAAGCTGCAGTAGCTTGTATCAGCTGGGAGAGCCACTACTCTGTTCTTTGAAAAACTCTGTTGCATCAACCTTTTGATTTTAGTCCCTAACATGCCTCAAGATTTTTTCACCACTACTTTTAGACTTAAGTACTGTCATTCTCTTAAAGAGTACCTTGCAACTTGGCTTCATGGTATTTGCACAGCCATCCATGACCCAGCCCAAATCTTCTTATGACCCAGTCAAGTGATGTGGAGACTGTCAACCCCCCTCTAGCTCCACTGGTGGGCAGGTGCAGTCGTTTGATCAGGGCTACCAAGTCATAAAAATTTAGCTGTAATTCATTGTCCCCTGTTTTCTTTTCACAATTGAACAAGCTTAGGGAGTTATTTTATATTTCCAAGGTTGACATTTTTTACATACACACTGGAGAAGCTGAAGTGATTCAGTCACCCTTTAAACATAGATGAATATGGCAGTGGGTGTGCAAACTTCAGAGACAAATCGCCAGTGAATCTTGCCCCAGTGAGAATTGTTCTCTTTCCCAGGTATAGCTGTCTTCAGCAGTGTATCCTGGGGGCACAAGCTGATGTATCAAGCTTCAATATTTTGTAGATATTTTCTCACAGCAGTCTGACAGTGAGAACCTTTCTCTCACTAGAGTAGAGATTGAGTGCTTCTACAGAATATGTAACTGAACATACTGAAATTTTAAGTGCAATAGTTAGTTATTTCAGATATATTCTGACTTTATGCCTTTAAGGAATCCTCAGAATACTTGAGGTGGGTGGGCATGATGTACAGCGATGCTTCTCGAAGAACATTCATAAAACACTAGCTAAACAAGATACCCTGCACACTCACATGCATTCTGCAATAATTTTCAAGAGTCATATTGCTACATTAATATATTAAAAGCTCTTAGGAAAACTTCATTAAAGAAATATGTTTAATGTTGTTTAATTTAGCATTTCCTAAGCAGGTTTGACCGTGGAACCTACTATATCCATCAAAACAAGTTTTCTTCAAAACAAGTAGCCTACAGCTGATATGCGTATTTCCAATGTAAAACAAAAAATAACCATGCTTTGCCCTTGGGCTTTGGCTATTTAAGCCATATTGATACTAAATATTAAATTATGGCTAGGTAAAGGAAGCTGTTCTTCAATTACTCTGTGGCTATTACTCATTAGAACCCTGGAAATAGAGTAGGCAGTAAGGGTATGGAAAGCATAAATCTGACAGTGAAATATAAATAGTTGAAACTTCAATTCTTGGCCAGTTCTACTCGGTATATTAAAATTGCAAGTTCATGTACTTTCTGCTGATACAAGTTCAAGGATTTATGGTAACGAAAAGAGTATGAGGTCATATGTTGTAATTTTCCAAGTCCATAATTATAGCCACTTCGTTGCAATACCCAGTACCCATTTGTTGATCATTAGGCTTAATTCAGATATGTTTTTAATTTGTATCGAACAGGAATGTTAGTTATTAGTGGATATGAGTTAATTAAATATTAAATCACAGCTGGCTTAAAATTTTTCATCTGGTCCATTTGCAACATAATAGATAAGGGAAATGTGGTAGTGTTGCTGTCAACTTAGGTTTCTATGGAGCCCTATATTTTGTTTATTTGTCTGCATTGATGTACTTGAACTCCCATTGATGTAGGTAAAACTTTTACAACTGGACAGTCAAAACTAGAATACATACAAATTTTTAGGTTTATTTGTAGGTTCATATGAGCAAGGTGCAGCCTATTGGCATGACAAATATTCATCCCAAGTGATTCCTTTTCTTTCATATTGTATTTTCTGTCAGAGATCTGTTCTTATGTATTAATAAAACTTCTTCTCTCTTTTAGGTCTTTTGAAAAAATTAACTACTCTAAAAGTAGATGACAATCAACTTACAATGCTACCCAATACAATCGGAAAGTAAGTGCCAAAGTTTCATACCAGTCAGCCCCTCTTAGCCAGAAACAAAAGGATATGTTGGATTTTTTAATTCAAAACATATTCTACTATCTTAATTTACTTTTATATCTAAACATTGCTTTGACATTTAACTATATAATACCATGAGAAATAACTATGACTCTTTCATAAGCAAAGGGATTACCCATCTCTTTAATTATGTCATTGCCTATGATTTCCCAAATACTATTAGTTTGATGTTTTTGCGTAGCAGCTCTAAATTTACTTGAATATGTCTTACAAAATCAAATCAATTTGTATACAGCTCTGTAGTATATGTTACCATTACACTATAAGTGATTTATACATTATATTAGTAATTGTTTTGTAGTAATAGTACTATATAATAGTACTGGAAATGTTACTTTTAATAGCATAATAAAGTTATATTGCTAATTGATTTCCATAGAAGTTTAGGTAGTTTTAGAAGCTAAAGAGATAAGCATCCTTGTAATGTGCATTTTTTAAATGGTGGATGTCAATTCTATCATATCAATGCTAGCATTAAGCATGAAATACTAATGGGTGATGGGTTTTAAGGAGGACACTTGTGTTGAGCACTGGGTGTTATAAGTAAGTGATGAATCACTAAATTCTACTCCTGAAACAATATTTCACTATATGCTCACTAACTAGATTTTAAATAAAAATTTGAAAGAAAAAATAACGAAAGAAAAAATAAATATGAAATACTAAAAAAATCAAATGGAAGTATAGAGCTTGTTCAATTGAATTTTTATTATTTGTAATAAATTATATAGAATTTCTCTTAAATTTTTATTACAAATTTTTATGTGATTATTTTTTATTTTTTTAATTAAGATTTGATTTCAATTCCAGTATATTTAACATACAGTGCTATACTAGTTTCAGGTGTACAATATAGTGATCAAGAATTCCATATGTCTCCCAGCGATCATCACACAAATGCACTCTTTAATTCCCATCACCTCTTTCAGCCATCTCCCCAGCCCTCTCCCCTCTGCTTACCATCAGTTTGTTCTCTATAGTTAAGCATCTGGTTCTTGGTTTCTCTCTCTCTCTTTTTATTTCCTTTGCTTGTTTTTTGTATTCTTTGTTTCTTAAATTCCACACAAGTGAAATCATATAGTATTTGTCTTTTTCTGACTTATTTCATCTAGCATTATACTCTCTATTAGCTTGCATTACATGATGTCCTCATCATTGCTTTTAAGGATAAAATATATTCCATTCATTTGGCAATTTCTTCCTACTTTTATGTTGCCATTAACATTTGGTTCACAATTCTTTAAGAAATATGTATTGTTATCAATGTTTCTTTGAAATGCTTTGTTTATAACTTGTGCGAAGTGAGGAATTGATAGACTATCTTCATTCTACAATTATGTAAGCCCATTTTATAGGAATCTTACACATCAGTATGAAGAATTACAGAAATCCATAATTTAACAGATTTGGGTATATTCGAGGAGTGGGGGTAGAGTGGCCATTTTTTAAAGTGAGATTTGGGGTGCCTGGGTGGCTCGATCAGTTAAGCATCTGACTTCAGCTCAGGTAATTATCTCATGGCTTGTGAGTTTGAGCCCCACATCAGGCTCTGTGCTCACAGCTCAAAGCCTAGATACTGCTTCAGATTCTGTGTCTCTTCCTCTCTCTCTACCCCTCCACCATTTGATCTCTCTCTCTCGCAAATAAATAAACATTAAAAGTTTTTTAAAAAGTGAGTTTAATGTGTGTAATTGACACGTAATAAACTGCACATATTTAAAGTCTACAATATGATAAGTTTTGACATATTGAAAGCCATGAGACCATCACCACAATCAAGATGGTAAACATGGTTTCTCATACCCTTTCTCTCCCCGCCTCACCCCAAGTTGGCAAGTAACCACTGGTGTGGAAAATCTTACTTCCTAAGAGTAGAACACTTTTACTAAATTCAAATTCCAATATTCAAACTTTAAAAAGTAGTAAAAATTTCAGCTACTTTTTTAAAATCTCACCTATTTTTAATATTATAATGTCCATACCATGCAATATATTTCTCTCTGCATTTACACCCTTTATCTCCAATATAGAGAAATTTACTTTCCTTTGGGGTACACAAAAGTAATCATCTTTATCGGCCTGGTGCTTTTAAAAAACTCTTCCTGTATAATTATATCCTGAGGCACTAATTTTCTTCTTTAGGTCAATACTCAGGAGAAACTGAATTCAACTCCATTTATCCCAACCAAGGTCATGGTTGGTATTTTGCCACTCATGTTCATGTATCTTATATAAACTTATATAAACTAATTACCCTAGCTCTGTGAAGACAAATTTAAAAGGTTTGATAATCTAAAACTACATAAAGAAAAGTTGCTTTTTTAGCATGCAACTTTTGGTGTAAATTTAGTGTGAATTTGGATGCTACGTTATTTACATAATTAGTCTTCTTTTAAGGATTTTAATTTTTAAAAATGAGTAATTATTTGCCTTTAAAAAGTATGAAAAAAGATTCATCAAAGACAAATGAGCCTAGTCAATTCAGAAGTTGATTACTGGTTTAGAGAGATAAAGGTTAAGAGTATTATCATAGAAGCTCGTTTTTTTTAATGTCATTATTTTAATTTGATTATTGTTTCCAGGAAAATAAAGGGGAAGTATTAGAGAAATGGACTAAAAAAAAAAGATGAAAAAGCAAACAAAAAGAAGCCAGTGGGAAGTGTGTGGGAAATCTCTATACCTTCTCAATTTTGCTGTGAACATAAGATGGCTCTAAAAAATAGTCTTTAACAAAAAGAAGAATGACAAACTAGTTATTTAAACTTGGGTTTTTGCCAAACATTTTGTCAAAAACGAACAAAGTGAACTCATCACTTCAAGGAGAACAACTGACAGAATTTGTTGCTGACAATAAAATTTGAGCTGTCAAGCAAAAATTGGAATTTTGGAAAATTCCGATCTGCCACTGTGGGCTTGACAGCTTCCCATTACCTATAGGCTTTTCTTAAAAGACTAGTATGATATAAATTAATGTAATTTGTTGATATTATATTATTAAATGTGTCAACATCTGGAAAATCTGTACAACTCAGTGAAGCAACATTTTCCAAATAACCAATGCATGAGTTACAGGATCAGGCATGAGTAAAAGACCCATTCAAAATGCAGAATAGACCAGTTGATTTTATTTTATTTTATTTTTTAATTTTTAAACATTATAGTTTATTGTCAGGTTGGTTTCCATATAACAC
>CM053570.1:46191580-46299049 GCA_028646485.1 Cryptoprocta ferox | reverse complement strand
CTAGGGTTTTGATGGTTTCCTGTCTCACATTCAGGTCCTTCATCCATTTGGAGTTTATTTTTCTGTATGGTGTAAGAGAGTGGTCTAGTTTCATTCTTCTGCATGTTGCTGTCCAGTTCTCCCAGCACCAACTATTAAAGAGGCTATCTTTTTGCCATTGGATACTCTTTCCTCCTTTGTCAAAGATTAATTGGCCGTACATTTGTGGGTCCAGTTCTGGGCTTTCTAATCTATTCCACTAGACCAGTTGATTTTAATGTATTGGTATGAAGAATAAGAAAAGTTCATTGATATAGTCTCAGATTCTACATTGCAGTTATCCTCAAAAAAAAAAAAGCCACTAGTTGAGTTTTGATGTAGTATTAACCCAATTATCCATAAAGACTATTGAAATACCCCTCCCTTTTCCAATTACATATCTGTGTAAGGCTGGATATTTTTATATATAATTCAGTCAAAACAATATATCACAACAGATTGAATACATAAGTAGATAGGAGAATCTAGTACCATCTACTAAACCCAGCATTGAAGAGATTTGCAAAAATAAAAACAATGTTACCTTTTTCACTACATGTTTTTGTTTAGAAAAATATTGTTACATTAAATAAAAATATGTTATTTACATGAACATGTCATAGGTTTACTATTATTATTTAACAGATAATTATTTTAAAAATTCTTGTTTTAATTTATTATATAGTAGATACCAATAGATATAAAAATATAAACACTGGTTTATAAGGTTACCAATGAGTTTTAAGAGTGTAAAGACCAACAAGTTTGAAGGTATCTGTTCTATATCACATCATGGTTTGTATAGTAAAATTGTAAGGGCCATTTTCTAACTTATGTTCTCACTTCAAGGTAGCACCTGCATACAAACAGTATAAATTTGCATGTATGGCAAAAAATAAATAAACTCTATATCTAAAATTTTGTAGTATACTTTAATAAGCAATCTGTATGAAGTAAAAATAATAACAATAGCAATAATAATAATAGTTTCTTTTTCTTAGGGAGTTCAGAATTGATATATTAGAGGTTTAGTGCAAGGGCTAGAGGAGAAATTTGATTATGATCTTATTTAATGGCAGCCCAGATCACATGCAAAAAGTGTTTTGTAAATAGTAGAATAGTCTGCATTTTATTATTAATCATTCTACTTAGAACTCTCCCAAATCCTAGAAATGTTATGACCAGCTGTAGTGATAATCTCATTCTAAACTTAGAATGTTTCAATATGTTAGACTTATCTTTGTTCACTTTTATTTTTTATTTTTATTTTTATTTTAGAGAGGGAGAGAGCATGCGAGCAGGGGAGAGGGGCCCAGGAAGAGTGAGAATCTTAAGCAGGCTCCATGCTCAATGCGGAGCCCAATGTGGGGCTAAGTCCCATGACCCTGGGATCATGACCTGAACTGAAATCTAGAGTTGGACACTCAACTGACTGAGCCACCTAGGCACCCCTCTTTGGTCATTTTTAATAGTCCAACTAGTAAAAACTGCTGAAAGAATTTATTTTTCAGCATTCTTCACAGTGAAATAGATTCCATGACTTTTGTGTGAAATGACTTGTAAAATTGATTATTTTTGTTGTCTAACCTTAAATTGTACCTAGGAGTTCCAACCACTCTAAGAATCGAATGTACAATGAATATAATAGTAAATAACTATATTTTTTTTTACTCACTTAGTGCCAGATACCATGTTTGGTGCTTTACTCAAATTCTTATTTAGTTAAAGTTCCCATTAGCAGCATTCTTTGTATATTATTATCTTCCCATCTTTGTATATTATTATCTTCCCATCAACAGTTACAGAGACTGAGGCTGAGGAGAGTCAATACATTTCAAAACTAAGCTGCTAATTGACCTATGATGCCTCTTAATACATATGATAATTTTGTCATACATTTTGTAATATTGGTAATTTAATGGGTCTCACTTCTGTAGAGGCAAAGGATTTTCCATAAAATAAATAAAATAATAAAATAAATAGGGATACTTGATTTTATCAAGTATCTATAGTTTTGGACCTTTCTATTATGTAATGTTATTCTAGTCAAAAAATTAAAGACAAAATACACACACACACACACACACACACACACACACTTCACTGGATCAAACCGAAATCCATTTACATAAATATTCAAGTTTTTATGTGGTTTAAACTGGTGTTTCTCAACATGAGGTTGTCTGATCAGCAGCATCAGCTTCAACTGGGAAGTTGTTAGAAATGCACCTTCAGAGACAAACCCAGGTCTACTGAATGAGAAACTTTGGGCATTGGGCCCTCAATCTCTATATAAACAAGACCTTTAGGGGATTTTGATATGCTAAAGTTTGAGAACAACTATCTAGATTCAGTTTACAGTTATCAGCTAACTATCTTCTCAAATCTTAATCTATTGTGCCTGCATCAGAATTACCTGAAGTGCTGGATTAAAATGAAGCTGCCTTAGAGAGGAAGTTTACCATAGTGGTTGATAGCTTGGTCTCTGGAGCCAGACCTTCTGGGTTCAGACCCTGGCTTTTTGGTGTTGCGTGACAGAGCCTTAGATTCCTCCTTATAAATAGAAATCATAATAATAATGCTCACCTCATAAGAATGTTGTGAGGATTAAATGTGTTAATAAATGGAAAGTACTCACATATTCGATAAGAGTTTTCAAAAGATAGTTTGATAAAGTAAAAAATTACTGACTTAGGTAATTTGCATTTCTGATATTTGGATTCAAGAAATATGTTTACTGTTTTTACAACTTGATTCTTCTCTCTTCTGCCCACCCAGACCACTACAGCTTCTTCCTCTAAATTAAAAGCTCTAGTACACATACAAACTAGACCAGCATTTTCTGAATTATATTTCTCAAAACAGTTATTACTGGAGATTTTAATAGGTATGACACAAAGATAAGTTTCATGGACAGATAAGGTTTGGAAACTATGTATACAAATTAGGGAACACTGTAACTTGTGATATTTTTCCATTTGTTATCTCAGATTTTTATTTATCTTTTGTATGATGATTTAACTTTTCTGTTATTTTGCCATGTCTTCCCAACTAGAATATAGGCTCCTTAAGGTCTGGGATCATGTCTTAAGAATATTTAATGTCCTTCATTGTACCTAAGCAGTATGGTAGAGAACATGCTTGCAAGCCTTGGAAGTAGACAGATTTCAATCCTGGCTTCTCCACTCATTAACTAATTGACCTTGGACATGTCACTTCACATCTCAGAACTGCAATTTTTTCATCTGAAAGATGGAAATAATAATTCATCTGAGAGGTTGTTGTGAGACTTAGTGTTAAATGCCTTCAATAAATTATAGTAGTCTTTAATAGTAATAATCAAAAAGATATTTATTTATTGCTGTTTATGTTCATTTGTGTGAGGATTAGTAAAATAACATGATAACATCAAGTTTTTAAAAAGAAAGATGTTTTATACTGATTTGCAAATATATTGTCTTAGTCTGCTCAGGCTACCATAATATCAGAGACTAAGTGACTTATACAATATAAATTTATGTGTCACAGTTCTGGAGGCTGGGAAGTCCAAAATCAAAGCGTTAGCAAGAGAGGTTTCATTCTGAGGTCTCCTCTTTTGACTTACAAGCAGCTACCATCTTTCAGTGTGCTCACACAATCTTTTCTTTGTGTATGCACAAAGAGAAAGACAGGGAGAGAGGAAGAGAGGGTTGTTCTCTAGCATCTCTTCTTAGAATGGCACTGATCCCATTATGAAGACCCCATCCTCAAAGACGTCATCTAACTCTGATTTACTTCCCAAAGACCCATATTTAACACTATCACATTGGAGGTTAAAGCTTTAACATATGAATTGGCAGGTGGGACAAAAACATGCTGTCCATGACATACATATTTAAATTTATAAAATATACTCTCAAGAAAAACAGTGTTTGAGGGGCGCCGGGATGGCTCAGTCAGTTAAGTGTCCTACTTCGGCTCAGGTCATGATCTCGCAGTTGTTGGGTTTGAGCGCTGCATCAGGCTCTGTGCTGACAGCTCAGAGCCTGGAGCCTGCTTGCATTTCTGTGTCTCCCTCTCTTTCTACCCTTCCCCCATTCTCACTCTGTCTCTCTCTCTCTCTCTCTCTCTCTCTCTCTCTCTCTCTCAAAAATAAATAAGAACATTAAAAAAAAGAAACGAAAAGCAGTGTCTGAAATTGTTTCTATGCTTTTTAACAGAGTCCTCAAGAATAAGCTTTTAGGATCATAGTATTTGATTGAAAAGTCTAAGGAGCTAGAGATAGAAATTTAAGACACAAAGGAAAAAGATTATAATGTATTTCCTGAAGTGGTAGAGTTATCCTTACAGAAAAATAGTTACTGAGTGAAGTACAGATAAATGATCAAACGGAATTTCACTTATGAGTGTACAAGATTTCAGTTAAGGTACAAAACCAGCGATGATTTCCATTTAAGAGCCATTGTCCTCTACTGCCTATTTTCTCCTTCACTCCCTGCCCCAATATTTCAGGATTGTGACCATATATGGGCTGTGGCCAAATTATAAATGCAGCATAAATGAAATGTTTCTATATTTTGGTTGGTTAAAAAATCTTTCAATATCCTATCTTGAAACATATAGAATTTTTTTTAGTTTATTTATTGATTATACTGAGAGAAAGAGGGCATGCATGCGAGCCAAAGAAGGGTAGAAACAGAGAGAGAATCCTAAGCAGGCTCTGTGCTGTCAGAACTGAGCCTGACAGGGGGTCAATCGCATGAACCATGAGATCATAATCTGAGCCAAAATCAAGAGTAGTATGCTTAACCAACTCAGCCACCCAGGCACCACGTATAGAATCTTTTTTTTTTTTTAATGGTCTTCTGCAATGAGCAAAGCTATTTTCTACTCATGGGTTATACATACATTCACTTAAAATGTTGCTTTTAAATAGAATTTTACATTTGGGTGGTACTTTTCTCCTATAATAAAAAAAATTACAGAGTTTCTTTTCAATCAACCTAATTAACTTCCTAAAGAGTTGAAAAGAAGGGAAAGATCAGTGATTACTTTAGAAAAATGGGAAAAATTGGGTCAAATGAAAAGAATATTGTCTTGACAATGATGGTAACTCTGTTCAAAATTAGTCAAAATAGGGGTGCCTGGGTGACTCAGTCGATTAAGCTTCTGACTTCAGCTCAGGTCATGATCTTACGGTTCATAAATTCAACCCCCATGTTGGGCTCTGTGCTGACAACTCAGAGAAAAGAATTAGTTTCAATTTTGTTAATTTCTTGCATGGTTTAGAAGCAGCACAAGTGACTTACCTAATATTAATTAGAAAATTAAAGATAGTGTCTAAAGCTTGATTCCTGGCCTAAATTAAATGAAATTTATATTACAATATCTAAAGATAAGGATAATGGCAAAAGTTACTTAGCATTCACTATGTGCCCATTCTAAGTGTTTTTTACCTGTATTTAGTCCTTGTAACACATGGTTAACTACTGTTATCACCTTCTTGTGCCCAGTGATGAAACTAAGGTACCGAGTAATTAAGTAACTTGACTAAGATATTGCCACTAGTAATTGTTCAAGTCCGGACTCCAATCCCAGCTCCTTGGCTGGAGTTTGGTCTCTTAACTCCTAGAATATCCTAATGCTTTAAGGCAGTAGCTATTTAAGCAGCTTGCCTTTTCCAAACAAGTTTTATATCTTTCCCTTTAGTTATTACAGATATACCTCATTTTATTCACTTGGCAAATACTGCATTTTTTATAAATTGAAGGTTTGTGGTAACCTTGCATTGAGCAACACAATCAGTGCCATTTTTCCAACAACATTTACTCATGTCATGTCTCTGTGTCACATTTTGGTAATTCTCACCATGATTCAAACTTTTTCATTACTATTATATTTGTTATGGTGATCCATGATCAGTGATCTCTGATGTTACATTGTTCTTTGATCAGGGGTGGGGGGAGCACCATGAACTGCACTCATGCAAGATGGTGAACTTCATTGGTAAATGTTGTTTGTGTTCTAACTGGTCTACCAACCAGCCATTCCCCCAACAGCTTCCCTCTCCTTGGCCTTTTCTATTTGCTGAGACACAATATTGAAATTTGACCTATTACTAACCTTACAGCAGCCTCTATGTGTTCAAGTGAAAGAGTTGCGTGTCTCACCCTTTAAATCAAAAGCTAGAAATGATTTATCTTAGTGAGCAAGGCATGTCAAAATCCAAGACATGCCTAAATCTAGGCCTCTACTTCCAAACAGCCAAGTTGTGAATGCATAGGAATAGTTCTTGTAAAAGGAGACCTACTCCTCAGAAAAAAAGATTACTTTCAAAATATTACTGTTCATTGACAATGCACCTGTCACTCAGGAGCTCTGATGGAGATGTACAATGAGATTGATGTACACAACATCCATTCTGCCGTCCATGGGTCCAAGAGTCATTTTAACTTTCAAGTATTATTATTTAAGAAATATAATTTGTAATGGGGCACCTGGGTGACTCAATCAGTTAAATGTCTGATTCTTGACTTCTGCTCAGGTCATGGTCTCACAGTTTGTGGGTTCGAGCCCCACATCGGGTTCTTCATGAACCTACCTGAGATATTCTCTCTCTCTCTCTCCATCTCTCCCTCCCTCCCTCCCCTACTCCCCTGCTTTCTCTCTCTCTCTCTCTCTCTCTCTCTCTCTCTCTCTCTCTCTCTTAAAATAAATAAATGAACTTAAAAAAAAGAAATATAATCTGTAAGGCTATAGCTGCCACAGATAGTGATGCCTCAAATGGATCTGGGAAAAGTAAATTGAAAGCCTCCTAGAAAGGATTTGTTGTTCTAGATGTCATGAAGAACATTTGTAATTCATGGGAAGAGGTCAAAATATTAAGATTAACAGGAAATTGGAAGAAGTTGATTCCAACCCTCATGGATGACATTGAGGGGTTCAAGACTTCAGTGCAGGACATAACTGCAGATGAGGTGGAAACAACAGGAAAACTGGAATTAGATGTGGAGCCTGAAGATGTGACTGAATTGCCACAGTCTCATGATAAAACATTAACGGATGAGGACTTTCTTCTTATGGATGAGAAAAGATGGTGGTTTCTTGAGGTGGAATCTACTCCCGGTGAAGATGCTGTGAAGATTGTTGAAATGACAACACAGAACTTAGGATATTACATTAACTTAGTTGATAAAGCAGCAGCAGGGTTTGAGAGGATTGACTCCTGTTTTGAAAGAAGTTCTACAGTATGCAAAATGCTATCAAACAACATCACATGTCACAGAGCAGCTGTTCATGAAAGGAGGAGTCGATTGATATGTCAGACTTTATTGTTGTCTTATTTTAAGAAATTTAATGAAAACCTTCAGCAACACCACCCTGATCAGTCAGCTGTCATCAACATCAAGGCAAGACCCTCCACCAGCAATAGGATTACAACTCCCTGAAAGCTCAGATGATGGTTACCATTTTTTAGCAAAAAACACTTTTAATTATGGTATGTATATTTTTTAGACATAATGCTATTGCACACTTAATACACTGTAGTATAATGTAAACATAACTTTTACATGCACCAATATATAACAGGAAAACCAAAGTATTCATTTGACTCACTTTATTGTGACCTTCACTTTATTTTGGCAATCTGGACCCAAACCCACAATATCTCCATGTTATGCCTATATATCCCTACTAGATCTTTGTATATACAATTAAATTAAATTAAATTTCTTTCACATCACCGTAAATTTATCTAGCTCCCATGCCTTACTAATCAATTGCAGGTACTAGAAGGTTTTGTTTATATGCAACAACTCATTTTAAAAACTGAATTATCACAGGGTAACTTTTACATATTTCAGAAACATTGTTCAAGATTATTTTTTAGGGTACCCTCCATCTTACCCATTTTAATGGAGTGCCATATCTATACCAGGGGTTTAGTATACATTTAATCATCTTTGAAACTCTATGTATTAAGCATTATCGACCAATTTTATAGATGAGAAAATAGGAAGTAATAGTAGACAAAAGTTACTCAGCTATTAAGTGGCCACACTAGAATTAGAACCCACACCTGTCTGAATATTTTCTACGGAATTACATTATTTCTAATGTGGTAAAACTGAACAAAGAAAGTGAAGCCCAAACCTATTTATTTTTATGTTTGTTAGCATCTACATTAATAGAAGATTTAATAGTATCTAATGGTTTCTAATGGTCCTGAATGATGTTAAAATGAAATTAGATTGTCCACATAATATATTTACAGTCTCTCTTACCGTTTAGCTAGGTAATTGAGGGTTAATGTTAGAGTAATATCTTCCTATCCAAAACTAGTTCATGCAAACCAAACTAGAGAAAAACATAGAGAGTATTTTTAGAAAATTAAATCAATACCATTATTGTTTAATTTCAAGCATTGCTACCTTCAGTAGCGTACGTTAGTAGTAGTACTGATGTGTGGACTAAGGCAAAGCTTTACAGAGCACAACTCTGGTAATATTTATAGAGATTTTAGCTTTAATGAGTATGTCTAGTGTGTGTGTGTGTGCGTGTGTGCGTGTGTTTAAGTGTTACTCTTGAAATATTTGCAAGAGCTTTATTTATTTCAAGCCTTACAACTAACTCAGTATGTGGTCCTAGGACCAGAGTCATTTACATCACCTATGAGCTTGTTACAAATGCAGAATCTGGGCTCATACCAACCACTGAGTATGAATCTGCATTTTAATAAGCTCTGTTGGTGATTCATAGGCACACTGAAGTTTGGGAAGCACTGCTTTAAAGCACTTTACAATTCTTTTGCTGTTTGTTTTTCCTGTTCATGTGTACAATTATAGACTATAGAGAACAATTCTTAAAAAAGGGAACTTTTGGTCTTTTTTTGCAAAAGGTACAATGAATGTATTTTTTACTAAGATATAACTGATAAAACATTACGTTAGTTTCAGGTGTACAACATAATGAGTCAATATTTGTATATATTGTGAAATGATCACCACAAAAGTCTAGCTAGTATTCATCACCGTACATAGTTAAAAAAATTTTTTCTTGTGATAAGAACTTTTAAGATCTATTCTCTTAACAACTTTAAAGTATGTAATACAGTATTGTTAACTATAGTCATCATACCGTACATTATATCCCCATGAAGTATTTTGGAAATTTGTACCTTTTGACCACATTCACCCATCTCTCCCATCCCTTACCCCCACATCTGGCAAGCACCAATCTGTTCTCTGATCCTATGGGCTCAGTTTTGTTGTGTTTTAGGTTCCACATATAAGTGATATTAGACAATATTTGTCTTTCTCTAGTGACCTTTTTCACTTATTTTGGTCTATCTTTTGATAATCTGAGTAAATGTGATATAATTGTTTTCAGAGAGGGTCCTGTATTACAATACTTTAAGTGATTTCTAATGAGATAACCATCAGCAAAGTTAGCTGGAATGCTAGGAGTTTAAATCTTCTGAATGTCAGAGATCATTGAAGAGTGTGTGTCTTGCACCACTAGCTTTCTCTCTAACCCAGAGACCTAAAATACTTCGACTCTAAATTATTAATTCAGTATAGCCCTTAGTGCAGTCAAAATGTTGTCTTTTTAATGCAGAAAGTTCTCACTTTGCACAGTAGTGGAGGACTGTGGAAATGGCCACAGAAGCTGAAACAATGCAACAGTCTTAATAATCAATGAGGAAAAAACATGATAGTACTGCCTGAAGGTCTTTAAAACCTTTTTCAAAACATTAAATACTGTTACAGTTGGTTATAAGTGTATAGGGAAATGGAAAAATAGTAAAGGTAATATTTATCTAGTTCACTGCCTTTGTAAACAGTAGGAACATCAAGAATTAAAGTGGTATTTTTTTGTAAAAAAATTATCAAGATTAGTTTGAACATTACTTGCCTTCTTTTCATCATGTAAATTATAGTTCACAGTGAATGTCTTTCCTATGTCTCAGTGAATTGACTTTGTAAGCTTGAATCAGCTTCCAAATTTCTATCCTTCGTGCTTTCGATTTCATGAAACATCTCTGAGAGTTCCTTTAATGTGAAATTTATTGCCAGAATCACTTCCTCTAGGATATCTTCATCCTTTTCATTACAATGGCTTTCCTCATTTATGTCAACCAGTTTCCCACTAGGTTCCTTTGGCAGCGTATCTACAGTGTCTTAAATAGTGGCAGGCAATATCCCCACAGTCAGCTATTTCTTCTTTTTTAAAAAAAGTTTATTTATTTATTTTGAGAGAAAAAGAGAGAGAGAGAGAGAAAGAGCAAGAGCATGGGAGGGGCAGAGAGTGAGAGAGAGACTCCCAAGTAGGCTCTCAATGCCAGTGCAGGAGCCTGACATGGGGCTCAAACTCACAAACCCATGAAATCATGACCTGAGCTGAAATCAAGAGTTGGATGCGTAACAAACTGAGCCGCCCAGGTGCCCCTATTTCTTCTACAATTCCAGTTATGTTTGATTCAAGTCCTCCAAGGTTGTTTGTACAGCATGTTAAAAGTCCCTGCTATAATGCACGCGTATGACTTGCTGTTACTTCCTGCCCTAATGCTTAAATATTTTCATTTGTATGCTTTATGTCATATTTCTTCCAAAACTCAGCTAAAGGAATTAATTGCATGATCTCCAGTTGTAGCATTGATGGCCTATTCCAAAGTCTGTGTAAGATAATAGGCTTTCAAAGTTGAAATAACTCCTTGGTCCATTGGCCGGATTACTGAATTTGTTCTTGGTGATCACAAGCAAGTTTTCACATTTTCATTTAACTCGCCAAGAGAATTAGGGAGACCATGAGGTTTTTCAACAGTAATAGTGCTATAAATATTGAATTATTGTACCTATAGTATCTCTCTACTGCTGATTGACAAAAAGGCAACGCAACTACATGACATACTGTTTGTGTGTGAACTGAATGATGGACATTCACAGACAAATTACTGACAGACTTTGAAGGAAGTAATGAGACTAATCACTGATCATGATGCCTATCTGTTATTTACATTGTGATTTGTGGACCCAAGAGTTAAGAGCAAAGTTTATACTTTATGCAGTTTTTCATAGTTAATGTACTGAAGTTTGAGCCATGTTGGTGGGGGTATAATGTTATTTAATGAAACCATGATGATTGAAATTTGTTCGTATCAGAACGGTGCAAAGGGCTGCCTTACTGTGACTCAAGAATAACCTCAAAACATGTTTTTAAAAAGAAAAGAAAAATGAAAAACCTTTATTATATTTTTAACTGTTAAAGTCTTTGACTTCTTCTTAGAACATACATCTGAAATTTTTATTTTTGAAAGTCTCTGGTACTTTTATGACCACTTGCTGAGTATATAACCCTAAATCATCCACGGATGGTTTATTCAATTCTACCAAATATATTAAGTGCATTATATGTGTAAGGCACTGTGCTAGACTTTTTAAAAAAGAAATAAACCATTACAGGTACACATACATTGATTCCTGTCCCCACCAACACACACACACACACACACACACACACACACTCACACACACAGCCATACACACCTGGAACCCAGCGACATAACCACCCCAGCATGTGGGGCCTCAAAAGATTTAGAAACGAATTTATTGGGGTTCACTAATACAAAGAGAAATCATTTCCTGAGCATGTATTTATGACAGGTCCTGTGCTAAATCCTTTACTTACATTATTTCATAAAATACTCAGAACAACTGCATGAGGCAGGGATTGCCAGTATTTTCTTTGCAAATATGAAGAAACTAAGGCTCAGAGAAAAAGGAAACTTGTTCACTTAAGCAGCACTTGCTTATGAGGTACTCAAAGCTGAATGCTGTATTGCACTATATCTGGTTCTAAGTAGCTGAAACTGTTAAGGACCATGAATCATAAGTTACCTTGGTTCAGGGTCAGACTTAACCTACCAAATTATTCTTTCCTGACCAGTGGTTAATAGGACTTGATTTACTTAACTGTACACCGGCTTGTGAACTCATCCCACCCTCTCCATAATGCAAATGTTTAATCTTTAATGAGCATATTCCACTGTTACCCACTGTCCTCTGGGCATTGACTTTTCCCCGTCAGAGCACTACTCTGTGAATTTCTTCCCTGGTATGTTCCTTTGCCTGGCAGGTAAATAAAATAGCTTTGGTGTTTGAGTTGTGATCTTTGTTTTATTGTTTGGTGCCCAAGGTAACACATCTAGTAAGTGACAGAGCTGAGGCACAAATCCGTTCTGGCTGACTTAAAACCTATGTTTAATTTCTGTGTTTACTCATTAACTAAATGATGGTAGTAAATTGCATTCAAGCCAGCTAATTGCAAGATATAGATAGATAGACAGACAGATAAAGAAAGGAAGCTGATTCTACAACTTTAAATCCCACCAACTCTAATTCATCCTTCCCTTTATAACAGCAAGATCCTCACTCTTGGGGGATCATATCTATCACAGTAATAATGATGTTTTGAATGGTAATAACAGTGTAATCATATTAACAACAACATCAACGACAACTTAAACACAGACAGCGCTTCCCCAGGGACAGGCCATCTTTCTTTCCCAGCTATCTCAAACCAGATATTGAAATGTCTTGTTCACTGGTGATAACTTGAATGTGCGTTTATAGAATTTCTTTCTGTAGATCTGGGTCAAAACTAGCTACATATGGGGTAGTAGGGATTGTGACAAACTAAAGAACTGTGTTCATGTGAAGGCAGTGGCCATTACTCTGTGTCTATTGCCTGTCATGGAGGAATACCAGCCCAGTATTGCCAGATCTTCTTCTTTCAAGAGGCACCAAAAGTCTGGATCATTATGTAGAGTTTACCTGATTTTGAAATACTATATAAACCAAACTGAACATACCTGCAGGCTGAAATGAGCCCTCTCTGTAGTCTTGGCTACAGATGCACTGGCTAAGAGGCAAGAAAATACAGTGGGGGCATACTGTGTGCATTTAAGGTCCTGGCTTTCCTAATTTGTGTGACCCTGGGAAAGTTACTTAGCCTCTTTCAGCCTCAATTTCCTTATCTGTAAAATGGGTTTAAAATTAATAGCTATCTTATAGAGCTGTTATAAGGTAAAGATTAGTTATTTTTACCTTTAAAATGCTTAGTAAACCTAAAATTTAATCAGTGATTTGTTGTTAATGTTTTGCCCCCCTTACCCTCCCTTTTGTGGACCTGCTCTCTGCACACTTCTACCTACCCCATGCCACTTATATGCATCCACTCCAAGGATATACATTATGAACATCAGGCTATAAATGACGCTTAAGTTGTATAAAAACAAACAAACAAAACCTTGTGTCATTTCCTTTTTTTTAAAGTTTATTTTTGAGAGAGACAAATAGCATTAGTGGGGGAGGGGAGAGACAGAGAGAGAGAGAGAGAGAGAGAGAATCCCAAGCCGTCTTTGCACTATCAGCACAGAACCCAATGCAAGGCTCAAATTCATGAAATTCAGATCATGACCTGAGCTGAAACCAAGCATAGGATGCTTAACCAACTAAGCCACCCAGGTGCCCCATAAATTGAACCACTTATTAAATGGTATTGATTGAACCATTTGGCTGAACTGATAAAACAATTTATATGATACTATTGTAGTCACTAGATGAATAACTTTTTTGTTCAGTGAACTTGGATATGTGGCTTTTTAAAAGCTCTTTTGCCATTTTACCTTTTAAAATGTCTAACTAATGTATTTAACTTTTCAGTTTATCTTTATTAGAAGAATTTGACTGTAGCTGTAATGAATTGGAGTCTCTACCTTCTACTATTGGCTACCTTCATAGTCTTCGAACATTAGCAGTTGATGAGAATTTCCTTCCAGAATTACCCAGAGAAGTGAGAAATAAACTTGTTTCTGTTAATTAACCTTAAATGAATATTAAAAGATTAAGTCTTAACTGGTGCAGTAGCAATGTAGATTCATGAGTTGAGCTGTCAATGTATATAGGAGTTATCTATATAAGTATTTGCTAATTATTCTTTTAAGTAATACGTAGTAAGTTCTTACATTTGACTCAGAAAATGCATTTGACTTGAACACTACTTGCAAAGAAAAGTACGAAAATATTGTAAGTTAGTCAATACTAAGGAATACAGTTTTAGATAATTTAATTTAAATATTTTGCTCTTAATAGTAATTGCTCTCTGGGATAATTACATTTCCATTTCTAAAGTGAAAGATTTTTAACATAAATATGTTTTTTAAAGTACCATGTGGCATAATAATATTATTTTTATTTAAGAATTCACCAAGAGGTTCTGTTGGTTTTTATTTCTAAGTGGGACTTTTATTTATTAATGTCAAGAAAAAAGTGTGGGGTATACTTTCAATTTAACATTTTCTACTAAACATTTCCATAATGAAGGAACAATAATCAATATGCCATTATTTTAGAGCCAAACGTTATGAATAAAAATGACAAGTACAGTTGCAACATGAAATAAAACTTTGTCAAGGCAATGTCAACATCTTTTGAGTATGTATGATCTATTAGAAACATAGATGTGTTAGCACTCACTTGGATGGACAAAAACAATGTGATTTATTAAAACAATGAGGTTAATTAGCATTCTAATAATAAAATTGTAAAGAAAATTCTTCCTTCCTAATATGCAGAAGAATATGATATATGTTGTCTTAATACCTAAAGGAATATATATAATAGATACATATATTTTAAAGAGTGGGATTATAAAAAATTAAACAATAGACATATTAAGGGAGTCTTAAAAATGACAAGGAAATCTGTAAATTAATTATTTTAATATTAAAAATTAATATAAAATGGTTTATAGTATATTTCTTTATTTTCTTTTGTTATCCATAGATTGGAAGCTGTAAGAATGTAACAGTTATGTCTCTACGTTCTAATAAACTGGAATTTCTTCCTGAAGAGATTGGACAGATGCAGAAACTAAGAGTCTTAAATTTGAGTGATAACAGGTATTTCTGCAACATTTCACAATCACATATTAGCTGTTTACTAAAAGCAAATTTATTGTGTCTTGTTAAGGATTTTAAAAACATTTTCTGTGTCTTATGAGGTATTTAGAATGTAGATATTCATGTTTTATTGAGAAAATAGCACAAGCTAAATTATTTTTACACTGATATTCTAAATTTTATTAATTGATTAAATTAAGATCATATATTTATTATACTGTATTTTAAATAACATAAAATTTATACACACAAATTTATATACCAAAACCCTCCTATATTCAGAAAGCATAGTATTATGAAAACATGGAAAAATTATAATAACAAGCTACAAAATTTATGACTTAAAATATGTATATAAGTATATGTGTATGTATACATATGTATATATTTTCATGTACATATTTATGTCACCAATAAATTAACTGGGCAATGTGTGTCTTGTCAACACCACCAGAATGCTGGAAGAATATTGCCAATTAGCTAATATCAAAAGCCATAAAGTTTTTACATTATGGTAAAGACAACCAAATGGCTATTTAGTCACGTTCAGAGCAAAGCAAGAAAAGAAAAGATAGGTCACCTTCTTGTGACAAAGGTGTTATAGTGGTGCATAGGCAAAAAGATAAAAGCAAAACTGCAATTCATCTTTGTTTCTACCACAATTGTCCTCCGACAGGAAAGGATAAAAATAAATATTGACTAAACATAACTGCTAAATAGATAAAATGATTACAGAATAGAATATATGCAATAAGTTTCAGTCAGACAAGTGAGAGATTACAATGAAACCATCAAAGATGACTTTTATGGAATCATTTTGAATGTTCAGATCTGTAAGTTTCAAGATGAGTGTATGAATTCTCATTTGTTTGTGGTTTGTTTAAGAAAATTATAATAATAATGTGATTTTCAAAAATCACATTCACTTAGTAATTCAATAATATTCCCATGTAAAAGAATAAAGCATTTTATTAAAAGGTTTGGGATTTCATTTTTAAAATCAAGATGACGAGGAAGCTTCATAGCTTGGTACAAGAGTAAGTCCAATCAAATCAATCTCATCTCCTATTTGGACTGGGTTACCAGACAGGAAAATGAGAGAAATACATTGAATGTTCTACATGACTTTCAGCAAAACATTTTTCAAAATTTTCTAATTATATTCTTATGAATACGATTAGGGAATATGGTAATGGAGATTTAATAGGAAGATGGATTCTCAGTAGATTCCATTACAGTCCCTAGTGGAACTGAGATCCATTACTGTTTTAACTTGGAGGGAGGTTTTCATAACGAGCTATAGAAGTCTCTTTTAAATTCTTGGTCTGCTCAACTTTTATTCAGTAATAATCTGCATGATGATATAAAAAATATGCTTATAAAATATTTAAAATGACCCATAATTAGAAGTACTACTAATGAAATTTTTTTTGACTGTTTTTATTGAGGCATAATTAACATATAGTGTTACATTAATATCAGGGGTACAATATAATGATTCAATAATTCCATACAATACTCAGTGCTCATCACTGAGCACTGTACTCTTAATCCCCTTTATCTCTTTCACCCACTCCCTCATCCACCTCCCCTCTGGTAACCACAAGTTTGTTCTCTGTATTTAAAAGTCTTTTTATGTTTGTTTCTTGTCGTCTTTGTTTCTTGAATTCCACATATGAGTGAGATCATATGGTATTTGTCTTTATCTAACTTAACTTCACTTAACAGTATACCCTCAAGGTCCATCCTTTTTGATGTGGCAAATAGCAAGATCTCATTCTTTTTTGTGGCTGAGTGATATAGATATATAGATATAGATATAGATATAGATATAGATATAGATGATATAGATATAGATGATATAGATATAGATATAGCACATTTTTATCCATCAATCTATGGATAGACACTTGGGTTGTTTCCATATTTTGGCTATTTTAAATAATGTTACAATAAATATAGGAGTGCATATATCTTTTTGAATTAGAGCTTTGATTTTCTTTACCTTAAGTAGATACCCAATAGTAGAATTACTTGATCATATGATATTTCCATTTTTTAATTTTTAAGGAACCTCCATACTGTTTTCCATAGTGACTGCACCAATTTACAGTCCCACCAACAGTGCAGCAAGGTTCCTTTTTCTCCACATCCTCACCAACACTTGTTACTTCTTGTCTTTTTGATTCTAGCTATTCTGACAAGTTTAAGGTACTATCTCATTGTGATTTTGATTTGCATTTCCTCTGATGATGAATGATGTTGAGCACCTTTTCATGTGTCTTTTGGCCATTTGTATGTCTTCTTTGGGAAAAAAAATGACTATTCAGGTCCTCTGTCCATTTTTTAATTGGCTTATATTTTGTTTGGTGTTGAGTTGTATAAGTTTTTTTATATAGCTTGGATATTAGCCCCTTATCAGATACATCACTTGCAAATATCTTTTCACATTCAGTAGGTTGCTTTTTGGTTTTGTTACTGGTTTCCTTTACTGTATAGAATTGTCTTTTTTGTTTTTTGGGGTTTTTTGTTTTGTTTTGTTTTTTTGGTGTGGTCCCAATCGTTTAATTTTGGTTGTTTCCCTTGCCTGAGGAGACATATTTAGAAAAATATTTCTATGGCCAATATCAAGGAAATTACTGCCTGCTTTCTTCTAGGAGTTTTATGGTTTTAGGCCTCACATTTAAGTCTGATCCATTTTGAGTTTATTTTTGTGTTTCATGTAAGAAAGTAGAAAGGCTACTAATGAAGTTATTTATTCAACAAATAGAGGATAATTCAGTAACAACTATGGGACAGACATATTGCTAGATGCTAGGGCAAAAGATATGAATAAGACATTGAGAATCTCACAATATCCAGGAACTTAAAATGTTTTGTCAAGCTGGTTATATAAGCTTAATTTTTCTCCTACTACAGTGACTAGAACATAGTGTAGAGCCAAATTATTATTTTTTAATTAATGAATTAATAAATGACTCTTAACCTGGAGTTAAAATCAATATTCAACCAGAGCTGAGGCCAAATTGAATATTACTGTCAGAGAACTGGATAAAAGATTAAATATGAAATGCTTGGATAAAAGATTAAAAATGAAATGTCATCCAAATGTCATGACTATCACAATTTCACATTTATAATAGAATGCATTTTAAAAATTTTGGTATTATAGTTTAGGATTATTCCCATGCACTGTCAACTGCAAGATTGTTCCTATGGTCAATTTATCACACATTTCTGATACTAAATAGAGGCTCACTTTTAACATATGTTACTAGAGGAGTAAGGAGAAATGGGTGTAACTCATGCTTCACTAACAGTCTCTTTTCTTTACATGACACATTTATGATGGATTGATGATGATTTTTCATGCATGTTGTTGTATATAAGCCCAGAGAGTTTCCCCCTCATGTAATTTCTGTGTGGCAGGATTGATAGTCTACTTTTAATTCATCTCCATATAATGTGGAAAAATTCTTCCCATAATACCTTACTTTATAATATCTGGCTTCAATGAAATTAAATAACTAAAAACTACAAACAGTCTTTATGTATTTTGGTTTCATGTTATAAATACTAGTATAACAAATAATTTCATAAAAAGAAAATTATGATATGTTAGTCTCCATTACTCTTTATATTCTTATTTATGTTTTGTAAATATTTGTGAGCTCAGAGAGGCTATTATATTCTTCCTAAAGTTATCTGGCTAATGCACAGATATTTGTATTGGCTGTCAATATCTTTTCATGTTTATTAAATTATTTGAAATGGCTTCACTCCTTTTGCATAATATAAACTACTTCCATAATCCTTATTAATTATTGTAATATTTTCCATTTCCATTATCAAAATATATGTATTCATGGATTGGCTGAAAGAATTCCAACATATTAAAGACTTAAGGAAATTTTCATTCCAAGTTCTATGTAATATGTGTATCTCTATTCCAAAGTGAACATGCAGAAATTAACAATAAATCCAGTGGCAGGCTTTGTTTATATTGCCACTTTGCTGAGTAACTATGATGACAATCACATGTATGCCTATGCAATCACAATTTATTCATCATGCACAATTTTAGGGATATCAGACAGTATGTTGAAGTAGGCATTTGGCAATTTGACCCTCCAAAGGCTGAAGCCAAAACTAAATAGATAATTTCAATTCAATACCGAAGCTGATACCAAACCTCACATACCTCAAAATGCATTTTTAAAGATTCCCTCTTGGAATATTTACTACACAAAATACAAAAGGTGACAGAACAACAAGACACACTCTCAGGTGTCATCATAATATTAGGAGCTATAGATTCCTTTAACAGTCTGACAGACATGACCCCTTCCCATCGTGGAGCCTACAGTTCTGTGGGGATTTCAGCCAACAAAAATGTAATCACAAAAATAAATATATAATTACAAACTATGATGTGTTCCATCAAAAAAAGTATAAGGTACTTAGAGACTACAGTGGCGAAAGTTATTTAAATGAGGAGGCAGGAAAAGCCTCTTTGCGAAAATGGCATAAGTTGAGCGCTAAAGGACATGTGGGATTTAGTGAAGTGAAGGAGAAAGAATATTCGAGACAGAGAGAAGTTTGGCTAATCCTCGTAGTGAGCTGATAAAAGGCCAGTCAGTGGTGCTAGTGGGACTAAGCCAGGAAAAGAATAGCAGAAGTTTCTGGAGGGGCTTGAAGGCCAGATCTTGTAAGATCCGACAAGGCATGGTAACAATTTTGGATTTTATCCTAGATGTGATAGGAAACATTTGGAGGATTGTAAATAGATTTTCACTTTTTAAAGGTTGCTCAGACTACTGAAGAGAAAGAATTGGAGAGGAGAATGAAGTCAATAAGTTACAGTATTTTAAATAATTCTTCATAAAAATGAACTATATCCATCTTCACCCACACTATTAGAATTTTCTTGTTTTCACAGGTTGAAGAATTTACCATTCTCATTTACCAAACTTAAAGAACTTGCAGCTTTGTGGCTTTCTGACAATCAGGTAAAAACTGTTATTACCTGATTTATTTTGTTTCTTAAGATGAACTATAATTTAAACTTGAAATTACTAACTTATTCCCAATAGCTACCTTTGGCAGATACTACAGAATATAGGTTCCTTTATCTTCTGGAAGAGAGATTTTTGTAAAGATGGCGGTTCGAGTGTGTATTTCATTGCTACAGATAATACAGTACTATAATCTCCACCCTCTTTAAATACTTTGATTTAGCATCGACTTCATTCTCAGAGATCTAATACACAAAATGATCATTTTTATAGCTTTTTACTTCTAAGAAGTACCTATGTGTCCTTAGGGGATGTTCTTTAATTATATCTCTGAAGGTAAGGAATAAGAAATCATTACCGCAATCCCCACAGAGGGAATTATTATACTACGTATTCCTTTTTTTAAATATTTTTAATTATAATCAACTTAATTCTAAAATTTTATACAGGGGAATTTCCACATATATTTTGCAACCATTATCAGTATTTTCTGTGAAATTGGTTTGATATTTTTATATGCACCAAAATAGATTATAATCGAATCAGTAACGGAGTGTTAATGAATACCTTTAATAACTGGAAAATAACAGGAAATAGTTGAAGACCTCTGATATGCCACCAGAAAAAAAAGTGATAGATAATTTTGACATGGCTTATTAGTCTTCTTTTACTTTTTTCTCATAATCCCAAAATTCTGACACACCTTTTCCCAAATATGAATAGCCAAATGAAAACAAATCATCTTGAATTTAATTTGTTACCATTATCTCCTGAGCATAAAAGCAGCATTACTGGTAAATGAATTAATCAGATTTCTAGGTATTGTGCTACTTCTGTGAAAAATTAAAATAAATCTCTACAAAATGTAAAATGTAAGTGTAAGAATGATGCCTGTGTCCTTACTGTCATAATAGCACTTGCTTCCATATGCTGAGTAAAGAAATTAAATTCAAAACCAAATCTTACCAATGAACTATACATTTTCCAAAGCATTAATATATCATTATAAATAATTTCTGGATTCAGTGTGAGCTATGCTAATGGAACAATCTATTCTACAGTCTTTCATTGTGAAAAAACATCTGCTAATATCATGATTTATTATTCTTGTGGAAGAATGAACTGAACAGTGACTACATCATTTAACTTTTTTATTTATAACAGTGATTTACTGTTTCTGACTCAGTTTCATGAGACACTTTGATTTCCCAAATCCCCTTTATGCCTCACTCCTATTAATAAATGTCATGAAATTAGTGGATTTTTTAAACATTAGATACCATCATTTCTATTAATGTTATATATATAGTATTATAATATCAAAGTTCTACAACACCCTTCAGAAAGCATATTCCTAAAATCAAATTAATAATAAAGAATGAAATATTACCATCCACAAGAAATATTTTGATATATCAGGTACAACAAGAATAGTTGTTTATTTTTATGTGGACTCTGTCTTTGATTAAAATAATATCTCTCAAAAAATGCTTATGTTTTAACCTAATTAAATTCATAGATGATCTTGAAATAGCATGAATTTGATAGCAAATTCCATTTGTCTTTTTAGGGCAGCAGTTTTTGAGAATGAATGAGCATATAGACCCACACCAAAAGCTTACTTAGTTGAAATAATTTAATATATCTTGGTCCCTTATAGACTAAAACTGACATTGCTCAGTGAAGATGAATAGATTTTGTTAAAGAGTATCCTAGAGAAAAAGAAACTCTCAGTATAAAGACGTTAGAATTTGAGAATATTCCTCAGCAAGTTATTTTATGTAATGCTTTCTTATTTTATTTCTTTTATCCTTGCCTTTCCTTTAATTGTTCTTTCAGCTCAGTGAAGCCAAACTATTGACCATTGTCTTATATAAAAGTAATATTCTTCATATTCGCTATCTTATTAATCTATTTTATATGTTCTTTGCTTCTAGTCAAAAGCCCTTATCCCCTTACAAACTGAAGCCCATCCAGAAACAAAGCAAAGAGTATTGACTAACTACATGTTTCCCCAGCAACCTCGTGGTGATGAAGGTAAACTATCATTAAAAATTTCTCCTATGCTTATACAATTATGGATAAAAGGGAATAATTTTACTCAATATTTTCCCAGGAATGCTAGCACATGGGCAATGCTATAAAAATAATTTGATGACACATGTAAGTCATCCAGGGGTTAAACCTAAGCATGAATCTTATCTTCCACCATCAGCAAGGAAGAAGTAAAACCTTCACTGTTTGGAGATGACATGATAATATAGAAACCCTGAAAGACTCCACTAAAAAACTGGGAGAAATGATAAATGAATTCAGTAAAGTTGCAGGATACAAAATCAATGTACACTATAATATTTTAAATAAGATTCCAAAAACGTAACTCTTCTCTTCATATCTTCCATGAAAGTGTTGATTTTTAGGAGCAACTTCTCTTGGTGGGTTCCAAGACAACGGACTAGTTAACTAAATGTAGTACCCAGCTCACTGAAATGAGCTAAGAAGGGTCAGATTTTAAGGAAGGCTCAATGAACTGTTTTATCTCTGTGTTCATTAATTTGATGAATACAATTTAAACATTTAAGTCCAGTGATCCCATGTTAAGAAATCAACCATAAATTATTTCATGTTAAGAGTCAACCATAAAGAGATGACTTGAAAAGAATGACCATTCTTTCTCTTTCAAGTTGAGTCTCTCTAAATTATATCAATAGCTAAGATAGAAATACTTGTTGAGAAACCTAAACCTTTTTTAAAATTGAATCTTCTATCCTTGATGATGACAGATTCCATAGAGATTTTTTCTTTACCATTTGAACTCCACATAGTCTACTTAGCCCACACCAGGACAGGCTGACATACATATCTTCTACAGTCTTCCAGTAATACTAATTCTTAGAAGAGTAAGCCCACTTTATTCCATCCATGGATTAAATCCACCCAATCCACTTGAATGAGAGCAACTTTTAAAAGAAACTGTTTATGTACCTATTTTCGGGAATAATTATAATAAATGTCTTTAGTCTTTGACTTACAAATATAAGTAAATCATTTTGGGATTCTTTAGAATATTTTTAATTTAAATTTTGACTTGCAAAAGCAGGAAAAAGAAATATTGTTTTTATATTTTTTAAGACTTCAATAAAATTGATCTTTTGAATTTTATACAAGAAAAGTCACCATGTTTACATATGCTATAAGAAAAACCTTAAGAAATGATTGTTTTATTCAGTCAACTTATATTTTCATATTAATATCCCTAGATTATCAAAATATTTCATTTTAAAAATTAAGGGAAAAGTGAAAAGAGTCAGATTTGCTGGTCATTTCTGAGATATGGTTGCACAGATTAAATCCCTAATTTATTGTAGGGAGTGGGGTAGATCTAATTAGCAAGGTGTGGTGTTAAGGAATTAGTCAGGTTTTGTTTTGTTTCGCTTTCTTTTGAGGAAAGAAGAGTTAGTAATAGAAAAAATTTTTTGAACTTTAAGCAAGTCACCCTTTGGCTTTTCAGGCAGAACTATAATAAATGAATTTTCAGAATCCCTTGCAACAAACAAGTACATATATGATAAAAATGTTGTCCTTTGGGAAAGAATTTAGCCTAAACTCAGTACTTGTACTGCATTTTCATGTGATCTTCACAATTAATGTTAGCAAGGAAGATATTACTATTAGCCTATAGTTTGATATAAATTAAATATTTATAAACCACTTATTTTCCTTATTAATATGGGATATATTTACACTAATTGAGACCATAATGTTAAAGACTGCATTTCCATATGTTCATAACCCTAAAAATAAGCTCCCCTACATTTCCTCCCAACCACATACACACAGCAAAAAAAAAATAAACTTTCAATCTTACACACTTTACTGAAAAACCAATGTTACCTAGTACCTTTTATAAAATCCTGATAGAGTTTACTGGCTACAAATATGGGTATGGGCTCTGTAATCACACAGACATGGAATGGAATCCTGGCTCAGAGAAAACTATAGTTTTCTCATTAACAAATTGAGGATATATTCTTACTATGCATAGTGTGTTGGTGTGAAGATTAAAAAGTTTTTTAATGTATAGTCCAGCTATCTTTATTATTATTATTTTTATTTTTATTTTTATTAATTATTATTATATTATTATCATCATCATCATCATTTGGAGATCCTATTCTCCACACTAGAAAACTTCCCAATCCCAATATATAATTAGTATGTACTTAGGAAAGCTGAATATGAATTAAGATGTAAAAGACCATGTAACAAATATCAAAGGAACTTTCCTCTCTTTTTCTTTCCTTTCTTCTCTATTTCCTTCTTCTTTCTCTTTATTTTTCCCTTTTTTTTTTACTTTTGTACTTGTTTATAGTACCTATTGCCATTTTTTTTGCATAGTGTACTAAGCTCTATTAATAACACTTCATGTAGAAAAAAGCAATAATACTTTGGAATCTAACTGTAGATTTCCAGTCAGACAGTGACAGCTTTAACCCAACACTGTGGGAAGAGCAGAGACAACAACGCATGACTGTTGCCTTTGAATTTGAAGAAAAAAAGGAAGATGACGAAAATGCTGGGAAAGTTAAGGTGAAACTTTTAATTTTGTTTCTTCTTTCTTCTCATTACCTTTGTTTGTCCATTGTTATTAATACAATAGACTCTGGGACAAATTGAGTGACCTCAGCTTGAAGGTCAGATACATCTTCAAGTCTCTTGGTGGTATCTTTCATTATAACAGGATGGTAATTTGAGAAGCATCAGAATGTGCTTCAGAATGAGACTAATGTCCCAATTCTAACTGAGCAAATTTAATACCCATCTTACAGAGTAACAACATGAAAGAGATTCAAGGTGATAGAAAGCCAAAACAAACTATCTGGCTGATAGACTTTACGTAAGCATCTTGTTACATTTTTGAAACATTGAAATGGTTTTCTTTTAATCACCAAAGCATCAGGCAGACCATATGAGACCAGAGTACATATTTAAGGAAGAGCCAATAGACTAATATATTACATTGGCATTAAAATCTCTGAAAGATTCTATGTCCCTTGGGTATCTGAGAAGATTTTCCGAGTTTTCTTAAATGTGAAAACAAGTTTTAAAGGAGTCAAGTGCCTAATACCAGGGGATATTCAATTTTTCACCTCAAACATATATTTTTAAAATTCTTTATTGGAACTAATTTAAGTCAAGTAACAAGGTGGAATTTTACAGTTTATATTTTTATTATTTAAATTTAAAAATGTCAGAAGTGATATAGATCTTCTCAACATCAGATCTTCATATTATCATCATAGCAACATCTTGAATCTCTCACTAATTTTTTATAGTATTATTTGTGTACTTTTTCCATCATGGATACTAACAACTCTCACTCTGAGTGACTAATTCCCTAAGTAATTGTGATGTGCATCCTATTAATAGATATAGATTGTGTAATCTGCTCTTCTTTTCTTTTCCCTCATTCCCACATTTTCTAAACTTCTTTCTTTAACCAACACATCCTGGAACCTTACTAGATTTAGATAGTAAGGTAATTGACAAAGCCTATCTCTACATCATTGTGGAGAACCCAAAATGGATTCCCAAATCAAAATGATAGTTTTGTTAAAGATTTGGGTTTGAAAACAAAAATGTTTCTTGATGCTTGGTTAATGCTATCTAATAACCAAAGAAACATTTTTTTTTTAACTTGTGAAGTCCTAGAAAAAAACAATGCCAAACTAAAAACAAACAAAGACCCTTACAACATCTCAGTTCTTCTTTTAAGATTTCATATGTTAAATCTAGAACCAATGGATGATGCATTCTGTACTGGACCTCTGATTCTTTTACTTCATTGAGTGTCAAAAACTACATACTTATTCCTAAAAATCTATATTCAAAGTATCCAACAAGAAATAGTATATTTAATATACTCTGGTATATGTGTCAATGAAAACATAAAATATGGTAAATGCAAACAGTTATTTAGAAGCCCTGTTTGTGTGTTATGTGATCAGGTTTGTTTATAATCAGAGTAGGCTCATTATACTTTAGATTGCATTTCTTTATGTTTATTTATATTTGATTTATTTATATTTTTGTGAAACAATATGTTTTTGAAAAATCTCAAACACTTGTTTTGACTAATTTGAATATTTCCAATGCCATTGGCTATTGGACAAATTAGAACACAAACAAACTTCTAAATAAATCATCATGAAAATATGATGAATGGAATATATGGAAATCTTATACTAAATTAACCACATGTTTTTGGTTCATTACATATACATTAAATTTGGCACCATTTTACCTTTCATTTACATAAAATTTAAAAAGGAACCACTGACCTATGCTATCAACTTCCGAATGGACTAGAGTACAATGCCCTACTTATAGAGTGTATAGAGTAGTATGACTGCTGCATTGTGTGAAGAAATGGTGACCCTTTAGCTTCATATGATATTAGTACTGTTTTATTACAGAGAGTTTGAACTAATTTTCTGTGGTTGTTTCAAATGCATTACCCAGAGTGAAAAAAAAATCAGGAGTAGAAAAATGATAAAGTGAAAGTGTTGCTACAGTGCTCCTCTTTCTCCCAGAAAATGGAGATTCCTTCTCCCACAGGATCACTCCTGCCAAGCCCCCTGGGAAAGGGGCCAGCGTGGGATTACTCTCCAACCTGCCAGACTGTCTGGCGATTGCTGCACACCATGGGCCAGGTGTGATCAGCAGATCCAAGATATGCCCGTCCCCCAGAATGACCCACAGCTGGCATGGGGTTGTATAAGTGGCCTCCAGCAGGAAAGGAGCATGTGTACTCCATTGCCAGTTGCAGCACAATCCACCACTCTTCCCTCTCTAAGTGGCAGACAGGTAGGCCTAGGTGTTTGGGGTAGGAGAATCCCCCATGTAGAGGCAACCTTGGAACAGTGGTTTATGGGGTATGTTCTGCATGATTTGGGGTAAGGAATGTTGATCCTATAGAAACCATCCAGTTGCCAGTGTTTGATCTCAATTTAAGTTTTTGTTCATTGACATTGGCAATGGGGTGGAGAGAACCAAGTCAGGGGAGGGAACATCAATAATGAGGTGTCTAATGGTGGGATATATGGCATGATTTTTGAGTTGGGTGCTTCATTTTTATTTATGTTTTCATTTTTTAAAGATTTTTTTTCTTTAATTTAAAGTGTGGGAATACCAATAGTCGGGCAGAATGTTGATGACACTATTGATAACACCTAAATTGTCCCCATACATACATGCGTTTTTGCATAATATCTATTCTGATGGAGATTAAATAACTAAAACTTGATTCTTAAAATAGCATGAGATTTGAATTGAGATTTGCTGAGAGTGGACTTTGAGCACAAAGATGGACATCTGTTGAAAAGCATCAATTTCCCTCTAATTGAAGGCACAGATGATGAGAATTCCTGTAAGAGAAGATTGGTTTTGGAGTTGTGGCAAATAGGGTGTCCTTATCTCAGTGGGTTGGGTGTTTAAAAGTTTAATTTTAAAAATGTCTTAATGGGATGTGAAAAAACACTACATTTTAGGTAAGCATTATCATCCACGTGTAATGGACTAGATTCTTATTCTGTGTCTTATATTCTATCCACAATATAAGACCAGCTGAGAATCCTAACTAAAACTGCTATAGGTTTCCTTTCTGTGTAAAATGTTCTGATTAAATCCGAGTATGAGATATTTAACAATCAATAATCAAAGCATTAACTATTAATTCTCTTACTGGAATTTACAGTCAAACCAAATTAGAATTTAATCATTACATAAGAAAACCACAGTTTTCCTTGTGAATTCGAGATATCATCTCTAAATGCCTACCTATTTATGTTCTTTCTTCCATTGCTAAACTTTTGGGAGTCTCCAACATCTTGCAGCTGCTATTTGCATTTACTGCACTTTTTTTTAGCTCTGAGATCTATAGAATGTTGTGAAACATTTCTATTTTTCTAAAATTAAAGTGAAATCATATTGCAGTAAATATCTTGCATTTTAGTACAATGTATATGTAAAATGAACAAATACTTTATGGTGAGTGATATACACAACATTTTGGTAAGAAAATAAGTGACAATTTTTCCCACCTATTTGTATCATAAATGAATTTACATATTTTTCCATCCCATTTTAGAAAAGGGAATATATCTAGCCCATATATTTAGAAATATAAAGAAACTGCTTTTGTATTGGGGCATTTCTGAACTATTAATAAAATTGTGTTAATTATCATGTTTATTCATTTCCAAAATACTACACACATGAGTTAAAAAGTAGGAAGGCATAAAAAAAGAAAGAACAGTAGGAAGGAAAAACAATCTGTAAAAGGGTATAAAATATGCTTTTACAGAGCTTACAAACCTAACAATTATAAAATATTATAGTTTTATTTAAATGTAAAAAGGGATTATAAAAAATTGTTAGCTTTATGTTTTTAAAAATTGAAATTATCTTGTTATTTAACTCAATAAAATTCACATTATAAATTTATAAACACCATTTTTGCACAAGATTATACAAATATGTGCTCACTTCTATCAGACAATAGCCCTGAGTCACGTAACATCTCTGTAGCAGAGGCTTTGGAGTCAAAGACCTGAGTTTGAATTTGGGTATTACTAGAGCTGTATGACTTTGGACAAGGAACTTATACTGTATAAGCTCTGTTCTCTTTTGGTAGAATGGGAACAGATGCTATACTGGGTTATAAAATTTAAACTATGTTTAATTATAATTATTTAATTATTATTAATTATAATTATTTAGTGTTTATTTATATTTAAATCTATATGACAAATAATAAAATATTATTTGCCATATAGATGATAAATTAAATATCCCTATAAACATTTTACATGTGCCTGGCACATGGCAGATACTGAGTAAATAATGGTTGCTGCTGCATACAATCTGAAAAAGTCCAGATAGTTACAGGTAATATGGTGTTTATATGTATATATATATGTATGTATACACACACACACACACACATATATATAGTAGAATCTAAACTGCCAAAAGAATTCACATTAAAAGATACCTAAGTAGAATCTGATTTTAGAAAATAGTATCTAATCTCTGAATAGAATTTACACATTTTCAAAATACTGCCACAGTTATTATCTCATTTTAGTCATAGATTCACCAAAGATATTGTCATTCACATTTTACATGAGTGGAAACTGGACAGAAAGATTAGTGGCTGATAGATTATTCGAGGTAAATCTGTGGCTTAAATTTAGATCTTCTGTCTCCAGGTCCAAGACTGGGAAATGGGAAGCAAGGAGCTTATTGACTTGTGAAACAAAGCCAAGTTTTATGAGACCTGAAGCTCCCACAGTTTGGAGAGGGGCCTCTTTAAGGAAAAGGATATAAAATAACCATGTAAATACATAAGTAGGGGCCCTCACAAGGCTTTGGAAAGAAGCTGTGCAAGTGACAGGCTCTAAAGCTTAAGCTTCATTAAATTCATGACAAATCTGTTTCTGTTTCTAAATTTAAATATTTTATAGAGATAAAGTACTCAAACATATTCTGGTGATGTGACCAAAATATCACATTAATTTGCTCATAAAATAACCAGAAAATATTGACACCATGGCCATTAGTAAATAGTCATCTAATTGTGTCAGATGAGACATAGCATCTACAAAAAATAGATTACATAATTCAATGAGAAATCTAATTCAATTAAAGAAGAACATTTCACATTTTTTTCTTTTTGATTCAATTTAGAAGTGTAATTTTAGCATTCAGGATTTTTTACAGTACATAGGATTTTAATTCTCTACCTTAAAATTATTTTTCATTCATATACCATTGGTTATTAAAAATTAAAAGATGTTCTTAATTGGCATAATAGCCGTACCACTCTACAATCTATATTTTTAAATGTAGTTTTTTGACTTTTAGCCCCTTGATATCAGGTACTTTTAAATGAGTTCAGTATAATTTAAAACTTAGATTTAATTTGTGATGAACATTTCTAATACCAATTTAAACAGCAGATCCAAGAATGCATGCATCCCAATGGACTTTGTCTAGCATGGATATCATTCTTTTTATGTTTATTTAAGAATGCATTATAAATTAAGTTCCCTGAGCTATATTTATATTACATTCTAACAACTTACACTTTTTTCTGACAACTCTAACTTTTTCTCGGGTTATATTTTTGTAGCTTTATTTCTATATATTATTAAGTTCATTCTTATTTGTTTGGGAGTGGAAAATACTAAATTACATTTAGGCAGTCTTTATACTAGCAAAATTATCTGGTTTTTCGTCAGCCTTTCAAAAATGTATTGGAAAAATAATTTTGTATTTTTAGTCCTAAAAGGAATGTTAGAAATCATCTAGTGGAGTCCAATCCCAGCATTTGATATGGAAAATGAGCCACGAGGAAGATGAAAATGAAAAAGTTGGTGGATTTGCTAAAACTGCAGATGAGCAAAAGTGTTTGAATTCATATTTACAATCCTCAGATCTATACCACCATCATAATTTCTTACATCCCATGAATTCCAGTGGTGTGGAAGGTGGGGTTGGGTGTACTTCACCACCCCCCAACTTTCTCCTTTCCTCTCTCATTCCCACTCTTTCCTTCTTCAGCTTTACTTTCCCCCTCTCCCCTCCTTCCAACCTACCCCCACATGCACTTTCCACAGACACATACTCAGTACAATCACATAAACCATTCCATTTTGTAAAGTTGGTTCTACTCAGATGCAAAAAGTCATGACTGTTGGAATAAGCCAGGCCAAATAAATCTGCTCCTTATTTTTCTTCCCACTTCCTTTTAATCAGCATGAATAAATTGGATTTATTCCAATTTAGGTATGTTTTAAATACTTTGATAATGGGATATTCTATAAGGAAGTGTCTCATATTTTATTCCTCTAAATTAAATGTGGAGAATAATCACTTATATATATGTTCCTTAAAGTCAGATTGATACACCAAAAATGAATTCAAGTAAGGGGAATAGATATCTGGGTAAATGCAAGCCAACATTTACGTATTTACCTAGAATATCTTTGAAAATCTCCTCAATTTTTTATTTCTTTTTATTTTGACATTCCCTACAAAATAGTATTTTAAGATTTCAAATATTTTAAGGCAGTACCTACAATGTTACTTTATTAGGGTAAAAACTAAATATAAAAGCCACCCTGAAGCATTCTTTTAGGTATTAACAAGAATTAGCTACCCTACCTTTTGATATAACATGCTATTTAACATATAGCTGATGCATACAGTGGGAGAACTACAATTCCCAATTTTTTAAAGACGTGATAAACTCTCCTTGTTAACCTTTTGGGGTCTCCTCCTATCATCTATATTAATATTCCAAGATATTTTTAGCATGAAAATAATTACTTATAAATAACTAAGATAGGTAAGGAACAGCCTCTAAAGTATAAAAGCAGCTGATAGTAATTTGCTTGAAATCTTCAGATTGCCAGTCACTTCTGTGTTTGACCTACTCCTATTTCAATAATCTTCAGGGTAGGTCTAAAGACAGGATATAACCCCAAATTGTTTTTAATCTAGAAGGTGGGTGGGGCGGGAAAAAACCCCATGTGGGCAGAATATGGAAAGAACATCACTCTACAGCAACAGTACAGTTTCTCAGCCAGCTCAACACTCACTATATTGCATTTGGTTTCACTACTGCACATAAAATGGAGTAGTTTTGTGAACATGTTTGCCGAAGGTATTTTTATGTGAAATTTCTTTTTATAAACTTCTAGGTTGAAATAAACCTAAAACGATATCCAACTCCTTACCCAGAGGATTTAAAGAATATGGTAAAATCTGTTCAAAATCTGGTGGGTAAGCCAAGCCATGGAGTGCGTGTTGAGAATTCAAACCCAACTGCTAACACGGAGCAAACTGTGAAAGAAAAGTATGAACACAAGTGGCCTGTAGCCCCAAAGGAGATTACAGTGGAGGTATTTCAAGGTTATTGGTAATTGCCAGTGTGGTTTGGATTTTTTGGAATTACTAAATTATATGTTTTTTTTAACTGTTTATATTCTCTCTGATAAGTGCATTTTTCCCCTAAAATGTAAATGAGTCTCTCTACTTTTTTGAACTATGAGAGTTGCATTTACTGAATTACAGGTAAATGACACCCTCATGGGCTAAAGTTATTAATACAACTCCAAAAGTTCCAATACACACAGAAGGAACACTTGCTCACCTAGTGAGGCCTGGCCAGTAAGTGCATTATATCATTTTCATGATACTCTTTTGGCTACCCAAACTTTTATTGTATGAGTCATTAGAAAAGACTAAATGAAGTTTTTCTTTCTTGTTTTCTTTCTTTTTTTTTTTTTTTTTACTCTGCAAATCTCAGTAAAATTCTGGATCAGATTAGAGCCAATTTTTTTTGTTTGTTTTGGGATTTAGGTTAAAACCCTTATAGGAAACACTACTATAAACAACAACAAAGAGGAGATAACTTTGAAATTTAGCTTTTCTGGATCTAGTTATGTGAAGCTTAATTCCTATATTTTAGAATAAACTAGATATTAATCCTTATCAATTTGTGTGGTCTGAAAAGAATTCAACTACATTTATGCCACCTCTGTACTATCTCATCAACTCTTCAGCTAATTTGGTTATCACCTTTTTATCTTCATTAGAAACATAACTGGTATGAGTACATCTAGAAGTTACTATACCCACTTCTCAAAAATCTAGGTTCATGAAACTCTTTTACAAATCTGCATTTCACAGCATTAATTTGTTGCATTGATTAAACACCAACTGTATATTTAGCACTGTGCTTAGCACTGTGAGAGAGAGAAAAGAAATATAAAATGTGCACATAGTCCTCAAATAATTTAGAGCCTAGGCAGGTAAAATTATCACAGATGAGGTGATTAGAGAACATGTCATATAAAATACAGTTGCATGATTTGTTGTGTGATGGCAAATATAATCCTTTAAGAAATTGGAGTGAGAAACAATCATGGCCAATCAATTAAAAAGATGTGAAACGGTTTAAAGTGGAACTGCATACTGATATTTGGGTGATTCATTTTAAGTGGAAAGAGGAAGTCATTCCATACAAAGAGAAAGGCTTGAGTAAAAATAAGCATGGTGTGAACAACTTCCAGTGGAGGTACAAGCCCGCCCCAGAAGAATACAGCTGGATCTAGGGAGGAAAATTTAAGTAAATACTCTTTTTTGTTGGTTTTTTTTTCTTTTACTTATAAAATCAGTATTATTGTACTTTTTCCCTTCTAAAATACTACAGCTATGCTATAGCAGAGAAATAGACTTTTATTGGGTTTTTTCCTTTTACTTATAAAATCAGTATTATTGTACTTTTTCCCTTCTAAAATACTACAGCTATGCTATAGCAGAGAAATAGACTTTTATCTGTAAGATGTTGCAATAATGCAAAAAGGAAGAAAGCCAATGTTTAGCAGGTACACACTAAAGACACATACACTTCGTATTTAAATCTCATGTAATCACAGTTTAACATCCTAATAACTGTGAGGTCATGATAACCCATAAACTGAGTAATTTTGCTACAAAATAAGAAGATTCTAAAATTTCTTAATTCGGGGTTGGGATTAGGTGAGACAAGAAATAGATAGATGGCTTTGGTCATGAGTTTAATAATAACCCTGGTAGAGAAAATAAATCTTAAAATTATCCCACAAACACTTCAAATGTGAAAAATCCAAAATTTGGGGAAGATTGCTTCTTCCCCAGATTTGCTTCTGCTCCTATTTGCCCAATCTTGGTCGCAGCATGTACCATTATTTTACTAGTTTATTCAAGCTAGAAATTTGGGAGATATCCTGATTTCTTTTCCTTCTTCCTCTCCATTCACTTCGCCTTCCAAACAATCACCTAAGCCTATACATTTTCATCTAAGTATATCTCCTTGACCTCCTCAGGCTCTCAACTCTGTCCTGAATTACTATAAAAACTGTCAACTTCTTGATTTACATTGTCCCCAGCCCCCTCATTACTTTGTTAATGGTCTTTTTAAAACAAATTTAACTTACTCTCCTTAAAAACACTGTAGTGGCTTCTTATTGCCTATCTAATTGAAGATCAATCTTAATCTTTATAATTATTTCAATGATTCACCCCACCCTTTCTTAAGTTTTCTTCTTCTCCGGGCCCTTTATGCTAAATAGAATTCTCACTGGTTAAGTGCCATACTTTTTCTAAAATTTAGATCTAGATCTTCTTTCCCCAGCTCTTAGCCATCCTAGAGCAAAGAGAAGCCATTGCTTTATCATCCTCCCTTCTCAAATTACTCACCCAGATTAAGGGGCCACACTCCATATTTTCAACTTTAGATATAATAAGTACAGATAACCAAGTATCTAGCTGATCAGTGTATATTATATTAAGTATAAAATATTTTTTGTATGTTTTGCACTTGTTTGCCATTTTGAGTCATTATTTAGTTCATACTCTCAAGAATGTGGAAGAGAATATCACACACTGCATGACACATTTAAATATGTGGTTAAATATGGAAAACGACGGAAAAAAAGAGTAGAGGTAGGCAGAACCAGAAGTAGAAACCAATAAGAAAAAACAAGGTAAATAGATTTCAAATGCAATAGAGAAAAAAGAAAAAGGTAAGTTAATCAACATTTATTGATCACTTTATTTGCCAACCTTATACCAAGACTTTTAATATATGTTATGCTAGATGGAGAATATAGCTGGGAGAATCATATGAACCAAGGAGGATGAGGAGGTATGAAGGCTCTCTTCTACTTCCAAATTCCTTTTATAAAGTTTATATTTGCTTTTCACCAGTGTCTTAGTCCACGCAGGCTGCTATAATATAATACCATCAACTATATGGTTTATAAACAAAAAAATTTTATTTATCACAGTTCGGGAGGCTAAGAAGTCCAAGATCAAGGCACTAACAGATTCAGTGTCTACTAAGGGCCTACTTTCTGGTTCATAGATGGCTGTCTTCTCTCTATGTCTTCACATGGTAGAAAGAGATAGGAAGCTTTCTGGGATCTCTTTTACAGTGGCACTAATTTCGTTCATGAGGGTTCTACCATCATGACCTAATCGCCTCCCCAGGATCCCACCTCCAAATATCATCATATAGGTTTCAACTTATGAATTTTGAGGGGACACAAACATTCAGTCTGTAGCACCCAGGTCTTTATATGGCTAGCACTTCCATATTTTTCCAGCCTTCAGTTTAAAGATTACCTCAACAGGAAGGCCTTCCCTGATCACCATGATCAGTAGAACCTCTGATTTGCTCTATCACATCATCCTGTTTATTTGTGTTACATAAAATGAAAACATTTCTAATAATTTTGTTTATTAACTACAGACTGTGAGTTTCATGAGGTCAGGGACCAGGTATGTCTTGTCTCCATTGCCTTTCTGGTGTCTAGCACAGTGCCTAGTACAGAGTTAGGCACAGTAAATAATACCTGTTGAGTACATGAATGGTTCTTATCTGATAACATGTCTGTCTCTACATCCAATACAAGCTAATTGAGGGCAAGAACAATTTCTCTGAGTTTTTGTCACTTTCATAAATGAATTAAGTGTTGACTGCCATACTTATTTATATTTTATCACCTATGTGTTGAGTAAAATGTATTTTAACAATGATTTACTATATTAATACATTAATATTATGAGTAAAGGCAAACTATCATGATGAAATATTATGAAAGTGAGGAAAGCAGGGAGGGATGAGGGAAGGAAAGAAGAACAGTCTGGTAAATAAAGCTATGACGTAAAATAAGTAAAGGCTAGGGGTTCCAAAGCTCTTGGTGTACAAATGCCATTAGTGTCTTAGTAATTTTGTTACAAGGATCATAGTCCAAAATATACACCTAACAATTCCTTTTACTAAGTAGTTAGTTCTGAACAACTTATTAAATATGTATGCCCTGCCTAGTGGTCATTTGAAAAATAATACACATACATTAAAAAGGAAAATAATGCTTAATGCTTTATATAAATGCTTAAATAATGCTTAAATAAAAAAAATTCTTGATGAAATGTGTGCACCTGTTGGACACCACTTATCTTCTCAAACCGTGGAATCACATCAGACACTACAATTCTGTTTCATATTGATTTTTGAATGGCACTTGATTTTTAATCACAGCAACCACCAAAAAGCCAGCTTCACAAAGATTGTCATCAAAGGAAAGTTCAATCTAATGTTGAAACTGAGAGCCACCAGTTCACACAGTATCTGGCTGATGTCAAGTATTGCTTTGTTTCTTCAAAAACTTAAAATAACTCATGTATCCCTGTGAATTAACAACAGCACCACAAGTACCTTGGAGCACAGTTTGGGAACAAGAGGAATTGGTTTCAAGTCTAGGAGACATTAATTCAAATCTTGAATCTACCTTGTTACCAATTTTGTGACCTTGACAAGTCATTGAAAACTTTCTAAGCTTTGCTTTCTTTACCTTTAAAAATACAGATACCAATAATGCTTAGAGTTTTTGTGGAGATGAAATCAGATGAAAGCAAGTATTTTTCTACAGCTGCAAGCACAGTTCTTGGCACAGAGGAAAGCTACAGCGAGTGATAATTCCCTTCCCTTCCACAAGAGAATCATGTTCTAATCCTGCCCTTCCTCCTTTAATCCTTTTTCAGACCACTATCTTGCATTACAGAAAACTTCTCACTGGATACCTGTTTACTATGTCCACCAGTTCATAAATGTTCTGGACTTTTTCCTTTGTTAGGAGACCTCACCCAATTTCTTTATATAGAGAAAACACATCATTCTCCTGGCAATAAACAGTAGTCAATTACCATTGAAAATGCCCTTAAATGCTTTTATTAATACTAGACCTGGACTCCTGAAAGCTCAGACACAAGCTTTTTTCCACCCTCTCACTTCTGTCTTCACATTCCTTTCACTACAGCCATAGCAGTGGAGATTTAGTTTCAATGGCACAAGATCAATGGGGTTAAAGAACAAAGAGATTCTACCTTTTCTTTGTCCCCCACTTCTTGTCTCCTCACCAGAAGCAAGTATGGTTCAGTGTGCTTAAAATGGGACCCTCATTATATTTGATTCCCTACCATTAACTTCCACTCCCTTCACCATAGAAGTGGTCCCAAAAGCTTCACCCACCTTTCCAACATGAACCTGATTCCTCCAGTCTTTTTATAAAAGAATTGATAGAGACAAAATTATTAATTTCCCTTGTTGGACAGTTAACTTGTCTTTTCTGTGAAATCCATTTGGCAGGTGAGCTTTTCTTTGGGTACACAGTACATAATATCATATGGAAGACCTTACAGTAATTAAGACAGATCCCAATTCAAATCTTGGCTCTACCACTCATTGAGATTGTGACTTGTAATTATGACTTTACCTCTCTGAGCCTTCATCTCCTTAACTGTAAAACAAAGATGACAATAATAAATAACTTAAAAATAATAAATAACAGTAAAAAACAAGGTTACCTATTAAATAATTAATGGATACTACAGATGAAGTGTTTAGCATAGTAGCACAGCAGCAGATATGTAATAGATTCTCCATAACTGATGGCATCATCATCTTCATCATCATCATCATCATCATCATTATCATTTTGCTCATAAAGATAATTGAGTCTAACTGGATCAATGCAAATCCATTGTTATTGCTTTGGTAGTGTTAATCCTCCTAGGTGGAACTCTGGAGAAAGGATACAGATTCATAATTAGCTGATACCGTACTCCCTAGTCATTATGGCTCTTTTTGATTCAAATTAGAAATTCTTGAGCAAAGACTCAAGAATAGCATAGCTACCATGGCATAGCTACCATGCCAAGCTCCAGCCACAATATTAGGATAAATTTTGGAAAATTTTGACCTATACATGCAACATAACTTGCATACTAAATGTGTAAGGCATAAGGGGAAAAAAAGTAATGAACCCCTTAATTATATTCACATTTCTATGTTTGTATAACTTTTTGGTTTGCTTTGTTGACTAAAAAAAATTCCTGTAGTTCTCTATCATGTGTCATAAGAATATTTCCTTTTTAAAATATTATTTTAATAAATAAGTTACATTTAGTTTCATATAGTGTTAGTACTGGACAGAAGATAGCATTAATACCTTTCATTTATTACCTTCACTTTACTGATGAAGTGAATAAGGTACAGAGAGGTACACTGACTTGCCCAAAATAACCTGATTAATAAAAGACAAAGCAGGAATATAATAGAAATATGCCACCTTGTAATTGAAATATTTTTGACAAATCTTAACATATTTTATGTCTTTCCATGGTACAGTTTATCAAACTCGGGTCTGCTTTAGTTATAAATTTCTACAAAGATGTGTAAAGGCTTTACTCTCTATTCTGTCACCTTAAAATTTTATCAAAAGTTTCTTATGCTAAGCCTTTGAAATAGTTTTCAAAATCCATGAGAACACAAATTTCCCTCTTCATCTCCAGAATTTCCATCAATCCTACTATTCTTTCCTATCCCTCTTCAAATTTGGAACTTGATTGTAAGTCTCAGATGTGCTCACAGCTGAGCACAGTAGGAGGCAGCACAGTATAAGGGAAGATCATAGGACTGGAACCCCAGAATCCTGCCTCTATGTTGGATCTTGATCTAATTATCTCTGTAAGCATGGACCTTGCTGAGTCTCAAAACCCACTTGTAGAAAATGAAAGAATTTGACTAGAAATATTTTTTAAATAATTAACACATATCAGATATACCCAGGTTTTTCACAGGCAAATATTCTCATACAAATCTAACCAAAAACAACCCGCAAAATAGAACTTAAGCCTCAAGTTAAAGAAATAGATGTTTCAAATACTTGAGCCTGTCACTATGTGGGGCATTAAAACATATAGTAAGAGTTTCTGACTATTACCTATTGGTTATAAGATGGAACACATTTCATTTACTATAGATTTGTGTTCAAGTATATTCTTTCTTTGATTTAACAAAATATTTCTAAATGTTACATTAATATTTTAAACTAACAAGTACTAATGAATGAGAAAACTGAAAAATACTGAAAATTATCTTTCAAATTGAAATTAACCTAAGTGTTTAAGAAAACAAGACATACAGATAACTGCCATGCATAAATTTCTATCACTACCTTCCGGTGGGCATAAACAAGACATTTGTATATGTAGAAGAAAATAAGACTTTGGTATTTTACTTTCCCCAGTGATCTCTCACTCTCTGGTTAACTGGAAATAATAATTTTAATTACAGAGGTTTAAATTCGTAGTTTTTCTAACGTGTTCGCTTGTCTTTATAAAGTTTTATTCTTGTACCAATGTTGGTCATTACACTCAATGAACGAATTTAGAATGAAGATTCAGCAAGCTAGATTAATCATGAGAAAACTAGAAACATTAGGAAAAAGTCACAATAGAACTAAAGAAATTGAAGATAAAATCACTTGGGAAATAGTAGTTTTGCATGAGTATGACTAAAGGTGAAAAAAATTTAGTTGGCCGGTGATAGGCTTTTCTCTTAGAAGTCTTAAAGGAGTTCTCCCCTTACATGTGTATATCCCATTTATATACATATATGTATGCATATATGTGTATATGTATATATCATATACTCACATACAGCTTGTCATAATTCAGTCCTGTGTTATAATGAGATATAGCTTATCTCCCCATCTAGATCATAAAGTTCCAGGGGGCATGGGTGACATTTTATCTTTCTTTGGAAAGTCCACAGTTCTTTGCACAGTGCCAGGCATATAAACAGGCATTCAAAAAATATCTGATGAATAAATGGACTCATTTAAATTAGAAAAGCAAAATATTTTAGTACTTAGTTCAGAGAACATATGCTCTTCTCCCATTGCTCCATAGTGACTTAAATTCTAGAGCCCCATCTTTAAATCTGAGCCAAATAAAGATATTGCCATCTTGGTTAACCAGTGTTTAAATGTTTACTTTCCTTGTCCTATATTATTATATCTCTCAGGATTCTTTTGTTCATCCAGCTAATGAAATGAGGATTGGGGAACTTCACCCTTCATTAGCTGAGACCCCTCTGTACCCACCCAAACTTGTTCTGCTAGGGAAGGACAAAAAAGGTAACATTGTGAACCTGATGTGGAAAATATGCCACAAATGCATGTGCATGATGAATCACCAGTTGTAAATGATGATACACCATAGTCTATAGAAATATTTTACAAATATATATTCCTAACATTGTTATGCTATCTGTTTTTCATACCTGCATTTCTGTGTTTATTATTTTCAATGTTTATAGTGTTATAACATTTTCCCCTTTACATTTCAGAATCAACTGATGAGTCTGAAGTTGACAAAACTCACTGTCTGAATAACAGTGTTTCCTCAGGCACTTACTCAGACTACTCGCCTTCCCAGGCTTCCTCAGGATCCTCTAACACCCGGGTTAAAGTGGGGTCCTTGCAGACAACAGCTAAAGATGCAGTACATAATTCTTTGTGGGGTAACAGGTGTGTTTAGAATTCCCTTTTTTCTGTTCCCTAGTGCTTTCTTTCAGCAACTTAAAAAAAATGGAGTCTTAATTTTTGAATTGTATTCAGCACATGAATGGCATAGAACACAGAAGGGGCAGGTAAGCAAAAACAGTCCTCCTGGGACTTCCAGGAGAGGCTGACTCCAGTTTAAGCACCAAACAATTATTTAAGGGACAGATTGTGGGAGATTATCAGCTTGAGATGATAGGACAAGAAATTTTATTTTTTTGTAATTTTTTTTCAGAGAGAGAGAGAGAAAGAGAGAGAATGCACGTGCAAGTGGGGGAGGAGCAAATAGAGAGGGGGAAAGAGAATCCCAAGCAGACTCCTCACTGTCAGCATAGAGCCCAAAGTGGGCTCAAACTCAAAAACTGAAATCATGACCTGAGCCGAAAGCAAGAGTCAGAGGCTTAACTGACTGAGCCACCCAGGCGCCCCTTAAAAATCAGAAACCAAAAGCCCTGTTTGCCCAATACTTATTTATGACACATGTGGGCATGTCACTATCCAAAATGGATTAAAGTAAATTGCATGGCTATGGATTAAAGTAAGATGCATGGAAAGTACTTATTGCCTAGTGTGAAGTAAATATTTAATAAAATTTTCATTGCTATCATCATCATTATCATCATTATCATTTTATCATCAGCTGGAAAAGTTAGGATGTAAGTAAAAATATTTAATCTTTCCCCAAAATAGTTCCTACTATATTACTTCCATTTTACAGATGAAAAATTAAAAGCCAAAGAGGAAAATAAAGTGACTCCATGAGGTAGTACCCACTCAGTTCTGTTTCCCTGGTTTTGTACCTTGTTGCTATATTTTATGCTATAAATAGCAAATATAAATCATCATATAATATAGATAATAACTGATTTTTACTCATATTTTACTGATAATACCAGTACTGTTAGCAAGCTATTCTTTGGTATTTAATGAATAACTATTTCTACCTATCGATGCCCATATAAAAATCTTAACTCTTTCCGTTTATAAGTTCATTATTTGGTTTTTTAGGTTCATTATTTGTGATATAAGCTGAGATTAATGAGGTACCTTGGAAGGTACTTTCTAAATGTACTCTTTTTCAATTCACAAAAAGTCTCTCACTGATAAAAAAAATATATATAATTCAATGTTATTACTGTGCAAATGGTTTACAATAAACCTGGAAAAATCAGCATCTTCTAGAGATACTTTGGTCACTAGTGTAAAACCAATGACCAAAAGTTATAATATAATATAATATCATTATAATATAATATAATATAATATCTATAATAATGTAATATAATTTACATTCTAGGAGAAAGTGTTCCCTATACAATGGATTTAATGTCTTCAATACATGATCTTCAAAAAAATGATATTTGAAGACAATCTGGGTTCATTAGATATATCAAGCATTTATAAGAAAGGTACTCTCAACCAATAGTTTGGAAATATGAGTCAGAAACTCCAGGATGAGGACCAGGAAGGAATCAGGGATTCTAATTATCAGACAAGTTTCAGGACCATTACTGAAGACCTATCTATTTCTCTCATTTGTTTAATCATCTAACAAATACCTACTATGTGCCAAGCACTATGCAAGGCCTGAAGAGAAAAAAAAAATCCGCCCTCACGAGTTTACATTCTAGCTCAGGACACACAACAAAACAGGATGAATAGAATAGGTAAGTAAATAAATTATATGACATGTTAAAAGTTGATGATTACAAGGACAAAATAAAAGTCAGAGAAAGGTAAAGGGTGGATATGAAATAAAAATGCTATCTTAGTCATGAGTGAGGTGGGGATGAATGATCCATTAAACAAAGGATTGTAGCATTCTTGGCTGCTTGTTCTCTTTCTGGCAAAGACCCAGCTCTTCCTCATTTTCATTTTTCTTCTTCCCACTGTCTTCACAGGATTCCACCATCTTTCCCACAGCCTCTTGATTCAAAGCCATTACTCAGCCAGCGGGAGGCTGTTCCCCCAGGGAATCTACCACAGCGTCCTGACCGGCTGCCAATGAGTGACGCCTTCACTGACAACTGGACTGATGGTTCACATTATGATAACACAGGGTTTGTTGCAGAGGAGACCACAGGCGAGAATGCCAACAACAATCCTCTCTTAAGTTCGAAATCTAGAAGCACATCTTCTCATGGACGCAGGCCTTTGATTAGGCAGGATAGGATTGTTGGTGTTCCCCTGGAACTTGAGCAGTCTACACACAGACACACACCAGAAACAGAAGTGCCTCCTTCCAATCCTTGGCAGAATTGGACCAGAACCCCTAGTCCTTTTGAAGACAGGACCGCTTTCCCTTCCAAATTAGAGACAACCCCCACCACCAGCCCATTGCCTGAAAGGAAAGAACATATAAAAGAATCTGTTGAAATACCTAGTCCTTTTTCTCCAGGAGTACCATGGGAATATCACGATTCCAATCCCAACAGGAGTCTTAGCAATGTCTTTTCTCAAATCCACTGCCGCCCAGAATCTTCTAAAGGTGTTATTTCCATTAGCAAAAGCACAGAGAGGCTTTCCCCACTAATGAAAGATATCAAGTCCAATAAATTCAAAAAGTCACAGAGTATCGATGAGATTGACATTGGTACGTACAAGGTTTATAATATACCATTAGAAAACTATGCTTCTGGGAGTGATCACTTAGGAAGCCATGAACGACCAGATAAAATATTGGGACCAGAGCATGGTATGTCCAGTATGTCTCGAAGCCAGTCAGTCCCAATGCTTGATGACGAGATGCTCACTTATGGAAGTAGTAAAGGGCCACAACAACAGAAGGCTTCCATGACAAAAAAAGTCTATCAGTTTGACCAAAGCTTCAACCCCCAAGGAGCAGTGGAAGTTAAAGCCGAAAAGAGGATACCGCCCCCCTTTCAACACAATTCTGAGTACGTGCAACAGCCCAGCAAAAACCTCGCCAAGGATTTGGTTAGTCCTAGAGCTTACAGAGGATACCCACCAATGGAGCAAATGTTCTCATTTTCTCAGCCATCTGTTAATGAGGATGCTGTGGTGAATGCCCAGTTTGCAAGCCAAGGTGCCAGGGCAGGCTTCTTGAGAAGAGCCGACTCTCTGGCGAGCTCCACAGAAATGGCCATGTTTAGAAGGGTCAGTGAACCTCATGAGCTGCCTCCGAGTGATAGGTACGGCAGACCTCCATATAGGGGAGGTCTGGATCGCCAAAGCAGCGTTTCAGTGACTGAGTCCCAGTTCCTGAAAAGGAATGGCAGGTATGAAGATGAACACCCTTCATATCAAGAAGTGAAAGCTCAGGCGGGAAGTTTTCCAGTTAAAAACCTTACCCAGAGGAGGCCACTGTCTGCAAGAAGCTACAGTACAGAGAGTTACGGTGCCTCCCAAACCAGGCCAGTTTCAGCTAGGCCTACTATGGCAGCTCTTTTGGAAAAAATACCATCTGACTATAACTTGGGTAACTATGGTGACAAGCCATCAGATAACAGTGATATAAAGACGAGGCCTACTCCTGTGAAGGGAGAGGAGAGCTGTGGTAAAATGCCTGCAGACTGGAGACAACAGCTGCTTAGACATATAGAAGCTAGAAGGTTAGACAGGGTATGTCTGGCATTTCTCTGTAAGAATATCCCTCCTGCCTTTAGTTTTACTTTATTGGCATTTCTAAGCACATGTAGTGAAGCATGAACTACATGAATGAATAGATGATCAACATTTTATTTATCTCTATATTGTGGGGAAATCGATCATAATAGTTTCTCATGGATATTGTTTACTGCTCTTCGAGAGTCCGTAACCTATAGGTGAATGATTTATCAAATTTAGCCTAAATATTGTTAGTAAGAAAAAATTTGACTCTATTATATGGGACGGTGCTTCAATTGCTTTCTGGCCATTAAGGCAGAATGCCTCTCCTAGGACACAGAACTGTTCTCTAGTGACCTAAGGAGTACGATTTTTATTGAATCTATAAAAAGTGAGTATTTTGCCCCTTTCTGCACAGACTCACTTATAATAAAGTCAGGCCTAATTTGTTTATAAAATTTGCATACAGTTACTGCTATGGGACTCCTAAATTTATTACTTCTAATGAGCAATAATCTTCCCAGCAAGAAACAGAAAAATAAGATAAGCAGAGATTGAATGCCCTCCTACACATTATTTTATAAAAAATCCTGCCATTTCGAATGTTGGCTTTTAAAAAGAAAGAAATGTTTAAATTCAAATCATGCTATAGGCAACAAAAATAGATGATGTCTTTATGAAGACTAAAAAGGTACAAATTAATGTGTATATTGCGATAACAACAAAAAAGGAAATTAATCCCAATTCAGTTATAAATTGAGTCACAATAAATGCATAGTGATTGAGGAGAGTAAAAATATATATCCTGTTTTAAAGCTGAGAATGACTTTTTGTTGCCTGTTCATATCTATCTCTCTAAGAGAAATCTAGTATTTCATTTTGTAGAACTATGATTAATTGACCATTATCAATGAGCATACTTCATGGCTTTGGTGTAGAGGGCTTTGTGTGCTCTGCATTGACCTTAGAATCCTCAGGGGTCGTTTTTGTAAAAATAGGGCCTTTTGTGCTCATTTCCTAGGGTTGAAAAACTTAGTGTAAACTGGGGCTCTGGGTAGTAATATACCATTAGAAAGTTTTGCTCAATACTTTTATTATTTTATTTGGTGTCCTGTTAAAAACACAGGTCACTGCATTTATTATATATTTCCTTAATATTGAATTTTATGTTTTCAGGTATACTCTTTTTAAGTAATTACATTGTTTGTAGGTCGTGTCTACATGACAAGAACACAATTATTTTTAGGGAAAAGTGAACTGATAAATGGGGGTGTGGGTGTTAGTTTTTCAATGTGGAAATTGGTTCTGCCTTGCAAAATATTTCATCAGAATGTCTGTTTCAAATAGGTGTGCTCAGTCCCATTGAAGGGAGCCTCATCAAAGCCTCATGACTGGCTGTCAGTGGGAGACACCTGGTCAGTTGTCACCATGCCTTACCTCAACTTTTACCCTCCATGTAGACAGATAACTTGGAGGGCGAAAATATTTGGGGCCAAATAATACAGTACAGTTTGGGAACTCTGGCCTCGTGTAGACACGACCATACGTAACAGGGTAAGATGAACTAGTCAAGAAAGGTTATAAGAAGATTTTCGGAGCATATGTGCAATGACTAGTAATTTGAGGCAACAGAGGAGTGAGTGAGAACAAAGCATGAGAAAGAAGACAAAATTCTAAGCATTTGGTACCATCATTTATTTACTGGTTTGTCAGACAAATGGTTCCTCTCCTATGATCAGAGCTACTCCTCTAGCTGGAGCAGGAATTTGGAAAAAGGAAAATAGGACTGGGGGAGGGGGATTTGGATCAGCAGAAGTCTGGAAGCCTCCTGCCAGTTCCCGATCCAGATAACTAAAAGTAAACTCATGCGTGTTTCCTATTGCTGTGCCCACACCTTCCTTTTTAATTTAATAGTTTCCATGTTTCCCCTGTTTGTTTATAATTCCCTGTTTGTCTTTCATTCTTCAGACCAACTTCAATGTATATTCAATAGCTTCTTATTTAATTCACGAAATTAAGTTACCTGAGAGTATTGCTTCAAGCCACTGGAACCTGAAAGTTCTTCCTCTTGTTTCTTCCACATAACATTTCTTCCCCCCTCTCATTTGAGTTACTGAGCTTTTCAGGCTGTATCTTACTTAAAACTTTCCAACTACTCACAACATGAATTCAGGGTACTGAAGCACAGACTTGTTATATAACACTACTTTAGACATAGCTGTGCTACCTCACATACTGTTCAAGGTCAGACTGCACCAGAAATATGGTGTGTTTCTCTCCCAGTGAAATTTAGGTGAAGATTTCAATCCAAGTATCAAATAGTTATTATATTAGAAACTATAAGATCTTTGTCCATTCCTCATAAAACAGAACTGCCTAGAGGCCTGGACATTGGATAAGCTTAACAGCCCAAGATAATGTTGGTTAAAGATCTTGCGCCCGGTGTTGACCTTGGAGAGGCAGCTCCAGATAAAGATGCTGTTTTCTCCTGTAGTTTAAACTCAAGGCTCATACTTTCACTACAGAGTCCCACTGTGACTGAGAGAATTTAAAACCTGAACCCATATGTCCGAGACAGCTACTCTTCTCCAGGAACTAAGAAGGCACTAGACTGGAGTAATTTTAAACCTTAAGGAATCATTCAAGTGCTAGATTGGAATGTTCAGTGCCCTTTTCAACTTTGGCATGGTGACAATGAAAAAATCTCTGGATGAAACAATAAAGGATCCATAACAAATATGATTGGTAGACAATCACACACCATCAGGAGTATAATTGTCTTTCAACTGAGTTCAGTGAAACTGATACTAAAAATCATTATTTTGCAGACAATGCCCTCAGAATAAAATAGCTGTTTGCTATTATTTTCAAGAACATTCAGTTTTTAAAAAGTGTACTAAGTTAATTTGTGTAGGTTTTTTTTCCAAAATAAGAAAATTACTTAAAAGGACAAAATACTGTTAATTATTACATTTTAATGAGAGTTGGAAAGTGGAGATTGTACTAATGGAAGCCATTTGATGACAGTGCATACAACATGTTTTAATTTAAATGATGTTCTGTAGAAAAAAATTAACTAGCTATCAAACACTTGGAATAACGTTAGATACACCGCTTGAAGGATAACCACAATGCAAATATCACCAGAGTGCTCTTTAGGTATTTAGGTATTTTTGATACATAGTATTAATAGTTCAAATCAAAATTCCTTTTGATTCATTATGAAATTTCTCCATTTTAAAATTTAATTTTTAAGAAACAAAAAATAAAAAACAGAAACATCGGATCCATATACAAGCTATTTGACTGGTTTTACTAAATTAATCAGTAAATTCAGTTAGCCAATAATCAGATTGAATTATGTTTTTTGACCAGCTCTTTTTCTGAGTTGCTGTAATTATGTCTATAGACAGAAATAAAGGACACTGATTTTGGCTTTAACATTGTAGTACATTCATTTTAAGGCAGAATTAGAAGCTGGCATTTGTCTTTTGTATGTGTTTATCTCACAATGTGAAAGAGACCATGAGATTTGCAGCTGGCAAAATTTGATTAAGATCTCACTGTTTGAATTTTTGAATCAATAGACTACCAAAGATGAACATTTGTCCAAAGTTACTACTATCATGATATATAAGAGATAGGTTTTATGCCATTGAGTTAGGAGCAAATGTAAAACAGAATGTATCCTTGCTTTTTTGTCTTTTCTGTAGTTTTGGATGGTACTCATTATGTGCATAACTAACACTGTTTACTGTATGCTTCTGTCTGATCAAGTGCATGTTTAAAAGGAAGTTACTGTTTGCCCGCTTAAAGTTAAATGTTATAAATTTAAACATGTTCATGTAATAATCAGTTTGTTGAGCATGTGTTCACACCCTGTCACATGATTATTTCCTCTACTCAGAATGCTGCTTACAAACACAACACAGTTAACCTTGGCATGCTGCCCTATGGAGGTATTTCAGCAATGCATGCAGGCAGAAGCATGACTTTAAACTTGCAGACTAAGTCTAAATTTGATCTACAAGAACTACCTCTTCAGAAAGTAAGTATGGACTGCCTTACATGTGTCAGCATACCAAAGCCAATTAATGTTGTTTGTTCACTTAATGTGTTTAGGCTGTACATACAACCCTGCTTATAGACTCTCCTGAGTCCAAAAAGCACAAGGGCAAAAAATGTAGAGCCCAAACTCTTAGCTGCTAAATGAATCTTTGGAGCTAGAATGATTCACAGGTTCCTGCTTAAAAGCTTTGCTTTTTGGATTGAGCAGGCACATGGCTTTTTGAGTTGCTTTAAGGCTTGTTTTCTTATTACTCATTTATTTTTCTTTTGCTCATTGTTTTCCTTTCTTTCATGTGTATGTAGATATATAAACATATATTTTTTAAACCTTTTTGGAGACAGCCCTGTCTTCCCTTGCTGACACATTCTGAGAACAGAGCTAGAAATTATTGTTGGATTTCAGTTGATTCCTTTGGAAAAAAACATAGAGACCTAAATTAGAATGGAAATGAAGTGGTTGGCACTTCTAAATGATTCTTCAGCCCATTATCTTTGTGGGAAATATTACACAGGAATAAAATGTGAGAAGCAAGTTTGTGGCTTAGCTAGCAAATTGTTACTCATCCTAGACTAATGGAAAAGGAGCACGTTAACATGGCCTTAAATGAAATTTTGGGCTCATTTAAAATGAAATATACTGGAAGAGGAAACATTTCCATTGTCAAAAGAACATTTCTGCTGTTTTATTCAGGCAAAACTACGAATGCACATTTTACCTGTTGAAATGGATTAATGCCTCTGTCTTAGTTACATTTTGATGGAGACTAATGAGTCATTTTCACACATATGTCATTATGACTGTATTATTAATATCGTTGTTAACCTAGTAAGTTTTATGTAAAAAGCAATGCAAAGTAGGGATAACAGAATGTCAGTAGCCTCCAAACACTTCTCTCATAATAAAATTAATGAACATAAGGAAAAAAACCCATCCCAGCAAAACGAGGGTCAAAAACCCTCGAATCCATGTTTTATTGTCAAATTAGTCTTAATAACAATTCCTGACTCTGAATACTTTGCTTCCTACTATTAATAGAGGAATAAAACCTACTATTAATAGAGGAATAAAACCAAGGAGACATAAATGTCTTTGTTCACAGCTTTTTCCTCACCCACAATCATTTTGGGGGGAAAAAAAAGACTAACTAACTAAATTAAGAACTTTTGAATGTTGTTATACCTGTCCTCAGTCTCCTGTGGAGGACAAGGGGTGTGCGGGTAACTTTCCTTCCAGGGAAAAGAACAAAGCCCTGGTTTATGGTGTTTGCTAACGTCTGTGATGTAACCACTCCCTCTACGGCCAAATTCAAGGCACTAACTTAACATCACCGAACACAGAATTGGGGCATGAGTCCAATTAGCTCTCACGAGCTAGTTTTGGCTCCAGCATTCTATCAGCTAGACTCTTTCTATGGGAGCCTCTGCTTTAATGGAACCTGTTCTTCATGTCCCCTCAGAGGCCCAGGGTTCCCATCTTCTGCCCTAACAAAACCAGCATTCAAAAGACCCTGAAATGTATCTGTACTAAGAAGTAAATGAGACATCACAACCAAAATAGGCCCCTCCCCTGGAGGGCTTGACACTTGATAGAAATCAAACCCTTAAACTAAAAGAGTGGAATTTCAAAATTCAGTGATCAGATTAGAGAGGTGTTGATAGGAAGGGAGCTATTGCTTGAACTCCCTCAAATTATATGGAAAGCCCCTTATTATTTTCCTTAATGTTTAGCCCTATTTGCTTATCTATCTATAAAATGATATAAATATATTATGAAAAATGGGACTATACTTAAAACACTATTTCCCAATCTCTAAACTGTTCCCCAGATATAAATTTGGTACCTCTGTGTTGCTATATTAACTTTCTGATCTTGTGTGGGGTACCCTAGAGAATGGATTCATCTCTATCAGAAATATTAGTGTTGTCATATTTGCAGACTTTTCAACCTTCCTCAGTTAGGCACAGATGTGACCTAAAGGAATTCTCCTTGGAAGCTGCATTAAATTGCAAACCAAGAATAATTCAAGTATTGAAAGATTCCATCTCAAAACAAATTATCATCAATATGTTATTATCCTCACCAGAGAGGGGGGGGGGGGCAAGGGAGGGAAAAAGGAATACAGACAGGGCAACTACTCCATTATCCCTAGAAGATTTTATGACCCCAAATTATCAGTTTAAGGCCTATAAACTTTCAGCTTGGGGCATCTGGAACACCTTTCCCACCTGCAGCCAGTGCAGGAGCCTTATTAGGTATGGGTACTGAGTGCCTGATATTTCAAGAATACTCCAGACTCTACTTATTCCCATGGCTTCCAGTCTGTCTCTGCTGCATTATCTTTGTGCCCGGGGAACATCTCTTCTGCAGAGCTTCTTTAATTTGAAATTTTCTTTGTTTTTTTCTGCCAAGTTTTAGAGACAGCCTCTCTTAAAATTTTCCTTTCTTGGCTCCACTGACCAATGCTATCAGGTCCTATGATTGAGGCTCAATATCCCTGAACCCTTCTCACCAGGAGAGGAAACAGGCAAAAATTATTTTCCTTTGCATAAAAACCTATTGCAACACGTTCGCTACTTAAGATCATAAAAATTAGTATCAGCAATTTAAGATTTCTTTGCAGTCTCTAAAGGCTTGTGAGCCATGAGAATTGCATTGAAAATAAAGAGTAAGATCCATTTATAAACAAACATTTTCAGTAGATAAAATTGACAAAACTGTTCATGCTCCTGTGGAAATACTGGAGCTCTTTTTATTTATAAAATTCCTAACTGACAATACCCCATCCCTAGTTAGGTGCTGCGGTAAATGGCTCTGAATGTTGAATGTCTGAGTTAACATTTTCATGCATTACCAGTTAAGCACTGAAAATCGAGTTGCAGCTCCTTTTGTGTAGGTAGTGCCCTACCCCGGGGAACATTCAGGGCTGAAATCTACACCCTTTCCCCATACTCTGCTTTCAAGCCTTACTTCTCTCAGTTAAGAGAAAGGAGCATTCTCGTATTTTCTCTGTCACACTGAGACTATCTTTTTGCAGGTTGCCCAGAGAGGGCACCTTTCAGTGCTTCTGACCTCCCCCAATCTCCATTTTGGTAATTGACAGAAAGGCACTATTTCTGCTAGCTGAGGTCCTGACTCAGCATATTATTTGTTTTTTGGCTTGAGTTTCTATTTAAGTTACCAAACATATCTAGTTATTTTTTTTCAAATTTTTAACCAAATTTATAATAAATTACTTAAAGGATATAGCTGTTTGTGAATAAGGATCAAAGAATCTGTACTTCTATTTACAAAGTGAACATTTACATAAATGAAAAGACTTTCCCAGATTTTGCTGTGCTTTGAATATTTCTAATTTGTTCATATTTATTATGTGCCAGATCAAGTATTAAACATTTTTCATGGATTACAAGACACATATAGGCTTTCTATACTATGAACAGTAAATTACATATTCTATGGTAATTTTATGCAATCTGTTAAGATATTAACAGAATGTTAATAAATACAACAAAATTATTTTATGATTATTATTATGATTATTATTATTTCAACTGACTGAGCCACCCAGGCACCCCAAAATTATTTTAATATTTAATATTCTTTAATGTTTTTACCCATTTATACTTATTCTAATTTCCTAAAAAATTAATAGTACTTATAACCAGAACACTTAACCTATGTAAACTAGCTACTAAATTATAAATTATTAGTATTTTCTATCTATTCATTTATTTATTCATTCATTCATTCATTCATTCATTTATCATTTATTTACTGCCTCTCCAAAAAGCATTTAAGGCAACTTTCTATGACATTATTAATGGTTCCATGTGCTTCTTCGGATGTGTTCTGTTGTAATTGAGCTTAACTATTGTCTCGAAATTTTATGTTATTAGAAATATAATATTGTAAAATGTCAGTTCAAATTGCCATTTTTATTATCCAGATTAGTAGTAGAATAAGAATTTCGACAAGAGAATAAAGGCTAGGATTTATTAAGATTCTACTGTGTACCTGGTACCATTAGGTACCTTAAATATATTTTTTCACACGACCCTCAGAAACTCTCAAGGGAAGTGTTCATCTCATTGTATAGATGAAGAAACTGAGGCTCACATGTCACACAAAGGAACTTGCCTCAATTCTGCTGTGTTACTACTGTAACCCCTGCACCTGACATGGTAGTAGGCAAAATTTGAATCTAACTCTGGCACCGTGGTCCCTGCTGTTTTTACTGTACAATGAAGGCTTCTCAAATATTTATAAAACCTAGCATTTTCAGAGAACGTAACTCATAATAGTTGATAAAGTCCTTTCATATACATTATGATCTCACATCATCTTCACAATAATCCAGAAAAATAGATATTATGGGATGGAGAAAAAAATACACAAGTCAAATATATTAATGAATCCAAAACCTATCATGACCCAAATCATTCCATTAGTTAGCAGGGCTAACTAAGGGCTCTCTTAGTTAGCAGAACGTAGTAAATGCTTAAAGTTACCTCAAGTAACTTTACCTTACCTTTACCTTAAAGTAAGTGCTTAAAGTTACCTCATGTTCACGCGTTTCCTGAGCACTCAATATCACCAAGAAATATGCCTGATGGCAGTGAAAGGCCAAAGATTGTGAACCCCAAAACATCATAAGTTAATCGTTCCTGCTACTGCAGCCCCAGAGACAAGTGGGGTTGGAGAAGGAATCACTGGCCTCTTCTAATTCCCCCTCTGCAGGTGTGTGGCTGGGGGTATAGCATGATCTCTTCTACACTGAAGAAATTGATACTTTTTTGTCTTGTTCCTTTCTTTTCAACTTCTACCACCATGTTATACCATAGCATGCACTGCTTATTGGCTTATTGAAACAGACCCTAATATAAATTATAATTTCAGGGAAAGGGAAATTGAAATGATGGAAATATATGTAGTAAATAATCTTTTCATAGAATTTTGCCTGGAAGAAGATGGCCTCGCTATCTGTTTTATTTATTGATACTCATCCTACTATCTTTTGAATTAGAGAAATTTGGATAGAAATGTTTGCATCTAAATTATTTTTAAATTTCTAATGTCCTTTCTGGATCTTTGCAAATGATTCAGGATCAAATAGCACCAACATTTGATATGCATTTATTCACACTACTCTCAAGGGTTACTTACCTAATTCCATTTTTTTCTGCTGAAAGCCAAGCAAGATTTATGTAGTAGCTTGGGGCAACTTCTGCTTATAGTTTCTATTGATTCTTTTGGATTTATTATTGGTTATCTATCACTCAAGGAAGATTCACTTATCTTTCTAATTATGAAGAAAACCTCCAGCCTGTAAATTCACATAAATCCTCATGGACAATGGCTAACATTACCAATATAATAACATTAGTACTCATACAGATGCTTCCCCACCATGATAATGAAATGCTGGTTTAAAAATCATCTCAACATTACATTATCACCTTCAGATTGAACCCCTTGAAATCAAAACCATTTATATTGTAACTTGGCATATATTTGTCTTTGTGATACCTATTTTTTTAAATATATGCAGAAAATGAATTATATACCAATTTTCACTAGAAATACTTTTGGGGAAATTGTTTTTAAAACATTTTTGAATCTATGGTAATGCCTTTTGTGGACTATAGGCCAATTACTAAGCAAAATAGGTCCCTGAGATCTTAAGGCATACATCTTGAGACCTTTGCAAAGTGCCAAATGCTAATACCACTGTCATATAATTTCTCCAGCTAAATGCAGTAAGTATAATTTGTCAAGCAGTCAGTGCACCCATTAATTAGCTAACCCAAGTAAAACTACTGGGTCAACTAAGCTCATTTATTCATATATGTGGATACTGCGTATATCCACAAACTCACACATAAGCAGACATAAACACATGCATGCACACACTCATATACATACACATACATATCACACATTTTCATGCATATTTATGTCTCAGCCAAATTAGAAATTATTTCTTCCAGGACACACTTGTGCTCATTCGCAATAGTCAAAAACATAAATGTTAAATCTATAAATGTCCATGAACACTTTGGAAACCGAGTCCCTTTAGTAAAACTCCTAGCATTAGTGTATTTCTTAATAAATACAATTTCTAATTTTTCACTAACCCATAATGACCATTTTGTCTATTATTTTGAAATATTAAAGATCTACAGAATTTAGAAGCTGAGAAAATGGTGCAATATGGTGATTTCAATGTCTTCTATATTTAATTGGTTACATATGCTGAGGAAAAGAAGACCCATTCTTACTTTTTTAAAGTATCTAAACAAAATATCTAGAATATAGTATTAGAAATAATTGAATGAGTAACTGAATCTCAATTTGGTTATTTTTTCTGAAATAACAAATTTCAACAGTGATAGCTTCATTGCTTTTTTAATGTTTTTCAGTTTCTCCTTTTAACCTTTTATAGAATTTTCACAACTCAGCTACTGCATTTATATATAATTCAGTAGCAGTTTGTGAAAAGTACAATTTTTTTTTGGTAAACAGCTATACACCTTTGGAACAGAATGTGAACCCACTATATAATACTTTTTTAGACTACCTCCTCCACCCCCCACCAACATTAATAAGCTGTTTTCATGGTCTTTCTACTTCTCCAAACTTAAGCTCCCCCTCCCCCCCAGATGTCTCACTTAAGAAAAATAAAAAAGGCCAGAGCATTCTTGAAATGAATAAAGGAAATTGCTTTCAGGAAATTTTTTAAAATTCCGTGTCTAGTGAAAGTATTTTTTTCATGTGTCTGCATGTTTATGTTTTCTTTGACCCCTGTAATGCAGAATCGATGTGATTGCTAATTCTAATTTTAAAGAGAGAGATTCCTAAATGAGTGAAGAATCTACACCATCATGACATTAGGATGTCAACCAAAAGAAATTCTACAATTCTCAGTTGTTCTCTGTGACAAAGAGTCCTGTCTGGGTAGCTGAAGCAGGACTAGTAGAGGAAATAGAGAAGGAGATGGACATGATACAGAGAAAAAAAGGGGGGGATACCTGTGTTATATATTCTAGCCACTTCTCAAAAATATATTTAGCCAGATGAACTGAAATTATCCCATTTCACTGGCAAAGAAATCAAGCCAGAAAGACATGGATATTAATTTAAACCAAAAGCAAACAAACAAATAAAAAACACCAGCCAGTAGTGCTTACCCTGAATACTTATATTTTAACTACATTTAATTATATTTAACTTGATTTGTCATATTTTAATATATAGAAAAATTGTGTGCGGACATATGCAAATGTGTTAATCTGAAAAAGGAAAGGACTAGAAAATTAATGCTCAAAAACAGACAGATATTTAGTAGCAATCTGGTTTTCTTCAAGTAATATGTACTTTAAATGTGTTGCCTACATGTGAATTTTCAAACAACCACAAGTGAATGCATTTCTAACTAACCCAGAAGCCTCAGTTCAGGACCGTTTTGCTCTTTGTTCACAGTTTCTATAGACTCCTGAAAAAGGAATTCATATGGCCAAAGTACAATAAGAAAATTGAGTTACCTCCTTACTTTTCATTATATACATTGTACCTTAGGAAAACTTAATCTGGTATCATAATCCTATTTTAAAATAGTTCCAAGCAATCCTTTTTAAAAAAAAATGCATGCAATCAGCGTGCAGATTTGATGGTTATATAATTGTTTTTTTTTTTTTAAACCAATGAGAACCACTCTGTATAACCAGATGAGCACTGCCAAGCCGCCCATCTGTGCAACATTGTGAAGAGAATGGCCCAGTTCTCCTACCCTGGGGTTGGACACTTCCTCACACAGAGTAGAGCTGCGTATGCACACCCTCTAACTAGGCCTGATTTATCTGTAGGGATCCTTCAAACTATATACAGAAAACAGTATAGGAAACAGAATAATTTCTCATCCACAGAAGAATTCCCCAGCAAATCAAAGAGTAGCTGTATATCTTGTAGGTTAGAGGAGGAGAAAAGTCTTTGAAAAAGTTAATCTAATTCCACAGGAAAAATATACCAGTACTATATCCCTCCACGGGAGCCCATCTTTCTGATGGTTGTAATTACTCGCTCAGGTCAGACTATGGAGCCCTCTCCTATATCTAATACTACTACTAATAAATACAGGGGTATTATTATATGTTAAAAATAATAATCAGTAAATCAGCTAAAAATACATGAGGCATTTAAACTTTAAGCACAAGCGATCTATATAAATAAATTTAGAAACACAGCAGTCAGATTTATTTTGTGCTGTGATTCTAATAGCACAACATTTTCAATGTTGCTTTCATATTTCCCTAAAAGCTATCTGTAGATAATGTCATAGTACCATAAGTGTTACACTATGCTAATATTAACACTATTTTGGATTAGTGCAAGACATGTTCTCCCAGAATCAGTACAGCCTTATGAAACTTGTTTTAGGTTTGGAATATTGGAAGTTACATACTATATATTATATGGTTTTAGTTTACATTCTAAATGGTAAGATCACATTAAAGAAATGAATTAAGCAAGTTTTAAATGTTGTGGTTTTTAACAATTGGTTAATGTTATTCTGATTATTTTTTATTCAGGTACTGTAAATAATCTAAATTTTTCTTTAAAATTCAGTAAATAACTCTAAGGTGGTTATTTTCACTGAATTTCTCATTGCTTCCAAAAAGCTGTCAATTCAGAATTCTTATTAAGTAAATAGTGAATAATAATACTTCCAGTTCAAGATATTTGTTTTTCTGCAATTAAACAAAATTAATCTTATCATAGTCACTAGGGACTCTTTTCAGAAAACTACGATACTTCTATTACATCACTAAAGAATGCCATACCATTTTTGCAATAGACCCCGTCCCAGCAAAGCAACATTTTAGACAATGGACAAGAAGATGTATCTCCTAGTGGCCAATGGAATCCTTATCCTCTTGGGAGGCGGGATGTACCTCCGGACACCATTACTAAAAAGGTAACTAATTTCAAATTAATGACACAAACCATGAACCTTGTGTATCCATTGTAATATGTAATCCATATTTTGTGTCATAACATCATTTCTAATTTTGTAATAAATGTAGATTGAATATTATCCCACTATTGAGAGTTTAGCCAACTTTAAGTTCATTGAAAAGAATGAAAAATGAACACTACTGAATGTTCAGAGTTGGTAACAAATTTTTGTAAACAATATCCTGCCACCTCTCTGCAGGTACTATCACCTCTTACTAGTGTCTAATACCCACCTTTGAATTGCAAGTACAGGATTGTGTGTAATATATACTTCTGATCCTCTTGAGTTTAGCAGTATGGTGTAGCCAATTTGTGTAAAATGAAATTCAACTAAAAATGTTGATTTACCATTTTTAAAGTCATACCAGTTCATTCATCTAATCATTCACTCAATAAATACTTACTGAGCAACTGTGCTCAGCTATGTGTTGAGCACTTTTTAGATACTGTGGAACAAAAATGAGTAAGATATGGTGTCTTACCTCGAAGATCTTTTAGTCTAGTGAGATAGCCCAAGTGGTAAATAAGTAATTATAATGCTACATGTTAAATCACCATAAAGGGAATAAGAAGAAAGCCACAACGAGGGAAAAATTATTACAACATCTATGAGGGACAAGGGATTGCTATTCCAGAATATGTTTTTTAAAATTCATATAGTCAATACGAAAACACATACAACACAATACAAAATAATGGTAAAATACAAGGAGAATTAAGAGAGTAGAAAAACATTTTAAAAAGCGGAATATTTTTGTCAATCAGAAATGCAAAAAAAAGATGCTATTTTATACCTATTAGTCCACAAAAATTAAGTCTGAAAAATGTAAATTATTTGCAAGTATAAGAACAATGGAAACCTTTTCATAGTTCCTGTAGGAATAAAAACAACCACTTTGGAATCAAATTATCTTATAAAGCTGAATATGCATATACCTTATATTCCAACAATTGCCCTCCTAAGATATTATTCAAGACACTTTTAATGTTTACAATAATAGAAAACTAGAAAAACCTACCACCAGAAAAGTATGTAAATAAATTCTGTAATTCACACCGAAGGATATTTTAAAGCAATGAAAATCAATCAGTAATTATGATAATGTATATAAACGTTAGAAACATAATTTGAAAAAAAACAAGTTTCAAAAGATGGAACACATCAAAACTATCATATTTATAAGCCTCAAAAGTAAGCAAAACTAAAATATATTGTTTAGGCATAAGTACATGAATCAGAAAACTATTTTTAAAAGGGAATGGTTAACAAAATTTATGATTACAGTTATCTCTGAAGGGGAAACTGGGGGGTAAGATCAGGGAAGAAATTTGTATTATTCTTGCTACTGTTTTATTTCTTACGTTGAATTTTATAATTGTGCTTCATAGCTTGCATATGTACTACATAATCACATACTGTCTTTGTAACTTAGGTGATGATTTTCCTCTTGATGACTATATCAGTGCTTTTTAAAATATATATTAAATATCAAATTACTTTACCTCAAATAGCTATTAATGCCTTGATTGCAGGTGTTACACATGTTATTAATCTGTCTGTTGGGCAATATTTAGCACAGCAGATAAACATAATGTAGTGTGATTAGTGCTTTGAAGTTGGGATACAGGGTTATGAGAGTATCTGGAAAGGGCGCCTGTTTAGTAAAGAAACTGAAGGAAGTTGAGAGGAGTGGCGTAAAATAAGGCTGGAAGGTAAATAGAAGGCTGATCATGCTGCACTTTATTCTGAAGGAGATGAGAAGTTGAGCATTGAAGTGTTTTAAACCTGAGAAGGCAAAGATTAAATTTTCATTTAAAGAACATTCTGAAAGCTTTTCAGAGAATGAATTGTAGAGGAGAAAGACTGAAGGCAACTGAACCAGTTAAAAAGAGAGTAGAGGAAGTAACGGGTGGTGGAGAGAAATACATAGATTCAATATCTTCTTAAAAGTTGAGCCAACATGATGTTGGTATTGACTGGTATATAAGTCAATAAGATATAAGTTCCATGGTTGATACACAGGTTTCTCATTTGGACAAGGCACTGATGTGCCATTCACTGCGACTGGAAGCACAAGAAGAGTGATGGTTGGAAGTGGAGGAGCCAAGCATAGTTTAAGTTTTAATATGTTGATTTGAGGTAACTTTAAGGTATCTAAGTGGTAATGTTTAGTGGATATTTGGAGATATTCATCTGAAGTTCAGGAGAGAAATCTTAGCTGAAGATACAAACTTAGCAATCATCAAAATATATGTCACAATTGAGCTGTGGGTGACACAGAGCTCCACAGAACACCAACATTTAGAGATGTTCTTAGGAAGGAGAAGGAAGAAATAACCAAAGATTTTATCAATAGGGTTTTTTCTACCCTATTATAGAAATATTTTTCTACCCTACCTATAGAAAATTCAAGGGAAACAGCCCTGAATGTTAAGTAAATATCTAGCTGACTATCAAGATCTAAAGTAAGCTTTCAGGGGTTTTTTTTCCCTCTCCATTCTTCTATCCATACTTTCGGCTTTATCCTAAAATTGGTTCCTCTCATTATTATGAGCTGGGTACCAGTGACAATTAGAGATGCAAGCTTCCTCTTCAAAATCCATCAAGGGAAAGAACCAAGTTTCCAAAAGCAGTCTGGTACAAGCAAAACTTTTCAATCTTAAATCCCTACCTCTTCTAGCGAAACTTTTCAAAACTTCAAGCAAAACTTTTCAACCCTAACTACCAACCTCTTCTTACATCTCATCGATCCAAAATAGAGAAAGACTTCCCACCCCTAGCAAGATGAATGGAATTATATGATTAGCTTTAACTAGTCAGTTGGAGAAGAATGGATAGAGCTTTCAACTCCAGTGACCAATAAAAAACTGGAAGGGAAAAAAATGTTTTAAGGATGGAGTCTACAGTGTCATGTGGTGCCAAAAAAAAAAAAAATCAAGCAAGATAAGTATGACTAAAGGCTCTCTGGATTTAGAACAGAGAGAGAGATCATTGATGGTCTTGGCAAAAGCAGTTTGATACCTATTCAGTGGAGTGGAATCCATTGGAACCTACATTAAGGAGTAGATAAATATAGAAACCTAGAATATCAAGAAAGGAACTTCTTTGAAAGGAATGAGAGAATTATGGTAGAATCTAAAAAGGGATATAAGAAAGACAGAAGGTATTTTGTAAAGTGGCAGACACCTGATCATATTTGAAGGCTGATGAGAAGTTACTGGTGAAGAGAAAGTTGAAAATCTCAGAGAAGAAAGGAGGGGGATCTACTTTTTTATGAGGAAAGATAAGAGGATGAATGTGATGGCAGGAAGTTGAAGGAATACCTATCAGAGCCAAGGGGAGGTTGCCTACCGAAGGAGGGAACCATATCCACTTACATAGTTACAAAAGCCACTATAATTTTCCCATGAAAGAAAATGCTTTTTTCACTTATCACTCTAAATGGAATCAAGAAATATTTACATTATCCATCCATATATGCATTTTACCTGAAATCTATTTTCAGACTCCATAATCATATCATCAATAAAAATCATGATGATCATTTGTTTGCTTCTCTACTTGCTTTAAGAACCCCATACAATCCTGTATTGATTAAACATTTGTAAGGTAGTTGGTGGTCTTATTAAAGACTAAAATAATACTTCGTCTATCTGAAAACTTCATAACCTTTGATACTTCTTTTCAAATGTGAAATCATGTAGTTTGTCTTTCATGTGTAAACTCATTTGTATCTTTCTCCTACTATCATAATATGCATTTCCAGACTACCTCAAGTTATAACACTTTTGCCTAAAATCTAACTATTATCCCACAGAGTAGAGCAAATAAAGGATGCTCTAAATATCCAAATTTAGTTTATTATATACTAAATGAATATATTAAGTTAATATTCAGTGAGAATCAACTTAAGAAAATGAAAATGGTAATGGGATTATTAACTTGGGCTGCAAGATTTACTGAAATAAATATGAAAATTATACTATTATTTATTGGGTTTATATTTCATTCTACAATGAATGTTTTCAAAAATCAGTATTACTTTTGCAGTTGAAGTGAGTAGTCAGGGTAGATGGAGTGAGAATGGAAAATTAAAAATTGAACTACAAATGGAATGGGGAATCAAAGGAGAATAAATGATGAAGAAGTTGTAGCCAGCTCCATTTCAGTTTATTTCTTGAAATCTCTGTATTAGAGTTTTTAAAAAGTCTTATTGTTATGCCTAGAGATACTCCTGTGTTATTACTGTGATACTTCAACTGCATGGTATTAGTGCTGTGATAATACCGTGATCAGAAACCACTGTGGTGCTTCAGAGATTCAGGGGAAGACTCAGAGATTCAGGAGGAGAATTTTCAAAAGGCTTTGATTGAACTGTGGCTCTCTGTTCTGGCTATCATAGCTCTTTGGTTGAATATTGGTAGTATTCATGGATATGCCTGTGAGTACTCCAAACACTATAGGAGAACAAATTTGGGAACCCTCAAATACATCAAATATTTTAAACACATAAAATAGACAAAAAACACATAAAATAGACATCAATCAGAAAGGATTTTATTCCTTACTATTTCTGTCCTGAGTACCTGAGAGTGGCTAATTCATGGCAAAATTTGAGGGTGTTAAATCACAATTTGGTTTTTTTTTTTTTTGTTTTCTTTTTTTCTGAGTGGCAAGAGGTGGGATTTAACTGACTTGTTTTTTGTTATTGTTTGCTTGTGTTTTAATGGTGTTATAGTAGGTGGTAGTTTTCAATTCTCTCTAGCTATGTCAGTGTCCAAAATCTCATATTCTAAATGTCCATCAATTCAAAAAGTCTGAGGGTCATTCATTGCTGGAAGAACATGTCACAGCTATGTAAATCTCCCCCTGGATTCCAACCATTACTACACTAGCACGTTAAGAATTGCTATTAAAAACTTTTGCAATGGCTGAAAACAACAGTGGTTTCAGGAATATTTATATGTTAGACTACTGTCACATTTCTGCTTTCACTGCTGTCATCTATTGGATTATGCTAAAGTCACTCTGGTAAGAACTATTATGTACCATATATTAAATATTACTCTGTGTCAGGTATTGTGCTAAATGTTTTAATGTATTTCTTCATCTATTCCCCATGACAATCATATCAGGTAAGCCCTATAGTTTTTATTATTTTTTATTATTTTTATCTTCTGTATGGAAGAAGAAACTGTGTTTCTTCTGAGAGACATGGGGTTTGGGTTAGATTACACACCAAGATTTCACAGGTGACTAAATATTTTAAATTACTCTCCTGTAGTTAAGAGAAAATAGTAGGAAGTTCATGGTGAAATTATGTTTTTCCTTTCTTGCATGAAAAAGTTTTCATTTTAAAGTCAACTATTATACTCTGATTTGGTAGACTCCTCCCACAGGAATGGCAAGGCTGTTTTTCCCTAATTCTGAAATGACAAACTCTTTTAAGAATATTGAGAGCCTTAAAAAAATATTGAGAGTCTGAAGATTGAATATCCTTGAGGAGATTTTCAATTGAATGATAAAATCTGTAAGGATATGTTGCAGTGTTGTAGCAGAAAAGCATTGCGGCAAAAAGGCTAAAGTGGCATATTTAAAACAAATGAAACTTAAAACATTTCCTTTCTGGAAAGGGTAACCAAGAGATTTAAAATCCTAGTGATATTAAATCTGAAAATCTTTTAATATGTAAAGACTAGACATTCAAAGGTCTCTTTCAGCATTAACAACTCCCCAGTGTCTGTTTTTCTAGGTCAAGTGCAATAATGACTTGGCAGCTAGAACAGTAAAGATAGGTGTCAAGGGTCAACATCAGGATGGATACAGTTGAAAAGAAAAGTATAAAAATTCAGCTAATTTGTCTTGGCTATTGAACTTATCCCTCATGCTGAATTTGCCCATTATTTTCTCACATCTATAACGCCAGCTCATCCATTAAGAGCTTCGTGATTGCCAGATACTCGTCATCTGTGAGGCATGCCCATGAACTCATTAGGAGAAACTTAAAGAAGTTTAAGAGAAATTATGTGTTGTTGTTTTTTTTTTTTATCATTGTAATGTTCTTTTTATCCTTTCTTTCCCAGGAACCAAATTGGAATTTTTGCTTTCTCAGATCATATGAAGTATTAAAATGTTTTTTAATTAAGTTTCTGGGAAGAATATTCATTCCTTATTTTAATTTTGGCATTTCTCATGTACCTTACTATAATGCATTTTACCATTTCTTTCTATACATACTTACAAAGATAAGATCTAAAATACCGCTGAAAATTTTATGTTGCCTTGCCATTGACCATATGGTCAAGATATCATTTTTATTTTAAAACAGGTGAATCAAATTTCTACTAGAATTAGTTTTCCACTTGGTAATAAAAGTCCATCTATTGTAGAACTTTGCAAAAAATTGAGATCATTTTTAAATAAGAAGTAGATATTTAAAATTGTGAAAAAAATTAACCTGTATATTTAGTTATTTAAATAAAAGCATTTACTGTTCTGCCATAGATATCTTATCTATTGATATTTAATCAATAAGGATGGCTCAGTTGGTTGAGTATCAATTCTTGATTTCAGTTCAGGTCATGAACCAGGGTCATGAGATGAACCCCCACATCAGGCTCCATGCTGAACGTGGGGCCTGCTTAAGATTCTCTCTTAAAAGAAGCACATATTTGTTAGGCAGGGGAAGTTGAGATTCTCTCTCTCCCCCTTGCCCCTCTCCCTCACTCTTTCTCTCTCTCTCAAGTTAAAAAAAGTATTTAAAATATGTGAGTATTAAATTATAGTCATTGAAAAGTAACTTTCTCCAAACCTTTTTCCATTAAGAGTAAATACTTCTATCCACACTGTATATACGTGGAACTGAAATAAAAATAACAATAATTCATGACTTTTGTAATTTAGCTGAGACAGAGCAATAGTGCTGTTGGAATCTCTTATATCAAAGGCAGGGGGGAGGGTAAATATAGCTTGCTTATATAGAAATAGTGGAAAGTCTAGAACAGGTAAGAAAGATGAATATTTAAATACTGGAAAAAGAAGGATGACAAAAAGTAGAGTAGATCTTGAGGCTATAAGAGAGCAAGTCAAGATGTGGAAGAAGGAGAGAGGAAAATCAACCCAGTAAACCTTCCATATAAGAGATAAGATACAGGGAAATGGAAATGTTTCCCATCTCCATCAACTACATCAGAGTCAAGAATATCTGTTCCAGTTTAAAATAAAGCTGAAATAAAAACATTTTCTAAAACTTTAATAATTGTCAATTTTGGAGCTAACCTCTCCTTTTGTACAGAAAGAAATATGTCAGGTTTAGTAGGGTTTGCCTGAGGCTTTGTATTTTTCCCTCCCAAAACAATGCACATTAATAACAGTAAAGAACACCAAGGAGTAAATGCCTTAACTTTGTCAGTCCATAAGCAAATGAGAACAACTTTCCCTATCACTGTGAGTAATGCCAAGCACAATCCTGGCTCCGTCATTGCTGCTTCTCTTTCCCAGGCTTCATTTTTCTCTTCTGATAGGAGCACATTTTGCACTGGCCACTATAAATTTTTCTTTAATTTTTCTGGTAGACTGGCCCATCACTGAAAATCAAAAACGGATTGGAATCCTTTATATCATCATTTTGAGCTCCAAACATTTTTTTAAACATTAGGAAAAGATTTTTCTGAGTCGCTTGGTAGGTTGAGATTCTCCTTGCTTCCTTCATCCTCGTCCTGTCACCCTCACTCATGGTGGTGTCACTTAGGAGTCTGTATTGAGCACTATAAAGACTGCATTCATATCCACGGTGACAGCATATTCCACTGAGGCTGCCGAGCTTCAAGAAGAAAGCAGCCAAACACATTCGCTGTCAGTGAGCTCTGCTCAAAAACGAAGAAATGAGTCAGTGAAAGGGCAAATTAATGATGTCATATAGTTATGGATTTTAAATTAAAAAAAAAAAAAACTTGGCACAATCGGTTGCCCCCAGAGAGACATTTCCTACCTTAATATATGCAAAGTTTTTCTCTTGACCAAAAGCCACTTTTTTCAGGGAACTAAAGTTTTAAAAGGACAGGGGAACAGTGGGAAGATAGCAAATGCATGAACCTCAATCCCTAGCAGGACTTTGAAGATGACTCTCTGGATCTACAATAATGCAACCCTGCTTTTCTTAGAGTTTTGGTATCCAGAAATAATCTGAAACTGATTATTTGTGTGAATAGTAAATACCCACTCCTTAATTTTGCCCTTAGATTGAAAAAAGAGGGTTTTTTTTTTTTTTGACATTAATTTTGAGAGAGAGAGAGAGCTAGCATGATTGGGGGAGGGGCAGAGAGAGGGAGACAGGATCTGAAGCGGGCCCTGCACTGTGAGCGGAGAGCCCTACATGGTGCTTGAACCCACAAACCATGAGATCATGACCTCAGTCGAAATTAAGAGTCAAAGGCTTAATCGATTGAGCCACCCAGGTGCCCGGAAAAAGGAGTTTTAAGCAACACACAAGTTGCCTGGGAGGCAAGCATATCCACCGTCACACAAATATCCTTCTAGGTTAGGAGGAGAAGGGAGTAGGAGAGGGAAGTAGGTGAAAATTATACCTTATATGATTTGTGGTTAGGTATCAATTATTGCTAATATTGTTAGGCATCCACCAAATATCCATTGGAGGCTCTTTGAAATTTCTGATGCTTGTGTATAGTGACTACATTAAGACATGCACTAACTTCCCTGGCCTAACAAATATATGCTTCTACATCTACTAGAGTAGCCTCAGCATGGTCTTTATGGCTAAATATCAGTTATTGTTCTAGAACAGGATAAAAGTGCACTGCTAGAGATTAAGTTAAAATACATAGAATAATCCAAAGAATAATTATAAGAATTGTAAGCTAAGGGCTCAAATCCAGTCTTGAGAATTTCAAGTTGCACTCCTTTTATGTTACTAGTATCAGAACCGCTATTCAGATGAATTAAATGTACGCTTTTAAAACACAGCTTCCTGATTGATTGCCTTGTTATCTTTTCCAGTAAATCAATGCAGGTATATCTTTCACTATACTAGAGAAATAATAATGAATGCATACATTTAGATTCAATGCCCCCCATAATTGCAAATTATTGAAATAAGAGAGAGAAGCCTGAGTAAATAGTAAGACTTTCTTGTTAAATAAGAATTAACTGCCGAAGCAAGAGTACATGGCCTATAGGAAGTCAAAACTTTCATGGAAAGGGGCCCCTTCAGGGGCAGTTCCATGTCCTCAGAAATAGTAGCTGAATCAGGAAGAAGCATTTGAAGAAATCAATGAAGTAATTTCCTCTATTTAATGATCCATTTCAAAGATTTATTTTGTTAATCTGAACAGCTAGGATGATGTATTTTTAATCAATTGATGTAGTATTATTTAATTCATAAATTTTTTTAACTTACCCTATTTCTATCATGTAATGAAGTTTGTTCTCAAAAATAATGTGATTAGGAGGTTTTGGGAATGTGAATGGAAAAGGTCTTCTCTAACTTGAAGCAAAAGTGACAGTTGAATAAAACACTGTTTAGTTTCATGGTTGCTATTTTTAATTATTTTTTTTACTTAACACAACATTAATTATTTAATTTCCAGAGTACATCCCTTTATCTCCTAATATCAGTGCAACAATACAGCTGTCTCCAGTAGTGAAAGACATCGCTGTCATAAAATCAGGAGGTTGCTCTCATCCGGACTGTAAATTATTTCCTCAGTGAGAGTGCAAACCCAAAAGAACGTCTATCAAATGACTATTAAGTCAGAAGTTAGAGAAAGAAAAACCTTGCCACAGATTAAAACAATAAAGTGGCAGACTACAACTACTTATTCCATCAATTCTTGACATAGGTGTTCCTTAAAACAAATGACTATTCTGCTTCAGAAAATTGAAATAACTCAATAACATTTATGCTATCTTCATTTTGGAAGAAATATAAAAGCAAAAGGAAAATGAAAAATTCATCCAGTGCAATAAAAATGTCCATGACTGAGTATGTAATTTGAAGATCTAAACAACATGACTACTGGCAGATGATCAAGGATTGTTGCCAAATAGAAGATATCAAAATAGTGAGATCCCATGTCTTGCCACTTGATTTTTATCTGACTTCATCTACCATCTAAAGGTTCTAGGAAATCTCAAGAATTAAAGGAATAATTGTCATTTTTGTTGTTAGTTACCATATTTTTATTTTATTTTAGGAATGTATTAAGTTAGAATCATCACAAAAATAAATTGTAGGTTGAAGAATATAGACTTAGCTCTAATTTCAACATTTTTGCTATTATGAATCCTTTATTGTTTTTTCATTTGGTTAATAATTTCCAGTTCCATAGCTGTGTTTTGTAAGTTGACATTTAATCATAAAAGAATATGCTCATGAGATCCAATAAGCCGGAAAAGACGGTCTGCGCATATCAGCCATCTGTCATCCTAAGGCGTATGCACTAAAGGGAAACGGCCTGTTGCCTCACCCTTTTATCTGTCATTTGAGCATTGAAGTATATCACCAGTTTTTGACTCTGAAAAATTAAAGTCAACAAGTATTTTGAATAACCCCCTCTAAAAATATTGCACTGTGCTAGCCAAATGCAATGTCACCCAATCCCCAAGACAAGAGAAAGTACATCTTCCTGCCCCTTCTCTTTTAAGCTTCAGAGCTCCCTTCCAAATATCAGTACTGAATTGTTCTCTAATGCCCAAATGGGAGACTATAGATTATAGGCATTAAAACTGCCCTAGCTGAATATTTAAAAGACAGAGAGAGAAAGAGAGAGAAAGAAAAAATAATACTTAATAGTTTGGTTATCATAATTTTAAAACAATTTCTACAATACACAGTAGGACTGTACTAAGGTGTTTAACATAGATATTCTCATATCATCTTCACAACAATCTTATGGGACAGGGAGCTAGAGGCATGGAATTGAGGGCTCACAGTATTGGAGCCCAATAATGTCTGTTTCTACAGCCTGGTCCAACTACTACGTTACACTACTAAGGTATTGTATCCCTCCCACCCTACTCAACCAAAAAATTTCAGAAAATATAGCATAGACCTGTTGTAATAGTAAATAACCCTCAATATCAGGAATATATTTGATATGTAGTTAGCTAGTACTTTTTGCCACAACTTGGTATTGTTTCTTCTGTTCCATGTTTAGAAGAGAGAAAGAAACCCTGACATCAGTCATGTACTTAAAAATAATTTTTGAGTCCTTCTCAACTTGTTCTTCTCAACCCTACACAAATCTAGTTCAAATCTTAAATGCTTTTCCCCCCAAACCTTCATTTTCTTTCATCTGAAACATTTGCAAGCTGTTTACTTACTTTTCTGAATCCAGAAGGAACAGAATTAGGAGCTCTGTGCATGACTGAAACCTACCTACAGATTCTTCCATCGTATTGAATTTAGATCATTTTGTTAATTTTGTTTCTGAATAATTTAGCTCATCAAACCTCCTGATTATATCATCTAATATTCCAACTACCACACCCTATTTAACACGGTCACCATTTTCCACAAAATAACCTAAATCCTGTCACCAAAACCACTGGTAAAAGTGATGAAACTGCACTGAATATTGAATCAATCTGCAAAATGACAATTATACTAAAACGTAAAAACTAATGCACTAAGCTGCAGGAAAAAAAAATCTCAATTTTTTTAGTTCTTAAGATCTTGCTCTCTTTTTTTTTTTCTTTTACGCAGCAGTGCAAGATAAGTTGTGAACTTTATCTTTAATTGGCCCTTGCACATATTAAGCTTTGCTATTGAGTTTCTGCAATGGGAGAAAGAGCACCGTGATGCATACCCTGTAGGGTGGTTCTAAAAATTAAGACCATGATGTAAAATATTTATCACAGTGTCTGCCATATAAGTGTTTAATTATTAGTAGCTATTATAATATTTATTATTTTGGGTAAAAATCCGTGTTAATTGGGGACAAGTTAAATTTTTATTTAATGGTGTTCCTAACAGCAGGCTGTTAATGAGACCAAGGTCATGAGTTAGTATCTCTTTTGAATTACTTATACATTAACACTGGCTGTACTCTTACCTAGACAGTTTTATGAAATCACATAAATAATGGGGATGGGGGTGTCTGTGTGTAAAATATGAAGATGAATCACTGCAATTTAAAATATTAGCCATATTAGTGATGAGTGAGTATCATCATCTCCATCTATGACAAAATTGTGTTTTTTAACTTTGTATATGCTGTATCCCTCCATAAAAGAAGCCATTTTTCAATATCCGAAACAAAAAGCATAATTTACTGCTTGCTAACAAATAACTTATAAGGTATAATCTCTGAGTAAACCAGAGTCTGGGGAAGCATGGAGTTCAAGGATTGGTGAATTTTCAGAAGTTGGAAAAAAAAATTTTTTTTTAAAGAAGTTGGAATATTTAGGGATTAATTGACCTTGAACTGGGGAAGCATGGTTATTTGAGTGAGACTCTTGCTGATTGTCTAACTTTCAGGAGTAGTTTTTCTAAGCAAGTTGTCATTGTTTAATTGCAACAGGTTTAAAAACAGTTCTTCTGGGTGATTATCTATTGCTATGTCCAAAGAACAATCAGACCTTTACTTAGCAGAAAACATTTTATTCTCATTGCAGTTATTGAGTACTTACTATATACCAAGAAATATGCTCAATTCAATACATTATCTTCTTTAATCCTCATAATATTCTATGAAGCACTTATTTTATCTACAGTTTTCATATAATAAGCAGAGGGCTTAGGCAGCTTGTATACGATTGCATAACTAAAAGCAAGAAATAAAACCCAAAGTCATCTACCTTCATAGACTGTGTTATCTGTACTGCCTCTCTTATTTTTTAGTTAACTCCTGGCATTTCTACAACTCTCCATTTCTATAATTTTGTCATTTACAGAATGTCATACAAATGGAATCCTACAGTATGTCATCTTTTGGGCTTAGCTTTTGTACTCAGCATAATTCTCTGAAGATTCATTCACATCGTTGTATGTGTGTTAATAGTTTCTTACTTTTTATCCTGATTCATATATTATGGTAAGGACGCATTCATTTGTTTGACCAGTCACCCACTGAAAGAAAGTTGCATTGTTTCTAGTTTGGGGCTGTTATGAAGACAGTTGTTCTAAACATTCATGGACAGGTTTTTGTATGTATGTGAGTCTTAAGTCTCTAAGATGAATGCCCAGGACTGTTACTGCTGCATCATACAGTACTCATTACATGTTTAGTTTTTTTATGAAACTGTCAAATATGTTTCCAGAATGGCTCTACCATTTTACATTTCAAGTGGCAGCAGCCTCTGAGTTTCTCCTCATCTTTGTCAGCATTTGTTGTTGTCACTATATTTTATCTAGTCCATCTGTTACGTGTATAGTGATATCTCATTGTGGTTTTAATTTGAGTTTTTCCAATAGCTAATGATTTTGAACATCTTTTCATGTGCTTATTTGCTGCCATAAGTATAATCTTTGGTGAAATGTTTCTCATATCTTTTGACATTATTCCAAATGGATTATTTAGTTCCTTAGTTTTGCATTTTGAAGGTTCTTTGTTCTTGATCCTATTATTGATTTGCCAATCTTTTCTCGAGCTCTGTGGTATGCTTTTCATTCTCAACATTTTACATTGAATTCTGTGATCTATTTTGAGCTAATTTATATATATATAAAGTGTGAGACGTAGGTCGTCTCATTTATTTTGCCCATGGATGTCCAATGGTGCCAGCACCATTTATTGAATTACTATCTTTTTTCCATTGAATTGTTTTTGCACCTTTGCCAAAAAATCATTTTGGCAGATTTTTGTGAATCTATTTATGGGTTCTCTGAACTGTTCCATTTATCTATCTGTCTGTCCCTCTGCCAATACCACACAGTCCTGATTACTGTAACTATAATAATCTTGAAATCAGATAGACTTTTGCTTCCTGTTTTCTTCTTCTTTTTGAAAATCATTTTGTTATTCTACTTTCACTGACTTTCAATATAAATTTTAGAATAATCTTATATATATCCATTAAAAAACCATGCTGGGATTTTTATAGGAATTTGTTAAACCTGTGTCAATCTGGAAAGAATGGTGTCTCTACTATCTTAAGTCTTCCAATCCATAAATACGTCTTCATTTATTTAAATCTTCTTTGATATCATTCATCAGCATTGTGTAGTTCAGCATATAAGTCCTGTGCAAGCTTTGTTTGATTTACACCTAAGTATTTCACTTTGTTTTTGAGTGATTGTACATGTTATTGCTTGAAATTTTGATGTGCACATGTTTGTTGCTAACATACATAAATACATTCAATGTTTTATCCTGCAAACTTGCTCAACTCACTTGTTAGTTCTAGGAATATATTTTTGTTTATTCTTTTGATTTTCAATGTAGACAGTCATGTCATATGCAAATAAGGACAGTTAATTTCTTCCTCTTCAATCTGTGTGCATTTTATTTCCTTTTCTTGCCTTAGTCTATTGACTAGAACTTCCAGTACTATGTTGAAAGAGTGGTGAGAGTGGACATCTGTGCCTGTACTTCATCTTAGGGAGGAAGTATTCAGTCTGCAACATTAAGTATAATGTTAGCTGTAAGTTTTTTGGAAATGTTTGTTATCAAGTTAGGGAAGTTCCCTTTCATTCCTATATCTCTCAGAGTTTTTGTTAAGCATGGGTGCTGAATTTTGTCAAATTTGCTCTGCTTCCATTGATAGGATCACATGACTTTACTTCTGTAACTCATTAATATGGTGCATTGTACTGGTTGATTTTGAAATACTTAACAAGCTTTGAATCACTGAAATAAACCCTACTTGGCCATGGTATATAATTCTTCTTTTATATATTGCTGAATTCTATCTACCAATATTTTGTTAAAGATTTTTGCCTTCATCTATAAAGGATGTTTGTAGTTTTCTTTTTCTTCCTCTTTTTTTTTTTTTTTTTTTTGGTACTGTCTTTGTCTGGTTTTGTTATTGGGGCAATACTAGTTTTATAGAATATATGGGAAGTGTTACTTCCTCTTCAGTTTTCTGGAAAACAGTATGTGGAATTGATGTTAATTCTTATTTAACTGTTTGGTAGAATTCTCCAGTGTAACCATCTGGACCAGGAGATTTCTTTCCTGGAAGTTGGTTTTTTGTTTTTGTTTTTGTTTTTTTGTTTTTTTTTTATCCTTATTTTTGAGAAAGACAGAGTGTGAGCATGGGAGGGGCAGAGAGAGAGGGAGACACAGAATCCGAAGCAGGCTCCAGGCTCTGAGCTGTCAGCACAGAACCTGACGTGAGGCTCGAACCCACAAACTATGAGATCATGACCTGAGCCGAAGTTGGACACTTAAATGACTGAGCCAACAGGTGCCCCAACTAAAAGTTTTTAAATTACAGATTCCAATCTTGATAGTTACAGAGCTATTGAAATTATCTATTTCATATTGGATGATACACGGTAATTTGGGTTTTTCAAGAAAGTGGCCTATTTCATCTGAATTGTCAAATATATGTGTGTAGAGTTATTTGTAGTATTACCTTATTAGGTTAAGATGTTTATAGGGCTGTAATGATATTCCCTTATTCATTCCTAATTTTGGTAATTTATGTCTTCTTTTTTTTTTTTTAAGTCTTACTAGAAATGTGTCAATTTTTTTAATCTTTTCAAAGAACCAGCTCTTTTTTTATCAATTTTATCTATTACTCACTTTCCATTTCATTGATTTCTGCTCTTTTTTTTTCTGCTCTTTTTATTATTTCCCTCCTTCAGCTTGCTTTGGGTTTATTTAGCCCTTCTTTCCCTAGGCTCTTGATGTAGGATCTTAATTATTGATTTGAAGCTTCTTCTTTTCTAGTACAAGCATTCAGGGTCATACATTTTTCTCTCAGCACTGTATTAGCTGTGTTCCACAAATTTTTATGTGCTGCATTTTCATTTATGTGCAGTTCAACCTCTTTAACCCATGCATTATTTCAAACTGCATTGTTTAGTTTATGGGTGTTGAGATAGTTTTATCTTTTTGTCATAGATTTTTAGTTCGATTCTATTGTGGTTGGAGAATACATTCTGTGTTATTTCAATTCTTTTAAATTTGCTGATTTGTTATTTGGTTCAGGATATATTCTTAGTAAGTATTCTATGGGAACTTGAAAGTATTGTGTATTCTGATGATGTCAGGTGGAATGTTCTATAAATGACAATTAGATCTGGTTAGTTGATGATATTGTTGAGTTGTTCTATACTCTTGCTGATTTTCAGTGTAGTTCTATCAATTATTGAGAGAAGAGTGTTGAAATCTCCAACTATAATTGTGTATTTGTTTATTTCTCCTCAAGTTCTATCAATTTTGCTCACATATCTACAGCTTCGTTATTTGCTATGTACACATTTAGGATTGCTATGTCCCCTCGGTGGACTGACTCTTTTTTCATGACAAGATCCCTCTCTATCTTGAGTGTATTTTGTCTGCTCTGAAATCTACTTTATCTAGTATTAATACAGCCCCTTCTCTTTTCCTTTAATTAATATCTGCATGATATATGTTTTTAATCCTTTTTATCTGCCTATATTGTTATATTTGAAGTAATGTCTGCATATAGTTTTTATAGTCTGCGTATAATTGAGTAATGTTCTTCAATCGCTTCTGCCACGATCTGTCTTTTAATTTGTACGTTTAGTCTCTTTGCATTTAAGAACTGACACATTAAGGTTTAAAGTTTTAATGTAATTTTTTGTTTCTGTTTGTTCTCTCTCTCTGTCTCTCTGTCTGTCTCTCTCTCTTTGCTTCTCTGTTTTGTCTTTTTTAACCTACTTCCTGTGTGTTATTTGGACATTTTTTTAGAATTTCATTTTTGTTTATCTATAGTGTTTTTAGTAAACATCTTTGTGTAGTTTTTAAAATGGTCACTCCAGCTATTATATTCTATATACATAAATTACCAGAGTCTGCTAGTGTCATCACCTAACAGTTCAAGTGAAGTGTAGAAACCTTACCTGTCTTTCTGTCATTTCACCCTCCTCTGCTTATAGCTGTCTTAAACATTTCCTCTACACACATTTAGAAACACCTCAGATAGTGACACAGTTTTACTTCAGTCCTCAAACATAACTTTGAAAATTCAAGAAGATAAAGAAAGCCATTATATTTACCCATATATTTGTTTTCCATGTTCTTTATTTCTTCCTAATGTTCCAAGGTTTCTTCTTTTATTATTTCCTTTTTATTTAGAGAAATTCCTTTAGCTATTCTTTTAGGATAGCTCTGGTGGTGACAAGTTTTCTTCATTTGTCTTCATCTGAGAATGTCTCAATTTCTTTCATTCCTGAAGAACATTCTTACTGGTGTAGAATGTTAGGTTGACATTCTTTTCCTTCAGCACTTGAAAAATATTATGCCACTTCTTGAGACATCCACTGCCATTTGAATTGTTTTTACTCTCTGGTGAGATGTCATTTTTTTCAGGCTGCCTTTAAGACATTTTTGTTCGTCTTTAGTTTTCAGAAGTTTAATTATAATGTGTCAATGCATGATTTTCTTTGGGTTTAATCTGTGTGATGTTCTCTTTGCTTATTAAACCTGTAGGTTTTCATCTTTTGACAAATATCAGAATTTTTCAGTGATTATTTCCTCATTTAATTTTCAGCCCCATTCTCTTCCTCCTTTCCTTTAGATAATATGATTGTCAGGAGTTTTGTTTAGTCCCATAGGACCCTAAAACTCTGTTCATTTGTTTTCAGTGTGTTTTCTCTGTTAATTCAGATCGGATTATTTCTGTTGTCCTGTCTTCTAGTTTACTGTTTCTTTCCTTTGTTTTCTATATTCTTCTCTTAAGCCCATCCCCTGAGCTTTTCAGTTACTGTATTTTCCACCTCTAAAAGTTCCATTTGTTTCTTCTTAATATCTTTTACTTCTTTGCTGAGATTTTATAGTTTTTTGCTGGGTTTCTATTTTTTTTAATTTGTTTTAAGCATATGCATAATTGGTCATTGATGCATGTTTTTAATTAACTACCTTAAAATCTTTGTCAGATAATGCTAGCATCTCTGTTCTCTCAGTGTTGTCATTTACTGATTGTCTTTTTCCATTTAGTTTAACATTTTACTGGTTCTTCATATGATTTAAACCTAGAAATTTTCATATAATGTTATAAAACACTGGATTGTACTTAAACCTTATGTTTTAGCTGTCTTTCTCTGACACCACTCCAACTCGAGAGAAGAATGGGGCACTGCCTCATTCAGGCCAGGAAGGGAGAAGTCGAATTTTTCCATTCAGTCTCCATGTTATTGCTAGATGAGGATGAAAGAGCCATTCAGTCTTCTTGTTATTGCTAGATGAGGATGACATTTCCAGCTCCACAGATGGTCTCCACTGATACCTCAGTAGGAGTAGCCTCATTGAATGATAGAGAAGGTCCTGACTCTCTACTAGGCCTTCTCTAATACTATGGGGTATATGACACAAAAATAAAACCCAAAAGATTCACTTCCATGTTGTTACTTGGTCTCCAGATCTGTAATTGATCTGCATTCTTCTGTCTTCTTTCCGGAGTTTCCTTATATTTGTTTACATAAAATGTCCAGGGTTTTTAGTTGTTCTTAAAGGGAACAGGGAAAAGTTGGCCTATTTCATCTACTTGGAAGCAGAACTCCAACCGCCTATATTTTTAAAACTTAACCTGCTTACTATAAAAAAGTCACTATAGGACACATGGTACAAATAGGAAGTGATTTAGGACTGTTTTGTAGTTGTTGCTGTTTTACCAAGTTATTGAACCTGACTCATTTAAATGAATGTCGCTAGTTCCTTGAAATTAGTTACTGAGTTATCCTTTGTAGATGATTCTGTGTCGTTGACACTGCTCCCAAACATTTTTGAACTCTGTTGGACTTAATGTGAGAGAATGAATTGTGTCCATTTGAATATTTTCAGTGGCATGAACTGTCATCCTTTGAGGCTCTGTTTGATTTTTGGAAGCAAATCTAAGTGGTTCAAGAGTCAAGATGGCTAGTAAAACAGATGACCAAATTGGGTAATATACGTCTCAGTCTAACATTCTTTGCTAAGAGAATAGTGTGAACCAAAGCAGTGTTGTAGTGAGAAAGTCGTTTCTTTTATATCATACAAAACCTCCCAAACACTTTAAATTTGTACATAGTAAGCCAGTTTAGCTGTGGGCTGAATGTTGCATGAACAGTTCCATTTGTTCATGTGGTGTTGACATAAACGTTTTCTTGGGTCCTATGGATATTGGAGTTTTTCCCTATAAATTTTGACAGAATGCTTTTGGCTTAACTTGAAAATACTGTGTTTCATCACTATTCTCCTCAAATACATGTTATTTTGTCCAAGCTCCCCTTGAAAGTTCAAAACAAATGTCAGATCTTCTCTATTTCTTTTTATCATTCAAAATGTGTAGCACAGTCTTTACAGAAACCTTCATGTTCAAATTCCCCTTTAGTATGAGTCAGTGTTCTCAAAGCTAACCCTCTGCTTGAACAAATCCAGCCTCTGACATTTTCTACATTTTCATTAGCCCTTTGTACTTCATCATGAGCATCCTCATTACCTTTCTTAAGCCTTTGTGCCAGTCAGAAAAACTTCCTCTTTACAGTCCCTCCAATACTGTAATTGTCCCATTAGATGTCTTATGTCATTTATGTTTGCTTAACTTCACACAAAATTTAGTGTTAATTCTTGGCTTTCTACAGCTGTCACTCCCTCTCTGCATTCACTGCAGCCTGTAGCACCAATACAGAATGAAAGAACTGTACTGATGCAAACAGATCATTCCTTTCATGCCCATTTGACGTTTCAACAAACCATCTGAGAACATGAGCTTAATTACTTCATAATTGTGGAGAGATTACTAAATAGACTTATTTGCTTAACTATAATAGTAAGTCACATCCATAGGATCTAATATAGATAACAGACCTAATTCAGTAAGTAGGAATGGCCCTTTGGCAAATTAAAGAGCTGCTAAGGAAAGTTAATATCCTATAATCTGATCCTTTTGTTCCTTTTCATGGTTCCTTTTCAATTCACAGTTCAACTATTAGGGAGAGAGAGTCGATTTGGGGGCAAGGGAATTGCAGTATAATTTTGTGTTTAAGAGCATGATTTTTAATAGTAAGACAGCCTTGGTTCAAGTCCTGATCCTGTCAATTTACCAGTAGTGCAAATTACTTGGTAAAGCTACTTAACCTCTTCAAGCTTTAGTTTCCTCCTTAGCAAAATTGTATAATAATAATTCATAAGAATTAATCTCAATGCTGTTATAAGGACTAAAGGAGGTAGTATGTATAAGGTAAGTTTTAGTGCATTGCTTAGCACCTAGTGTTTGGATAATTAGTCATTATTTATTAAGTGCCAGTTACCGTGCCAGTCATTGAAGATGCTAAGTAGAATATAGTGCTTACCTTTAAGGAGTTCCAAATCAAAGCATAATCCTGAGCTCCAGATGATCCATCAGAAGGAAAAAATAAATCAGAAAAATAAGTCTACAAGCTATTATAGTTATATAATATATGCAATCAGCTTTTCACCCTTGGATAGACCATTACCAGAATATCCTAATCAATGAAGGCATTGTTAAGTGGTCCTTATTGATGTTCTCATGTAGATTACGCATCCATGGGCCTAAAGCAATGTTCTAGATCCCTCTAAGTTTTTCTGGGTGTTGACAATTCTTTGCTTGTCTACGTGATCACTTTCAATTAAACTGATGGTATTCCTCTTTTCCACTGGCTCAAGCACTGAATGAAGACCCACGAATTATGACAGTGGAGATGACAAGCAGGAATAAGTGTAAAATCACTTTATTGTTCCATAGCTAAGGTAAACAGCTTCAGTTGGTCTCCATCCTCAGCTCCTCTAACTCCAGGAAATCATTGTTTAGCTATGTAAATTCGCATAACTTAGCATGCTAGTGAGTTCATTCAGAGCATCGCAGCTCAAAATGTCATATAGTTTATCATGGCTTTCCTCTCCTACTGAATAAGAGAACATGAAATTCCATGGAGGTAGGAGAGAATCAAACTAAAGACAAAAATTTGACCAGGAGGGTGAACAGACATCTACAATAGCTCTCAAAGTTGCAACATCTGCTTTCATTTAGATTTCTGAGAAGGGAATAGATGCAATAAAGAAATATACTTTTTCCCTTTATGAAGTTATCTTAGTCGTGTTTCTGATGTTATAGTTTTGCCATTCTTGGTTAGTTGTGTTGAATAGCGTTGGATTGGTAATTATTTTCACATTGTGCTGGTTTAGACTGACACTCTTTTTTTGCATCTTTTCTTCCAATTTCTCATAAGTGAAATATGTTTACTGTTTCTGAATGGAAAAAATTGTGCATTATAATAAGACAGCTAGTTGGGTGTCTAAATATAAAATCAAATGGTTGTTTACTTTGCTATTCATATTACCAAATAATAACTTTGAATATTTTTCTCTGAAATCACCTCTTGTTTGAAACCAAGCAATATGCCTCTTATCTTCTCCAAATGATATTCCACTATCCCTATTTCCTTATGTCTCTTATATTGCTCTTTTTAAAGAATTTTTTAAAATGCAATCTCTTCCCTGAATACATGTTTAATAATTTTTCCTTTATTCCTCCAATCTGACTTCTTAATCAAAAATCTTGATTAGTCAGACTTTCCTAGCTAATGAATTACAAATTTGTTACAAAGAGCAAAATTCACAGGCTTTCCTAGCTAATGAATTCTAAGGTGAAAGTCACTTTTGAATTCCAAATCATCTACCCTTAAAAGATCAACAAGAAAAACAAAACGAATTCAGGAAGTAACCCCTCAAATGCTTCCATAGGAATAGGTGAAGTACGAAGCATAACAGTAAAACATATGTTTAAAAGTATTAACGATAAGCATTCACGTTCCATGTTAGACCAATTTTGAAAGGCATATTCTAGGTTACCTGCCCACAAGCCGAACTGCTTGCTTGGTGGAAAAGGTATTAAATAGAATGACTGAAGGAACTGATGCTAGAACAAAGGTGGGAAAATCAGAGCGAGCACAGGAACAGGGGTATGCACCATATCATTTGAAGATGGGAGACCAAGTGGACATGCCCTCTCCCTCCAACAGCCACCCTTAAGATGTTAGAAATGATCACTATTGGGGCACCTGGGTGGCTCAGTTGGTTAAGTGTCCGACTTCAGCTCAGGTCATGCTCTCATGGCTCATGAGTTTGAGCCCCACATCGGGCTCTGTGCTGACAGCTCAGAGCCTGGAGCCTGCTTCCAATTCTGTGTCTCCCTCTTTCTCTCTGCCCCTTTCCCATTTGCACTTTGTCTCTCAAAAATAAGTAAATATTTAAAAAATTAGAAATGATCACTATTGCTTCACGAGGTACTAATGAATCTCTATGAAAGCTCATAATGAAATCATAAGCATACAGAGCTCACTTTGAACACCTTTCCATATCTAGTGTCTCCATGAGCTGCAGATACTCACAGGAATTTATCACATAACTCATTTTCAATGTGACTTAAAGATTCCCAAAACCATTATCTTGATTTAATAATGCAGAAAATGAGTAAATACTGATTAAACTCACCTGAACAAGCTGATGAACAAGCTGTTTTTCCTCACAAAAGGAAAAACTGATGAACTGAAAGTTTTTCTGGTTTATCCTACACCTTCTCCTACTCACTTTCATGCACTGCCACATGAAGGAACATATGCACTTCGATCCTTTGGCTACAGAATTAGGAACTAGGTTCTATCATTCTCTCCCTGCTGTTATTCAAAATAAAATGCCAGATAGAATTCCACTTTATTTTTAAGTTGTGACTTCTTTTTCTTCTTGAGGTTTTTCAGAGAGAATTTGGCTCGCTTAAAATGGGGGACAAAATAACCTGTGGCAAGACATCCAATGACTATGAATGTATTCAATGCGACCTTGCTCCAATATTAACATTTTCACAAACCACAGTAGGCAAACCCTTACTGTTTTTTCATTATGCTTGCCAGCAGTGGCTGAGAGCCCAAATGATGCCACGTTACCAGAGAGGTATTCTGTACGTGTTTTCTACTTTAATCACATCCTTTCAACACCACGAATCTTCGTCTGACAAATTATCTTCTCCACAGGCAGGCAGCCACATCCAGACTTTGATGGGGTCCCAAAGCCTTCAGCATCGAAGCCGGGAGCAGCAGCCATATGAGGGAAATATAAACAAAGTGACCATCCAGCAATTTCAGTCACCATTGCCTATTCAGATCCCCTCTTCACAGGCCACCCGGGGACCTCAGCCTGGACGGTGCTTAATTCAAACTAAAGGGCAAAGGAGTATGGATGGATATCCAGAGCAGGTGAAAAGAGTTTTTATGACTGATGAATTTTCGGGGAATGTTCACGGCAGTCCATTGAATCCATGGTCTACCTTCTCTCATTTATGTAGTCTGGGACAAATTAATGCTGTCACCATGTTGAATGGAGAGTCAAGCACTCTTTATAGGGGTTTTCTCATTATTTTCAGGGGTTAAACACTACAACATATAAAAATTGATCATTGATAAAAAGCCCATTTCACATAAGGAAAAACTGATGAACTGAAAGTTTTTCTGGTTTATCCTACACCTTCTCCTACTCACTTTCAACTCCAATTTAGCTCTAACGCATGGCTTTTGAATATTACAGAGCTGTGGGGAATTAGGTGTATTTACCAAGGCCTCTGGTGAAACTGACAGTGTCTGGGAACCTTTTTTAAAAATCCTATCTTCTGATTGTTGAATAAGGCAAAGATAAAGTGTTGTTATGAAGAAAATGATAAAGAGCAGTTTGAAGAGAAACATTTCTGAAATGCTCCAAAAACTACTGACAAATACCATGTAGCACAAAAATTGCTTCTCCTTTGACCTATCTAAAATTCGAGTTTGCTTTTCCATTACAGAATCTGTTTTTATTCCTTAGAACCAGAAAACTGAATAGGATCTTATCTATTGAATTATATTACACTTAGAAAGCAAGACATTAAGATCTTAATACTCCTATAAAATTAATTTCTCTTATTTCATTCTTCAGATAACTTGGCAAAGCTCCTACTGACTTCCCCAACTCCTTAATATGGTTTATAAGGATTTCATTTTATTATTGCCTACTCTAAGCTTCACATATTACCCTACCTTATTTTATGAACATCTCAGATGTCACCTTCGTTCTTCAGTTTTTTCTTTTACACTGTTAATAGCCATTCATTATTTGGATCACAGCTGCTCTACACATTGCCTCTATTTCTTGATATCCTTCTTGAAGCTGAGATTATGCATTAATCATTGTTAGAATTATTGGCTTTTTTTAAAGATAATTTTCTTCCTATCCTGCCTTGATCGAGGTCAAGTGTTGGATTTGAGGTAAATAAAACAGACAGGTGCCTTTAATCAGGTTATGACATGATGTTTTTAAGTCTCCAGAGATTCTTAAACGTTGATAAAGTTTTAAATTATGCCTACTACAGGCACCTAGAGGTTAAAAATTGTCCAAATTCCCTCTCCCACAAATATCATAACCTCAACACATTTCTCTGATTTAGTTATTTCTATTAGCAGCTACATGATCTTTTTTTTTTTTTTTTGCCAAAACAAATGCATTTAAAAATTCACTGAGATCAATGCCATCTTTTACCTACTTTGAGTAATAGGTTTAGTGTTAGCATGCAGTTATTTTGAGCACTGTAAATTTAAGGGCCTTTTTTACCTTATTTCTCAAAAATACATAAATTATATAATTTGAACAATGAGAGGTTTACTAAATTCTACAGTTTACATACTAATTAAACTTTAAATATCATGATTCTTTTAGAGAAGGTATTTGTAGTTGCTTGCAAATGTTTTGATTTACAGCTCCAACATCAGGTACCTTTCAAACTGAGAGGTAAAAACTGAACCATTCAATGGCTATCTTAAGGAAGGGACTTTAAATTCTTCTTGGCTTCCCAGTTTTTTCTGCATTGGTTTCAGGCTGAAATGGTTTGGAATGCTGAGGTTATAATTTTGGATCGACAATGAGAACCCAAAGGAGACTTTAAATAATGAGTACAAGTCCCCAAACTATGCTCCCCATTCTCCTGAGCTATAAATCTGAAGACATTTTCTCAAAACTTTTTTCACAATTCACTGTAACATTTTGTCTGCTACCAGTGGTATGCTAGATTCATACTGACTCATTACTGTCTGCATTTCTTCCCAACTCCACCTTCAGTGACATCACACCACAGGATAAAACTATGGGCAAAATTACACCAGGGATTAATGAACACTACAAATCAGGCTATCCCTTACCCTCAGCCAGCTTGCAAACATTTTCTAGCACACCACCAACTATGACAGTTTTATTTCATCTCTTTTTCCCCCCTAACTTCTCCACTTCTTCTTTTTACCCTATAGCATTCAGGAAAGTGAATACTACCAGTGGGTCTCAGAATTTGGAGTTGGGTCTCATGCTAATGCTTATTAGTTGTGGGACCCTGGCCAAGTCATTAACTCTTTTTGAGTTTCTGTTTTCCTCCTTATAAAATGAGAACATTACCATCCACAAACAACATTCAAAAAATTTTTGTAAGAGTCAAATGATACAATTCTACACACACACACACACACACACACACACACTAAGTCTGGCACTGAGAGTCTAAAAATAGGAACGAGAAGAGGTAGAAATACATTTTTAGAATTAAAATATTGGAGGGCACTTCAATGGACTGATATCAGTCCCAACCTCCCTAATCTACAAATAGAAAAGCAAATAAAGCAAAATAAAACCAAAGAGAGAGAGAGAGAGAGAGAGAGAGAGAGAGGCTGAAAAAGGTGATGTATATCACTCTCACAATGAAGATATTACATGTATTTTTTACTTTCCTGAGTTATATGTTTTTGAAAACTCAGACCTCTCCAATGTGTGTGTGTGTGTGTGTGTGTGTGTGTGTGTGTGTATGTGTGTGTGGTTTAAAGACTTTTATCCCATATTTGGAAGGGAAAAATGAAGAAAATATTTAAAATATTTTAAAGCTATATAGTTTCGCATGAAAACTATAGAGTAGTGATTGAAATGCAAAGATCAAGGAAGTAACTGAAATTTTCTAATGTGGGTTTCAGGCATATAAATCAAGACACTCTATTTTAATAAGGCATTTCTAGTGGTGCAATAAAAGAGCCAAAAAGAAAAACAGAATTTTCTTAAATGATCACAACAATGCTAGTTTGGTCAAGTACAGACATCTCCTAACTTAAAAATTTTCAGCTTTACAATGGTGCAAAAGCAATACCCATTCAGTAATAACTGTACTTCAAATTTTGAATTGTGATCTATTGCTGGGTTAGTGATACACAGGACAGTACTGTCTCCTGATGCTGGTCAGAGACAGCAGGCCACAGCTCCGTCAGTCATAGCATCATGAGGGTAAACACTGACTTTCAACCATCCTATACCCGTGCAACCGTTCTGGTTCCCATTTTTAGTACAGTATCCAATAAATGTCATGAGATACCCAATACTTTATTATAAAATAGCCTTTGTATTAGATGATTTTTCCCAGCAGTAGGCTAGTGTAAGTGTTCTGAGCACATATAAAGTAGGCAGGCTAGGCTAAACTATGATGTTCAGTAGGTTAGGTGTACTAAATGCATTTTATGACTTATAATATTTTCAACTTATGATGGATTCATTTGGGTATAATCCCCTTGTAAGTCGAGGAATATCTGTACAATATGGTAAAAAAAAACTAAATCATTTATATTTTTCAAGTGCAAGGAGACGTTAGAAACATAGTATAGAGAGACTATACAGCATGATGAAACACAAATAAGATCTATTAAAGTTTGGAGATTTTACATTTTTAAAAAAAGTAATCATTTTAAAAAATAAAAATAAGAAAAGGGGGGACATCTGGGTGGCTCAATTGGTTGAACATTCAACTCTTGATATTGGATCAGGTCATGATCCCAGGATCATGGAATAGAGGCTTCACAATGAGCATGGAGCCTGCTGAAGATTCTCTCTCTCTCTCTCTCTCTCTCTCTGTCTCTCCCTCTCCCTCTCTCTCTGCCCTTCTCCCTGCTCATGCTCTCTCTCTAAAAAATAAAAATAAAAAAATTTAAGTAATCACTTATTGTGATGCTAAAGTTGAAAACAATATCCAATTACAATGAATACACATCTTTTAATTTAGGAGAAAGAAGTCTGAGTGAAAATAGGTAAAGAAGTGACAACAGTTACCATACATTGAGTGTCTGCTATGCTATATATACTATATACAGTAGTCCCCACTTATTCATAGGAGATATATTCCAAAACCTACAGTGAATGCCTGAAACCATGGATAATATCAAGCCCTATATATGTTGTTTTTCCCATACATACAAATCTATGATAAAGTTTAATTCATAAATTAAGCATAGTAAGAGATTAACAACAATGACTAATAATAAAATAGAACAATTATAACAATAAACTGTAATAAAATTATGTTAATGTGGCCTCTGTCTCCCTCAAAATACCTGGTATTGTACTCATTCTTCTTCTCATGATGATGTGAAATGATATAATGCGAACATGATTAGATGAAGTGAGGTGAATGATGTAGACATTGTGACATAGTGTTAGGCTACTGTTGACCTGCTAAGGATTAGTCAAAAGGAGGATCACCTGCTTCCAGACCACAGTTGACTACGTGTAAATGAAACCATGAAAAGCAAAACTGCAGATAGGGAGGGACTACTGTATATTATATATGCCACATATACTATATATCTTTTTTAAATGTTTATTTATTTTTGAGAGAGATAAAGAATGAGCAGGGGAGAGGCAGAGAGAGAAGGAAACAAATGTTCTGAAACAGGCTCTGCACTGACAGCAGAGAGCCCAATATGGGGCTCAAACTCACAAACCTTGAGATCATGACCTGAGCCGAAATCAGATGCTTAGCCAATTGAGCCACCCAGGTGCCCTGTACTATGTATCTTAAACACAGGCAGTGCCTCAGAGGTATGTGACCAGTGCAGTTAGAAGCACCCCACACTTGGTTTCAATGCTCTGCTGTTGCCAACGTGTCATTAGTAATAATCATTGAACAAGGAAACTGACATTTTCATTTTGCACCACTAAGTGTGTAGCTGGTCCTGCTTACACAAAATGTTTCATTTAATCATCACAGTAATCTTTTTTTCTTTGTTATAAATGAAGAAACCAAGGCACAGAGAAAATAAGTACCTTGTAAAAGGTATAATTGGTCAAGCTGGAATTTTAACCTTGGTTTGTCTGACTCAAAACCTAACTTCTGTGTCCTAATCTTACCATTCAATTAACCATATTATCTCAGACACTTGCCTGCTGTGGCCTCAGTGTCCTCTTCTGTCAAATAATATTAATTAACTCTGCTTCAGCTACAATTCAGACTTACAGAACTGCCTGGCAGATGGAGTGTTGACTTGAACTCACAGGAGCACTTCCAGTGCTTTGAAAATCAAAACGTACTGAATAAGTGGAAAGTTTTATTATAAATGAAAACATACTTCTGTATCCCTTAATGTGACCTAAAGAACTAACACATTTCTAATCTTATTAGAATTAATTCCATATAGTAGTGAGCATATATAATAAAAGCCACCACTGAGGGCATTGAATGAATTAAAATGAATGTCATTTTTTACCTAGCCAGAGTTCTTAACCTTGTTTAATCGTAGAGAAGCACTTAGTAAACTTTGACATTCCTCCTCAATGACGAAACATCTCAAATTTCAAAGCACCTGTCACAACAAAACAGGGCAAAATGTCCAATAATTCTAATTTAATGTACTTATGTTTACATGTTTATTTTCATAGGTATTAAAAATCAAGTCTGTTTTCAGCTCCAGGATTAAATTAAATAAAATATATGGAAGTAATTTTTAAACCATAACGTGCTACCCAGATTCCAGGTATTAATTTCTATAGACTAGAAATCTGATTTCTAATAATGGATGTGCTTTTTAACAAATTATTTACAACACAAAGCCATGTGCATATTACTTGAAGTTCATTTTCAGGGGATTTTACTTAGAAAAGAAATTTTAATGCATAAACCATCTTGACTGTCAACAAACATAATAGAGGATTCGGGTCAGAGTTATATGAAGCAGGGGACTGAAGAAAGCTAGAACTTGAAGGCCTGACTTCCATTCCACATGAAGAACTCGTAGCCCTTGTGTCCCCCCCCCCTCTGAGTTCTTCCCTTTGTTTCTCAATCCAAGTGAGGATCCTGTGCACCTTCTCATTCCCATCACCATACAATACTGTATATTGGTTGTTCTCAACCTAAGCTGTACATTAGAATCTGTTCAGGAGCTTTAAAAAACACTGATGCCTTGGCCTCCTCTCCAAAGAAACTAATTTCATTAGTGTGGATGTGATCTGGTTAATGGGAACTTTTGAAACTCCCCAGGTGGATTCTGTTGTGTGGCCAAGGCTAAGAGCCTATACTTTAGATATTGTATAACAATTTACCAGCTGAGTAATTACATTATTATCACTGATTTGGTACATAAATTGCCCATAACTTGCTGAATATTTTTAAAAGAAACTAACATTAACTTGGTTTTTCTTTTTTGCAAATGTATAATCCAAGGCGAAGTATATTTACATATATGTGGAACATACAGATACCACAGCAGAAATAAGAAGGAAAAACATCAAGGTTATGCTTCAAACATCTCAAAACCCTTTCATGTATTAACTTATCTGATCCAATTAATAATGATGTGATACAGGTAGAGCACTTTCTGTTTTATTGACTAGAAAAGTAAGATTCAGAGAAGTTAACTGTCTTGCCTGTGGTCATACAACCATTTAGAAACTAAGCTGGTATTAAAATCCAGTTTCTGAGTCAAACACATTACATGCTGCAGTCTGCTGCACTATAGCCAAACACAGAGATCAAGAGTAATCCCACATGGAAACTGTAAAGTATGGAAAAATAAATCCCAGAGTTCATATCTGCCCCAGACAAGAGGACACACCCACTAGTAAACCTAACCTACCAGGATGGCAGGAGCTCTGTAGTTGTCTCTTGCCAGTTCCCATGAGTATATATTCAAACTAAAGTTTGTCCCTGAAAGAGAACTTACTACATTTGAATTACATTAGAATTAGCTTCTGTGAGTTATACTAAGTGATCTTCATCCCTCATATTTAAGGGAAAAAAACAAACTCCAAAATCATCCCAGTCTACCTTGGAAGAAATCACTTTAATATTTAATGATATGTGGAGTACATGAAACAGTTGGCTAAAAGACTAGATTTCAGACATTTCTCTATATGCTCTGGTCAGCTGCCTGAAGGGCTCACAAGCGTGAGGCTTTCATCTGTTGAACCAAGTGAAGAAAACATTCTGAGTGTTTGATATAAGAATAAAAACTTGGAAAATTTTATGTAAATTATGGATTTTTTAATTAAAAGGTAATAATTTGATGAAGATGGCTAGAAAATAGGTAATAAAATGGTTTTAATATTATTTACTCAGTTGATTTCAGTGACATCCCATACCTCATACCTCACTCTATTCCACTTAAAGTATTACTATTTATATTTTCTCCCTAGAATTTTATTCTTCAGTAACCAAAATAATACTGCAACTCTGAAGTTATAATCCACAGTTGGAAACAAATAATGTGTAACTCAATATCACAAATTCTACAAATAGTGGAATTCAGTAAACACTGCAGTAGGAACAGAAGGCTTCTGTCAGTGTTCCACTAAATATATGTTTGATTTCCTTGGTTTCCTTCCCCAAGTGAAGGAAATTAAGTGAATGACCTTTATAATTTATTTGCAGACAAAAAAGCATTTGAGTTTCTTTTTTATTTTTATTTAAATTTTAGTTAAGCATCTATTTCTTAGATACACACAGAGTTGGCTAATTTTTTCTGAAAGATCTAGAAAATGGGTACATCGGAGGACTTAATTCATTAATCTTTATTTAGTCTGTTTTTTCAAAAGATTTGATTAGCACTTTGAGTTGGAATTACATCTCTAATTCACAACAAAAAAAGGTATGAACATAGAAGAATAAAAATTTAACTGTTCTTGAATATTAACATATATTTGATTCTATATTATATAATTATCACATATTGTTATATAATTATTACAATATATAATTGTATGGTATATTAATATATATATATCATATATTATCAGATATGTCATTGTATAAATCATATCATGTCATGCTTCTGCTTAAAAAGCCCTAGCGGGTTTGAAATTTCTGAAATTATATATATCCTGGTCCCTGCCCCTCTCTACTCTTTCCTTCAACTATTCTTTCTCTAGTCATGCTGAACCTGTTGCTGTTGTTAACAGCTTTATTGATATAATTTACATACCTTAAAATTCACCTGTTTAAAATGTAGTTTTTGTATATTTATAAAATTGTGCAACTGTCACCATATGTAATTTTTAAACATTTTCATCATTCCAAAAAGAAACTTTGTACCCATTAATAGTCACTTTCCATAGTCCCTCTCCTTCATTTCCTCCCAGCCCTAGACAATCACTCATCTACTTTGTAGGCATTTGCCTATCCTGGGTATTTGCCTGTCCTGGGTATTTAATATAAGTGAGATGATACAATATATGGGGGTTTTGTGACTGACTAATTTCAGTTAGCATAATGTACTAAGTGTAGAATGTATTACTAATTCATTCCTTTTTGTATTGCCAAATAATATTCTATGACATGGATATACCGCAGATTGTTTATCCATCAGTTCATAGACATTTAGATTATTTCCACTTTGGAGCCATTATGAAAAATATTACTAAGGATATTCATTTCTAAGTGTGTATGTGGATGTATGTTTTCATTTTTCTTGGGTAGTTACTTAGGAATGAAATTACTCAGTTTCACAAAGTGGTAATTATGTTTGTCATTTTGAGAAGTTTCTAAACTCTTGTCTAAAGTGGCTACCACAAACTACATTCCCACCAGCAATGAATGAGTATTCTAATTTCTCCACATTCTCACCATTATTTTCTATCTTTTTTATTATAGCCACCCTATGAAATAGTATGTCATTATGATTTTGATATACATTTCTTTAATGACTAATGATGTTGAGTGTCTTTTCATGCATTTGTTAGCCATTCATATATCTTCTCTGAATAAATGTCTATTAAAATTCTTTGGCCATTTTTTAATTAGGTTATTTGGGTCTTTTAATTCCTGAATTATAAGGGTTGTCCATATAATCTGGATATAAGACCCTAATATGATTTGCAAATATTTTCTTTCATTCTATGGGTTGTCTTTTCATCTTCTTGGTGGTCTCCTCTGAAGCACCAAAGTTTTTAATTTTTATAAAGTCAATCATTTCTTTTATCACATTTGGCTTAATATCTAAGAAATCATTGCCTAATTGAAGATCATGGAGATTTACTCTTATATTTCTTCTTAGAATTTTATAGTTTTAGCTCTTACATTTCAGTCTCTGACTTAGTTTGAGTTAATTTTTATATGTGGTGTGAGGTAGGGGTAAAAATCATTATTTTGCATGTGGATATCCCATTGTCTCATTGTCTCTGTATCATTTGTTGAAACTTCTATTCTTTTCTCACTGAATTACCTTGGACCTTTTGTTGAAAATAAACTGACCATAAATGTTAGGGTTTGTTTCTGGACTTTATCCTTATGCCATCTTGTTGTTTCTTGGTATTATAAAGACCCATCTGTTTTTAGGGCATTTAAAATAACTGACTTAGAAGCTGGCGTTTTGCCATTTTTCTTTTTGTTTGTTGCTTCATCTTTTATATTATTCATATTTCTGCTTAAATGTCACTTGGGCATTTGAAATGTAATTTATTGGCTGTTCTATCTAAAAATAGCTCCATGCTCCTGTTCCATCAACTCTCTACTACCTTTCCTGCTTTATTTTTCTCACAGCTCATCTCACTATCTGAAATTATTTATCGTTTACATGTTTCCTATCTGTCTTCCCCACTAGAATGTAAGTTCCATGAGGGCAGGGATATTTTTTCTGTCTGACAAGATGCCTGGCACTTAGTAGGAAATCAATAAATATTTGTGGAACAAAGGCATTAATCATGATTTCTACAATTTTCATTTTCAAAGCTATAATGGTTTTACCAAGCAGCTAATTTAATAATTGAAGCATTCTTTTGAATAACTGGCATACCTTCTAATAGCTGATCATGTTTTAAGAAGGAACCATTGTATACTTTGACAATGCATAGTTGAAAGTATCTTTTGTCACACCTGCAAACAATCATATTTCTAGGGGATGTTGTGCTTTGTTTTAGGCCTACATAACATGATTCATCCAAAACAGACTGAGAATAGAGAAGTAGGTGATTATTCAAAGAAAAATTAAGCTTATAGCTACCAGAATTAGGATGAATGTATCTTGGGCAGCAAAAGCCATAGGTATCCACTGAAAGTTTTTATACATACTGCTAGGAAAGAGAATGGTAATTAGAACATACCATAGTAAACTGGTTCATTACAACATCACCAAATATCTTTCTGTAATGCAACTCCCTAATTTCCCAACACACACACACATACATGTTGTTTTTATGGACATGTGTATACACAAGTACTACCTTTTCCTTTGTTCTTGCCACTAGGTTGTAGAGCATTGCAAGACCAAATGAGATTACTACCTTCTAGAGATTATAGACTATGACCTCACAGGACCTCACTGCCATTTTATCAAAGACCTCTTTAAATAAGACCCTGTATTTTAATTAGAGCAAGATTGACACAGACCAGAAACATCAAGTGATGGAAGCAACCTCTAAAAGAAGCAAATACACCCTTGACTTCCAGGCTGTTGTTTATATTTTCAGCCAGTAATTTCATTCATTGATATCAATATCTTAATAGAAAATTAAAATGCTAATTTCATTAAATAAGCTATTTATTTGCCTCTTAGTTCTGACCTTTTGCTAGAAAACTGCATTTTTGCTTTGATAATCCTCTTTAGTTTCAGACTGCTTCTTGGCTGTGAGGTATCCTCTCCTCTTACATTTTATGACCTTGTTACCAGGCAGGTGGAACTCCTTATATGTGAGATGATACTCTCGCTGACATGCTTTATGGGACACAACGGTCACAACACAACCTATTAGCCCATACCATAGCATGCCCAAGGGCAGTCTAGCTTCCGATCAGAATTTATGGATGTTTGTCACATTTATAAAACCACAGTGTCATCTTTATTATTTCTATTAAAAAATATATTGAGGTAGTTCTTCATATACCTGGCACATATGAAATTTGTTTCCCTTAGATGTTTAGTGCCTTCCAGATTGACAATAATATAAAATAGATATAGTCAGTACATTGAAAGAGAACGACAGCAATTTACTTTATAAATAAAATGTGTTGCATATGTTTCCTTTCAGGTTTTATAGTGGCCTGGGGAAAGCCAGAAGTGTATATACCTTCCACATATTTCATTGTGCAATATAAAATTTTCACATTAGAAAGATATAAACCAAATTTCAAATAATTTAATTGGCAATGCACAGATACATGGGAAAACACAAAGGTAAAATGTTTAAATTATATTAGTTCCTTTCTTCCTATTTTCTAATTAACCACTAACAACAAAAAAGGACTACAAGGTAAACTGGTATATTGAATAAAGCAAAAATATTCCTTCAAGCTACATCAAGCTATTATATGTTCATATCCACAGAGGGTGAGCCATATAAATACAAAACTATTATAAACTGTAGTTGCTAATACCCTATGATAACTAGTTTTAACAAATCTAGCTCAATTAGAGGAAAAGTTGTAATTAAACATATCTTTAAAATAAAAATATGGGAAAGCACTTATGGTAATTTCAGTTACCCATAATTTAGAAACTATTCATTAAAGACTCTACCATAAAAATCACATTAGTGGATAGTTTTTCGCCCTTGTGTTGCAAGTGACCTCTGTAAGAGTTTAACATTATATATATTATTATGAAATATGACAGTAAATTAAGGATAGTCTCATTAAACAGCCAAACCTAATTAATCCAGTTCCCAGTGACTCATAATATATGCTAATTAAGCCAGCCAGGCACAGTACTCAAGTTTGCCTTGAACTATCTAAGGGGTAGAGATTAAAGATACCTTGAAAATAAAAATATAGAGAGCATTTGGGCATTTGCGTTTGTCCATAGCAAATTAACGGGTTAACTAAGCAGGATTCCTATGGAAAATATTAAGCTACTTAAGAAAGCAAACATTTCCAATCATCTTTAGGAACATTCCCAGTATATATTTATATGAATACAAAATATATGCTATTGTATTTCTTTAGGTTTTTTTTCTTAATTCCTTATTAATCTTTTGCCTGTCAATCTCTAGTGGCACTTGGTTCACCTAGTTCCAGCCCTTGTTCTGTGCTTAAAATTTATAAGCACAGAACACCCTATCCCACTTTTCATGAAAAATTAGCATTTTTACCATGGTCCTCATACATATCCCAGCTCAGGATCATCAAGAATTCCTAGGTTTGCTATCATTCCTCTAGGTCATTCATGACAATGATTTCTCTTCTGCTGGATTCTTGATCTACATTTTGCATTCACTCTTACAATAGCTATCATCTTTACTACAGCCTTAGCATGATGTGGTGCCATCATTTCCCATAGGTCTCAAAGCACAAGGCTCTCGTGTTTAACACACTTTCATTTAGGGTTTGGGAAGATAATATAGCACAGAATACTAAAATATTAGCCCTCACATTCCTCAATACTTATTGATATTGCCTATCACAGTTTCTCCATTTTCTTGACCTCTTTCTTTTTCAGTGTTCTGTCTACCAAGGGTTCTAACTGCCCCTCCAGGAGCTGGTGTCAAACCCCAAAACATTTATTACTGAGTGTTTCATTCTTCCTCTGTTCCACACTCACTCAGGCTATGGTCAAAAGTCCTCCACTTTCTTAAAATAAAAGCCATGCTATTTCTAAACAATAGAACCATCTACCAAGGAGATGAATTGAACTAGTCTCCTAAAAACCAGTAGCAACTTCATTAACTAACGATGTTTTCCTCAAATGTACACTTTCAAATTTTCTTTCACTTATTCATACAGTCCCTTCTAAGTTGGTCAGAATATATGTGCATTTAAAGTAAGTAATTGAAATAATGCATAATCTTGTTATTGTTATAAATCTTAATTTTTAAAAACTGTTTGTCAAAATGTAATCCTACACATAGCATTCTTACTAATGAATAAATTCCTACGAATATCTGCTTGCCTGGGTAATTTCAAGCTAGGTCCCATCATAACTTATGCCTATAGGAGCACTAAATAGTTTGTCTTTTGTGTACTAAGTTATAAAGACTAACCCTGACAACATAAGTGAAATGCAAATCTCTTCTACTGGGATGCAGTTATTTGAAGATATTTAGCCTTGCTATATATTTGATCACTTTTTTATATCTTTTTTTACATAGTTTTGTGTGAGAATAGAAAAGAATCCTGGCCTTGGATTTAGTATCAGTGGTGGAATTAGTGGACAAGGAAATCCATTTAAACCTTCTGACAAGGTAAGAAGTAAATTTCTCATTGACAGTTTTAATTCGGAAAACACCGTCTTTTACTACAGAAAAAAAAAAGTCAGAAAAAAACCTACTGGGCTTTAATAAACTAGCTAATTATGAAGCCAATTACACACTTTTTCAGCACAGGGGAAACAATTTACTGCAGTGCTTGACAAATCCTAAGAATAGGAAAAAAATTAAGCATTCTTTTTGAAAGGAAAGTTGTTTCTTTTTTGCATTTTGTTTTGCTTACACTTGTATATATTTTCAAAGAAAACTACTCAGGCAATTTATAACAAGTTGTTTCCAAACGTTTACTTGTAGACTACTATTTGGGAAAATGTTTTCTCATAGTAACAGAATGATTAAATAATGTTTCATTGCCAGGGCCAGCTGACTGAAATCTCTTTAAGTTATCATGGTCATAAAGTATTTCAGTAATAGAAGTATAGACTGAAAGACCACAGAAAACAAATATTCTATGGGAAAATTAAAATTAGCCATGGCAAAAAAAAATCAGGGCCTCCTCTCATGCTTACCCCTGTTTGTCAAACCATGAGTAAAAGTTCACCACTACATCCATGCTCCACGAACATGCTGTCCAAACTCATATCTGGCCTGTATGATCCCGTTGTGGACCTGGACCACCTCACTTTTTTATTTTAGAAAAGTTACCCTGAGCTACCCTGCTGGCATCAGAGTGTAATGCTCTCAACTTTGAATCAATCAGTAATTATAATTTGATGATAATTGGAACCATTTGCTTTTGACCTCATCAAATTTGATTGCAATAAGTGCCACAAAACTTTGGGATGATGAAAACAGCCAGAAATTAGATATAAGTAAAACCTCCACAAGGTCTCGATATACCTCTGAATCACAACCCGGGACAGATCCTTTCCCCTTATCATTATTATCAAAAAAATAACCAATACATCAATTTCTGATCATAAAATCTGCTTTTGAAAAACCGTAGATGTCCCTGCTCTGGAGATTTCTATAGCCTGAAACAGAGCCTTTTACCCCTTATTTTCTTCTACTTCTTCCATCTTCTTATTTTCTAACATTGTTTGTGCCCTTCTTTGTTTCCTTTCTGGAGAAGAAGAAGAGAGGAAGAGGTAGACTATAAAGTAGAATTATTCACACTCTACACATTAAGATGGAAGGGACTATAAAGAACTCTCCTGTAGATAGGAGTTCCTTTGGTCAATTGGTTGGAGCAGCTATTCATATATAAGCAATGTGTATGAGATGGCCCTATATAATTAGGGGAATGCTAGTTAGAAATGTCTGTGCATCAGTAACTACTGCCTTTCAAGTTTGAAATGATGTTGAGGATAACCACTGATATAGTAGAATTAAAATATGGTTCAGCAGAACCAAGTGTTTATTTAATTTTGATCAATTATCAATATACCTTAAGACAAAAAAATATGAAAGTTTACCATTATCAGAAACATATGGTCTTATTTATAAAGACTCATATCATTATATTTTATTCATCTTGACCCTTCTCTTTGTCTCTGGTTTCACATCTTCTCCCTAAATTCTTCCAATGAGAAGTTAATAACCTTATCATTCTTAAGATAGTCAAAATCCAAAAGATATGCTTTTCTCTCCTTTCTCACCAGCATGTACTCTTTTTATTATATTTTTGGAAGGTACAGGGTAGTACACATTTTTAAATTAAGGATGAACAGATTTCTAAATAGTCAAGAGGTCTGAATGCTGTTGCTTTTCTACTGTTATTTTCAACTGAAAGATGGAGTAAATGTGAGACTTTAAAATTATTCCTGTAATTCTTCCACTGTGACAAATATGAACACTTTATAACTATTAATTTAATTTCACATTTATAACATGTTGATGTCTCTAGTGACATTGAACTATTTCTATGATGCTATAATTTGGTCTTTTGGTTAAAAGCAACAGATATAAAGCTTGAATTGACACTGTGTTCACTGAACGATTTCCCCCCAAAAGCACTTTTCTTCAACTGATTACACTCTAAAACACTTCACAATCTGAAAAGTGAATCTCTATTATTGCAAAATTGATGGGAGTGATTAAAACTTCCAAGTCTGCAGAAGACTCTCAAGACTGCTCTTAATTTATTGACCACTTTTGATGTCAGGCCAAACATATGGTGGATATTTAGTTAGAAATATCCAGGGGATCTAAGACATTGGCTCTGACAATTATTACAAGAATTTAATTCACTCACAAGGAAAGGGATTAATCTCTTGGAAATTCAGTTGCATTTCTTTAGCCCCATGTCCCATTTTTATAGTGATTGCATAAAAGTTAGAGTAGAACCCAGTGCCTAAACTAACCCCAAAATGGCAAACAGTAAGAAAATGAAAATGAACTTAAAAAATACTTCTCTCTTCACTGCTGAAAAACAGACTGTTTTTTCATGAGTTGGCTAATTTACAGCTGAGGGTGAGGAGAATCAAGTTAAACAGATATTTAAATTCAACAGACACTACTTGAGTCAAGGTGGATGCTTTATAAGGAGTCCTAGTCAAAGTTAAGCAAAAACTTAAACTTTAATACAATACATATTTGCTTTCGATAAACAACTCATGGATTAGAAATATTCTCCAAAGCACATTGTATTATTTTACTTACTGTTCATGAATGTATGACTGTTTTGTAATGCCACTCAAAATTCTAAATATCCAAGATGCCTGGATGTCTTCAAGGCACTGAGAACTTTCTGTATAAAGTAGCCACTAGATTTGTTCCGTTCTCTTCATTATGATTGATGGGAACCACTGTTTCAGCCCATGGGACCCTCAATGTCAAGGTCCATTGAGATAGGATCCAAACTGATTGCCTATATATAGCCAGATAGGGAAAGCATGAAGTAGTCATCCCAAAACGCTGGGAGTATGAGAATAGGGCAAGAGTGAGCTGTGTTGTTCAGTCTGGCAGAAGTTCCGATTTAAATTCTGAGGTAGCATGAATTTATGCAGAAAATACTTAAGACATTCCAAAAGCTAAGTGAGGCTTTAGGGGGAATTCAGGATTAAGCCAGATATGGGGACTGTTTTGTACTGGACTTTGAGAGCTTCAGACAGCACCTGGTCTTACAAACTTAACTCCTCTCAAAGACTGCAAGGTAGTCCTAATCAAATAGAGTCTCCTGGGGGCTAAATGGATGGAGCACAGTTAGTCCTGCTGCTCATATCATTGTCAGAACAAGGTTTAATAACTGAACAGACCAATTCACTTATCATGGAGTTCATTATTTTGGGTTCACTGCCAGGTGAAAACTGCTTTTACATACTTGGAAAGAGAAACCAGATGAAAATGGCCCTATATAATGCTTGCCTCTGTCCTCCCAGTAAAGTGGATGGAAGCCATGATCTGGTCTCTTATCACAGAGAAACATTGCTGTCAGGATATCCATATGCTGCAGAGAGATGAAAGATTTTGATCTAACAAATATGATAATAATAAAAGGAATAAGAATAATAGCTTTTAATTGAGTATCTACAGTGTGCTGGTCACTCTATTAGGCTCTTTATATACAGGCACTTATCTGATCTTCATAACAACTTGTGTTAGTTGAGTATTATTATCCGTCATTTTGCTGAGCCCCAGAGGGGTTAATTAACTTGTCCAAGGTCATTTAGGTGATATGTGGCAGACAAGATTTGAACACAAATTGATCTGACTCCAAATCCTTTTCTCTTAATAAGCACTATGATGCATGCCACTATCTGCAAATGCCACTTAGCAGAAGAGCCACATGACAAATTTATACCCTGTAGAGTTGAAACTAATATGATATTCTAATACTGAAAGTATTACAAAGTTCTTTAATTAGTGATAGTTTAGATATTTGCTTCAACAAGTCCGTGGAAGTCAGCATGTATTCTCTATTGAACCTAGATAATTAGAAGCAGACTGTACACAGTGGATTGCTAAGCAATTATATAACTTTTGACTAAGGTATCATTAGAGTGGTGATTCTGCCAGTGGAACAAACCACAATAATCTTTGCCTACTTTTAAATGTACATGGGATAATTGTTCATGATTACAAAATTCAAATAATTGACCAATACGATTTCTACTGGATGTTGTTAGAAAGAAGACTAGATTAATGGATGACAGATACTGTATTGTTATAGTGACTTCATAAGTCACCCCAAGACTCTGTAGATGAGTGAATTTTTAATGATGCATTCACACAGTTCATCATTCAGAGACTGCTATTCCTCCTTGCCTTATTTAAGGGGGAAGAACTAAGCTCCTAAAGTTTAAAGATATCAAAGAAAACTGAGAGTCCTTTTTTCTATATATTCTAAAAATAGGGTACTGAACAGTCCCATGAACAATTATCTGGTCATAATATCAAAATGAAAGCTGTATTATGGATATCCTCGAAATACTTGATATCAGTAAATACACATACAGGGGCATTGGGAACAAAGAATCACTTATTCTCCAACATTTTATCATAATACCCACGTTCAACAGATGCCAAAGAGCCCACCCATATTTCCACGGATTTGGGCAACCTGCACGTAGACACAGAAATGAAAATTTGAAAATTTTTAAATGCCTTAATTTGCCTACAGTACAGGTAAAGTCCAAAGCCCAGGAAAAATATTGTATCATAGCAAATGTAAAATATAATTGCCAATAAACCCTAAATAAATGTTCTGGAATTTTAGAATAAGTTATTATATTCTACCCTACGTCACTTGTAAAAGATTGACTCCAGATGCCAAAACAGCCTGTAACAGGACTCAAACACCTTTACACCCTTCCTTCCACATCTAGAAAAACAATAGGATTTTTTTTCTTTGTATGGAGATGAGTATTGCATCAAATAAAAGTGTTTATATGATAAATATTAAAAGAAGATGTATTATATGAGCAGAATCAAAGCATTTACTTGGTACTTTTACCCAAGGATAATAATACTCAGAGACAAACGTGGCAGTGGCAAGTTAGAAAATGCACAAGAATAATTTTCCAGGTTTGCTCAGTTTCATGGCATTGGATAATTCATAAACAAAAGATGCAAAAGATATGTTCTTGGCCTATGAAAAAGATACATGCCAAATGTCTATTTCTTGTCACGTATTCTTCATGGATACAAAAATCAAGAATAGCATACACATTTGTCTAGAACTCCACATAGCATGTAATTTATATTTACTACTAAATATTAAACTGCATATAAAGGGGCACCTGAGTGGCTCAGTTGGTTAAGCATCCAACTTCAGCTCAGGTCATTCTCGCGGTTTGTGAGTTCGAGCCCCTCATCAGGCTCTGTGCTGACAGCTTGGAGCCTGAAGCCTGCTTTGGATTCTGTGTTTCCCTCTCTCTCTGCCCCTCTCCTCCTTGCTCTCTCTCTCTCTCTCTCTCTCTCTCAAAAATAAACATTAAAATTAAAAAAGAATAAACTGCATGTATTTCCTTTATTTTGTATTTCTTTTTTTTTTTTTTAGTTTATTTATTTATTTTGAGAGACAGAGAATGTGCATGCAAGTGGGAGGAGGGGAAGAGAGAGGGGGGAGAGAGAAAATCCTGAGGTAGGGCTCAAACTCACCGAATAGCGAGATCGTGACCTGAGCTGAAATCAAGTCAGACGCTTAACTGACTGAGTCACCCAGGTGCTCCAATTTATTTTACATACTTCTAAATTAATTTTATAATTAATTTATAGCTGTCCCATCCTTAATTCTACTTCAAGTGATTATGTAATGCACAGTAATTTGGAGAATCTATGAATTATGTGAAAATAATATTCAGCAGAAAGGGATAGAGATAATATTGTCGACATATTACATTTTGGAGTAAATTTAGGAAGGAATTGAAACACTTTTGGCGGGCGTCTGGGTGGCTCAGTAAGGTTAAGCTTCCAGCTCCATTTTGGGTCAGGTCATGATCCCAGGGTCATGGGATTGAGCCCCGTGTCAAGGTCCATGCTGAACATGGAGCCCGGCTGCATTTCTCATTTTCTCTCTCTGCCTTTCTCCCCAACTCACACTCTGTCTATATATATAAAATAAACTAAAATAAAATAATAAAATAAAGAAAATAAAATAAAGAAAATAAAATAAAGAAGCATCTCTTTTTAGGTATAAAACTAAATTTTTAAAAATAAATGCCAAGCATAATTATTTTACAACATAACATTATTTCAGCTGCATCTTAGTCAAATGGTAATTTGAGGTTCAGAATGCCACTTTGAGGACATTAAAAGTGAGATTTTTAAAAAATAAAAAATGTATTTTTTGCATATTCTGTTCTTTGTCTTATATGTTGAAAATAGATTCAGAAATATGGATAGGAATGTGGTCTTCACAAAATCTTGTATCAGTAGGATTCCTACAGGTATTCCACTTATGTGAAACTTTTTTAAAAGGCATGGTACTGTGCTTTAGCCAATTAGATACTGCAGATTCTAAACATTACAATAGAGAGAAGACATGGATTTCAGCTTATGAAAGAATATAACAAAACTCAACACAGGTTTGGCTCTTCACAAAAAAGTATCACTGGGGCATACATGTGAAAAATTTGAGGCAATTAAAAAGTACTATTTGTTTTATTTTATTTTACTTACTTTTTTAGAGAGAGAGTGTGAGTAGGGGAGAGGGGCAGAAGGAGAGAGAGAAAATCTTAAGCAGGCTCCATGCTCAGCATTGTGTTATTTTTCTCTTTTTAGTGTGTGAAGCAATCATGTAAACTCAAAGGGTTGATTCTTTTTTTTTTATTTTAATGTTTATTTATTTTTGAGAGAGAAAGAGGGAGAAGGGGCATGAGCAGGGGAGGGGCAGAGAGAGAGGGAATCACAGTATCTGAATCTCCAGGCTCTGAGCCGTCAGCAACAGAGCCCAATGCAGAGCCCAAACTCACACGAAATGTGAGGTCATGACCTGAGCCGGACGCTCAACCAATTGAGCCACCCAGGTGTCCCTCAAAGAGTTGATTCTTAAGTTCTATAAATTCTGACTTAAATTCTCCCTAATATCCTTTTACTAAATTGGGGGAAAGCCACAGACAGATGAGATAGCCTTTCCACGAAAGGTTCCACAAGTTAACCTGAAAGTCCTAGAACTATGCCAGAAAATTAGACTAGTAGGTCAGAATTTACAGTGTTTTATTTTGAAAATAAAAAATTAGCTAAAATATATACATTTATATAGTTAAAATATATATTTTAGAATATGTATCTATTGTAGTAAATCCAGTTAGATTAAGCAGTAAGTAAGTAATACAGTTTAGGATTACTATATAAGGTACCAAGTTACAAATATGGGTTTGTTTAATTGCCTGTCATCTTTACAATATAATTAGTGTAGCTATATATAGCCTTAGGAACTAATTCTACTTTCTTAAGTATAATGGAGTAGAAAACTACTTCCTATATTTAAAACGTAATTGATCAAACCCTATCACCATCTACAAATCACATTCCCATAACAAGGTACTATCATTCAACCCCCAAGGACATTTATGAACAAGAAATAGGAAGCAACCTCTTCTAGTGTTGGACTAAACATTAAAGTGATTAACGAAGAATTATATCAATAGTTTTGTTTGTCTCTTTGTTTATTGAGGTATACTGAAGTCTCTTTGAAAGAGAAAAATCATAAGTTCATTCTATTTCCTCCTTGAAAAAAAATGTTTCTACCTTGATTCTGAATGACTAATTTAGTGGGATACCTAGACCTAGGAAGATTTGTTTTTTCCTTTACTGCAAGAAAGACTCCACAATATGTTTGGTTTTGTATGACACCCCAGCTGGGGTGGAGTCTGGAAGACTCCATCTCTGAACCATAAAAGGATAGTGGTCAAGAACCACTTTTACTTCGGTATCTTCTACTGAATGTGAACAACTTCCCCTCCATTCATCAGCCACATGGAAGTCTCATTGCTTTTACTCTGGGTGACATTAATCATCATCCTTTAAAACTGTAATACATTCTTGGGTCCCCTGTGTGGCTCAATCAGTTGAGTGTCTGACTTCAGCTTAGGTCATGATCTCGCAATTTGTGAGTTCAAGCTCCACATTGGGCTTGCTGATATCAGCCTGTTAAATGCAGAGCCTGCTTTGGATCCTCTGTCCTCTTCTCTCTGCCCCTTCCCTGCATGTGCTCTTCCCCAAAAAATAAAATAAGATAAAATAAATAAAATAAAACTGTAATACATTCTTAGTCTCAAATGTATACAACTGCAAAGCTCTATTTCTTTAAATTTCACTTTTTAAAAAGTTACACAGATAACAAATGAAAACATTGACATATAAAATTTCAAAAACATAGGAATATAGAGACTAAAAATGAAAACGAAATTAAAAAAACCTTCCTTGTCACTCCACATTATACTGCCAATCCACAGCCTTGGCCATGTCATCAGTCAGTGTGTCAGGAATTTACAACTGTTTGCCTTCTGCACGTTTACCACTAGCCTTTTTGACCTCCTGAGTTCACTGCCATCTCTGAGCAATGGTCTAACTATACAACAATGTGTTAGCCGTTAAATAAAGACAAACTAAGTCTAAAAGAATCATAGTTTGACTGAATATAGCTTACAAAATAATTTTTCACTACAGAAACCTTATTTTAGCATAAATGACAGAAAACATTTTCACTGAATTCTTCATTTTTCAGTTCATTATTTTGAAATGGACAGATAGTGTTAAAAATTATACCATTGAAGGAGCTTTGAGGAAGTCTGCAGTGATAATCAGAAAGCTGATTACCGATACTATTTTAGGAATTGCTTCAAAAAAGAATCCACAGCCACTTACAGTCACCTACTCCTGTTTTTAATAGTTTCTAGTATTCTATGGTATATAGGAAGCTAAAAAGAGAACCCACGAAGGACTCTGACAGAATCAGCAAACTGTAGGAAGCTCAGCAATCCAAATATTCAGTAGCAGTTGAGGTGGTTTATTAAATATAGGCTTTAAAGAATTCATAAAATAAAAGAAATGAAAATGTGTTTTTATTTTTTCCAAAGAGGCAAAAATCTGAAAAGACATGTGTGAAGGAGTATAATCATTTGTCTTTGAGCGAAAATATGAAAATCGAATGACAGAAAAATTTTTTAAGCTCAAGAATTTCACCAAGAAATGAGCAGGAAGCAAAGGTACTTTCAGTCATAATGGACACACCACCCAGAGATATTTCATTGTTAGCTAATAATTGGAATACTGGAGTGATTAATAAAAGGAAAATTATAATTATAAAGTAATAAAGCCAAATATAATTTTAACCCATATATTCAAAAAAGAATAGTGCGTGATTATCAGCATCAAACCATAAAAATATTCTAGTAGTTAATTTGTCATTTCTTACAGGAACCTCAAATAAAGGGGAATAAATAGGTTACTTTTTGGATGCTTTTAGGAAGTCAAAAGAGCAATATCTTGAAAACTATATATGAATATATATATATGGCTATGATATAAACAGCTATATATATTATTTATATATATGTTATTTGGCTACTAAACATATATTTAGAATATATATATTTATATACCATCTATATGGGTACTTACGTATACTTAGTATATATAATATATATATATATATACTTTAAAAATTTTGGCTACTAAACAAACCCTTAAAATGACCTCAAAGAAAGATGCAAGTCTAAAGAACAATGTGTAGTTCTTCCACTAGGATCATCTCCATTATAGTGCCACCAGGATATTTATAATCACGTAGTCAATTTCTATGAGTTTTACCGGATCTGTGTTGCTCCAATGAATTTTTAGTAATTTTTTTACAAATGAAGCCAAGTGATTTCCTTTTTAATGTTTATTTAAAAACTTGTGAAAAGGATTTGGTGTTCCTTTAAACATCTATGAAGAAGATTTTTGTGAAATTTTTAGAGAACTTTGGTCAGTTGCAGCATATTTATAACTCTGTCTTTTGAAGCTCAAGTTTTCTAGGCTTCGAAACAGTTATTTCTGTGGATCTTTTATGGATTTTCTAGTTCATTGTTTTGTTGACTTATGTTCATTCGTACACAGAAGCATCATTCAGCTGCTAATGCCCCTTTGTCTCCCTTTAGCCCTCCCCAGTCTCCTTCAGTTTCTAATGACCATGGGATAGATCTCTTATCTTGCTACATATAGATTCCTCAGTTGTTAAGGTAGCAAATTGTCAAAGCCGAAGATTTGATACTCAGCAACTGGTCTTAAAATATTTTGTGATCACACTTGTGATTCATAGAGAGGAAAACTATTGATAATACCTTTATCCTTGATATGGCATGTCTTCTACTAATCACAGGGGTTAAATATAGTCTATTGTGTATGCATAATACTGTTTCTGTTTCTATAAGCTACAACACAACTTCCTATTAACTTGGCCCAACCCATGCAAAAAAATAATTTTGCCACATTTTGGCAAAAACAAACACACAAACAAAAAAAAAACTTTAAAAGCTATGAAATCTATAGCTGTGTTTGCCCCTTATGAGTCAGTTTTTGCTCCGGAACTATCTTAAGTATAGGAAAGCATAAAATACAATATTCTATAATATTTAACCAATGTGTTCTGAATTGTAATGGTAATAGTATGCAATTTTTATTTGAGATATGGCCTTCCTAGAAACCAATTTCTTAGCGTCAGCTAGAGCCAAGATTTTTCAGAATTTTAAAGAAAAGTATATTTCATAAATTGAAGTTGCAGTTCCCTCAAGACAAGTTCTATTTTGGGGTCTACATTTACAATAGCTGAGACTGTCACAGTCATTCACCTTCATCATTAAAATGCCATATAAAGTACCTTTCTCCTCTAAAGTTAGAATGTTAAATGTTCACCTTGTAGACAAACTTTCTGAGTCCATTAAAGTTTATGTCCAGAGGTGTATAGACTAGGTAACCAGTAAGACAAGGTCAGATTTTAACACCATAAAAAAACCTCCCATACTCACTACTTTTCAAAATTACTTGTGAAAAGTAAAACTTTTTTAAAAAAAAATAAAAAAAACATTCTGGCTACTTTTAGGGGAAAAAAACATTTATGCCTTGCATAAAGACTGGTTTTTAAAAAAAATGGGGAAGAAAAATGAAATGGCAACAGGTTACACCTATTAGTAGCATCTGGCCAGCCCTCTCTAGGTTATTTCTGGTTCAAACCTGCGGGGGTCCCTCTGTGACACATGAGTCCAGGGAGTCTGTGTCTGACTCAAGCACACCCAGATATTGGTGTCTGAGGAAAGCAAACATATATTCTTTGGAAAGAGCTGCACCACATATTTTGTTGCTCTGTTGTGAGATGCACTCTAGAGGGGAAAATCATTATGCTGATCAGGAGATGTTAGACATTAGAGCAACACACTCAGACATGCCATAAGCCAGTAACTAGATTCTAACAACTATTACTACAAAGAACTAACACTCCTGACTTGAAGCTATGAAAGAAAAATGCCCCTGAAAGTTACTAAGAACCATCAGAAAGCCCTCTAGTTGGGACCCATGTCCACTACTGAGAGTGAACAATAATTGGAGCAGTTATCACTGAGAGCCACCACTAGGAAACCATAGATGAGAGAGTAGAGACTTCCCAGCTCTCTTCCTGTCCTCTTCCCTAGACAGGAGATGCAAATCCTTTTATCTGATGGGCATTCAAGAGAACGATAACAAATGTTGGCCTTTTAATACACTCCCAATTGAGGGTAAAGAGAAATTTCCAGACAATCAATCTGGGACAACTGGAGACTCGGAAACTCTCAATATGGGTTTTACTGGCTATAAAGACCTTGGATTGTAGCTCAGCTTTTAGACTTTCAATAATTATAATAATAATTATTGATGCTACACGGAATGCCATCCCCTCTTCTAAGTATGTTTGTATATATTTACTCAATCTAATAACTATGAGGGGGATGTACCATTACTATACCCATTTTACCTATGAGAAAAAGTTAAGTATGCAAAAGTTAATTAACTTGCCCAAAATCACCAATTAATGAATGGTGAACATAAGCTAACTCTAGAGCTATGCTTTTACTCACTCCTTACACTATGGGGAAGGCAGAAAAAAATGACCCCTTAAAGATAGCCACATCCTAATTCCTAGAACCTGTGAATATGTTACATTACATGGCAAAGGGACTTTGCAGGTGAGTTTAAATTATGGACCTTGAGGTAAGGAGATTATCCTGGATTGAGGTGGGCCCTTTGAAGATGGAAAAGGGGACTATATGCCAAGATATGTGTTCATTTACTAGAAGCTGGAAAAGGCAAGGAAACAGATTCTCCCCTAGATATTCCAGAAAATAATGCATTTGTCTAAGACCTTTGTCTTAGCCCCGTAAGACCTGTTTTAGATTTCTAACCTACAGAACCATAGATAATAAAATTGTGATATTTTAAGCCACTAAGTTTGTGTTAACTTGACAGCAGCAGCAAAAATAATATACACAACCTCATTGAAAAAGAGTTACCAAGGCATTTTCCTTCCTGGGGCAAAATGGTTTGCTATAACCTTAGGTATATAGGTTGTTTCACTTGTTTTGAATGTATTACATGATAGTTTGTCTCACATTTAACACTCAACCTAATATTACAAGAAACTGAACATACTTGGGGCACCTGTGTGGCTCAGTCAGTTAAGAGTCCAACTCTTGATTTTGGCTCGGATTCTTTGAGTCCGAGACCACACGGGGCTCCCCGCTAGCAGTGCAGGGACTAGTTGGGATTCTCTCTCTTTCCTCACTCCACACCCGCCCCCCTCTGATAGTGCTCTCTCCCTTCATCAAAATAAATAAATAAGCTAAAAAGAAGAAGAAGAAGAAACTGGCTATCTTTTAAATCTTGCCGCAGAGTTATAAAATAGATCAAATGCCATGATATGGATCTTTGGTACATACATGATGACTTTGTACCAAACAGTAGGAAGTTATTATTCTAATATTCATAATACAAATAGTTTGATTCTTTACCAAATTCTGTCATCAGTGCCAAAGTATTATTTGAAGTCTCAGAATAAAATGAATTTGCTGAAGACATGACTGACACATTACTACAATGAGATTTTCCAAAACTGCCTCAAAGTCATCAATATTCATCATAGAAGAGGCCCCAAAATGGGTTCAGAGTTATTTTTTTCCCTATAAATAGAGTGAAAAATCAGGGCACTGGCCTTTGCAGGAATCTTTTTGGAAACATTCCACCTCCACAAATAATGAATGCCACAGAGCATTATCCAACATAACACTCATTGCTATCTGTTTCACCTAATGTGCAGTATGCTGCCTGATTGGACATTTATGTATATATAGAGAGAGAGAAAAGAAAAAACTATGCCAGTGGGCAGTAACAGTTTCTTAGTTGATGAAATTTATTGATTGACTAAATTCTACCCCTGAAACCATTACTACACTGTATGTTAACTAACATGGATTTAAATTTTTTAAAAAGGAAGAAGCGCCTGGGTGGCTCAGTTGGTTCAGTGTCCGACTTTGGCTCAGGTCATGATCTCACAGTTTGTGAGTTCAAGCCCCATGTTGGGATCTGTGCTGACAGCTCAGAGGCTGGAGCCTGCTTCAGATTCTGGGTCTCCCCTCTCTCTGCCCCTCCCCCACTTATGCTCTGTCTCTGTCTCTCAAAAATAAATAAACGTTAAAATTTTTTTTAATTTTTAAAAAAGGGTAAAACAAAAACTATTTAAAAAAAGAAATATTAAAGCTTTAGAAAGCTGCAATAAATGTTTTGGAAGACTCAGGCCACCATAAGAGTAAGCTTCAAAGCAAGTCTTCAGAACAG
>CM053570.1:46061925-46191480 GCA_028646485.1 Cryptoprocta ferox | reverse complement strand
ACTCTGAATAATGACATTATTAACCTATTTTTTAAATTTTTATTATTTTCTTAATGTTATATGTAGTATATAATCATTATAGAAAAATTAGAAAGGACAAATAAGCAAAAAAGAAAACAAAATACATATATATATATATATATATATATATGAAGTGTCATTACCCAGTAACAGTCACTGTTAAAATATCCTTCCAGATATTTTTCCACACAAATATGCATATGAACATATTTCAGCAAAGACAGTATCATAGCATAATAATAGTATCACACCATATAATGTTTTATTGCCAGCTTGTTTCACTAAGCACTAGTGAACTTCTATGGCTGCCACCTAGGACTTCATTTTTAATGACCACATATCATACTATTGTATGAATTTATTGTCATTTAATCAATTCCCTGATATTAAACTTTAATGTGTGGTTTGTATTTTTATTATTACTATTAATACTATGATGAACGTATTAGTAAATGAATGTTGCAGCGTGTCCAGTTACTTCCTTAAGATAAGTTCTAAAAGTTGATTAGTGGTTAAAAGTTATGCAGTTTTCTAAGAATTTTGATGGCTGTCTGTAGTTCCATCTTTAAATGGGAAGGAAAACTGATTAAAATCAGAAAGATAAAAATCATTCAAAGGCTTTAAATGAATAACTCATAAAGATCTGAAATGCTAAATAAAAATACACAAGAAGTATTTCAATTAGGGTCTTTTTGTTAAACCATTCACACACACACATAAAGTGAGTTTAAGTAAGATTCATCAAGTTTATAAATCAACAAATAAGCTGATTTACTAAACAACAGGCAATGACATTAAAATATTATCTTCTATTCTATTAATACTTCTTAGGAACAAAGGAATAACAACATCTGTATTAAGATATAATTTTTATAATTTAATACGTATTTTTGTTTTTATATAAATTATTAACATTTTTAATTTTTTAAATTCTTTGTTTCTTGACTTCTACTATATTATGAGCTCATTGAAGCCAAAAATTATATTCGGAATATTACTATAACTCTAGCAATCAAGACCTAGCATATGGTAGACATTTAATATGTGCTTGCTTTATATACATGATCAACAAAATTATTTTGACTTTATAAATGAAATTAAACAGTTTAGGGATTTTGTAACTACGTGGGCAGAAACTTTATGCTTAAAACATTATGCTTGGAATTTTCTTCTGTTTAATTTGTTCATACACATTTTATATTAAAATTCAGTAACATACAAAGTAATACTGAATAAAATAAATCAGTATTTATATGTAATTCTGGTAAGGCTTTTTAAGTGTTCACTGAATTTACAACCTATCAAATAGAAGACATTTTCAATGAAGAATACCTTAAGATGATTTCAGAATTATATGAAAGATGGTTAAATACCATATTTCAAACTATTTAAGTGATTAAGACTATACCATGAGATTAGTTTATAATTCATAAGTGTATTTTAAAAACAAGATAAACGTTATGCAAGTAAGATGTTGCTTTTCTTAAACTTGACTTAAAGAGTGGTACCTTGCTTAAAATACTGTAATAATCTTTGAACTTACATATGTAAACTGTTTTTAGTCTGTTTTCATTGTTTTCTGTGTGAATGAATTTTTTTTTAACTAGGCTAGTTCTTGATAATAATCCTAACCTTTGTTACTTCTGACTTATAGGGTATCTTTGTTACTAGGGTTCAGCCTGATGGACCAGCATCCAACCTGCTGCAGCCTGGTGATAAGATCCTTCAGGTAAGAGAGATAAAAAGCATCATTTTCAAATGCCAACATAAAACAACTATGTAACCATGTTATTAAGTTGAATGACTTGAATTAAATGATTGGCAATAAGTCCTTCTCACATTTCTTATTTGCCTCTATTTTTGGGAGGTTGAGACGCAAGTCAGAAACAAATTCAATCTCATGTAATTCTATACATTCCAGTATTTGGCATGTGGTAGATGTTCTGCATATTTTTGTTCATATAAATATTGTTATTTGGTAATGTAAGAAGAACTGAAACACACAAGAATCTATGCATAGCTATCAAATATAAGTATGAGTCATGAGGTACCAAAATAGGGTATCTCTATGACTTTGGATGAGGAAGAAAAGACTCGTCCATATTTAATTTCTCAACAGTAAGCTTATTACTGTTTGAAAACTGTGAAACATGTGGTTATATCTCCCTCTTCCCCCTTCTCAGATGCTTGAACAAAAATTTCACTATATATAAGGTGACTTATTAAAATGTACTGTCTGATAGAAAGAACTTTTTCCCTAAGTTAAAGCTCTATGGAACAGAAGAGGGTCACTCCAGTAAACAGCTAAGTAAATGCTTGGTATAACCATTTTGCTTTCTTTGTTCCTTTCTCTGAATTCACTTCTGCTTAATCATTTTCTACATCGCAGAGAAAGGGACTTAAGTATCATCAGTTTATTTAAGATTCAGTATTTTGACTTATGACCCCAAATTTTATCACTATATCACTAGGTGGAAGTATCTTTCACCACAGATATTTAACCATTTGGAGCAACTCTGAAATAGTTCAACATAATATATTGGGACACTGGGAAAAGAGAACATGTGGGAAAAGATCCTTCTAGTTAGACTGGATCTGCAAACAGTTACAACAATGCAAGGGCCCAACTCAATTCAGCTCTGAGGAGATCTTCTATCTATTTACTGAACACTTTCAAAAAGTTCTAGGAAAGTAGAAATCCTATATAACTATATAACTACATATACATATATTTTAATATTTTATTTCCAGAAATGTTTTTTTATTTTTTATTTTTTTAAGTTTATTTATTTATTTTGAGAGAGAGAGAAAGCACAAGCAGAGGAGGGGCAGAGAGAAGAAGAGACAGAATCCCAAGCAGGCTCTTCACCATCAGCACAGAGCCCCAATGTGGCACTCAAACTCACCAACTATGAGATCATGACCTGAGCAGAGATCAAAAGACAGATGCTTAGCCAATTGCACCATCCAGGCACCCCAGAAATATTTTTTTAATGTTTACTTATTTTTGAGAGAGAGCTTGAGTGAGGGAGGGGCAGAAACAGAGGGAGATGGGATCCAAAGCAGTTTCCGCACTCATAGCAGAGAGCCCGATCGGGCTCGAACTCACAAACCTTAATATCATGACCTGAGCTGAAGTCAGATGCTTATCCAATTGAGCCACCCAAGTCTCCGCTCAGAAATATTTTAAATTAACTAGCAGGATCATGAGAATTCAAGTTTCCAAGAATCATAATTCTCTGAAAAGACTAGGGGTTGCTCCAACCTGTGGCAATGTCACACTAGAAACAGCATCCAACAGGTTTGAGTCTAGTCCATGCAGGCAGAAGACCAAGCCAGCAGTTGATCTTTAGAGTTAAAATATTGAAACAAAATAGATACATAAAATAATCTAAATTTATTTTTGCCATTTTATTCTGGAAGTTCTATATTTTTGGATTGCCTAACTAGAACTTTGATCTTAAGAATTTTATATCATAACTATGGGACTCACATTTATTATGTGTAGAATGAACTGTGGTTTATATCTGAAGTCCCCTCATCTTAAATATTCAACTGTTCAATGATTTTATAAATTTCGATGCAAAACAGTCAAGAATAAATTAACAATGTAATTCCTGAACACTTGGCAAATGCTACTGTTTAGCAAAGGAAATGGGTAGTTTTTTTTTTCTCTACTGAATTTCAAAGAATTATTTTGAATTTACGAGCCTGAAAAAAAAATGCAGCCAGTTAATCTCAGATCTCTGATCTTTGGAATGCCAGGCTGCTTAGAAAAGTCTTCCACAACTTGAGATAAGGCTAAGAGTTGTCTTCTTTCATGACAGAGGTAGCAAAAGAAAGATTTTTCTCTCTGGATTCAGGAGAATCCAGATATAATATATAATATATGTTTATGTTATATGCTAAAATGTTATATATCCATATGTATATAGGTAGGTGATAGATAAATGATAGATAGATAGATAATAGATAGATATCAGTATAGATGAATACAGATATACTGAATAAGGGAAATGAGAAATCAGTTAGTGTCTAATTGCAGGTTTAGAATATTCTTTTCTGGCTGTGCAATTCTAGAAGGCTTACATGTAGCAATATGAGAGCTTAGTATTTCTAGTCCCTAAGAGATATACAGCAACAGCAAAGTGCACTAAGGAATCAATTCCTAACGCAAGAAGTAGGAAGGAATCATAAACCCAATCTGTTAAAAGCCAAATATCTGCAGAAGAACTGCACCCGGGTTGGTTCCTCTCTCCACAAATGACTATGAAAGGTGTAATTTTTTTTTTTTTTTTTTGGCTGTGGAACTCATTTGTATCAAGTACAATAAAATCAAAGTCCATTTTCAGCAAAAGAAAAATGTACATAGACCTTAATCAAATAAATTACTATATTCAGTTTTACTCATACTAGTTAAAAAGCAGAAGTGAGTTATACTTTCTGAAAGAAATAAGAGGATCTTTGCTCCTCACTGGACCAAATTTATTTATAAGCCTTGTTATCAAGGTAACAGCCTAGAAAATCAGGGTAAAAGGAACAAAGAAACAAACAAACAAAAATCAACAAATGATGGGAGTTATTGAGTTTGATCTAACCCAGTAGCAAATAACAAAAGAGATGTTAAGAAGCAAAAAAGATAGACCTTCCCCAAATCCTCCCCAAACCCCAAAATTATTATGTAAAGGCTGTCCCTTTCTTTGTCTAGAACTGTTTTTACTCACTCTTCTCTTCTTACTCTGCTATGGGACCAGGAACATGTCATTGGAATTATATGAAGAGGTGTTCATTCGAGGATGATCTTAATTAAAATATACTCACATGATGTTTCTGTCATTTTACTGTTCATTTTCCCAAAATAAATACACTATAATTAATGAGCATATTCAAATGACCTACCATGCTGGGAGACCTGATCCCTCCCAGCCTCATCTTCCTACAAAAAGTCAAATCCTACAGGAGTGAGAGAGAACAAGTAAAAGCACATTCATCATAAAAAAAATGTTATTAGATTGAACCATGTGAATTTGGCGATATTTGACCATTTTTGAAGTAGTTATTTCATTGATTTAACATCATAGTTTATTTTTCTGTAACGTTCTTAACAGTTAAAAAATTTCAACCTAATTTATTATACATTTTAAATTTAAAATATGTTAAAATATAGAAAATCTAGGGGCGCCTGGGTGGCTCAGTTGATTCAACATCTGAGCCTTCGGCTCAGGTCATGATCTCACAGCTCATGAGTTGGAGCCCCGCGTCGGGCTCTGTGCTGACAGCTCAGAGCCTGGAGCTTGCCTCGGATTCTGTGTCCTCCTCTCTCTCTGCCCCTCCCCTATTTGTGCTCTGCCTCTCTCTCTCTCTCTCAAAAATAAATAAAAACATTTTTAAAAATTTAAAAAATAATATAGAAAATCTATTAATTATGGTTACTCTGTTGAAAAATGAAGACTAGAAAAAAGAAAATATTGTACTTAATAGTTAACATGGTTTGCAGTTAGAGCATAATGCTCATTTGTAAGTATATTACATATTATATTTATAAGTATAATATTCTATTATATGACTATAGTTGAAATATTCTCTTCATTTACCTGTCCACCCCATATTCCCCAGACAGGAGCCTAACTTTGGCAGGAGAAGAGAAATTAAATGATTTATAGATACTTATTAATGACATCCAGATTTTACCAGTCATCAAAACAGATTTTTCTCATATAAGGTATACTAATATGATACATAATTGAAGATAATTTCATACTCTCTTCTACCTTACCATAATTTTAAGAGTTTCCCAAAATATATTACTGGTCTATAGCTATATGCCTAAGATAACAGAGTAGAATAATCAAAAGATATGATAATTCAAACAAATAAGATATTTCCCTTTGTTTTCTAGTCATAAGAAACCTTGTTTGTATAATTCATATAGACAATTCAAGATCCCACTCTCAACAAACAAGTCTATCAAGTTTCAGTTAGCTGTTTGTAGGTTGTCTGGCTTGGAGTGCCTTATCAAGAGAGTTTACTCTTGATTGAGCAGGAGTTGGGCGCCTAGGATGGCTCAGTTGGTCAAGCATCTGATCTCACAGTTCATGAGATCAAGCCCCACATCAGGCTCTGTGCTGACAGAGAGAGAGAGAGAGAGAGAGAGAGAGAGAGAGAGAGAGAGAGAGAGAGAGCAGGAGTTATCCCAGGCTTAACAGAGGGGAGAAAGAAGTATAAGTAGCAGGAGGAAGAGCTGTAGGCTAGCCTGGCAACCCTGTTAAGCAGCAGAGGTGAGAGACTCAGTTCAGAATGAGTGTGGAGTTCAAAGAGAATACTAGAGAGGGAGACTGCAGGCTTGAAGAAAGAAAATCTAGAATTTTAAGGTTTTGCACCGAGTTGGAGAACTGAAACATGGAGTAGGCTTAGAACGGGGAGGAGGTGGTGAGATACAGCTTTCAAGGCTCAGAATGTAAGAAGAAAGTTTAGATTCTGAAAAGTCTAAATGAAATGGCCACAGATGCCTGAATCTGTCATATACAGATATATAGTGTTGTGTCTATTGACCACCGGATCACACCTTCCTTGTCTGAACGGAAGTTTTATACAGCTTTGAAGGACCAGTAGGTGTGGTTAGCTGCTAACAGCATTATCTTACTTAGCTTAGCGTATTTCTTCAACAACCTCAAAACAAAGTACTTCCAAGAAGCCATAATTAATATCACAAAGCCCATGAACTAAAATACCATGCCTTTTACTCATAAGACCTGATTTCATCATATTTGGAATCTTTTACCTACCTTTCCAGACCACCAAGGGGAAAGCCTCTGGATCCAGGCACATTGTCAGAAGCAACAAGTCATAGCTGGCAGTTTCACTGTACAGGAAGGGAGAGAAACTTCTTTTTAAAGACAGAAACAAAATTCAAAAAGTACAGCAGATCATTCAGTATAGACTATAAGGTGTTTCCCAATGGCATCCCTTAAATTATCAGAGCCACCTCAGATTCTATCCCTTGTTTCAGGACTTTGCAATGTATTAAGTATTTCAGAACCTGAGAAATCTTTCAAACTTATATTTTCCAACATATTTAACCATACAGCCCTCCTTACTAACAACATCAATTAACTGCCTCCACAGAACACACTTTGGGAAATGTTTCTTATAGAAGCATCTAACTGGACCCACAGCTTTATCCCACATAGTGTTCATGTTCATAATTATCATCATGAGTCATTCAGAATGGGTTAGAGTATATTCATGTCTCTGAATTTTTATAAATTTCTCCCAAAAAGGCTACAAAAAGTAGAGTGAGAAATTTTCATTATGGTTAAAAGGAAGTATGAGACGAGACTCTTAAAAGAATAAACTTAAGGTATTTGCAAATTTCACTAAAGCATTTCCCAGCAAGGTCAAATGAGTTAATGCTTTTCTTTAGTTTATTTTATTTGGTGGTGGAAAATCAAAAGCATCAGCGAGGTTGGAGGGAAAGGTGGGGGGAAGGGGTCAGTAATCATGTCATTCTTAGTATTCAGAGAAACTATTGCTTATAATGATATAATACATTGAAGGAATAAGATTTTTTGATACAATTTGACTGGAAGATAACAAAGGTTATTTTTAAAAATGTTTATGGTTTTATATGCCAGAGTTTCACTGCATATCTTATTCCATTTATGAAGTTCACTACAGTCAGCTAATAAAAGATTGAGTAAATACTTATTGAAAATCAAAAACTAAGAAATAAGGAAAACCAACAAAAACAAGTTAAGCTCATGAGGCTGGCTCTAACTTCCATAATTTGGCTGAAATAAAAATAACAATTAGGTACCTATATTGTGTCATTTATACCACACAGCAACCCTGCAAAGTATCTACTGTTGACAGGGGTTAAATAACTTATTTGACCTTCTTCCATTATACAGTACTGATTTTACTAGAACAAATTTTATTGATAGCATCATATTCATCACATTTTCTATTTATATATTTGGAAAATATGTATTAAATGCCCGCTGTGAACAAAGTATTGTGCCAAGCAATGTAAACAATGTAATCAAGCATGTAACCAAGTCCCTGACTTCATACAACCTAGCCCAGGAAGCAGACATGCCCAAAATCACCTGAGCAGAAAATAGAGGAAGAGAGGATAGAAGGGGACTTTGCACATTTAATCAAATCAGCTCCAACTCTGTCTTCTTTTAAGAGCAAATGTTCTACCAAATAGAAACCAACATGGCTACAAAGAGCCCCCTGAAAATGAGAGGTTGATTTTGCAGTACTGTTCAGTTTGTAGTTTCTATTTCTTTTAAAAGAAATAATGTCTATCTTGTCAGGGAAGGGCTCTGCCAACCGAGGTTGGGAATCCATTTGTTAGAGATGCTGATTCCACATGTTTGATAAGATGAAAAAACATTCTAAAATCAGATAAGGTGAATAAGTAAATGTCTTCAAGATAACTATTATCAGTTCCATGCTCAAATGTTTTTAAAGTTTTTTTTTGTTAAAAATTTTCTTAACTTTATTTATTGAGAGAGAGAGAGAGAGAGAGAGAGAGAGAGAGAGAGAGAAGAGAGAGAATGAGAATCCCAAGCAGGCTCCACACTGTCAGCACAGAGCCTGATGCAGGGCTCGAACTCACAAATCGTGAGACCATGACCTGAGCTGAAATTAATAGCAGACGTTTAACCAACTGAGCCCCCCAGGCACCCTCCATGCCCAAATTTCTAAACAAATAATTGACAAAGTATTTAGTTTAGTTGAGTCTGTTGTATCTTGCCATGTCTTTTTTGAGCCTGAATTCATGAAACATTCAAGCAGCAATACATGTGTGCACTTCAGATAGAAGAGAAATTCTTATCTACGTTTTATTCTATAAAGAATTTTTTAATACGAAAGTAAAAGCCATTAAGACTTCAAACTTCTCACTTTAAAAAGCTCTCTGTAAATTTTTTAATAGGAACTCTCCCAGAATTTAAGATCTGTAGTTCAGATTTTTGATAGAAAGGAAAAGTTTCCAAATGACTTGGCACGAAGTCAGTGTAGTATTGATTATGCAGTGTATTCAGCTCCAAATTTATGCCAATATTTAATGAGAGCACTCTATCAGATTAAAATTTTGAAATGAGAATTTCAGGTAGCTAATGTGAAACATAATTATAATTATTTAAGATTTTCACTGTTTCTCATAATGTCTGGCTGTCAGGATTAAACACCATGAAGTCTTGTCCTTATAGCTCTAATATGGTTGCTGTATATTTTTTTTAGTCTTCTCACATTCCAAGAGCCTAGGCATTCAAAGATATTAATGTACTAATGTATATCTAATGTACGAAATACACGTATACTGGGGTGCCTGGGTGCTTCAGTCAGTTAAGTGTCTGACTTTGGCTCAGGTCATGATCTCGTGGTTTCCAAGATTGAGCCCCATGTCAGGCTCTGTGCTGGCAGCTCAGAGCCTAGAGCCTGCTTCAGATTCTGTGTCTCCCTCTCTCTCTGCCCCTCCCCTGCTCACACTTGTCTCTCTCTCTATCTCTCTCTATCTCTCTCTGTCTCTCTCTCTGTCTCTGTCTCAAAAATAAATAAACATTAAAAAATTTTTAATTAAAAATGCATATATACTGACCTTTAAATATTTGTCCCTGAGGGTGAGTTTCAATCAACCAAAAATCACACATCTGAGTCTCTAATTCCATTTCTCTTTTGGATTCTAAAAAAGTCATGCTGTCCTTATTGGATAATACCACCAATCTCGTGGCCAAGCCTTCTTAGCAATTAGTTTTTAAATTTAGAGCTTTGAATAATAAGGGTACAACAAAATTCCTGGGAGTATTACAAAATCCTCTGTAGAATTTCTATAGTATAAACATCCATAATTTATCCATTTAGCAAAACATTTACCAGAAGGAAATCAAAGATAAATCTTGGAGCAACAAGAGAATGAAATCCAGAAACCAAGTATGTTTTATAGTAAATTGATGACCATAATTGCAAAGCTCTACTTTGTGTTGTTACTGGAAATATTATTTTCATTAACCCTCCAACTTTCCATGTCTAAGTCATGCAAAGGGGCAATTAAAAATCATTTTATGGCACAGATGTCAAATGGAATTTTTAAAAGGTAGGATATCTTCTAGAAACAATGTAAAGAGTATTTAGTAAAATATTCCTTTATACTTTCAAATCAGCTAAAGCCAGAAACCCATTAATCATATATTCTGGAAGCATAACATTTTCAGAATATCTTTTCTTTCCTAAATTTTTTCTTATTAACTTCATGTTAACTTAATAAACCATTTCATTTATTTCTCATTTTTCATTAAGTTGCTACTTCCTCTAAAGTGCACACATTTTATTATAATCCACAATAGACACTGTGTTTATATAACATGTATGTGGCCAAATGTGGCCATGTATTTTAAAATTTTATTAATGTAGCTGGGGCACCTGGGTGGCTCAGTCAGTTAAGCATCCAGCTCTCAGTTTCAGCTCAGGTCATGATCGCACAGTTTGTGGATTAGAGCTCCTTATCAGGCTCCACCCTGGCAGCACAGAGCCTGCTTTGGATTCTTTCTCTCCCTCTCTCTGCCCCTCCCCCGCTTCTGCTCGCTCTCTTTGTCTCTCTCTCTCTCTCAAAATAAATAAATAACATTAAATTTTTTTAAAATAGTAAAAATCTTATTAATTTAGCATTTATTCTCCAAAGCATCTTTTGCATTTCCATTGTGTATATATTCAAAGTATCAAATGCACAAATGTCGGTTATACTCACTTTTCAAAGCATCATTGGATTTATACCTTGCAATTAATATTGCATCATACTGACATTTATTTCCTCAGCTCTTCTAGTCACACACATAAGACCACCATACAACCCCTTCCATCACTGTATCCCCCAGAATCAGGTCTAACATAGTGTCCCATATTAAGAAATGATTCAATTAATATTAAAAATTGAATTCATTTAGTGAACTTAAAACATTCATTACCAACCTTACAACATCCAATGAAACGAATTATGCCATGATGCAGAATTGACATCTGTGACATGAATTCTCACCTAGTCACCAGCACTCTGAGCTTGGATATTTCATGTCCTGTCTCCGATCCTCCTCACATTTTCATCTTTAAAAAAATGAGAATTAATTAAACAAGAAAAAAGAAAAGTTCCTCTGACAGTTTGCCCTTCTATTTGTGACTCCATGAAAATTCAAGAAAGTAATAGTGAAGTAATATTAATAGTAGTAGCTAACATTTGATTGGTTTATAGTTTGCCAGGCCTGAGCACCTGGCGTATATTAACTCATTTAATCTTTAATAAACTTTCTTAAAAAATGTGCTTTCTGATCTTTCAGAGTCCTCCTGGTAATCTTAAGCCATTCCCAGGCAGTCCCTAGTTGGGGCATTTAGGCCTCTTGAGGTTCACCAAAGTTTGGGTTTTATTTTTATTTAATATTTATTTATTTATTAGAGAGAGAGACAGCGTGAGCAAGGGAGGGAGGGCAGAGAGAGAGAGGGAGACACAGAATCCGAAGCAGGCTCCAGGCTCTCAGCTATCAGCACAGAGCCTGATGGGGGGCTCAGACTCACAAACTGTGAGATCATGACCCCAGCCGAAGTCAGACGCTTAACCGACTTAGCCGTCCAGGAGCCCCACTAAAGCTTAGGTTTTAGATCCAAAACATGTGTGGGTACTGAAATTACATGTAGAGTCCTAGTGTTTATTTGACTCAGTGATCTAAGTTATCAATCTGCTTATTTCCTTCTGGAAAATCAGCCCTGTATCTGAGTTTCCAACTATATAACTCTCATTTGTCACTTACAAAGCATGAAACACTAAAGCTGATGATTTAAAGTGATATTAAAAGCTCATGTATACATGGGATCTTTCTAGCCTTGAATTAGAACTCGGATTATGATTCGGAACATTTTGAAGCCTGTTTTATTGGAAACAGACCCAGATACAAGGCCACACTTCATCTAGCTATGCCTTTTCCCTGCTTTTTATTCTGCTGCAGAAAACGGGTTCACTGGGGCCACCGGAAAATATTTGATTTTCTTGGATTTCCTGCCACTTTATGAGCACAATACCTTGATCCCCCTACATGACGACTCTTCCCAGTTATTCTCCTGCCGTGATCCCTCAGGAACCCAGCTTTCCTGTTCTCTCCCCTCTGCACATTGGTCCCGTGGGAATCCCTGTTCTTAAGTTCTACCATCCTTGGGTAGGAAGGATTAGGCTCTGCTTCACCTTCCCCTCCCCTAATTCAGACAGGTTTTCCTAGATGCCAAGGTCAACAGCAAACACAATCTCTCAGCTTTGCTCTCCATGTCCCAAGCTGCAACCCTCTTCTACTCCCCTAGTTAGATTTTCCGTCTCCACAGTGTTCTGTTTTAAACTTATTTTCTGATAAATCTCTCAGCCTTCCATGTGGTGAATGCCAAACTGCAGTAAAACCTAACCTCTGTTGCTAATACTGCCATCCTGACCTCCTTCCTGAACTCCACTCTCGTTTCTAACTATATGATCAACATTTCCCTTGCCCGCATTGCCATGGCCTCAAACTCCATTGTCTTCCCAACTAAGATATTCCTTCGTTTCCATTTTTCATTAATAGTATCACAATTTGATTCTCATTTGTTTCTCATACCCATGTTCAATTAGATGCCAAATTTATAGATTCTGCCCTAAAAGTTTTCTCCTTTTTTAATCCATTTCCTCTCAAGTTTCCTGGCACTGTCCTAGTAGATAGCCTGACTTACTTAGTCTTTCCACTTTTGAGAGCGAAAGCTCACATATGGCTACAAGAACCCAATTAAGCCAGAGTTAATACTATAATAAGAATGAGAGATTCAGCATTTCTGGAGAATCTAATTTAGGATTAAATGTTATTTCTACCAGTATTTTTAGAATTAATTAAGTTAATCCTGGTAAGAATCTAAATGAGAATTAAGGTTTTGCAGTGAAGAACAAAACTATGTCAGGAGGTGATATAGCAATAATTTCAAGGGGAAAATGTTCATTATTTTAGCATAATCAATGAAATGCCAGTTCAAACCAATGGAAGCAATTGTGGTCTTATTATTTCAGTGAAGTATTGAGAGAAATAAGAAGAAGAAATATTATGGTATCAGATTATTCAACCCTGGCTGTGTGGCCTCACTTACCCTCGTCTCTCTGAGGTGTATCTCTTTCATTTATAAAATAACAGGATTAGTTTAGATCATGCTTGCTCTCACTCTCTCATTCTCTCTCTCATTGCCTCTCTCTATTCTCCAGAAAAGTTCTGTTTAAACGTTTCATATATTGGACTATCTCTCTTCACTTTGAAGAATAAATCTATGAACTAACCCCACCTCCTATCAAGCCCCTCCACATTAGCTTATTTTTATGGTTGCTTCTTATGTTAAAACCTAGGATCTAAATTCACTGAAATTTTTATTTTCAAATTCTCATTAAAATGATTACATACCTGGATCATATTAAAACTCTTTCCCCTGCATCAATTGTTGAAGACTTTATTTGAAAGAGCCCATTGTTCACATGTCTAAGGGAACTCCAGGATTAAAACAAGACATTGATTGTGGCCCTTCACTAATCACATTCTTGCCAGGTGTGACTACCAGGGAACCTTATTACATACCTTGGAGAAAAAGCTTCTCTGGAAAATTTTCCTCTCTCTTTTCCTTCCAGTGAGCTACTCTAGTACTTTATTTATCTCTTCTGATATTAATTCAGTTCATCAACTGCTGAGTCCTTACCACAGGTAAGGCATTTTCTACATTATTTTTAGTTATGTCCATGGCTAAATTCCCCTTCCATATGGTCACTTCTTTGATGGGAGCTTCCCTGTCTCATCTCTTTCTTACTTCCTATCCCCAGTGCCAAGCACAATGCATTGGCACAGTTAACATGTAACAGATATGTTTGATTGAAAAAATGAAGAGAAAAATAATGGCAGAAATAGAGCAAACTTTTTTTGAAGACCTTTTGATAAAAGTGTCATTAAAAATTAACAGCTATGATTAATTTGCTATCTGGGTTCAGTGTCACTTATGCCCTTAATATTTATATTATTATTATTTTAAGGAGCCACCTACAATCACTCCCTGCCCAGTTGCTATGTCTCAAAGCTACAGCCTCAACCCTCTCCACTTCTATTCTTTGCCTGGAAAATAGGGAACAAGTCAGATTCAAAACCTCAACTCCAAGTCCCCCCACTCACAATACAGACCAGGCAAAGCTCCTAGGCTTTGGAGTATATGGGTGGATTTACTCTGCCTCCTCTTTCTGTACAGTCAGTGTAAGAACACAGCCTGTGGTAAACACCAGGAGGCTCAAAACTGATATTATTTTGAGACTGGTAGTTGCTAAAACCAAGATTGGTAAAGTCTAATGATGGACAATATACTATTCATGGCCTCCAAATCCCAGAACATTCCTTTTGTCTGAAACACCAAGATATTTAAATTTCAAACAATTCTCTGAAAATTCTCAGTGGGTTTTAGTTCATTCCTATTCCAGGTTCTGAGTCTTCTGATAGAGGATATCTGAGCACTCACAAAGTTATTATCAAGATTTAACATTCAAGGACTCCATTATTAACATTAACTTTAGGGGCACCTGGCTGGCTCAGTCAGTAGAACATGCAATTCTTGATCTCAGGGTTGTGAGTCCCAGCCCCACATTGGGCATAAAGCTTACTTAAAATAAGTAAGTAAATAAATAAATAAAGTTAAATTTAATTTACAATTAAAACATGCCTTTTGGTCAAACTGAAGCATTAAGGTAGTTAGTATATTCCTCAAAAATAAACATACATTCCACCCAAGTTTTCTATTTTCCTCATGTCAGATACAGATTGAGAATAAAAAGAATGTACCATATGCTGTACTCTCTCTATTCCACATCACCATCTAACCAGAAATAACAACACACAGAACCCAGTTGTCTGCTTTTAACTATAACTTAAAGCAAGAAATTTGGGCTGTGTAACAACCCAGAGTTCTACCAGCTACTGTTTCCCACCACTGCAATAGCCAATGCCAACTTTGATAGGCATTTCAACTAACTAAATGTTATTATATATATTAAAGGACATATAGATGGGTGATAGATATAGATGATATAAAGATAGTGATAGATTAGATATAGATATAGATATAGATATAGGTATAAATTAGATATAAATACAGATACACATATAGATATGTAGATATAGATTAGATATAGATTAGATACAGATACAGAAATATAGATATAGGTATAGATATAGATATAGATATGAAAAGAGTGGGGAAAGAGAGAATGGGGCAAGTAAGGGAGGGAGAGAGAGGGAGATTCTTTAATTCAAAACAAATTTAAACTTCTAGTTATATGGGTTTTCACAGGTTTACATTTTTGTGTCCTAGTATTTTCCTTATTTGTTAGATGTACTTTGGTTTAAAAAATGCAGTATTTTAGGACTTTCTTTTTTATCACATCATTGGCCGACCAATTTTAACAAAGCAGTGATTTGTTGTGTCAGATGATTTTCATCTATGATATAAAGACTATCCAGTAATGCTAGAGATCTGCTGTTTTAAATTTTATTTATTTTTTTAAGTTTTATTTATATTTGAGAGGGAGACAGAGAGAGAGAGAGAGAGAAAGAGAGGGAGAATGAGCAGGGGAGAGGCAGGGAGAGAGGAGAGAGAGAATCCCAAGCAAGCTCCTTGCTGTCAGCGCAGAGCCTGACATGGGGCTCCATCTCAGAACTGTGAGATCATAACCTAAGCTGAAATCAAGAGTGGGAGCCTTAACCAACTGAGCCACCCAGGTGCCCCCTGCTATTTTAAATTTTAAAAATTAAGAGGCAGTGAAATATCTTGAGTTGTTATGTGAAATATTAATCATATTTTAAGAAACCATTTAAAAAATAAAACAAGAAAGGCAATGGGTTCCCAAAATTAGTTTCAGTAAATTGAAAATTGAAAAAGTCAACCAATTAACTGGCTCTATTGTCTGTACTTTGCCAAGTAGTCAATTTGGCTGACTCTTCCAAATCAGTGAAGTCCCAGACTACAAGGAAGTTACATAATTGTTACCTATTAAGTTTCCAAGATTTATTCCTACCAAATTTCAGTAAGATTGGGTTTTATTTTGTCCGTCATGATAGTGAAGTTTTATGGGATCTACTCCTCTATATATTAATAAGTCATTCCAATCAAGAGAATCTGTAATTTAATATAGAAAAAAAAAAAAAACAAAGAACCATGAGCACTCACTACAGAAAATTTTTGAAATGTCAAATAATAGCCAATTGGAATCCCAAAATTGAAACCTTAGGCTAATTATGTTCACAACGGATTGAGGGGGGTAGTGCCTGCGTGGCTCAGTAAGTTAAGCATCTGACTCTTGATTTCAACTTAGGTCATGATCTCAAGGCTCATAGGATCAAGCCCCACATCGGGCTACACGCTGACAGCGTGGAACCCCTGCTTAGGATTCTCTCCCTCCCTCCCTCTCTCTCTCTCTCCCCTCCTCCTCTCCCCCACTCTTGCACACGCTCTTTCTCTCTCAGTATAAATAAACTTTAAAAAATGGATTTTGATGATTCTTAACTAAGAGATGGCAAGCATCTTCACTATTACTAATGTCAGTGTGCTTTACTTCTGAGGGATGGATTCTTAGGTATATTGAGTAGCATCCTTGAGAACCACTGGTATAAATAATGAATATACTGCATTTAGCAATGGGAGAAATAAAAATGATCTCTTTCATATAAAAATGGATAAACCAAGAACTTTTCAGTAAGGCAAAAGAAGATTTAATGATACTGTAAGTGCACAATCATGTGTGTTATGAGTGAAATATTCGACCTTGCTGATGGGATCATTCTATCAGAAATTATATGGCAAGAAGGCAATGGTCCTATGGATACTTCCAAAACATCTCAACTAAGTTCCTGCAAAAAACAAACAAGTCAAAAGAACAACCACAGAACAACTACCATATTTCAAATGCATCTATCTCTTATTCACCAGTGTATCTCCATGATTAGCACAGTGGCTAGGACAGTCCCAGATAGGATATACTGGATGCTTGATAAATGTATTTGTTGATGGAATTAATTAGTTGTTTCCATAGTTATAATTCTACTGTAAATTTTAAAACCTGATAACTTGTGGTTGCTCGATACTCCCTTGAATCCTACGATTAGAAACAATGGTGAAGTGACCTACAAGTATCGTGCATTGATTGTCCTGTTTTATTTGTGTGTTTACAGGCAAATGGACATAGTTTTGTACATATGGAACATGAAAAAGCTGTATTACTACTGAAGAGTTTCCAGAACACAGTAGACCTAGTTATTCAACGTGAGCTTACTGTCTAAATATTTTTTATAAATAGTGAAGATACGTCTAGCCAGACCTAATGTTCAAAAAATAAATTTATACATAGAAACAAATTTTGCCAATTGCTGGACCAATGGCAAACATTAGTGCCAAATGTATAATATACTACATGTTAGCACTGATCATCCTTAAAAATGTTAACTATATAAATATGATGTTCATGTGGTTATGTATTAGTTTTAATTGTCAGCCTCTGGCTGTGCATTGGTGCAGTTTGGTTTTGTTTTTGTTTTGTTTTTTTTTTTAATCAAATAAGTTTCTTCTCGAAGTGGATTTCATATAATTTCGGAGCACGGAAGCACATACAAGCTCTTTACGAATTCTGCTCTCCATCAGAAACACTGCCTCAAAGTTGTATATGCCTTTATATAGAAAATACAAATATAAAGAATTGTAATTCCCATAAAATATTTCTAGCACAGGTATATGTTGGCATATATACAAAAAGAATATAGAGACAAACAATATTTTCATAAACTAAACATCTCGGATTGAGAAAGAAACTATATCTTAAAATAAGACTTTACTATATTGAATCTTTTTCAATAAAAATCACATGATAATGCCTTATGAAAGGAACTGTACATATGGTATAAAGTGTTTATATTTGGTTCCATATTCATTTGCTAAATTCTCATAACACAGAGTGAAATATTTCATAAATTAGCCATTTATCTCTGGGACCTGAATAAAAATAGGACAAACTAATCTGTTCAATGCCTTTAGCTAATTACAATACACACAGAGTTAAGATACAGACTAAAGGTCATTATAGATAAATCTTTTTCACCACAAATTTAAGCAGTGAATGATGGGTGGCAGGAAAGATATTGCTTTATTTCTTTCAAGTTTATGTTGATTATAAACTGTAGCCCCTGTAGTTTCTTTACTTGTAAATGTGGAATTTATCTATGTGTTGCTTTATCTAATTTGCTACTTTTAAATCATTTAAAATGAGTTTTGGAGATTGATAAAATTTATCATTAAGAAAGACTGCTGTTAGAAAGTTATGGTGGATGATTAAAAAACTTTAGTATTTAAATATGAAACTTCAAATATAATTTCTCAGAGCTGTGGTCTACCTGTATTATTAATTTCAGTGCCTGTTTTTATGGGCAAAAATAGAGAAAATACTTTTTTTTCCAAAAAAGTTTCAAAGTATATAAAATCCTGAGCCTGTCTTACTGCAGAGAAAGACAAGCATAGTTAATATAGAATTATTTATTTTTTACCTTAGAATCATTTTCCTCTATAAATGATCAAAATTCATTTTATAATCCTTTAAAATATTTCTTTTATATGTTAGTCATTAATTTGATTAAAATGTTAATTTGGAATTCCAGAATAATTTTCCAGAGTTGGTTGTATGCATGTTCCCTCTCATATTTCCACATTATATATATAATGAATTTACTTTATATGCTAGCGTTTCAACTATTCTATTAGGATTTTCACAATGGTATCACATATTGATGTCACCAAAGCTCTGAGAGTAATATTTGGAAGTTAACTGTTTTATGGGGACATTGAAAATACTGTATTTTTGTAGGGTCTATTAAAATGAGTGTCACTTATTAGAAGTACAGTGGTATTTTTTGGCAATAGAATTTGTCACTTGAAGGCAAATGATACTTCACTTTATAGATGATGCACTAATTTTGATGTTGCTTTATGTCAAGGTGACATTATACCATGATTTTATAGGGTTTGACATTTAGCAAATGATTAAATGATTGGCCTATTTAATATGTTTCCCAGAAGTAACTTTTAAATGCATTTTAATATATTGACAGTTTCTGATGAGAAATGTCTTTCAGAGCCTAATTTTCTTTGTCAAAAACTTACACCAAACCATGGTACCACTGTTTCCAGCTCCTATTATAGGATGATCATCATTAATCAAGATAGAAGCTCCCCCCTCCCCTGCCGCTGGCCTCGCACGATTACTTAAAGGAAAAACAAACTCATGGGTATAGTTTGGTGGCAGTGAAGCATCTCAAATCATCCCATCAGTTTTGTTTAATCTTTAATGGGAGAGGTGGGAGAAGAGCCAGATGAAGGACTTCCCAAGTCTCTTTTCTTATGTCAGGTTTCCACATCAAACCCAGGGTTTCAGGAGATGCTTCTGAGGCGCAAAGCTGAGAGGATCATAGTAAGAGGATCATAGTAAACATCTCTGCCACTCCTGATGTGACAACATTGTCCTGGGCCAGTGCTTTCATCCTTCCTGTTTGACAGGAAGTGAGGAAAAGTGAAAGGGGATCCCTGACCAAATGGGAAAGAAATCTGGTGTGCAAAGCACCTCACTGTCAATTGTACTGCCATGCTGCATACTGAGAAAAGGCAGGTAATAATGAAAAGAAGCACTTTTTTTAGATTGAATAAAATCACTAATTACTTAAGGGGGTTAAGAAATCTAATTTATTCCATCCGTGACCAAAACCAATAATACATTAATTTCTGAGTATTAACTTTTTTTGGAGTAACTGCTTTTGCTGCCTGAACTTAGAATCTGGTTTATGTTAACCACCCCTCACCAACCCCGCTCCGCCCAAAAAAGTTAAAGGTGTGCCTTTTTAAAAAAGAAAATTGACAGCAACAAAGGAGTAGAATTCATGATGACTCCAGTAGACTCACCTCTTGGTCTTTGATTTTTATTGAGGTCTTTCTCCTGAGGCAGCTGTCTACATCTGGTGGATCAGTAAGACACAGTGAAGGGAGATGAGAAAGATCAGAGGTGGCAAGAACTGCACTGAAAAATATTGGTATAATTCCTGCATATTTTGCAAGCCAAATAGACATTGGTGGACAACTTTTAAACACTACTTACATGGCTTAAAAGACATTGTCACAAAAGCTCTCTTATGATAATCTCTGCCTTCAGACAATGTAAGTTATCTAGACATAGTAATTTCAAAATATGAGTGGATTTTGACAAGGAATACTGGAAATCAGTATAACATACTAATATTTATATCATACTAATTTATGACTCATGGAAACCTATAAAATATATGTGTCCCAGTTAATTAGAACTGTTAATTATATAAACATCAAACATTCCCAGTCACTTCTGGGTCTTCCACTGGATTACCACTTTCAAGATGAAAGGCAGTTTTAAAGAGAGAATGACAAATCAGCATTAATTTGTTTTTAATCCTAAAGATGACTGCACACACATTACTAATATAATTCTTGTTTAAAAGGTAGTACTGAAATATATTTCACCAGGCAAACTAAAGAGAAAGTACACTCAGGTGGAAGAAAATGAAGAAATTAGATTTATACATTCAAATATTAAGTGAAAAGTATTTGAATTTGCCAAAATGATTAGATGAAGGAAGCCAGGGAAAAAACCATTTTACTATCAATCATAAAATCTATTTAATATCTTCACCAAAATTTAAATATTTGGAAAACATAGTGTGTTTCCTAACTTGTCTTTTCATTGGCTTTTAATGCTGTCCTCAGTTAATTTCTGCCCCTCATTGGCGCACAGATCAAGAATGTCTACTCTGATGGCTATACTATTATCAAGAGGCAACAATACAACATAACCAGATAAACCACCATGTTGGCATGTTGTTACAAGACTACCGCTCTAAGCCTTTGGTGAATTCAGTCAGACAATATGTTTTCCTGACTCCTGATATACTGACCAAATAGCAGGTTTATTGAAACACTAGGTCAGTAAAAAGTTATGCAAATAACGAAATCCAGTAAGTTAGGAAGATGGGTCTTTTATGTAGTATCAAGAAAAGCAGGGTTGAGTTGCCAGTAAAATTCCTCTCACAGAAACGCTAAATCTTTGTGAGGCTCAATAAAATGTTCAAATACTGGGTTGGTGGTGTGCCCTCTCTTATGGTTGTAGTTACCTGGTCATCTGGTTATTGGGGGGAAATCTTCAGATGTGAGATCACCTGCATGAACTTCTTTTCCTTAGCAATACAACTGCTTTCCACTAAGAAAAGCATCTTGCTTCGGCCCGGAATATTTCCCCATCACTCAGTAAGACCATCGCCCAAGTATACATTATAGCAAGACAATAGAACGTGGGCTGTGGAAAAAAGGATGTGCACTATAGAACGCGTGTGGGTTAATATAATAGGAGATCCTGGGTGTCAGCTCTCCTATGCAGCTTTTCAGCTTCATTTGATCTAAACTTTTCAGAGAATGTATTTTCTCAAATACCCACTGTACAGAAGTCAAAGCAGATGCAGTCAAGTTTTCTGGTCATATTCAGAAACTTCTGGGGGCATTTCTGTTTTTAGTGTGTAAAACTGACCTCTCTTCATTGCTGCTTTTGCTGCTATAGACTCATCCCTCTAACTCCCCATGATGTTCCAAAGGCAGTGGCTGGCTGCTTCTATCCTGCTGACACAGGGCTACGAGGGGCCTCTTAGAGTTCTAATTGTTTGGAGACCCTTGAGTATCTACTGATGGTTCCAGCTTCCAGTTTGGGAAGAACTTTCTTGGGTGACCAAGGAACCTGGATTAGTAGCATTAACCAAGGGGCAAAGGTGGAGCACTTCTATCTCTGACAACAAAAACACTGTGTGTTCAAGAGCGAGGGTGACAATGCCTTAATAGAACTGTGTTTCCACTTCCGCTTTTTAAATGTTGAGTTTCACCATATCGAGGACCCTTTCTAAGCCTGCCAGCTGATTGCTACTGGGACAGGTTCCAATTTTCCTCACCCTTGACCCTCTCTGCAAGAGAATGGTTTGGAAACACTCTCCTGTGAGGATATAGGTTGCATGGCTTCTGTTTTGGGGAACCCAGAGATTTCTGATGTTTGATGAAAAGGAATAAATGAAAATCTAGGAATATTGACTCCCCTGGACTTTTAAGAATGTGAGTGTCATAATCTTCCCAAAGAGCAGTTCTAGGGGAAGTAAAGAGAGAAAACTGAGAGGGAAGGGAAATAATCCACTGGGTCCAGCTTTGGAGGCATTACTTCATCTGCTGGAGTTTCCCTAGTTGGATTGTATTGTAGGGCAGTCAGCTCACATTTGGTAACAGCCCACTGAGCACTAAGCAAGGTAAGAAATGGGACTGGATGTAAGACAGGGACAGATGGGGATATCTCTGCAGCTGTGCCTGTATCTCCCCAAATTATGCTCCAAAACACTTTTTTTTTTTTTGCCTAACATTGTTAATAGCAGTACCTGAAAGAGTGGAAGATTGTGAAATCCAGACAGTGTTTATGTAGAAAGCACTGAAATCCTGTGACTCTTTGATAGTCTGGTGTTGGAACCAGTGTAGGCCTGACCCAAAGAAATAGCCATGGGTCAAAATTTTACAAATATTATTTTCAAACCTAGAATACTTTTCAATGAGTGTGGGAATGAGTGTTGAGTAAAAGTTAAATAAATCATCCAATATTTCTCTAGTTTGAAAAGTATATTTTTTTCTTAAACTATCACTGTTGCACAATTGTATTATTTGCACTAGGTTTTTTTTTCTGTCTTTAAAATAACATATGTAAGTAGTGTATAGTCAGGTATCTCTATACCTGGAGTAAAATATCTTACAGAGACTTATTTTCATCAGAAAAACCCATATTTCCTCCACAGGACAACAATTACTATAGCTGAATCTCAGATGTTTAAGGTATGTCATTCAAAATTTAAAACCTTTGGGGGCATTTTATCGGAGTATATAATGAAACATTAAGTACAATGTTTACAACTATTTGTTGAGCGTCAACTATAGACCAGGCTCCGCAAGGGATATAACATGGTCTCCTCTGCACAGAGTCTCACAACCAAGTGGGAAGATGAGAGAGCTTCCAGATAAAACAGACAGTACAAGGCAATGTGGTGAGTCCCTTTGTCCCTGCCCTCAACCCATGTATAGCAAAAGGAAGTAGCATCTTTATTAGTCAAATCTCTCTTGGGTTTGAGCACGGTTGTTCCATTTGGAGCTACAGATAGGTCTTCCTACTGGGTCTTATGCCCTATGGGAGGCCATTATCAATGTTTGTCAAGATTTAGGGCAATATTTAATAGGCTAAATGTGGCAAGAGTAGAGACCTTACTGGACAAGATAAGTAGCAACCAGAGTCCCTTGAATCCATGGAAGAGAATTTTGCCAGTTGGTTCATTCTAAAGAAGAGAGAGAATATAATGAATGATGGTTTTCCTCAGCAGCACTGTGTCTATATGCCCCTGCCATGTTGGAGGGAAGAGATGGAAGTCAGTGCTTTAAAAAGCATGAACTGTTGGATTGAAGAGGTTCTTCTGTGTTGGGTCCCCAAAGGATTGCTCCTATGACCACTGCCTCTTATAGACTATTGGGGAACATGGGAGCCCTCATTATCCAATATTAGAATGATGCACTCAGAAATGCAATGAAATGAATATTCATTCAGCAGCTGCATTTCCTGTTTATTTACTTCACTTCCTTCAGTGGGGTGAAGGACATTTTCACTGAAGGCTGTTCGTTCCACCCCATGACTTTGCATGAGGTTGGATCATACATATTTACATATCATAGACATCTATTTATTCTTTCAAGGAAAGTCTGATTCCTCTGAATCTAGGAATTGCTTGGTTTTTTCTTCACCTTATCTATACCTAACCAGTGATTTAGACACCCAGACATCCTTACCTTTCCCTGAGTATTCCCTGTGCTTTTCAACCTCAGCCTTTACCCACACTGGTCCCTCCACTGTGATGTCTTCCTCTTCCCATTCCCTTTCTAAATTATCAAAACTATATGCAGGCTTCAGGGTCCAGCTCAAGCATCACCACTACCATAAAACTTTTCCTGATCTTAACTGGAAGAAATTTCTCTTCCTTATGATAATATGGTTTTATTATTTTTTGTACATTTTATAGTACTTACCACATTCTATTCTATCTATAGTACATATCACATAGCTATCTGGCATTTATTCATTCTCTCCTACCAATTCCTGGAAGGGATCAGACGATACCTAAAAGAGGCATTCTAGACAGAAGAGCTTCCAGAGGGCACATCTGGTTTTGCTTACCATGTATCATTAGTGCCTGTCATAGACTCAGAAGCATAGTAGGTGCTCAATAAATGTTTATACAATGATTAAATGGATGAAAGCCTTTTTAAATTAAATGGGAAGTTAATGTCGTTTACACAATCTTAACTCTCAGTTCATTCACCATTCTTAGTTTTTGTTTCTAGTGTTTTATTTTAACCCTCCCTTTTAATCTAATCCTCCTCCCCTCCAATCCTCCAGAATACTCTTCTAAGACCTTTTAAGTTCTTCTGCCGCATGTCAGCAATTGTGCTCAATTTCCTTTATATGTGTTCTAAGGACGTTAACATTGTCCAAAAAGTTTAGGAAGTGGCTTTTGTTCAGTGAATTGGAACATATAACATCTATCCTTTTGATTGTTTGGTTTTTTTTTTTTCTCATCTTGGAAGAAGTCATGCATATAGATTCCAGGAATATTTTAGAGAAATGAGTGCATGAGGTTGAACTTACAGAGCCATGGTTTTGGCCTTATAGACATCTTAGAGATAATCAAGCCCAGTGTCCTCATTTTATCAGAGGTCCAAAGTCCTAGAGAAGGGATGTGACTCTGTGAACTGAGAAGACAACCAGATGGTGGGATCTGATTTCAGACCCCCTTTTAAGCCTCTTCTCCCTGTACCTTGTGACTGGGTAGATTACTTTGCTCAAGCTATTTTTAAAATTTGGAGGCATGGGGAATGGTAAAGAGTTGGATTGGGAATGGGATTAGGGAAAGGTAGTTGGGAAGAGGGAGTCCCCAACCCTATTTTAGCTGTAAAATTTAATGAACTTCTGCCCCATACTGTCTGTTCTAGAATAAAGAAGAGTCTGTCCAGAGGCCTTTGGCCATAATTCAGTCTGACAATGTTTACACATTGTATTTTGGCATCATTTCATGGACAGATTCCACCACCTGTATCCCTAAAGTTAAAATGTCATATACTTTAGCCAAAATTATCAAGAAAAGCTGCAAAAGCTATAGCATTAACATGATGAACTATTTAGATAGATCACAGACAATCTGCATTGCTTGATAAAATCACATGCACGCTGCCAAACTCTTATAGAGGTCAAAATCTGGTCTGTTGATATCAGAGTAGAGAGAAAGCTATTTATACTGCCATTAGCATCAGCTTCATTAGATACTTCCCTTATTTAAGGATTTGGAGGGAAGCAGAATCTAGTCCCTGAGAAGAAAAAGAGTATCTAAGAGAGGAAAGCCCTAGGTTGGTAAGCTCCTAACCACATTTTCTTCATTACCTCATAGGATCTTGATTTCCTTGTACGTAAAGCATTTCTTTCTTAGCTTTCTCTCAGAAATATTTCCCATCTTTTCCTATTTGAGTTTCAAAGCAAACTGACTACAGAATTTAGTGAAATCTTCCCAAAGCTAAATCCATTTCTCATCTACTATTTTGCTTATACAGATAATATTAATTACTCCATCTACCTCTGTCTTTTAATTTCTTTGTATGAGGGCAACTTGCTAGGTGGCTGATGATGGCTTCTTTTTAGGACATTTTAAATTCTAGAAGCCATAAATATACATAGAAGGAAACTCTCATCATCATTTCCTTTAAGAGTATCGTGCCTCAAACTCACCAGAGGCTTACACTTTGCTCTTGTAGCCCAGAGTTTATACGTTTATAGAGGAAAAGAATGCCAATGTCTGCTTGAACCAACTGAAGTGAAAAATGGAAAGTAAATTATTAACTGAGAGAGTAATATTTTAGAGTAGTAAGAGTATTTCAGAATAGTAACAGTAATTTAAGTATTTTAAGTAAGAGTATTTTAGAATAATAAGAGTGAAAGCAGACTTGAGAGCTGGATGAAAGAGAGAAATTAGTACATTATTGGGGAAGTAAGAATGAAAAAAAGAGAAAGAAGGGAAATAACAGAATGATAGAGAGAAACAGAGAGAGACTGGATGACAGAAATCACACTCAGATTCACACAGCCTCTCCAGTCTGTTGGTGACGAAGCCCCTCCTTTAGACAGTTCCAGAATTCCCTTCCTCTCCCTCCCCTCTCTCCTGGCTGGTAGAGTGATCGATCTTTCATCTCTTCTTGGTTTCTGGACTCCCTCCCACTCTTCCAGAAGTAGAAAGAATTCAAAATGAAAAACTAAAGCATATATTCGAATTATATTTCATTTCATTGCTATTTGTTTCTAGAATCTACTTTCATAATGTAGTGGTTAATTTTTTATTTTTCATTTATTTTTTTAAAAAGTTTATTTATTTTTGAGAGAGAGAGAGAGACAGAGCGTGAACGGGGGACGGTCAGAGAGAGAGGGAGACATGGAATCAGAAGCAGGCTCCAGGCTCTGAGCTATCAGCACAGAGCCCGACGCGGGGCTCAAACCCATGAACTCTGAGATCATGACCAAAACTGCAGTCGGCGCTTAACCGACTGAGCTACCCAGGTGCCCCAGTAGTGGATAATTTTTCAGACAATCAACTTCTCAGTATAAAGAAAATCACCAAAAGTTATCTTCTTAAAAAAAGAAAAGTAACAAGGAAACTTTCTGTAATAAAATCTAATATCAAACAATATATCCATAAGTAAATTCTGGGGGAAAACAAGGAAAATTATTGTTCTATCAGAAGATAGAGAAGGACCTTGAGAAGATCTGGTTCATCTGTCTACCTTCTGGGAAGAATTAATGCTTTTTTAAATTCCTCCAGAGAAGAGTCTACCATCTCCCTCAGCAACTCACCCTGAAAAGGTAACAAAACATATGTTTCATCCCAATAAGACGCTCCGTTTAAATTGCCGGACTCGAATCTGACATATATTATCTTCATCTATAGTTGCACAGATCCATATACTTTTTAGGAACATGTCTGCAGTTAGGAAGAGCTGCCACTAGATGGAGCCCTTTTATCGATATCCTATATCCAAGTCCTGGCAATTCTCTAGTTTGAATGACCGAACACTCTGGACAGTCCATTCTTATACCTGTTGTGCTGATGTAACTGTGAATAAGTAAGTGTTAACAAATTGTTGATAAAACTGTTAATGCCTATTTCTATACTCTTTTGAGGCAATTAATTTGAAACAATGCTTTAAATTTAAACAATGTAAGAAAACAAATTAAGAGCTTTGAGCTTATTTTAATTTCTATATTTTTACTAAACCTCTCTGATTGCATCCCACTCATAGAGACCCAATAATAGGGAGGGGAGAGAGCAGAGAGAGAGATTCTCTCTCTCTAAGCCTCAGTGAATGTGTGATTTAAAGTTTTGATATCTCCAATTGTTCAGTTTAATTATTACATTCACCATTTTAATAGTTCTTCTCTAATCTGCTTGTGATTTCCAAATATTTTGTGTCTATCTGCCATTATTTTAACCAAGCTTCCTTCCCATATGTTCATTCTAAATATGGAGAGAGATATTTGCTATAAATTATTTAAAATTCATGTTTTTAAATGAGCTCTCTAAAACTTAAACGTCGAGAATTAAATATGCCTAGCATAGCCCTGGAACTATGTTATGTCGAACACAGTTCGACAACTAGTTCAATCTGAATATGTGTGTATCTGTGTATGGCTTTATTTCCAGCTGACATCTGGCAGTCACTAGACATCTAATATGAACTCTTAATTTATCTATGTAATTAGCATAATATTATAATCAGATCGTACCTTCCCTTAAAGTGAATAAGGAATGTGTTTCAAAAGATTTCTCATAAAGTGATAATCAGATTCAAAAAGTAGTTTAAAATCTCCCCCACCTCCCTTCCTTCAGTCAGAATGTCTGGGTATTGAAGACAGAGAGCCTCTGGCAGTTTGGGTGGCATTGTCCTCAAGCTGTTTTGGTTCTTAGATATTCGGAACCTCAGAGAGTCTGATGGCTGGATCATAGTTTTAAAAGCCAAATGTTTCTGTTTACTGCTTCTAAGCTAATTATATCCTCACCCTCACAGCTTAGCCAGCACCCTTGTTTGGGACTCTCCTTTGCTAATTCCATCAGTCCTATTTATTTTTGGGTTCATGGTTTCTCTCTCAACCATTTGATCTTTTCTTCTTCCAGCCCCAAACAAAAATCGAAGGAAAACAAGTTCTTCTTTCCCAAAGACTATGTAAAACTACTTAAATCCTGTGGTGTTTTCCTCCAAAGGAAACCGTTTCCTTCTGGCCCCCTGATCAGGAACCACTAATATAGTGCATTCTTAGGGAATTCATTCAACCTTCTTTGGGGACTAGTCTTTGAATATAATTCTTCAGCCATACTTGTGGCATCATTCTACTTAGCAATAAGTATTTTGCACTTGATAGAATCACAATCACACAGCTTTATTATGATCAAGACAGATTTCTCTAGCAGGCCATCTCTAGAATATGTTCTTTATAAAGCCATGAAGTCTGCTGGCAAACATTATAAATATAGGTTTGCGACCATTTCCCAGAGAAATTCAAACTTGGGACTCTGTCTCTCAGACACATACACACACACACACACACACATGCACATGCACACAAGTCAATCAATTTTTTTAGGTCTTCATGTATTTCTGAAATATGATAGTTACTATCCCTGTGATCTAGGGACCCAGATCATTATAAACAAAGGTAAAATACTATAACTTCTTTTCTTTTTTAAACTTTCCATAAATATCTACAGCATGCTCATCTACACTCTCACAATATATACCCATATTTAGAGTATTCACCCAGGCCTGTGTATGGATTGGAAGAGATCTAGCTTTGAGACTTATTAAAGCATGTTCCCCTAAGTCTTCCTCTGGACCACCCTAATATTTGTTCTCTGGCCAATCTATGTGCTTTTTCTTTTAAAAAAATTTATCAGTAATTAAAACAATTTATCTTTGTCTTGCTGTACATTCAATTTAATCAACAAATATTGATGAGCAAAGGATTTTGAGGACAATGGGAGATATAAATAAGCCACTGTGCCCCCTCCCAAGAAACACAGTGTAGTGGGGAGACAGACACATAAAATCTAATAAATGCTACTGTGTAGGTACAAAATATGAGGGGAGAACAGAGAACAGTGTACTATCACGTTTTCTCCTACTCTAATAAAGATGGCAAATGCTTCCTTTCAGCTTTATTGTTTTTATATAATGTGGATGAGGAATATTTTTCTATTCCCTTAGGAAGGCAGGCTCCTGTCACTCATATACGTCCTTTTCCAAAAAGGACAATGTCTCAGGTTAATGGAAATAACTGTAGTCCTCCTCTTGAATGAACCATATCAGAGAGGGATAGTCACTAGGCTAGCTGAGTTCTGGCTTTCCACTTACACTTGGCTTTGTCCTTCCAAGGGGTTGTCCCTTGAGGGCCAAAGTCAGAGAGGTTGAAGGACTCAACAGCAGCTCCTCCTTCCCCGGAGAGAGAGTACTGAAGCTTGGCAACAAAGGCCTACTGTGCCACTTGAAAAGATCAAATTGAGGAAAGGAGAGAATAGAACAGTGAACGTTTGCTCTCTCTTGTAATTTTGCTTTAACGTAATTCATTTGTATTTTAAACAACAATCAATTCTGGTGAACCTGCATATTCTAAACATTTATATACTTATATACAAAGAAAAGATCACACTCTACTATTAGCAAACACCTCACCATTAGGGGGATGCTTTGTGTTTAGGAATGGAACAGGACTCATTAGAATTCAGTATGAAAAGCAACTTGAACAACACCTATAATGAAATTTTCTAGGAAGCAAAAAAGCAGAGAGTGGCTGGAACTAGCAGATACCGACCAAGTCTCATGCACGCTGCCCAGAGAGATGGACAGCTGAGGCGCCAACGGGGCCCACCCCCAGATCCTTCTCTAAGGTCCTTCAACATCAGCAATTTCACCTGGCAACATCTCTAAGCACTAAGAAGTGGCAGCCATCTAAATTCCCGTGAGTTATTCTGAGGGAAAAATCTTGTCAGAGACTACTACCTTGGCAAGAGAAAGAGAGATATGGTTGTACAGCCAACAAAATCTTACCATTTTTGTTTGTTCTTTGAGGTTAAAATGAAGGCTTTTTTTTCCCCCTCTGGTTGGAATGAGTCTAGAGGTAGGACAGTAACTATATAATAAAGGTGAGTTCAGAAGGTATATGAGTTCAACCATGGTCTGGAAAATTAGTTGCCATTTGGAGATGAAGTAGCAGGTTTTACCTTAGACCAATTTAGTGTCTTTGTGCATCGACTTAGAAACTGTAAGTTTATTAAAACTATTTGCAGTGGATTGTGAAGCAGGTCTTACAGTTATGAGCTGGTGCGTCTTTAATACTTAGTCAGTGGGCTTCTGACCCACAAGTAGCACTGTGGGCGTATTGCTGGAGATGAAGTTTGAAAATAACTGGAAAAAGCCCGGTATCTACATATATTCAGTGGCCAACATGAAAAAGCCATCTTTTTTTTTTTTTTTGCACCATTAAATTGAACTGTTTATTTATTTAACAGCTATGGAATGTGATGCCTTTGTTTTTTAGGTTTTTTTTTAATAAAAATTGTATATACTTGAGGTGTACAACATGATGATTCGATATACAAATACATTAGCGAATTACTACAGTCAAGCTAATTAACTCATCTCTTCACATAGTTACCTTTTCTGTGTGTGTACTTTTTTGTATGTACTTTTTTGTGTGTCTGGTGAGAGCCCCTAAAATCTACCCTTTAGGCAAATCTCCAGTATTTAATATGATTTTATGGCTACAGTCCACACGCTGTACTCTAGACTTATTCCTCACATTCCTACTATGCAGACATTATCATTCCACTCATAAGACAGCTTTTATATTTCCAAACTGTTTGAGAGTTGAGAGCAATACATGCCCTAATACATTTGTTACAACAGTTTTTAAATTGTCTGAAGAATGAATGGATGTGGTGAAACTATTCAATTCAAAAGTGTCAGAGGTGGCCTCCCAGCCTGGAGGAACTCAAGTTTGTCTAAGATAAGATCTGCCAATGAGACAATCAGTACAAAGTCACAGAAAAAGCTAATCATTTTAGATTAATCCAGACCAGTTAGTATTCCTCCAGGCATCTGCTGCCTGATTTTAGAGACCATATTAGAAATGAAAAGAAGCAGTGTCTTATTTTTCATATGTCAAATTCAAAGGCATAGCTTCTTGTGAAGACCCTGTTATGCTTTATTCACCTTAGAAAGAGATGCACTTAGCTGTCCCTAGTATAAAAGCAGTCTTGCACGAGGCTTTAAAGATTAGTCCTGTGTCAGGTTATTGTAATGCTCCCTCCCTGCAAAAACCAAGCATAGACGTCTCCAATCCAGAAATTCACTGGGATATTTATATCAGAAATTATCTTAGCATAAGTAATATCACTATACTCAAATCTCTGTTTATCAAGTTTGCCTCCAACTCCGCAAGTGGAGGAAAATTCAGGCATTTTATTGGATTTCAGAATTCTCCAAGAACTCTTAAGAAAGCAGAAATTAATGGGCTTTTGGCATTTCAAGAGCCCATTGTTGAGATTATCAAGAGGCTTCAGTAAGAAACTCACGCAGAACAGTAAATCATTAGTAAATAAAGAAATAAACATTTCTAGTGTAATCTATCTCCCATGTACTTAGCACTGCGCAAAGATCATATTTTACCCAGACCATTTGCAGTTAGATGTACTCTAGAGACACCTATCCAATAATGGCTTGTCTCCTACTTCCTGGATGGTGTTGTTTCTAGTTTTTAATGTGTGTGTGTTTGTCTTGGGAGGGCGGGTCAGGGTGGTGTCACCACCACTTGAAAACTAGCACTCCAGGAAGGATCCAATCAAGTCATCTACACTGTGACTTTCCCACATCTCCTCAGGACAACTGCATTTAAATATGAGCCAAAAGCTTAAGTCACAGGAATGAGGCATTAATCGTTGGATTTCAGAAAATAGCCTTTTGGGAAGCTTAGGGGACATGATGGTGCAGTTTCCCTAGAGCCTCTGAAAGTACAATGTGTACATCTGCCTTTCTCAGATTAGGCAGACGCTGCAAGTCCTGGTTCCAGATTGCCCTGGAATCTTAGAGTCTGATTTGATCAGTTTATGATCAACTCCAGAACGACAGAAGCATATGCACAGAGAAGACTTGTATCAGGTGAAGTGAAATAATTATTTCCTTAGTGAAAAACTAATTTAAATTCTAGGTTACTTACAGTAGCTGCTTGTTGGATGGCAACCACAAATTTAAAGTTGTGGCGATTTTTTTTGTAATATTCGCAATATGTTTCAAGCAATAATATAGTAGGTGTGCAATACTTTCATCGGGTAGATTGTTCTGGCCTTGGAAGGGCAAGAAGAAAATTGTTATGGCAGTCTGCTTTATTTTTCAGGCTAAGCATGGACATGCCTTTTGAAGGGCAGCTTTGATCATATGGCTAACTTGACATTTGGACTGACGAGTTTAATTCCACCAGGGATGGTTCTGGATTTTAGAGTCCCCCTTGTCCAAACTACAACCTGCTTACTGCTTTCTCCCCCACATTCCCCACATCTCAGCCTCCAGGACCAGCTACTGACAGTCAGTTTGTCCATTTTCATTGGTCTGGCCACACGAGGAACATCCTGTTTCTTTAAATCCCCAGTGCTCAAATTACCATGTAGAAACCAACTCCCTATCAATTTTCTCCACATTTAATCCTCAGCTCCTTGTCATATTTTCATTTTTCTGCATTGGTTTCCATGGTAACGAATCTATTGGCAGAGAAAGTGTGACTCTGCTTTTAGCCTTCTGCACAATACAAAATCCTTCTAGTGATTCTCAGGCAAGTATCCTATTAAAAGGTAGGAAGAGACTACAGTTCCCTAGGCTAATGCTTCTAATCCCTTACTCTACTGCATGCATTTCCCACCTATCCCCAAACCAGATCCACTGCCCAGAATCCCTTCACCTTTTGATACAAGTATTCAAAGTGCCCCCCGCAACACACACATCACCAACTACAGATGCGAGGATTGAACCTTATTCAGATGGCTTCCTCTTCTAAGTGCCAGTAACTTAACAGACATAAATGTATAGTTGATGGCAGTGGTTATTTGAAGGCAACATGGGAGAAGCAACTTGCACTCATTTTTCTACAAAATATCCTCAGGATGCATCTGAGATGTATACAGACCAGGGAATAAGTATGTCCTGAATTGAGCCTTAATCAGCATCTCATGTTCGGGATGGGGACATTTAAACAGATTTTGTCCGACTAGTTAGTGTCACATGAGGGGAAGCCAAGGAGTCATCCCAGAGAACTGAGCTTCTGAGGAAGAGGAAGAGATAACAAAGATGTAGATAAGTAAAGAAAACATTGTAACTGGTGGCTGAATGTGAACAAGGGAGCTTCAGCTGGGACAATTCAGGGTTCAAGTAGGGGAAAGGTAAGAAAATCATTGAAAGCTAAGGAAACGGCACATAGAGAAAACAGGAGTTTTTGAGTTAACTGTCTGCAGAAAGGAAGCCTGCAAATGAGAGAATAGCTTCATGCAGACTTTGGCCCAACTCCATCTATAAAATATTTTTCCAAGTAATGTTTCTCTTAATAACAGATTATATTTTGTTTTGAATTTTAGAATTCCACTGTGGCTTGGCAGTTAGTTGTACACCTAGCAACCCCAAATCTCCTATGTCCTCAACATTTAGAAAAAAAATCAGGAACTGTTCATCAGAAATTAAACAGTCTTCATGCTGAATGTGCTTTTTATTTTTTGAAAAGTTAATTCAGGGGAATGAAATAGATGTTAGAAATAAAAATGTGGGTATCTATAGTTAAAATTATCAAATATGTGATTCTTTTTTTCGTTGGATCTTATAAAATATGTGATGCTTAAGCACATTGAAGTTGTAAAGTCAGCTGATAATATTGTACAAAGGTATTTTTCACCCTTTAAAGGTTATTTTCCTACATTAAGAAAAGTTTTCTTATATTAAAAACTTTTTATTGTGACTCAGGTTTTGTGTCTTTGTATAGACACACATATGTAGGTATTTTTCTTTGCACACTTGTTTTGCACAGGTAAAGCAATGAGATTAAATAATGCCTGGGTATGCAGGTCAACTGACTTTCATGATAGCTAGATTAACAAAAGCATTTGATGAATGGACAAAAGAAATCATATTGTAACTCTTTGTATCTTTCCATCTCTCTTCCCCTTCCCCAGCACTCTACTAAAGAACATCTCTTAGTCAGGAAACCTTATGTAATTTTTTGGAAAGTCCATAGGAAAACCAAGTTGCAAGTCTCAGGCAGACAGAACATAAAACAGTTCCCATATTTGTTAGAATGATCATTAGTTTTCAGAATGTAGTGCCGAAATAAATTCTATATTCAATACTTGTAGAGTCTTTCCTTGCAGAGGACTCTTATTGGTCATGAATGTGGAAAACGCACCTGTTCAGGGCAGTAAGTAGTGTTGTATGTTAAGTTTTACTCTGGAAATTTGGTTTTAGCTTTGATGACACCTAGTGTCAACAGAATGCAATAAATGTTTTATACTGCTTTATGATGTTTAGGTATTTCCCTTTAACACCCTCAACTACATTTTTCTCCTTGAAAACGCAAGCCTTACTGTTTTCTGTTTGAAAGGAAGAGAAAGATCATTGATAGGCAGAGAAGCTGGATATTTCTGTCTCAAAGCCAGTCAAGTTTCTCTTTGTACTCAGCACAGAGAAGGAACTAAAGGAAGCTTAAGGACAATGGCATTGTCCTCATATAAAGGAGCAATTTTTTCCTTGTTAAAAATCAGAGGTGAATCTACTAAATTGTTTGCAAATTTCAAAGACCATCTCAAATAACCTTGCAAAAGTATGGCTGCAAGTACTATAGTTTCATTTTTCCCACTTTATGACCACCCAAGGGCACCCCCCTCAGCTGTATATAAGTAAAACATAATGTGAACTATGGTCTCTTCCTACTCAGAGAAGAAATATTAACAGCAGCAATTCTAAAAAGACAGTGCTAGACTTTTAATTGGTCTGTAAACAATTGTAAGTAAAAGGATAACTAGATACTAGGTTTTTAGAATTTTAAGTATCCATGAAAATTATTCTTTCATTCCTAAACTACTTGACAATTAACTACTTTGGACCTTAGTTATTTGGAGGGATACAATCCTTTTATTACTATATAAAGAAGCTCTAATTCCACCTTATTAATATTTTTCCATATGCTAAACACGTGCACACACAAACTGTCCATTTTTCCTTTGAGATCACATAATTCAGCTAGTGAAATACTTCACTCTTCCGTAGGTTTAAGAAAAATTCCTATGCAGTGATGCAACACTGGGCCACTATTTTAGTAAGATGAAGATGGTCTCTAGACTCATTCTTTTTCAACATCTGACTTCACTACTGTATGTGCAGCACAACAGTGACATCTTAAGGCCAAGTAACTAGAATTCCTTTAGCCAGAGAATTGAGATCTGTTTTCAAAGAAATTTCATTACGTTATCAAGTAGTTTTCAAGTTCACAGTTTGCAACTGGTAGATCTTTATAAATGCTTCTTTATGACTTCTTTTGCAGTCGTTGTGAACATTTTAATGTGCACTGGTAAACACTAACATTTTACATAGACATATTGTATATTAATGCATGCATTTCATTGCATAGTTTATTGACACTCCCCTTGTAAAGCTTTTATGGAAGAAGCAACAAGCCACAGCAGTATAGCAAAAGAGGCTTAATCTTTATAAATTGGGGCCTTTTCTGTCTCTTTGCTAGGCTAGGTGGCTGTATACAAATTCGGGTGGGAGGGGGCAGGAAACACCTCTTAACATTTAAGGTTTTCTACATGGGTGAACTGTAGCCAATTCAAAACAAATTGCTTACTTTAATAAATTTTACCATTTTATAAAAAAATTAAATCATGACATGTTTAATTGAAATGGCTGTATTGTAATTAATATTTTGAGATAATTGTGATTTTAAGCTTAAATTATATATAAAAAGTTGTCATTTTTGTATGTGTTAAAAACTGTATCACAATTAACAGTACTTTTTAGTTGAACTACATATTGATGTAAATAAAAACTGAATGAAGACATATTTACTACTTTATTAACATAGATTGTGAATGTACTTAATGGTTTTTTTTTTGCAGTATGAGACCATAATGACCTTGAAAGCTGCTTCATTTTATGTGCAAAGGAGTCCTATGAATCTATATTTTAAATTTACTGAATCGGTGAAATTAATTTTGTCAGTTAATTTGCAAACGCAAGCTGTATTCTCCAGTTTATTTTATGTACTGACACTAATTGGTAAAGGTGTACAATGTGATTAGAATGCATTTTGAAGATGCTTTCTGTACAGATACAAAATACAGGGACTAAAATAATGCTGTGCAGTGTATAGCAGAGCCATTTTTCGGCTTTGGTGTACTCAACTTTTTCAGTATTTAAAAACGTGTTTTGAATAACATAAAAGTCTCTTTATTGTATAAATAATAAAATGTCACCTTATTGTAAAGTGTCTTTTGTTTAATATCAAAGCAGATTTCTTAGCCACAGAGTTGTAGTGTGAAAAGGGCATGTTTCTTTTAAGCCAGAAACATAACCATTATAAGCAATATTTGAAAAATGTCACTTTTGTTATGGACATGTAGTTATTTATCCTTAGCAACGTTATTTTTTTTCATAATATGAGCATGTCTCAATCACCCAAAAGCTAGCTACCTATCTACCTGTCTATATAAATTAATATACATTCTGTTGATTGGCTACTTAATAGATTCACAAGGTAAGTTTCATAATGATGGATGAGCCTACTTCTGGTATTTTTGGTGTAAATAAAAATGTTTACACTTTATTTTTACTAAATCAAGTTAACCTATAACAAATTCCCTTTTAGAAAATTACCACATTAACTATAGGTTCAGTCTTATGAAGATTAGAAGCAAATTTGAAAAGTAAGGCTCTGGAAATTAAAAAAAATTGCACAAAGTTGGATTAGAACACACCAAAAGAGTAGATTATGTGTACAAATACCTGCTTAGTTAAGTATTTAAGAAAGTACATGTCAAGATTTCCATGTAGTATACATTATTAGTTATTTTCTGTTGCTGAAATCCATAGAATTAATGAAATAAAGCCTTCAGTACTTTAAAAAGAACAAGAGGTATTCTTTTAAACACTCATACTCGGAGGTAAAAATATGCAGATCCCATCTCTTTAACTTTCTTGAATCCAGAAGTACTAGATTATTGTCTGGAAACTTATTACCAAGATGATAGAAAGAAGATAGACATAATGCATGCATTTCATTCCAAGTTTTAAATTCAACATTGTGAGAATAATTATAACACTTTTACTGTTTTCTCTACCAGTAACTACACCTCAATTAGCATTTCTGACAAAATGGTTTCATAAGATATGAGGAAAAGGCTAGGAAAGAAACATTTCAACTAGATTAAAACAAAAACAAGACAGTGAATATTAATTTAAAACTTATACCAAGACTAACCATATCACATAAGTCTTACCATGGGTAAGAAAAAGTCTTATTTTTTTTAAACACCAAAGAAGAGTTTTGAATAAAATTCAATTCAATTTTATATCTAACAAAAAGGTAGAAATTAGATGGTCATATTCAAATCAACCGGTCACATTATAAGTAGCACAAAGAGAAATGGGAAGAAAAAAAACCCACTTCTACAAAAATGCTTTATCTTTATAAAAATATTAAACTTCATTAAATAAAAATTCACTTTTGAAGAAACCGCTATCCTTATAAGGAATGAAAGTAAGATAAATCTTATGCAAAACAATCAAAATAAATGCATTAACACTGTATGTGGTTATCACCATTACAAATACACATGATACCTTAGAAAAACATTACTTATCAATGTTAAGAAGTCTAAGAATTAACATGATTATAATTATAAAACAACTCCAATTTAAGTAGGAATCCGGTCTCTCAAATATTCCAGAATAGCAGCTGTCCCTTTCATCAATATGGCTGCTCGAGGAACACGGAATGGATTTCCATCCAGTAATAATGTTCTAAACAAAAGAGAGTAGTATAGTATTATTTCAACATTTTCCATTAGGGAGGCTTTTCTTCTAATTTCATTTGCAATTTTATAAATAAAATGTATGTATTTTTTTTTTACTTGTCCCCTTTCAAATCTAAGCATTTTAACAGTTGGAATTAGAATTACAATAATAACCCAAACTATGCTAATTGAATACTTATTATCTGAGAGGTATTATGTTGAGTAATTTATATTCACTGACTCTCTTAATCACCTTACAACCCTATGACTAGACAGTATTAATATTCCTATTTAACAGATAAGGAAGCCTAAGTTGTGAGATGTAAGAAAGACATATCCAAGATCATTCAGCTATTAAACAGAGGCGCTGTGACATGAACCACCATTTTACCCATCCTCTTTTCGATCTTATAATGACCATATACAACATGGTTCAATTATATTTACACATACTGACAAGTACCCATACCAAGGACTATAATGTAATCAATATATCACCCCTCCATCCTGGGAAACATTAACATGTGTCTGCTCTCTACCTCCCTTGACCAGATACACATACAAAATCTATTCACATGTTCTGAAATGATGTTCAATTTAAGATTTGAGGACTGGTTGATTTCTTTATATAATTAATGAAATAAATTATAAGATAAAGAGACTTTTATTTTAATTTTCAAATTTGAGTGTGTTAATAAAGTCAAACAATTCACACCGTATTATACAGTAGATCTAAATTATATCTTCAGTATTTCTATGGTCCATGGGGATTCTTTTAAAGGCCTATTTTCTTAATTTATAAAAAGGAGTTAATTACAGTCAATCCTCCTTATGCATAGACTCCTTATGTGCTAACTTGCCTACCACCAAAATTTATTAGTAACCCCAAATCAATATGTATCGCACTTTCGAGGTCATTTTTGGATATGCGCAGGGCAGCAAAAATTTGAGTCAGTCAATAAGCACATTCTCAGCTGAAGTTAAACAAGGTGATATTCTCCCTTCTTGTGTCAGTTCTCATACTGTAATCAAGTGTCCTTTCTGTGGTCTACTTAACGCAACATTTTTTGCATTTTTGTACTTTCTGTTGGTGACCTGTTTAAAATTGGCCTGCCAAGTATGGACTGAAGTGTTGTCTAGTTTTCCTAAACACAGGAGGGCTATCATGTGCCTTATAGAGAAAATACGTATGTCAGATCAGCTTCATTCAGGCATAAATTATAGTATTATTTGGCCATAGTTAAATGTTAATGAATAAATAACATTAAATACAGAAACACACAGAGAACAAGGTTATGTATTGACTGGTTCATCAAAATGTGACCAGAGGCTCGAGAGAACCTAATTGTATACTTCCCCAGCAGTAATGGGTTCAGTATTCATTAATTTGATGTTCACAGAGACTTTATAGAATACAACTACTGCAAATGATGAGAACCAACAGTATTTTACTCTTACATTCACTAATACGAGGTACCAAAGCAGATGCCAGTGCGCCCTAATATGCCAAACCATCATCAGTTTCAATAATTAAATTACTTCTGAAACATTCTGCTTAAGCACTTGGCTTTCTGCTAACATCTCAAACTCACTTTATATTCATTTAACTAGCACTTATTGGGTGCTTACTGTGTTCTAGGCACTGGGATAACGCTTTTCTAAAGGAGGTAAAAGAAACGGTACAAATGAATCCAAACAAAGCAGGATGAGAGGAGGGACTAACTGCTTGGAGAAGAGGGAAGGTTTTCAAAGATGACATTTAGGTTGATTACTGATAAAAGCAGGGTAAAGGTATTTGAGGCTAAGGTTAACAGCTAACACAAAGAATAAGGAAGACCATGCTGGGCTTGAAATAAACGGTGCCAGTCTGTAACAGATTTTGAAAAACCTTACATGCACAACTGACATTTTTACGCCATGGAGTTTCAAGTTATATACATACATAGTGATGACAAAAGTATCAGGAAATAATCAGTTACTACACTATGTTATGCCATATAAGCAAAGCTAAAATTTTTGTATTTGCTAAAACCTGAAAAGCAGAATTGGTATTCTGGATTTTGTTACCTGTTATTTTTAACACAACATCAATTTTTTACTTCAACTGTCCTGCAAAAGTACCACAATAAGAGGGGGAAAAAAAAAAACCCTTACAAGTCAATAAAATCAATGGAAAAATTTAGTAGAATGGTGTAGCTACCTTAAGTTCACACAATTACCAAGCTCTGGTGGAATTTGTAGGAGGTCATTATTCTGAAGGTCCAATGTAATCAGATTTTCCATTGCCTTCATTTTCTGAGGGTTCACAGATCCAACCTGATTGTTACTAATCAAAATTGTTTCAAGTGTGGGGATGTGATACAGAACTTCAGGTAGTATTTTGAACCTATTAAAATATGAACAGAACACCTAAATATATTGGAATCAAGGCAAAATCATTCCTTCAAATAGATGACCTATTTATTTCATATTTGGTATAAGTCCTATCTTCCAATTTTTAAGAAAATCAACTGATTTTAGAAACCTTGAAATATATGTTAAGTGGACAAATTTGTACCACTTTCTATTTACTGTGTAAATCCAACAATGTTTTCCTCCCATGTTTTTCTCTTCACACTTAAGAAACAAAGAAATCCTCCCGAGATTCTCTATAAAATGTCTCCATGTAGGTATTCCTTAGTTCACTTTTACTTCTTATGAGACAGAATTACTGCCAATATATTAATTAAGTAAAGGTTAAAGATTTGTATTTTGCTTTGACTGAAGCTTCCAAATGAGTATATTCTTGGTTCTTGAAAAGATGACAAACTAACATAGGCTGCTGCTTCCTTATCCAAAGCAACACTGAGGATGCCACAAGAAAGAAGGGAAGGCTGATGGCTCTCAGCAGTTAATGCAACATTATTGAGGATCTTTTGGGGGACAGAGGCTGGTTTGGTTTCAGTGTGAGATAAACTGTGGCATGGACTAGAAAAGACAAGGGATGGGCTGAAGGAGAGTTTTATAGTTTTATAGTTGTGGCCTTTTTTTTCCCACATACTGGCCTTCTTTTGCTGCCTTGATGTAGGAAGAAAAGAAAAGAAAAAAGGAAGAAGGAAGGAAGGAAGGAAAGGGAGAGGGAGAGACGGAAATGGAGAAAGAAAAGAAGGGAAAGGAAAAAAGAGAAGAAAAGAAAAGAAAAGAGAAAGAATAGCAAAGTGTAAACTCAAGGCAGCTCTGGTGTTCCATAGGGACTGGAGAGTGAAGAACTAGGAGTACAGATGGACTGAACTGCCCCTACACAGTCCTTCCTCTTCTTCCACACCAATGCATTAACACGGTAACTTAAAAAGATGTAGCTCACCTGTTAACACAGAAGTTAGGGTTAGCTTTTGCCATCTCCCCAAAGACATTGCTTGACAGTGTGAGTGACAGCTCAATAGGTAACTTAATAGAAAACTGATAGTTCAATTCACAAATAAAAATAAGCAGAGATCTGAGAAGTGCATATATTTTTAAATAATGACAACAATGATATAACCTACACATGAGAAAGCATGAGCAATAATGAAGCAGACAGAACAAAAATTTAAAGAAGCAGTATTTTAGTCACATCACTGTGCCTCAGCCTCGTTAACTGCAAATGAGGAATAATAATAGTACTAAACTTATACACTTGTTATAAGGACTGATTCTATTTCAGTTGGAATACAGTAAGTAAATGTTAGCTATTAATATTTAGATTGTTACCACAATCAACTTTCATCATAGGAAACACTATGGCATAGTTGTTAAGAGCCCAATCCCTGGAGGCAAACCACCTGGGCTCAAACCCCAGATCTTTAATTTACTATTTATGTGAACCTTAGGTGAGTTACTTAACTTCTAAACCTTGATTTCTAAATGGACATAATAATACAGAACTATAATGACAGAAACTACCTTTTCTGAGGATTAAATGAGATACTATATGTACTTAGTCCTGTGTCAGCAGATAAGCTCCCATTAAGTATTAGCTTCTCCTCTTTTTTAAATGACTTTATTTATTTATTTAGAAGAGTGTCCAAGTAGGAGAAGGGCAGAGAGAGAGGGAGAGACAGAATCCCAAGCAGGCTCCATGCTATCAATGTACAGCCTAACAAGGGGCTCGAACTCACAAAACGTGAGGTCATGACCTAAGCCTAAATCAAGAGTTGGAGGTTCAACTGACTGAGCAATCTATGTTCCCCAATATTAGCTAATCCTAATTATTAGCAGTATCTTTATAGTGTTTATAGAATAAAATCTATTATTTGGCATATAATCCTTCAGAGGGCTTGCTACTGCTTACAAGCCAAACTTGATTTGTTACTTCCACTTCTCTAGTCCTTCACTTTATGGTCCAAGCCATATCAAACTTCTTTACGTATCTTAAACACAGAATGTTCTCACATCTTTGTGCCTTAGTACATGTTATTTACTTCACCTCGGATGCCCTATCCCTGTGTGTCTGGTCAACATCTAATTTTCAAGTCTTGCTTTCAATGTTGTCTCCTCCACCTTCAGGCAATCTCAGGAAATACATTTATGTATGCACTGAGTTTTCACTATAACAATAATAATTATTTATTTGCATATCTGTCTTCCTACTGGGCTACAAGATTCAGTTTCTTAAAGTTGTTAAAAGGAACAAAAAGTCTACTAGACATCAGCTGTGAAAATTCTAAGAAAGCAATATCACTTTTTAATTCTAATTAGAATAAAAAGACCTGAATATTTAAATAAAGTAAACACATGGGGCTATTTTATTTGGTTCTTTAGCTGTATTCTCTAGTAAAACCTACAAATTCTCCACAGAAAAATCCTTGGTCATGGATTAGTCTGTTCTATCTCTCACCTGTTAAAGGACAGATTAATTGTTTGTAGTCTTATCAGTGATTCCATTTCTTCAGGCAAAGAATTTAAAAAATTGTTCCTAAATTGGAAAGAAAAAGATGATTTACAAAGTTTGAAAACTTGTACACTTTAATTTATAATTAAAGTGTTGACCAGACAAAAAATTATGTAGCTCAGTTTCTCGGTCCTTGATCTATCTCATTAAGGCTAAGTCCTGAGAATTCTGAATCAGTCAGCTGCCTCAGGTGTTTGATTAAGTATGCCAAATCCTAATACTAATATGCAACCAATTGATAAAGCAACCAACTCTTTAATAATAGATTTAACAAGGCAACACTGTAAACTAATCCCTATCTCCTTCAAAATGAGATCAGCAATACTTCTCACAGATAGGGCCCTTGAGATCATGCCTGTAAATATCACATTATTTGATTCCACAAATATTTGATTGGTGTTTGATACACAAATCTTGCCCACAGACATGAAATTAATTAATTAATTTCTCTAAGCAGAAATGTAAAATTATATGAAAAAAAAAAGGACAGGAAAAGTAATGAGGTTCTACATATTTAGAAATTTGGAGCTTTCCACACCGTAAGCATTAAGCAAATCCATTTCAACTCTGTTTATAGTTTCAGTTTGCACAATGTATATATATATATATATTTTTTTTTTTTTTAGAATCTTATAATGAAACATGGCAGTAAACAAAATCTCATTTATTGTTGGAAGGATCTGGGAACAATGTTAAAAGAAAGGTTAATAAGAAGGTAGAAGGATTCTAGAACCTATATAATTACTAATAATAGAAAATATTTGTGAGAAAATTATATACAACTAGACGGCTACCTATTAGCTGAATAATTTTCTATAAATTTCTTTGCATTCAAAAGTCAAGCCTAATATGTTGTCATACTTCCTACACCTATGTTCTTTTTTTCTTTTCTCTGTACTTTTCTCCAGTTACCATCTTTATTAAGTTGTACTGAATAACCCACTGCTGATTTCTATCCTTTTCCTAGAGTCATAAATACCTACTGATATCAGATATAAAAGTGTATATTAGTCACTTAACATTATAGAAACCTGAAGGTATATAGACAATGACATGCACTCACACACACACACACACACACACACACTGAAGAATGGGACAAAACTAAAGATAGCAAGAATGAGTACATGAATTCATTCTCTCTGCTCCATTAATACTGAACTAAAATATGGTTTTACACTGCTTTGCCAGTGTAACTGCCACCTCAAAACAGAAGCAATTCTGCATTTAACAGGAGCAAAGTATTAGTAGATTTGCTTTAATCCCATAAGCAAAAAATAAAAAAGGCCTCTATAGGAAGAATAGAGAATAAATCTTCAAAACAGACATAACTTAGCTTGTTATTTGCCTATTGTTTGAGCAGAAGAGGAGCTATACCTTAAATAAATTAAAACCTAGTAACAGTATAGGAGTAGGAAACCCAAATAATAGAGATATAGTTTACAAATAAAGACTTAAAGCCCAAACAAATAAATGACTATCAACCCCTGAACCATTTATTATTACCCTCAAAGAACTGTGAAATTCTGATCCTGTCTCTTCAACTTAGGACATATTTAAATTAAACTTCCTATGACCTCTGCAGGGCCATCAATAGTTTCTTTCCTTTTGTTGCCACTCAGGCTGTTCTTTTTCTTTATTTCTGGCCTTGCATATTTAACATAATATTGAAAAACACAAAAGTTCTCTTTAAGAGAAGCTATCCTAGCTGCTGTGCCAGCAGAGGATTTTGACAGTTTTAATTTACTTTCAGGAAAGAAATCATATGAAACAAACACTTTCTGCAAGTTATTTGTAACTTTGCTTAAGGAGGAATTTAAAGAATGTGTTCTTATTTTCTAATTTCTTAAATAATTACTTCTTATTTAACTTATAAACTGCCTACAAATGATAGATGTTTGATTAAAATATTTCCTAAATGCTTAATTTTAGATTTGTACTAAAATGTTATTAATGATCTAAAAAGCAATTTCCACAATTGCTTAGGAAATATGAGAGAAAGGGCAAACGTTAGGCAAAACTCAAAGACACGTTATAATGAAAAAGGGAAACAGTAGCATCAATAAATACCTGAGATCTAAAAAAGTCAATTTTTGAAGCATACATAAATCCAACGATATTGAGGTTAGCTTATTAAAACTGAGATTGACATCAGAAACCATTTCCTTCAGTTCCACAATCCTGAAATAAAAATGATTTAAAAATTTTAGCCCTTGAATTCACTGTCAGAACTTCAAAACTATAAGCAGACCATCAGGGGGAAAATCTGCTTAATGTGCTAATTAAATGATTCTCTAGGGGCGCCTGGGTGTCTCAGTCAGTTAAGTTTCCGAATTCAGCTCAAGTCATGATCTCATGGCTAATGAGTTCAGGCCCTGCCATTAGGCTCTATGCTGACAGCTCGGAGCCTGGAGCCTGCTTCAGATTCTGTGTCTCCCTTTCTCTCTGCCCCTCCCACTCATGCTGTCTCACTCTCTCAAAACTAAATAAAAATTTAAAAAAAGATTTTTCTAAAACTTTTACTTGTTTCACAAAATTTCAATTTGGATGTGTATTCTATATCATAGTAGTTTTCTTTTTAGACTGCGTAATATAATATTCTCAGTATCTGAGTACTTAACAATCTTTTCTAACTATGATATGTCAACATTTTCAAGTATAGTATTTTTTGTCCAAATTATCATTATATTAATCATAAATGCAAGAAAACATTAAGTTAATTCCTAGATTTGGTCATGACTAAGCAATTTAAGTCAAAGACTTAAACATTTCTAAGCAAGCCTAATCAACATTAGTTATTTTAAAGCATGCTACTAAACTATAAGAACAAGAAATGTTATATACAATTTGCTTAGAAATCTAAGTTAAGCTGTAACTATAAATCATTTTTTTCTATCATATGAGCAAAGAGAAATAAGAAAGAGTATCAACTGCTAAAGAAAGATGAATTTGGATAAGTAACTGATAAAAAAATTTTTTAAAGTTTTTGGATATTTGTCTTGAAAGCCATACCCCTTTTAGGAATTCTCCTGGAAATCTGGTCTAAAGAAACAATGTTTTGCTTTACTTATTGCCATATTTAACCTACAGTATATAGATGAATTAGATTGTATTTTTTTTTTTTTTTTTAGAGAGCGAGAGAGAGTACAGAGGAGGGGGATAGAGAGAGAGAGAGAGAGAGAGAGAGAGAGAGAGAGAGAGAGAATCTCAAGAAGGCTCCACACTCATCATGGAGCCTGACATGGGGCTCGATCCTACAACCCTGAGATCACAACCCAAGCTGAAATCAAAGTCTGATGCTCAACTGACTGAGCCACCCAGGTGCCCCTAGATATATTAGATTTTAAAAGTATTGTTTACAACATAGGGAAACACTTATGACAAATAAACCAGCTGAGATACAAATGATAGATATAAATCTAAATGGGAAATAGCTTGAAATAAAACATGCCATGAGTAGAATAAATCAGAATAAATCAATAAAAAGATATGATCTCTCCCTTCGTTTAGTTCAAAATTTTATGAATAAGTATTATTTTCACAATCAGGAAATAATATAGTGAAAACTGTCACTTGTGAAATAAAAATTTAAGAAAGAGGGACTGACTCAGAAACTCTAGATCAAGGTATGTCTTTACTATCTTTCTTCTTTGGCCCTCTAAATTGCAAAAAAAAAAAAAAAAAAAAAAAAAAAATATATATATATATATATATATATATGAGGAAATAACAGAGGTAACAGAGTACCATGCTGTTTTGCATATGAATATCCAGATTGTCAGGTAAAATGAAAAAATAAGCTATAAGGTGATATCTTTTAACTCCTTCCATCTTCATTCCCAGTTTTGATCCAGGATCTCCAAGGCAAACTTGTCCTAACTGAGAGCAAATCTAAGTGCTTAGTTATTCTGTCAAATACCCTCTGAGCCCTTTAAACAAGAGATGGACTAGTTCCCCTTTTGCAACAGAATCTCAAAGTTATTTGTCTTTTTTTTATTTTTTTAAACGTTTATTTATTTTTGAGAGACAGAGAGTGAGCAGGGGAGGGGCAGAGAGAGAGGGAGACACAGAATCAGAAGCAGGCTCCAGGCTCTGAGCTGTCAGCACAGAGTCCGACGCGGAGCTCGAACCCACAGACCGTGAGATCATGACCTGAGCTGAAGTCGGCTGCCTAACCGACTGAGCCACCCAGGCGCCCCTCAAAAGTTATTTGTCTTTAAAGACATGCATTCTCTGGGGCGCCTGGGTGGCTCAATCCGTTGAGAGTCCGACTCTTGGTTTCATGATCTCACAGTTTGTGAGTCTGAGCGCTGCATCAGGTTCTGTTCTGACAGCAAGGAGGAGCCTGCTTCAGATTCTGTGTCTCCCTTTCTCTCTGCCCCTCCCCTGCTTGCAGTCTCTCTCAAAAATAAATAAACATTAAAAAATATATTAAAAAAATTAAAAGTTAAACATTATAGTAAATTTTCTCTCATAACTTAAAGATTTTGCTATAATTAATATCAGCAAAAATATACTGAATAGTATAAAGTACAATGCACATGACTTCTAACATTTGGAAGTCAAGAATCCTCTTCTGGGAGGAAAATATTAACAGGATACAATCTGTTTTGCTTTTACTATCAGTGGAAAAATTCAGTGGCTTTGTACATCCCTAACATCAAGCTCAAAATGAAAATTCCTATTAAGCCACATGGACCTGGCTTTGAATGATATCTGAAAAATTTTCCTCTAATATTTCATTATATGGAAAAGGTAACTTATGCTTTCAATAATTCTAATGACTACTTATAGGTATATTATATTATAGATATAATTCTAATACCCATTTACATTATATCTAATACCTATCAGTAATTCTAACACCTAAAATTCTAATACCTATACCTATATACCTCTCAGGACAAATGTTAATGTGTCTCAGAGAATACTTGAGTGAATTTTGCTAAATCCCTCAAGTAACAATAATGAAAAAAATATACATATACTTTCAAATTAAAAAACTGTGAAAAATAATTATTCTTAGCACTGAGGTGCAAACACCACTGAGAATGAGTCAAACTTAATAGAAATGACATCATGGGCAATTCTCACCTTTTAGGAATTTCACAGAGCTGATTCTTACTGAAGTTAACAGAAGTGACAATGTTGCTTTTTACGGCATCAAATACTTCATCAGGAATCAGGGTTGTTTGTTTATCACTAAAAGGAAAATGGTTTAAAATTCATCATTCTTAACAGTCCAGGAAGTTATTACTTTTCACTTTTAAAGGACTTTAAAGATTTTAAAAGATTTTTCAAGGCAGTTGGTTACAAAGAACATTGTGAAGTTCTGTAATGAATGCCACAAAAACCTGCCAACTAACAAACTGTTAACCATTAAGAATGCAGACAATGTATTGTATCATTGTATCATAATACATTGTGTCATACCTTCTGAGGATTCACTTTCTCCATGTGAATAAAAACAGATGTATCTTCAGAGTCTAAGGTCGTTAGAAGTCATATCATAAATAAATAGTAGTTACTAAATGGATTCCTCTACCTCAGAACAGAACTAAAGCTATAATTTTAAAACTGTTGTCATCCCTTTTCTTAAAAATCCCTAACGGATTATCTGCCAACTTTATGTGGTATATAGTTAACTGCAAGGTAACAATCATTTTTTAAGAGTTCAACATTATACTAAACCGTTTTCTCATAACCTAAACCAATTTGTCTGTCCTTTAGCATGTGACAAAGTCGACAACAGGGTAGTGGTCTTAGACTAAACTATTCCTGGTCTTACCAGGTCTTTGTAATTTACTTTGTCTTGGCCTCAGTTCTGTGAAATTAGAATCTGAAGAGTTATTCGTTGTTATGTGTGCCAGAATTTTTGCAAATCTATAATGTATACTATAAATAAATTTCCTTTTCAATAAAATTTTCAATAAAGTGTACATTTAATCTTAAATGAAAGTATAGTAGTACTCTGACATTTGCAGATTTACTAATTTGTTGTTATAATTAGCCATTTACATTCTTCTTTTACAATTTTCAATGCCTAATAAGTCACCCACTTAAAAAAATTGCTGATGGAATGCCAAATTAATGACTCTATGGACAAGAAAACCATTATTACATATAATGTGTGATATGGAGAAACTTGTAAAAAAAGGCATTGTAATATAGATAAAGAGCCAAAATTTCAGTTTTTATGACTTCTGCTTTCAGGCCCTATTTTCTATTGTGCAGACATAGGATTTTTAACTTTTCCATCAGAAACACTCAAGACGCAGGGAACTGATTTAATCAAACACTGAAGATTCATGCCTTTTTTAAAGAATTTAGTTGAAGGCATTTAGGCCTCGAGATTGGGAATTCATTTATATTTTAAATGGAATACTCCTTTACAATTAAAGTCTCTGAGGAAAATAAATTACAATAAATTTAGAATCAAAACAATCCAAGATGAATGGTCTTCAGTGCTATCTCTATAACACATTATGATATCTGTGAATTTAAAAAGTGGAAATGGTTATCTTAAATAAAATTGTCTCAATATTCTTTATAGACTATTTGCAGGATTAAAAGCAACAGCATCTGTAGAATATCTAGTACAGTGCCCAGCACAGAATAGGGACTCAATAAATGGTATCCGTTTAAGGATTGAGGGAATGGTTGAGAGAATATAGGCAGAGAAAAAAGAAGTTCTAAGGAGGAATCAAGTTTGTCTCATCATCATCATTTAGTGTATTATGACACCTAGCATAGGATTTTATACTCAGTAGGTTTGAAAATATCTACTGAAGAAATGGGTATATTATGTGTAATGTAAGACATGCTAAATCTCCATGCTAATGATATGAAAGAAGAGGGCTACAAATTTAAGTGTGGAAGAGTACTATCTTGTGTCATAGTGACAAAAAAGGAAGTTGGCTTAGAGCAGTGATATCTACATACATAGAAAGGTGTCAGACTCGAGGTAAAAACAACGTGAATGAAACAACAGATCTGAATAGAAACTGTATCCTGACTGCTGAGAAGATGGTTCCTACTGACACAGTAAGGCAAAGAGGCCAGACACTGATGCTGGCTGTTAGGTAACCCCAGTAAATCTAGTCACCTGATTTGAACCTGCGACTGTATTCTTTTGTATTACCATTATAATACCCAGACACAAGCCAATCACTGTAGGAGCTTTGACAATATTGGTGAGTTTTATCATTGTTGCCTAGATAGTACTGAAAAAAGACTTCCCAGCCCCTCCCAACCTGTACACAGGTATCTTGTTTCCCCAGTTGAGTACACTTCCATAATATAAAAGTGTTTAGGCTTTTGTTTCAATGTATATACCAGTATTACAATTATTTCAGGTTTAATATATGTATACTAGAGCATATTATTATTATGACATATTACTTGGCTTAGATTAATGGGGTAAAATCTCTCAAGCTTTGCCTGCTTGAAGTCTTCATTAACTAAATGATACTTATTTCTTATTTACTAATATAGACCCCTGCAATACAAAATTCTCTCTTGATGCTGTTTACTGAGTCAAAATTTATTACCAACCGTACTGTCACTCTTTTATTTTTGATAATAATAAAATGTTCTTTATTATATAATTTCAATATTAATAACCATCTATCTACCTCTTAAGTGTAATAAACACAAAGCACCTAAGGAACAGGCATTTAAGTTCACTTTACTTTTAATATGCTTTTATCTCATCACTGATTTTAGAATTGCTATTACTTAAGTACTAATAAGCACTCTGATGAATTCTCCCTTACCAACTGACTTTTTATCTGAGGATTATTTCTCAAAGATTCCTATGTATTATGCAGTGTTTAAGAAAATTACGTACCTATAGTCTAATATTTTTAATGTGATAATAGCGTGTACATTGACTCTGGATTCACTTGGTAGTGTCATGGCAGTCTCAGTAACAGGATCACTTTGGCTAGCTCCATCATCTGGCAAGAGACAAGTTATAAAAAATCAATATTCATATAATGAAGTCATTTTCAGATTCTTGAAAATATGTAAAAATGGTATGCATGATTTCTAAATATTATTGGTGAAAATGCCTTTAGTCATATACTTCATTTCCAATAACTCAAATCTGGGTCTAAAACTTAATATTTAATTAATAGAAAATAGATTACATTACTACTATATGGCTTCAAAATCTTTTAATAAATCTTACCATAAGGAAATTTAGGAGTAGGAAAGAAACTTCAAAGAGTAACAACAATCTCTCAGAACAATGACACTAAACCTTCCTCTTAAGAAAAATAATATGGTCTATTAGAAGAAATTTATTAACAAAGGAAAAGTTTTATTTCCCACAAAAGTCTACCAAATACGCTTGTGCCTATCTTCTCAGTTTAGGACACAAGGAAACTGATTATTCTCAATCACTTAAAACCTGGCAATTTACATAATCAAGTAAGCTTTTGATACATTATTTATGTTAAGAGTTTTTCTTAGCAAATGCAAGACTTTATTTTCAATAGATATTTTCTAACATACATGCACACTCACACATTCACACACAATTAACCCCCTCACTAGTCTCCAGAAACTGTTTAACACTGCCATCATATGGTAGTAAGAGCAAAATAAACACAAATCATACACATTAAAAAGAATGTCTTTACGATTTTTTGGCAAGAGACTTCAGCATTCTAGACAGAAGTAAAATGAGACAATTTTCAGCAACTTGAAAAAAATGAAATAGTCCTAGCATTCATGTGTTAAGACCAGAAGGCATACTAAAAAAACAGAAAAAAATTAGTAATATTCCTGGGCATTTAATGAACACATGTTGAATCCTATAAATTATATTTCTCTTGCATTGAGCTCATCAGTTAACAATCATTAAACTCGTTTTTATGCAAACATCATATGGATATTTTATTTATAGAAGTAGCACAGAATAAAAGACAGTATCAAATAGTAATAAAAAACATCAAGATAAATATTAGTATTAAGTAAAAGCTTTGATATTTAGTAGTACCCTAGCAGTTTGGCCATGTCACTTTAGAGTATGTAATATATATTGTCAAATTATACCAGCAGATAGAAAACATCAAACCAGCATCAAAACCCAGCATTATTTTTTAAATATACATGTATACTAGCATGAGTACATACTGAGATAGAGTATTCTCAACACTTTCCAATGAACAATTTTTAATAATCAGCATCAAGGAGAATGTAAAGAGGGAAAATATTATCCCTTGGGAAGGGACTATGAAAGAGATTTCCTTTTCATTCCAAAATTTTGTATGTTGGTTGAATTTTTTTATGATTCACATTTACCAACCTTTTAACTAAAAATGAGGGATGGTGATATTCCCTTACTTGATCTACAGATTCAATGTAATCCCTATCAGAATCCCAGCTGCTTTCTTTATAGAAATCAAAAAATGATTCTAAAATTCATGCAGGATTGCAAGAAACTCACAATAGCTAAAACAAGCCTGAGAAAAAAGAATAAAGAATTTATACTTCCCAAATTCAAAACTTACTGCACATCAATGATAATCAAGGTACTGTGGTTACTGGCACAGTATAAACATACAGATCCGTGGAATAAAACTGACAGTCCAGAATGAACCCTGTATTTATGGTCAACTGGTTTTCAACAAAAATGACAAAACCATTCACTAAGGAAAGAATAGTATTTTCAACCAATGGTGCAAGGAAACTAAATAACCACATGCAGAAGAATTAAATTGGACTCTTATCACATACCATATATAAAACTTAACTCAAGAATCAAATGCTTCAATATAAAATCAAAAGTTCCAAAAAAACACAAAGGAAACAATTTTCACAAAAAAATATTTTTGCAAAGGATGTTTAGCTATGAAACCAAAAGCATAAGCCAAAAAGAAAAAGAAAAAACAGATAAATTAACTTTATCAAAATTTAAAAAATAAAAAATAAAAAAAACATTTGTTTCAAAGGACAGTACCAAAAATGAAGACAAACACACAGAGGACTAGAAAATATATGCAAATTATGTATCTGACAAGACACATATCTGGACTACAAAATAACTGCTACAACTCAAAAATAAAAAAGATTAAAAAATTAAAAATTGGGGGCACCTGGATGGCTCAGTTGGTTAAGCATCTGACCCTTTCATGATCTCACAGTCATGAGATCAAGCCCTGCATTGAGCTCTGTGCTGACACTGTGGAGACTACTTGGGCTTCTCTCTCTCTCTCTCTCTCTCTCTCTCTCTCTCTCTCTCTCAAAATAAACTTTAAAAAAATTAAAAATTGGGCAAAAGATCTGAATAGACATGTCTCCAAAGATGTACAAATGGCCAATAAGCACATGAAAAGATATTCAACATCATTATTCACCAGGGAAATGCACATCAAATCTAGGCTGAGATACCACTTCACACCCACCAGTGCCTCTAGAATCAGAAAGTCAGAAAACAACAAGTGTTGGTGAGGATGTGAAAGAATCAGAACCCTCATACAATGCCAATAAGTATGGAAACTGGTGCAGCTGCTTTGTAAAACAGTCTGGCAGGTCCTCAGATGGCTAAACATAAAGTTACCGTTGATCTAGCAATTCCACTCATAGATAAATACACAAGAGAAATGAAAACACATGCTCACACTGAAACTTGTAAATAATTGTGTATCACAGCATTAACCATGATACCCAAAAGGTATGGAAATTCTTGAAAATGTTCTAAAATTGACAACCCTATGCCCACAAATTTGGTAACCTAGATGAAATACACCAATTCCTTAAAAGACACGATCTGCCAAAACTCACACAAGAAGAAACATACAACATGAATGGGCCTGTATCTATAAAAGAAATTCATCCAATATTTAATAACCTTCCAAAACAGAAAGCACCAGGTCCAGATCGGTTCACTGGTGAATTCTACCTAACATTTAAGGAAGAAATTATATTAATTTTTTACAATCTCTTTCAGAAGATAGAAGCAGAGGGAATACTTCCTAACTTATTCTACAAGGCCAATAATTATCCTAAAACCAAAACCAGAAAATATATGACTAGAAAAGAAAATAGAAAGCACTCTCTCTTGTGAAAATACATATAAATTCCTCAATAAAATACTACCAAATTGAATTTTAAAAAGTATTTAAAAAATGATACATCCCATATGATCAAATGGGATTTAACCCAGGTATACAAGTCTAGTTCAACATTCAAAAATCAATCAATGCAATGCTTCATATCAACAGGCTAAAAAATAAAAATTATATGGTCATATCAATAGATGCATAAAAAACATTTGACAAATGCCAACACCCATTTGTGATAAAAAACTTTCAGTAAACTAGGAATAGAGAAGAACTGTCTCAACTAAAGAATATCTACAAAAAACCTACAATTCACATCATACTAGGTGAGAAACCTAAAGCTTTCCCCCTAAGAGTAGGTACAAGGTAAGGAAGCCCCCTCTCACCATTTTTGAACATTATACTAGAAGTCCTTGGTGATGCAGTAAGGTAAGTAAATGAAACAAAAGTGTATAAACTGGGAAGGAAGACATAATATATTCTTTGTTCACAGATGACATGATCTAGGTAGAAAATCCAAAAGATGTGACAAGAAAAACACCCCTGAAACTCGTAAGTGATCGTAATAAAGTTGCAAGATACAAGGTTAATATACAAAAGTAAACTGCTTTCCTTTACATCAATAATGAACAAGTAGAATCTGAAATTAAAAACACAATACCAATTACATTAGCATCCCCTCAAATGAAATGCTTACATATAAATCTAACAAAATATGTATATGAATTCTATGAAGAAAACTACAAAACTGTGATGAATGTAATCAAAGAAGTAAATTAATAGAGAGATATTCCATGTTCATGGATAAAAGGACTCAATATTGGCAAGATGTTTATATAGAATAGCAAAAGACTCAAAATAGCCAGCACGATACTGATGGAGAACAACAAAATTAGAGGACTGATATTATCCAATTGGAAGACTTATAATAAAGCTACAGTAATTGTGACAGTGTGAAATTGACAAAAGAACACAGAGATCAATTGAAGGAACAGAGAGCCTATAAATAGACCTCCATTAATACACTCAATTCATCTTTGACAAAGGAGCAAAGGCTATATATAAATACAGTGGAATAAAGACAGACTATTCCAAAAGTGGTACTGAAATATCAGGAGATCCACGTGCAAAAAACAGTAGATTTATTCATAATTGCCAAAACTTGGGAGCAACCAACATATCCTTTGGTAGGGTAAATAGGCAAATAAACTGTACTACATCCAGACAATGGAAATATTATTCAGTGCTAAAAAAAAAAATGAACTGTCATGTCATGAAAAGGCATGGAGGATGCATAAATGCATGCTACAATGTGAAAGAAGCCAATATGAAAGATTCTAATTACATGACATTCTGGAAAAGGCAAAGTTATGGAGACAGGGAAAAGATCAGAGATGGGGTGACAGAGGGAATGACAGGAGAAATAGGCAGATTTATCTGTGAAAATACTTTGTATATTACCATGGTGGATATGTAACAGTTGTCCAAACCCATAGAATACACAACACCAAGAGTGAACTCTGAGGTAACTATGGATTTGGGATGATTATGTGTCAATATACGTTCATCCTTGGTAAAAAAAAATGTACCATTTAGGTAAGGGATGTTGATAATAGGGGAGGTTATGCATGTGTGTGGGCAGAGGATATAGGGGAATATCTATACCTTCCTCAATTTTGCTGTAAACCTAAAACTACTCCAAAAATTTAAGTTCTTAAAAAATGTTTGGATTATTCTAATATGACACCTAACTGATTATTTCAGAATAATTAAATTTTTCTGGGGGAGAAAGCATACCTAGAAATTGGCAGGAAATGAAAGTCTTACAAAATGATGTTAATTTATTGGAAGGTCAAGGTGGAAAATGGAAATTGCTGAAGCATTCAATTATCTTATTCATTTTTTTAAATGTTTTATTTATTTATTTTGAGGAAGAGAGTATGCACAAGTGCGAGCAGGAGAAGAGCAGAGAGAGAGAGGAAGAATCCCAAGCAGGTTCTACACTGTTAGCACAAAGTGGGGCTCGATCCCAGAAACCATGAGATCATGACCTGAGATGAAATCAAGAGTTGGTCTCTCAACCAACTGAGCCACCCAGGTGCCCCTGTTATTCATTTAACACATTGGCAATATGGTGCTAGGCTACGGTGTGCATAACCAAAAGAGTTGTGAGCTAAATTAACAGTTGCTGTATTTAGGCACAAAGTTGAAGAGTGTTTGTTATGCAGCAATACACTGGTACAATTGATTTTTTTAAATGCTCTAGTGTATCCTACAATGACATACATAAAATAAAAATTGGGATATAGCACAATTGTAATATAGCGTTAAAAATTAAATGTATAGTGGGGCACCTGGGTGGCTCAGTCTGTTAAGCATCCAACAATTGGTCTCAGGTCAGGTCATGATCTCACAGTTTGTGAGTCTGAGCCCCGCATCAGGCTCCACGCTATCAGTGCAGAGCCTGCTTGAGATTCTCTCTCTCCCTCTTTCTCTGGCCTCCTCTGCTTGTACTTTCTCTCTCTCTCAAAATAAATAAATAAACTTAAAAAATTAAAAAAAAAATCAAATGTACAGTAACATTTTCTCTTTTGGTGCTTCATGATAAATTAACATATCCTGAAAAATGTGTTTTATCTTTATATCTGTCCAAACTTAGCAAAACTATGCATGAAGCAGATATTTGAATACTGTTAATATACTACCAGTCAATAGAATCCATATACCATAAAAGTCAAGTTTTGCTTTTTTTTTGAAAGTTAAAGCACTAGGGTACTTATTGAATCTTTGTTGTATTTTCCAATTGGTACATTGTAACACAAACCAAATAAATTAAGGATAGAACATTACTACTGTGAATTTAAGGATGTTTTTATAGTTTTACCATACGTGTGGCCTATTTGGATTCAGAATTAGAACCACACCTGCCAGGGACCATTTCCTCTAATTATTTACACTCCAAATAAATGTAAATTTATGTATTGTTAGCACTTCACCACCTTTCACATTTTCCTTCAAAATATAGTAAAATATAGAAAAGTACCTTTAATCTTGCTTCGCAGATATTTTAAGACTTCTTGGGTTCCTTTCTGAAAAGGTGGAGAGAAGATACATATTCACCAAGACATACTTTGCAGTTTCACAGATCAACATGCATGTTTGAATTTCAAATTTAAAAACAGAGCTGAATTCCAAATATGCTTACATTTATAATTTCTCTTCGGATAGTTCTCAAAGGATTTCCTTCTAGTGCCAGAAATTTCAAATGAAGTTTTCCCAATGAACAGGGTAGACTACAAAAAAGATTAAACATAATTCAACCAAATAGTTGACTAGAAAACTAGTAACATTTGACAAACTATATATATCTCATGTCAAAAGAGCCCAAGTAACATAGGCCTAAAATATTTCCCTTTGAGGTAAATGTTTAACCTGTAAAAGAAAAAATAGATTTATTTTGAAATTGTCATATTGTGATTGCTAAAAAAAAAATGTGAACTATAAAACACTGGCTAAATAAAAATCGTAAAAAGCAAATCTGAGACAATCAGTGATTCAAGATAGCCATACTCATTGATATTAAATGTTTTGGTTTTGCCCTTCAAGCAGGCAAAGAAAATTCTTCCCTAATAATATAATAGTTTATTGAGATTTCCCATATACAAAACCACTCCTATACCATGTATTCAACCCACAATCACCAATTTATTTTTAAAAATTATAATGTTTATTTATTTAATGTTTATTTATTTTTTGAGAGAGAGAAAGAGAGAGAGAGCAGGGGCAGGGGGGTGTCAGAGTCAGAGAAACAGAATCCAAAGCAGGCACCAGGCTCTGAGCTATTAGCACATAGCCCGAACATGGGGCTCAAACCCACGAACCATGAGCTCATAACCTGAGCCAAAGTCAGACAGACGCTTAACTGACTGAGCCACTCAGGAGCCCCATGTTGGTTTATTTTTGAGAGAGAGACAGAGCATGAGCAGGGGAGGAGCAGAGAGAGCAGGAAACAGAATCTGAAGCAAGCTGCAGGGTCTGAGCTCCAAGCTGTAAACCCAGAGCCCGAAGTGGGGCTCGAGCTCACGAACCATAAGATCACAACCTAAGCCCAAGTCGGACACTCAACCGACTAAGCCACCCAGGCACCCCACCAATTTATTTTTTAATGAAAATATAATCAAATTGGTTCTGTTCTTAATCCTTCAGTAGCTCCCCATCTCTTAATGAATGAAAACTGACTTCACAAGCATTTTACAGACCACATGGCCTTAACTTACCTTTCAAGCCCTAAATTCCCACAGTCTCCCTTAATGTACTTTATTTACCAGATCAACTTGATTCCTTGCTGTTCTCTAAATATAACCCTACAATATCCTGAACTTTCAAAGCTTTCTTTGTGTAGTTTCATCCTACCAAGTCAATCATTCTAACCACCTTACATGTGCACTTGAAAATCGCAGTCATCCTTTAAAGATCACATGATGGGACTAAAGTGAGGCATGACCCTGAAGTGAGTGAGTTCTTAAATTTTGTGCTCTAAGCACTTAAACTGCCTCACCCTATTCCCAGTCCTAATGATCATCTAAAACCATTTCTTCTTCTACATAGTCTGCCCTGATTCCTCTCAATAAATGGCTGATTCTTGTATCTCTTTTAAGCCCCCAAAGCATTTTATATCTCTCCCATGACTTTACATTCATTTAATAAATTCAAGAAATATTTATCAGGCACCTTCTATATACCAAGGCACTGATCTAGGAGGTAGAGAGAGAGCAGTGAACAAAACAGATAAAAATCCCAACTTCTTAGTTTACATTCCAGGATTAGAGTAGCTTGTAAAATATATCTGATTCTATTAGTATTTTAAGCTTGCTGCCAAGGACCAAATCTAACTATTCTTTGCAGGTCTGCATATGATACTTGTTTACTATTTAGTGAATTCAATTTAGAACAAAAAGACCTCCACATGTTTTTCTCAAATATTATTACCTTATTAATATTAACTTCTGAATTATAAGCAAATGCAGACATGATTTCTTATTCATTTGATCTTTAAACTTACCTACTAATATCATTGTTGCTTAGGTCAAGCCTTTCCAAAGACTGTAGTAGTGTAATTTCATCTGGAACAGATTTTAACTTATTATCCCGCAGGTCTAGCACAAGGATAGAATTCAGATGCTTAAGATGTTCTGGCCCTAACATTTCAATCTGGTTTTCACCTACATGTAATTCCTACAAAACCAAAGATCAATCATATGTATTTAATTTTTATTAAATAATAAAAATAAAACTGAAATCACTGAAAAACAAATGGAGAAACAGGTTTCTAATTACTAAGGTGCTTAGTTTTTCAATTACAAGTAAGCTATATTACAGCTAAAAATCACAAAAACATAACATTTTCAAGGATTTGCTGGAAATTTAAAAATAATTTAAGATTTAATCTGGCAGAAGTTCAAAGTTTATAAAACCAAACCACAGAAAATATTTAGTAGTTAACATTTATAGAATAAAAATACAAATCTAAGAACTATACTGATAAAAAAATTAAAATTTTAAAACAAATCAGAATATGCTTAAAAACTTACTTATATTACAGTTTGTTATTCAACATTTTCATTAGTGATTATTATATATATAATTTCTCATTAACAGAATATATAAATATTAGATGTATAATTTATCTTTAATTAAATGCTAACATTTTCAGTTCCTTTATTCACTGCCACCATTCTGTTAAAAAAAAAAAAAACTCTTGGTTTCTCAGTGAGTTTCTCAGTGGGTTAAGCATCCAACTTCGGCTGGCTGTGGTCATGATCTCACAGTTCACGGGTTTAAGCCCCATGTCAAACCCTTCCCCACAGTCAGTGGGGAGCATGCTTGGGATTCTCTCTCTCTTTCTCTCTCTCTGCCTTCTCCTACTCATGCTTTCTATCTCAACATAAAACTTTAAAAAAATAATAAATAAATAAGTAAATAAAAGAAACTCTTTTAACTCTAATACATAACAGTATATATGAAAAAAAACAAAGCATGACAAATTTAAAAGACAATGTTAATACTATATACTTAAAATATCAGAAAGTAACTAATGTTAAAGAGACCCAATTATGATCAGGTAAACATGAGAAGTGGCAACTTACAGAATTAGATACATATTCCTTTCTAATATTCCAGGTCTCTTATAGTATGGCTCCAATTTATGATGTTAGTCTCAACATCTAATTCTCCAGTTATAAACTACTCCCCAGATGAAAGACACAAATTTCTATTTTTAAGTTGATTATTTCTTTAAAAAATCTATTACTAGCAATATCATGAATATATTTAGTCATATTAAAATTCTGAAAAATTGAGGAAAAACATAGCACCTATAAACTAATACATATTCCCAATGTTAAACAAGATTAAAAATTTCATCTTCATAATTAACTTTAGGAAAATAGTTATTTAGTAATCAAATAAATATTACCTTTAATAATCTACAAGAAGGAAATTCTGGTAGAAAACGTAATTTATTCCTCCGCAAATAGAGCAATTCTAGTGACTCCATGTTAGCCAATTCGGGAGGTACAGTTTCTAAGAGATTTGAATTACAATCCAAATGCTTTAATCCTGCAATACATAGTAAGTGAAAAACAAAAATATTTTGATAAAAAGAAAAATGTTGGTCTATAAATGTATATACATTCAAAGAATGTATATGTCATCATGAGGACTTACAAAACTATGTGATACTGTTAAAATAATCAAGAATCCTAGAATTAAATAAATGTAAACTAAGATTTTATTACATTTAATTATAACAAAAGAAGTGACATTAAAAATATTTAATAATAGTCTAAGTCCAAGTCATCGTATTACTCGGCAATCAAAAAGAATGAAATCTTGCCATTTGCAACTATTTGGATGGAACTAGGGAGTGTTATGCTAAGCAAAATTAGAGAAAGACAAATTATCATATGACTTCCTCATATGAGGACTTTAAGATACAAAACAGATGAACATAAGGGAAGGGAAGCAAAAATAATAAAAAAAAATGGGGGGGGACAACACATAAGAGACTTTTAAATTTGGAGAACAGAGGGTTGCTGGAGGGGTTGTGGGAGGGGGGATGATGGGCTAGATGGGTAAGGGGCATTAAGGAATCTACTCCTGAAATCATTGTTGGATTATATGCTAACCAACTTAGATGTAAAAACAACAACAACAACAAATACAAAAAAAAAAAAAGCTGCATCTTAAATTCACCAAGTTGTGCACATAAAATATGTATAGGTTTTTGTATGTCAATCATCCGTCAATAAAGTGGTTTAAAAAAATAATAACAGTCCAAGTCATCTTTGTAATGGTAAAAACCAAAGTACTCCAGTACTCTGTTAAGATATTTTAAAATATATAAACTACACACTATGAGATATTATTTCCCTCAATAATTATATATCATTAAAAAGAAAAAGCTTAACATAGTTAAAGACATATAAATATGCATGCATACTAGTTGTATGAATGGATATTAATCAACTGTGGCAAGTAGTAGCTCAGACATAAGCATTAAAATTAGGCAAGTTGACTTTCTGTCAAAAAGCCTTGGATTTCTATGTATGCCCTCCTATGCTTCCATTCATCCATACTACCTTTCTCTCCCTGTCTTCTTTCTTTTTCTATTTTTGTTTAAATTACATGCTTTTTCTAACATCTTAGCTAACACTATGGACACAAATGCATGCTACAGCTCAAGAAGGATGTTCTTACTTGAAGCATCTCTCTCTTACCTCCTGAATATTTCTTTCTTAAAAGGCAAATCAGAAAACAAAAATGGAGAAAAGTAAAGCTCTTCTTTCCCTTACGAATTCAATAAGCAGCTTTCCCCCAATCCATATCACAGAGTCAACTTACAATGGCCACCACACCACATATTTTCCACAATTCACTCTCAACTGTCTAGTGTGAATAGGTGATATACATTTTACAACTTTTTTGTTGTACTTTGAGCCTACCAATTTTAACATAATGCAAGACTGAGTTGATATACTGCCTTAAACTGCTTCTGTATTTCTTGCTTTTCAAAAGAAATGTACTACTTTCAACAAATAATGTAATAATTTATATATTATTTGACTAGAGTATTTTTAAAAACATCACAATGTGATTCACCCCAAATCCAGTAAATACTATGAAGAAAAGTTTGTTTTAAAAGTTACAGACTATAGGGGCCCCTGATGGCTCAGTGAGTTAATGTCACAGGATCATGGAATCTAGACCCGCCTCAGGCTCCACGCTGAGCATGGACCCTGCCTGGGATTCTTTCTCTACCTCCCGCTCTCTGCTCCACCTCCACTCGTACAAGCCCATGTTCTCTCTCTCTCAAAATAAATAAATAAACATTAAAAAAATAAAAGAGGTTACAGTTTTCACAACTGTTTGCATGTAAGAGCACTGACAGAATACAAGCAGTGTGCAGTGGAAAGAACAAAGGGGATGGAACAAGAAGATTCAAGCTCTTACAGAATTATGATTCAAGACCTAGCTCTACAATTTATAATATAATTTCTAAGTCTAGGTTTATGAATCTTTAAAATATAAAAAAAAAGCATCCCCCTAATGTACAGAACCTTTGTAATGGCAAAACAACATATGTAAAGGCATTTGTTACAACGAACCACACAAATGTTAGAATATTAAGATTCAGTCATTAATACTGAAATAATAACTAAATGTCCTACTGGTGATAGTTTAAAAGTATCACTTTTCTGGCTAAAGGAGGAAAACATCTAATCATTATGTTGTATATTGGAAAATTTGCTGTAAATTCAAAGTATTTTTCTATTGATTTCCCTATCTTTTCCCATCTCTCAAGATAGCTCCATCCAATTTATAGAAAAAAAATATGCTTCTTACATACTAACTAAAGGTGACATATTTTATATTTAGCTCTACTTTTTAATCTGTTTACTGAAAAATGGCAAAGATAAGCGAAGTGTTAATTACTGAAAACCCAAGTAAAGGCTCCTCTAGGATATCAACTTGATTTATGGCAGATTTAACTTATGCATTCCTATTACAAATGACTATTAATCTAAAGCAAAACAGCACAATTTTACAAATTTGTCCCAAAATTATCTGTAATCAACTATACAAAATCACTTCCATAACGTCCACAAAAGGGAGGCTTAAAGAAATGAAGAGAGATTAATATGAATAGCAGGAAAGACTACATAAGGTAAAGAGTATAAGGCTGACGCACACAGTGTGCTCATCAACCAAGAAATAATAATAACAAAAATCAACATAATGATTTTGGCCTCTAAATCAAGACTTCTAAGATGATTAAGTATAATTATTTAAAAGGTACTGAAATGTGCCGTCTATTTTTTTATATCTTAATATTATTAGTTCTAGAGTATGTTAAATATAATGATTCAATGGTAAACTTCAATAGAACCACTATCTTAATCTTTAAAAAAAAAAAGCAGATTGACCATTTAGGCAAAACTAGACTATCTCCTGACATCATTACTTTTGGGCCATGAGGAACTACAGCCATAACATAACCACATAAGTAGAAACACCTCTTAGTGAATGCTGAATGAATGAATGAATGAATGAAGAGATAGCATAGCTCAAAACCCTAATCAATATCTCAGGTATATAATTTTCCCGTAGTTCATAATCATATTTTATTTTCCTCTTTTTGATATGCCAAAACATGTTTTTGGTGATAACTGTTTAGGAAGTTAAGCTAGACAATAATGCTCTGAAGAAAATCTGACTTCTTGCTATTGTTTGCTTTACCAGAATAAAATCTATTATTTTACTTCTCTATAACTATTTTAAAATTCATTTTCCTAAACATAAGTTGCACCAACTTCAAAATTTATGTATTTTTTAATATAGAGCAGATTTACTTTTCATTCCACTTATTTCTGCTGGCAAACTCTTCAGTTGATTACTGGAAAGATTGAGTCGCACCAGACTGGACAGAGAAGAAAAACTAGCAGGAACAGTTGTAAGATGATTATTGGAAAGATCCTTTAGAAAGAGAAAGAAAGAAAGAATTAATGAATAAATAAATAAATATATAAACAAACGAACTAACAAATGATCCCTAAAAGGGATTTCAGAATTTTGAGGAGATTGCAAAATAAAACAAGACTATTTCAGAGGTGATATGCTTTGTAACCTCCATTCACAGACAATTTCACAAGTTGTCATTCATCACCTCAGTATTCTATAGGACCACTATATGCCTAATAATGTAGCAGGAAGGAATCAGAATGAACTCTAGCTTCAGAAATATTTTACATAAAGGTTTCTGTTATTACAAAGTCATGCTATATCATGCATCATGTTTTTAATTAAAAAACCAATTTGTTCACTCAATATTTATGAGTACCTATGATAGATTAGACAAACTGTACAGGTAAATTATAATATGAAATGTAAAATTGATTTGCAAGAAAGAAAAATTCTTGAATGAAAAAAAATAAAGCTGAGAACATGGACATTGTAATTTTTAAGGGAAAAGTAGTCCCTCTACTCTTCTGCTGATCTCAGCAAATCTGCTTTACTAGAGTCCAAAAGTTTACTCTCTATTTTTCCTTCATTCAAACTTGCCTAATTAATGTCTATACCTGTTTCTTTAAGTCACTGTTCCTATTTTTTTATTAAAGCATAAACAGTTGTGAGAGAACTTTTTTTTTAACATTTGAATTAGGTATATGTACTTTACTAGCTATCAGCAAACTGTTAGGTAGGGGCAATTGCAACAATGGATAAGAAAAAAATGACTTAAGGGAACTTGTTCTCTGAAGACTTTCATTTAGTCTAACATTAAACACTTGTATGTGTAACCCTAAATCCATTAAGATGATAGAAAAAGGTAAAAATGCTAGATCAGCTATTTTTTATAAAACATACTGTTATTATCATAAGTAACATAACATATCATAAACTACAAAGTAAACAACAATCTACAACTCTATACACTAACATTACTAATAAATAAATATTTTGTAATATCAAAAGTTACTGACAATAAATGCAATGCAGTATTCTGGATTGGATCCTGGAACCAAAAAAAGGACATTCATGGAAAAACTGGGAAAATCTTAATAAAATCCATAGTCTAGTCAGTAATATTGTACCAATGATAATTTCTTAGTTTTCAAATGTGCCATGGGTATGTATATTGTCAACACTAAGGAAAGCTGGGTGAAGAGCATATAGGAACTCTCTGTACTATCTTTACATTTTTGTATATCTAAACTTATTTCATATGGCTTGGAAGAGAAAATAAATATATAAACAAAATTATTTCAAAATAAAAAGCTTAAATAAAAGTTTTTGATACAGAAGAGATATTAATTCACAAATTCTTAAGACATTTTAAAGAACCCAAATCAACGAAATTACTAATAAAGTCAAACATTATTGCAATTACTGTTTGCATAATTATATATTGCAATTAATTAACATAATTGCAATATGTTTTATATCTAATTCAATACATCTAATTTATATATATTAAATATATTATATATAGATAAATCCGTATGCTGTCATTTCTTCAGTAAATATTTATTTAGTACCATTGCTAAACAGTTTTTATATAACTTTAAGAAATACTACTAGCTTGGGGCGCCTGGGTGGCTTAGGTGGTTAAGTGTCCGACTTCAGCTCAGGTCATGATCTCATTATTCGTGAGTTTGTGAGTTTGTGAGTTCGTGAGTTCGAGCCCCGTGTCAGGCTCTATGCTACAGCTCAGAGCCTGGGGCCTGCTTCAGATTCTGTGTGTGTGTGTCTCTCTCTGTCCTTCCCCTGGTAATGCTCTCTCTCAAAAATAAACTTAAAAAAATACTAATAGCTTAAATTATTAAATATGCTTATATTTCTTTTTTTTTATTAGAGAGAGAAAGACAGCACATGCAAGTGTGGGGGGGATTGAGAGAAAGGGAGAGAGAGAGACGGAGAGAGAAAGAGAGAGAATCTTAAGCAGGCTCCATACTCAGCAGAGAGCCTGATGCAGGGCTCAATCCCACAACCTTGGGATCGTGACCTGGGCCAAAATCAGGAGTCCGATATTCAACTGACTGAGTCACCCAGGCTCTAAATAAGCTTATATTTCTAATGTTGTAATATATTATTGCTCCCATTTATGATATGATATATGAGTCTTTAAGAATACAATTCTCAACTGAAATAACCTTTCATTATGCAAATGACTATCTGGGAATCCATAAAAAGGAAACAACTGGGAACTGCTAGTTTACATTTCCTTTCTAATCTAAATACTCTTCTTTTTTTTATCCATCACTTGCTATTTTTACCATTAAACTTTAAAAGAAAATCTAATGGCTCCCTCCTTAGCCATTCATTTTATCTACCTGTGCCTTTTGCTTTCCAAACCTTATGTCCAATGTAATCAGACTGGATATTTACAGATACTGAAGGAATGTTTGAGGACAGTATATACATTGATTTCAAACACTACAGCAGATAAGGGAAATATCAAGGAAGATGTACTTACAGGAAAAAAAAAACAGAGGCAAAAGAATTAATTTTTCCTTTAGTGAGAAATAAACTTTAAGACTAAAGTAATATAAGTAAGTTCTTCAAAAAACAGGAACAAGAATGTAAGAGGAACTAACCATGTGCAATAGAGACACTATTGGAACAACTAATTTCCATCTAATCTAGCTAAAAACTTTCAGATTGCAGACTTTATAGTGGAATCTTACTCCTTCAGGGGTATAGTGGGAGGGAAAAAAGGAATACATTTTGGAGTCAAATTGACTTATGTTAAAATCTTGAATTCCTTACTTATTAGTTACATGACTTCAGATGAGGTATTTTTTTTATATATAAACCATAGTTCCATATCTATTCTAGGGGATAAAACTATGTACCTTGCTATATATAAGTAAAGTACAAATCAAAGTACCTACTGTTTTTATTATTCTTAAAATAATATCTGTATTGCTTTACGGTTCTCTCTAGGATGTGACACAGATGGAATGAAAATTTTGTGAGGTAATGTGGATATTTTGAAAAATGGGAAAGAAAAGGCAGGCCTTAAAGGGATTATCTGGACACTCATAGGACAGGAGGGTCATAGCAGCAATAAAGGAGGAGTGGGTATACAAAACAGAATTAGTATATGCTACAGACACCTGTGCTCTATTTTGCAAAACCATAAAAATTCTGGGAATAACAGTCATCCTTACCACCCCTTTCCCACACTCTATTCCTAAATTAAAACCTAAGTTGATTTCATTAGAAAAAATAGGAAAAATAAATTTTATAAAATCTAATTTAGCAATCTAATTGAAATGCAGTTTCTGATAATCCAGTCATATAAACAGCTGTCCATGTTCTCATCATTTCAATCCAATTTCTAAGACTGATGAAAAATCCCACCTGCCCGAAATTATATAAAAATTGGAAAATCACAACTTACCAAGTCTTCTAAGTTGAAAAGTTGTTCAAATCCCTCTGGTATGCAAGTTAGTTCATTATGCTGGAGATAGAGGCCCTTCAGGTTTCTCAGATTTGTAATTTCTTCAGGGAGTATTTGTAGTTTGTTATGGCTGATTGATAAAATAAATGCTGAATAATTTGGTCACAACACAATAAATCATTGTAAAGGTATTTTGCTAACTACATGGGCTCATTTAAAAAACATAAAATAGGGTGACTAATTTTAAGGACTTCTCGAACTTCACATACTAATAATGTTAACTCATTAAAATTATAGTAATTTAAAGTAATTAGATTTTCAAAGAAATAAAGGTTTTTAACCAAATACTTTATGAACTTTTAACTGTTTCCTTATAACCTACTCTTGATTTTATATGCAATGTGAAAGGATACACTGGACAATTTTTTATACCCTGTCTGAATTTTAGAATTTTGACAGAGACATGGGCACACATACATTATAACAGAGTCACAGCTTATATGGGGATTATGTTTTTAAACTAGCACTCAAGACAAAAATAGCTCTTTTTAAGGGCCTGGCATGTCCATCTGAATGCAGTATGTGACTCCGCTCTCCTTTGTACTTAATTTTTCTACTCTGACCTTCTATTTTTAGAGATACTCTGTTTATTGTTTTTGAAGTCCCAGTCACTAAGCATGATATATTCCCTGATAATTAAGAGACGACCTGACTTAACTTGTTCCCAGATTAACTTAACTATTTACGTAGGAATTCCATTCTATTTTCACACCATATATAATTACTTAACAAGTAACAGGGTGAAATGAGAAATACAATGGGGTGAAAAATAACCTTAAATTATATAAAACTAGTTAGAACAAAAATGCCAAAAGATGCCTTCTAAAATAAGAAACACTAAAAAAAATGTCAAAAATTAGTTACTATTGGGGCTCATGGGTGGCTCAGTCAGTTAAGCATCTGACTCTAGATTTTGGCTCAGGTCTTAATCTCATGGTTCGTGAATTTGAGCCCCATATAGCTCTCTGTGCTGACAGCTAGGATCCTGCTTGGGATTCTCTCTCTCCCCCTCTCTCTTTGCCCTTTCCCAGTGTGCTTGCTTGTGTCCTCTCTCTCTCTCTCTCTCAAATAAACTTAAAAAAATTTGGTTACTATTGTTGGTCACCTAACTGAAATCTTTGTGTACTTCATAGGTATGCAGTTGGGCAGAGATGTAATTCTAGCTATACAGTTCCTCCATTTCCTTTCTTCTTCTATTTCCTCCATCCTAATACTCTAATCTGAAAGTATTGGAAGCTAAAGCTAAAGCAATACCCAGTCTCCATACTCCCTCACCTCTTCTCTCAACCCTCCTCATTCTTGCCTCTGCAGGCCACATCTATGCCTTTGACTTGTATGGGGAAGAGGTTCTGATGTAGCTCTACACAATTAGCACCTTTTGTGTGTAGCTATTTTTGCCGATTTGTGGTAATTTTAAGTTTTTCACCAGATGAGGGCTGTAACTTAAGGAACCATTTTCCCTCAAAGCAATGAACTTAGCTCCAGAACACTGAGACATGACTATGTGATGTTAGATAGCTCTGTAATCATACCTATTTTATAAACTATAGTTTTTCAAACTATGTTTTGAACACTTATATCTTTTTATCTCCTAAATGAAATCTTCCCAAATCCCTTTTCTCCTAACCTGTGCATATATAACATATAAGATAGTTATTTCTTGAAAGTCTAGAGGTGTGGATTAAAGGGCAAAGTTAGTGAGAGTCCTAGCCACCTGGCTTCCCACACACCTAACAACAAGTACCAGAAAACTTTAAAAGCTACTAATACTAAAGCCATGACATTTTTCATCACTAATGAAATAACTGTTTTAAATTTCTTCCTTTGCTAAAGCTGGATATTTTTAAGAATATCAAAGTAACTTGCAACCTGAGATATCAACAAAAAGCATTTCTAAAATAACCACCAAAAATTGTTACATAAAAATAAAACAAAAAGTGGTTTAAAAAATCAACTGGTCTATATTTGTAAAATTAGAAAAATATGTGGACAATTCTAAAACAAAAATAAATAATCTGAGAAAATTTAAAATTCTTACTCAGCTTTTACAACACTTTCTGAGATCATACAAAAATGTTTTCTAATGCTAAAAAAATATTTTTAAGATATTAGATTTACACCCTTATATTAGCAATACTGAAATTAAATAAGCTTACATGTTACCTGACATTAAGTTTCTGAAGATTTTCTAACTCTCTTATAGCAGAAGGAAGGGATGTCAGCTGATTATCATGTATCTAAAAGTTATTAAAAGACAGTCAATATCTTTGTTTTATAATTAACACAAGAGCATGAGTTTGTTACTGTACAGAATTCTTCAACAATAATTTTGTTATTGCAATTCAGTAGTATTCAGTTGGAGTTTGGTAATTTTTTCCTTGTATAGAAGAGGAAAAGGAATTTGAAGTTGACCACAATGCTGTTCAGAAATTGTGAAGTGATAAAGTCGTCAATTTTATATATTATAATTAAAAAAAATAACTTTATCTCATTAAGTGGAATTTCAATCTGAACTGAGAGACGAGAGCATTAGAAACCAATAGCACTTTGATGGTATAATTTATGTCAACATATACCAAAAAAACAAAAAATTAGTAAGGGTAGAGGGAACCTCTCTCATGTTCTCACAGAACCATATTATTTTGAAAGCACAAGGAACCTGAGAGAATACCTAAAGCCAATTCATTCATTTTTTGAATGAAATAAATAACAACTTCTCTAGAAATTTGACAAGATCCAACTTTGTCAAACATGAATTGGAAGATTTCTGATGTGCTACATAAAGTACATCAGAACTCTGTAGACTGTGAAATAAGCTACTCATGCTTTACTTCACAACACATGGCAATTAGAGACTAAAAACAGTCCCTGAATATATACACAAAAATTTAAGTTCAATAATTCAAGTCAGTGTTGAAGACAAGTTTAAAATAAATTAATTTTAAGTACTGCTTTAATGTCTAGAATAATGATGAGAAAAATAATAGCAATGAAAACAGATAATCAGCAGCAACCACCTGTTAAATGCTGATTCTGTTTGCATGCAATAGTGCATTTAATTCTAAGAACAAGTTTTAAAAATAGGTAGTATAGTCCCAGTTTATAGAAATGGAAAGTGAGGCACAAGGAAGTAACTTTGCAAGGTTACACAGCTATCAGGTGGCAAAGTCAGAAACTGAAGACTGATGTTATGTGTTTTCTTAATCATCATGCTATGCCCACCAATAATGTGTTACTCTTCCTTACATTCTACCAATTAAACATGGGTTTTCTGCTTTTTTCTGCTTATCAAAGCCTACATTTAGCCTTAGAGTCTCAACTAATGACATATTTAGAATCAGTCAACTTACATCAAGAACGGTGAGTGCAGGCAGCAGTCGGAGATCATCTGTAAGTGACTGAAGTTTATTGTTGGATATGATTAGTTTGGTCAAATCCGTCTGTTCCCACCATCGCTCAGTAGCACTGAATGAAAGATTCTGATTAGCTTCCTCAGGGATATCCACATTTATTCTCCAGACACACTGAGGTACTATTTCCATCACCACACACCAAAAAGAAAAAAAGAAAAAGAAAGAAAACAAGAAGTGAGATACTAAGTGGCATACTTTCTTAATTGCCATTCAGATCATCTATGGGAAAGCAATTTCCGAAACATTAAAAAAATACTTAAAAACAATTCAAACAATGAATTACAACTAAAGTTGATTTTATTCAAAAACAGAATATGGTATGTATTTTATATATTAAATCTTTAGTCTTCATTCAACTATATTTACTATATACATACTCTGCACAGCATATTGTGGTCAACATATAATGCAAATTAAGAAAAAACTCTACCATTGTGCTAATAGAATTAGAGAAGGCATGGAAATCAACATTTATAAGGTGATGTCATAATTTTATAACAGAAGTATATACTGTCTGAAAAAGCACTGATGATAATAATAGATAATAATAATAGCTAACACTTACAAATACCAGGCAATTTTCTAACATACTATTTAAACCTCGTAACAACTATGCAAGATAGGTGCTATTACTATTCTCATTTTATAGACAAGAATAATAGGGCACAGAGAGAATGTATAATTTACCCAGGGCTATAGAAGAAATGGGATTCAAACACCTGCAAACTTATACTGTCTTGACTCTCAGTGGATATTTGGAAGGCATAACTGACTCTGGTAGTTGCTCTCTATTTTACCCAACATATAATTTTATTTCTTACCCTATCACACAATATTATGTGAATCCCATCGGAACAAATACAGCAACTCATGTGGTAACACAGCAAATAAGACTGTACAAGTGGAACATGGAGAGTCCAGGTTCACCACTATAAACACTTAAACTCCAGAAGGTACTAACTTGCTATAGTGTTGTAGCAAAACCATTTAACTTCATTCCATCATATAAATAGGACTACATATCAGTATGATTTAGAACATTGAGTGTTATTAATCAAGGCAACTATTGGTTATACCCTGCAGTCATTGACTCTGTTTATAGAATGATACTAAATGAAAAGGTGTAGCAAAGTTTCAAGTTCAGGACACTGAAGTACAACTCAGGATTACTAGTCTGAACACTGGTTTAATGGAAACAAAGCAAGTCTGAAATTTATGACTTATTTCTGAATAAGTCTGAAATCTATGAGACTTTTCTTATTCAAGAAAAATAGAGTAACTATAATCATATTAGAATAAATTAAAAGATTCCTCTCTCACCCTTTCTCTCTGCTTAGGTAGTCTCTTCTTTACACTTCTATCAATGAAATTCCAGCTAATATAAATATTACAGAATGTGAATCCATCATATTTCTGTTTGTGGATAGAGGTTTATTTATTTTTTAATTATTTATTTATATTTGAGAGACAGAGACAGAGCACAAGTGAGGGAGGAGCAGAGAGAGGGAGACAGAGAATCTGAAGCAGGTTCCAGGCTCCAAGGTGTCAGGACAGAGCCCAACGCAGGGCTTGAACTCACAAACCGTGAGATCATGACATGAACTGAAGTCAGATTCTTAACCAAGAGAGCCACCCAGGAGCCCTGAGGTTTAATTTTAGAACAAAGCAAAATAAAAAAAAATTGTCTCCCCAACTCTTTCGAGAGCAAAAGCACCATAAAATGTATCATTACTACTACTACTATTATCATTCCTATTATTTTGGTGTTTATTTATGGATGGTTGAGTGGGAATAAGAAACACAGATCAATTCTGATTAGCATGTGAATTTACTGACATTAAAAGCCAGTAGAAATGGGGATACTAATGTATCTGACTAAATATTAATGTTACTCTTGAGAGAAAAAAGAAGCTACCAATGTGCCATACAGGTTGAGTCACCAAGTTTCAGAACAAAAAAACAAGACAAAATAATACAAAACACACACAAAAATGTAGAGAAAAAGCTATGTGATCTGCACAATTTTACTCCTAAGAAACTATGTAGAGCATTTGTGCATATATTTTTCTCTAACACCTATACATAGGTGTATTAAGATGATTATAATTAAAAAGCAATGTAATAACAAATTTTGGGGGGTAGGAAGGCAGGGAGCACAAGAAATTTGTACATAACACAATGAAAATACTTGTTACCCATCAACTACACTAAATGAATGTTAACATTTTATCATTATTTCAGATTATTTTATTAACAAAATTTGTCCTTGTAGGAACTATCAAAGGATGGATAGTTGTTGATATTATATTGTTACTGAGCATGTATCCATTTGCTTTTCCATAAACACTGATATACTGCTCATTCTTTTCCTAATTAACTGTTTGTGAGGTATCCCAATTTCTTCGAGACCTTATAGCATCAAGATTCACGTCACACTCTTCTTCCCTTCCCCACAAATATGAAGAACCGCTAAAAGGTATAAGTAGTCCTAATTACAGAGGAATTCTTTAGAGCCAACCTAAAAGTAGCTTGCCAATTCATAAAATAGATACTATCAGGTAAAGATGAATGTCAATAGGCATGTGAATGTGAAATAAATTACTATGCAGGGAGGTTTATTTACTTTATGTAATATTTAAAGAATAGTATAAGGAAGTAATACTCCAGGTACCCATCACACACCTGTAACAAATTATCAACTCATGGCCAGTCTTGCTTCATAAATAATCTGACTTCACATGATCTAAGCTACAATTGTAAACTAGAAAAAGAACATATTAAACCCAAAGTAAACAGAGCAAAGAAATAAAAAGTAGAAGTCAATGAAATAGAATACATAAAAAAGCAATGAAACCTGTTCTTTGAATATGGGAATATCACCATAGATCCTACAGATGTTAAAAGAATAAGAGAATATTATAAACAACTATATATCTATAAAATCAATAACTCAGGTAAAATGAACAAATTACTCGAAAGGGTGAAAAAACCACAACAGCAAAAGAAAACCTGGGCAGCCTTGCATCTATTAAAGAAATTGAATTTGCTACCTTAAAACATTCCCATTTAAATATTTAAAATATATTTAAAACAAAGAAAACTCCAGGCCCAATGGCTTCACTGGTGAATTCTAGCAGACATTTAGAGTAGAAATAACACTAATTCTACATAGAACTTGTTCATCAGAAAATGTAGGAAGGAACAACCCGTAACTTATTTTACAAAGCCAGCATTACCCTGATACTAAAATCAGACAAAGATATTAAAAAAAAAAGAAAAAAAGCTACAAACCAAAATCCCTAATTATTATAGATCCCCAATTCCTTAACAAAAAGTACTTTATAAAAAGTACATCACGATCAAGTGAGACTTACATCAAAAATGCAAGACTGCTTTAACATATGAAGATCAATCAATGCAATCTATCATATTAACAGGAAAAAAAAGAGATACCAAGGATTCTCAAGAAATCAAAAAAAAGCATCTGACAAAATCAACATGATAAAAACTCTGAAAAAACTAAGTATTGATGGGAATTCCTTCAACCTGATAAAAGGTTTCTATGAAAAAGGTACAGCTGACATCAGACACAATGGTGAAAGACTAAGTGCTTTCTCTTAGTGCTTTAAGGCAAGGAAGCACATTCTCACTACTTCAGAATTTTACTATGGGTCCTGATCAGTGCAATAAAACAAAGAAAAGAAATAAAAGACATTCAGATTGGAAAGGAAAAAGTAAAACTGTCTCTTTAAGAGACAACATGATCGGGGCACCTGGGTGGCTCAGTCGGTTAAACGTCTGATTTGGCTCAGGTCGTGATCTCACGGTTCATGGGTTCAAGCCCCGCATCGGGCTCTGTGCTGACAGCTAGCTCAGAGCCTGGGGCCTGTCTTCGGATTCTGTGTCTCCCTCTCTCTCTGATACTCCCCTGCTCACACTATCTCTATCAACAACTAAAAAAAAAAAAAAAAAAAAAAGAAGAAAGAAATTAATTAAAAAAAGAGAGACAACATGATCATCTATGCAGAAAATCATAAGGAATCTATAAAAAAATTTTTATGTAATGAGTTTTGAAAGTACACAGAATTCAAGGTTAATATACAAAAATCAACTGTGTTTTCATGTATTAGCAATCAATATACAAAAATATTTTCTAAATGCTTAAAGATTTATAAGACACACCATCTAAAACCATGAAATATTCAGGGTTCAGACTAACAAATATCTGCAAGTCCTATGGTATGTAAATATAAAATATGAAAACTTAGAGAAGGTCTAGGTAAGTAGAGAAATATACCACATTACAAACTAATTATTAAGATGTCACCTCTCCCCAAGGTGACTTAGCTTCAGCACAATCCTGATCAAAATCAGAGAAGGCATTTCTGTAGAAATTAAAAAGCTGATTCTAAAATGTATATCAAAATGCAAAAGAACTAAAATAAGTTAAGTAATTTTTTACACAGAATAAAGTTACAGAACTTAACAGTACTTGATTTCAAGTCTTACCATAAAGCTTGTCAAGACAGTGTGGTATTAGCATAGGACATATAAATCAACAGAAAAAAAGAGTTAAGGAAAATTCTACACAACAGTATATTATCAACTGATTTTCAATAAAGGTGCCTATTTAATGAGAAAGAAACAGTCTTTGCAACAAATCGCACTGGAACTGTAAATTCATATGGATAAAAAAATTAACCTCAAGTTTACCTTATGACACAATCTAAAATTAACTCAAAATAGATCATAGATTTAAATATTATAGTTGAAACTATAAAAATTCCAAAAACAAAGCAGAGGAGAAAATCTTCACAGCCTTTGGATAGAGAAAATTTCTTAGTGCAGAAATAGCACAAACTCCAAAAGGAAAAAAAAAAGGTAAGTTGGACTTCATCAAAATTAAAGCCTTATGTTTTTCTAAAGAAATCATTAATCCTCAGACCAGGAAGATGTAATAGATATCAACAGAGATAGATATCTGAGAAGTACTTGTATCCCCAAATTAGAAAAGGTCTCATAACTTAAGACAAATAGTTCAATTTAAAAATAGATAAAAAATATGAATACTTGACAGATATACAAATGGCTAATGAGCAGTTGAAAGATGCTCAACATGAAGCATTAAGAAAATGTAAATAAAACCATAAGGACATACTACAACATAATCACAAGAATGGCTAATGTTGAAAAGGCTGACAATACAAAGTGCTGGTAATGATGTGGAGCAACTAAATCTCTCAGGTTACTAGGAGCAAACATCTTGGTAAATTCTTAAAGAGTTAAATGTACATTTATCACTGTGTGTCCACAAATTCTACTCTTAGGTACGTAACTCAATAGGAACTGTAATGTATGTCTACACAAAGACTGTATTTGAAAGCTCACGGCAGTTTTAGTCATAATAGTCAAAAACTACAAGCAACTCGGGGCGCCTAGGTGGTTCGGTTGGTTAAGAAACTGACTCGATTTCGGCTCAGGTTGTGATCTCATGGTTCATGAGTTTGAGTCCCGCATCAGGCTCTGCACCTCAGTGCCTAGGATTCTCTCTCTCTCTCTCTCTCTCTCTCTCTCACTCTCTCTCTGCCCCTCCCCTGCTCGCTCACGGGCGCGTGCGCGCTCTCTCTCTCTCTCTCTCAATAAATAAACTTAAAAAAAAAAAACTAGAAGTAACTCACATGTATCTCAACAGGTGAATGGATAAACAAATTGAGGTATATACATACAATAGACTATTACTCAACAATAAGAAAAAAACTACTGATGTTTGTATAAACAACATGGATGAACCTCAGAAAACATAGTAAAGAAGAGAAGCCTAAAGCAAAATGAATTAAAATTGCAAATGTGTCATTCCATGTAAATAAAATTCTAGAAGAAGCTAATCTATATTGACAAAAAGCAGATCACTGGTTGTATAGAACCAGCAGTAGGGATTGACTGACAGAAAAGGGGCTTAAAAGGGAATTTCTGGTTGTTGAAATTTTTCTATATTTTGATTGTAGTCATTATTACACAATTGTGTGTGTGTATGTCAAAACCCAGTGAATGATACACTTAAAATAGATGCATACATTGTTTGTAAATTATACTCCAATAAAGATAATGCAAGATAAAAATACAGATGACATAATATATCAAGATAATCTTATTAACATATACACATTTATTCATTTATGTATATATATCAAGTGAATGAATAAACAAATTGAGGTATATATATGTATAAATACACATACATGTATACACACTGGTATACTACACACACACACACACACACACACACACATTTCTCCCAAGATAATAATGGCCTTAAACAGCACTACCCAATACAACGTTCTCAATGATGAAAATTTCCTATATGCTGCACTATATGGTAGCCACTAGCTGCATGCAGCTATTGAACACTTATTAAAATGTGGTTAATGTGACTGTAAAACATGATTTTTAATTTTATTTAATTTTGATTAATTAAAATTTAAATAGCCATATGCGACTAAGTCTTCGACACTGGACAGAATGGCCCTTAACAAGGCTGAGAAAAGATTTCTTTACATGTTTTTTGGCATACTACTCTTTCTTCCACTTACAATAGCTCATTGTAGAAATGGGGACTACAGATGGTAGAGAACTGTGTAATACGGGGAAGATACTTAGAAGTGAATAAGGGAAGAAACAGAGAAGAAATTAAAAAAACATGTTTAAAATGGTGTTTACATGGAAGGATAAAAAATGTGTAGCCAGCAAACTACAGGAGCAACGAATCATGAGATTTAAAGATATTTTTTGACCGTTTTGAACAGTTTCATAAAGATTAACCACTGTATATGATATTTCCTTAAGTAGAAAACCATAATCATTCCTATTAATCATAGTCTATATCCTAGTCTATGTAGATTCCATCTTCTAAAAAGCTGTAAATATATTAAACTATGATATACAGTAGGACACAATGGGTGTATCTCTGACCAAAGAGTCTGGGAACTAAGGCTTGGTTTAAACTGTGTAACTAATCCAACTCATCTAATATCTTTGGTTACCAATTTCCTTGTTGATTAAATGAGAGGGCCCCATCATAATTCAAATGCTAGGATGCAACAACAGTAGTACAAAAAGGCTTTTGCTAGGTGTAGAATAATATTTTAATAACAGCTTATCATACAAATGCCATTCGCTAAATTGTCTACCTAATTATGAGCATTTTAAAAAAATTATGATCATTAAAAAGAATAAACCAGTAAATCCAGCACTGTGTAAAAGATCAGGGAAAGCTCATTGATAAACATTCCAAATTTCTCCACAGTAGTTTATTCATGACAAACAATGGCCTCATTACAGTAAAGAATCCCATATCGACAATCCACAATCCTGTGTCACTTTCAGACTATCTTTAAAATTTAATAAGAAAAAAATACACTCATACACACATACACCCCAGAATAAAATTAAATAGTTATATAGAAGGCATTAACTCAGTTGCAGCTTGAGGTTGATGCAGAGAAATATATCTTTGTGCTTTAGAGCACCTGAGTCATTGTTATGTTAGAATGCATGAAGAGAATGGTACTCTTGAAGTCCAGCAGGATACTATAAGAAAAACTGAAACAATGTTTAACATACAAAAAAGAAAACATTTTAGCCAATCATTTTAAGAGAAAAATATACTTGAATTTATTACTTTGAGTACATTCAGCTTTACAGTGAAGATAAACCTCACTGAAACTGTAATTCCATTCTTCCTAATCACTTTTTTTCCTGTGACAATATGACAGATGGCATTCACTTAACCCTCCTACTCAAGAAAACATTAAAATGCAAGTGAGTGAACATGACATTAACATAGAGATAAATTTAAGTTTGCACTAATTTATTGAACAAATTCTGGCACTGACAATAACTTGAGATACACATCTCAAGAGACTGAGGCACTAAAGTTTAGAATTATTTTAACAGATCAAGAAATAGGATTGGGACTTTTAATTAACTATCTAGCTCCTTGTTTTATAATCTAAACAAGCAGACTTCCCTGGATTTCAATATGCTAAAAATTAAATGTTTACCTCAAGATTCTGCCATCACATACAGATTAAAACACTTTCCTTTTGCTTTTATTTCTAAGAAGTGTTCAAGAATTAGCTGGTTTTAATGATCTGCTCAACTGCAAATATAGTTTCTTTCTGGAATTATTTGTTATTAAAATCTGATACTTTGGTTAATTCTTATTAGCCATTTAGAATATTATAGTAAATTCCATTAAGGCAAATTCTCACTACCTTAAAATAGATGACATGACATCTTGAGGCCTAGAGGTCGTAGACATATTTACTTAATTCCACAAATGGAAACTAACCAAACTGCTCTCTGAAAGGTAAGGAAGGATGGCCTTATACCCATATTTCCCTTTCAAATGATATGATTTTCAAACAAATGTAATTGGTTTGTTTAATAAATTATCCACTTACCAATTTTCCTGAGTTCAACAATGTGGTTTTCTTTAAAATTTACAGTATTCTTTTGTTACAAAGTCTGGCACCTTTTTCTTTCATTGAGTTTTTGATGAATCACCCAAAAACATTTTCCATACTATTCTTCTACCAATGGCAGGCAACCACAAGGCAACAATCAATAACTCCTTTTCAACTCCATCTTTATTTTATTTGGTCCAATGAAAAATCTGCAATACCTAAACTAGGTCAAACAAGGATATATTTCTGTGTACTTGCTCAGAAAAAGAGCAGTCATTTAAAATTTCCAGAATATTTCTAATATTCTTCTTTGAAGTTGGTTATTCACAGTTATTTTGTTCAGGCATATCTTTGTCAGTAAGTTATAAAACTGACACTCAAGAATAATAACTTTAAAACTGCCAATAATATTCAGATGTTTAAGTACATTATAGTAGTCATAAGATGAAATATTATGGTCATTAAAAATAATCAGATTTTTCAAGTGACACCAAAAAATGTACAAACAAAAGATAGAAAAGCAGGATTCAGTACAATTCTTAATTTGTTAAAAAATAAAAAATAAAAGGCAAATTATACATCATATTCACACAGAAAAGTATAGAAGAAAAACCTTCAAAATATCAGCAGTGATTAACCCTGAATGGTTATTTTCACTTTTTATGCTTTCTGTAGATAGTACTTTTTCTGTCATAGATACAATGCTTTTATAAAGAAGACAATAATAAATGGGTATTTCCATAAAAGAACTATGGCCTATAAAAAGAAAGGGTACTAAAACCCCTTAGGAGTACTCAGATTTCAGTTACAGGTAAAAATTAATCTGTACTTGGTATCAGTTAACACCCCACCAGGGTAATAAAGTATTTCATTGCTCTTAGCGCTTCCACTAAGAATCAATTCAAGGCCACCAGCTAAGAGAAAGAATAAACAGACTGTTAACTGCTTTTGGTTATATACATCAAAATTAAAGGCTAGGTTCTGTTTTTCCAATGTAGAAATAATGTACATGATGGTACATTACAAAAGCTTTGTCTTACTGCATAAATAAGAAGGAAAGAAAGACCTGGAGTACAATACAAAAATTTTTTATTTGTTTAACAAGTGCAATTTTTATTAAACAAATTTGAATAAAACATATCAAAGTGCTTATGGGACTATACATTATCTGAAGTGTCAATTCGCTTCTTCAGCACAATATCTGGAGGAAACATACATAACAGGTATACAACAAATGCAATTTGAACAAGTGTCTGTCTGTAACTCCCTGCAGCATTCAAACACTTTCATATGATCTCATATCTGTCATATAAAAAATCTCATGATATCTCATACATATTGATAATCTGAAAGAAGCTGTGTTTGATAATCACTTTGAACATAATTCACAATTTTAGGTAATAACATCTGGAAATAATAATTTATTGGAGATAAGAAGACTTTTTTAAAAAATGAGTATGTTTTTGAAAAGTATAACAATGTGTAGGCCAGTAAAAGAGAGAAGTTAGTAAAAGTTTATTAGAAATCATTTTTCTGCAATTACTTTGTCAAAAAAAACACTTATGTTCCCTTTAGCTACACTCCATATAATACTGACTTTAAAAAAATCCTAACATAGGCCATGGGCCTTCTTCTATGTATCACTTATTCACTGAACCCTGAGTTACTGAACAGAGACATGTAGCATGAAAAGACAAATAAAGGACAACCATGCTCAACAATAAGAAAACAACCCAATTAAAAAATGAACAGGGGTTGGGGCGCCTGGGTTGCTCAGTCGGTTAAGTGTCTGACTTTGGCTTAGGTCATGATCTCACAGTTCCTGGGTTTGTGCTCTGCATCAGACTCTGTGCTGACAGCTCAGAGCCTGGAGCCTGCTTCAGATTCTGTCTCCCTCTTTCTCTGCCCCTCCCCCCCCTCTTTCTCAAAATAAACAAACATTAAAAAATTTAAAAATAAATAAATAAAAATAAAAAATAAACAATGAACAGGGGTGTCTGGGTGACTCAGTCAGTTAAGTGTCCGACTCTTGGTTTCAGCTCAGGTCATGATCTCATGGCTCTTGAGTTTGAGCCCGTATGGACCTCTGTGTAGGCGGTGTGGAGGCTGCTTGGGATTCTCTCTCCCTCTCTCTGCCCCTTCCCCACTCACTCTGTCTCTCTCAAAATAAATAAATAAACTTAAAAAAAATGAACAAAAGATCTGAACAGGCATCTCACCAAAGAAGATATACAGAAGGCAAATAAGCTATGAAAAGATGTTTCACATCATATCTAAAATGTTGAGACAGGACTACACATTTATTGGGAATGGCTAAACTCCAAAACCCTGATAATACCAAATACTGGCAAGGATGTGGAGCAACAGGAACTTTCATTCATTGTTGGATGGAATACAAAATGGTACATGCACTCTGGAAAAGTGTCTGACAACTGCTTTCAAAGCTAAGCGCAGTCTTACTACGTAATCTAGCAATGACGCTCCTAGGTTAATACCCAATTAGTTGAAAATTTACATCCACGCAAAAATCTGAACAGAAATTGCAGCTTCATTCAAAACAGCCAATAACTGGAAGCAATAAAGTTGTCCTTTAAATAGTAAATGTATAAAATCCCATAGAATATTATACAGAAATAAAATCAAATGAGTTACTAAGCCACAATAGGACATGGAGGAACCTTAAATGCATATTGCTTAGAGTGAAAAGAGCCAATCTGAAAAAGCTACATACTGTATGATTCCAATTATATGACATTTTGGGAAAGGCAAAACTATACGAACAGGAAGACTGGTGGCTGCCAGGCCTCAGGGGAAGCAGGGTAAGAAATGTACAGGTAGAGCTCAGAGGATTTTTAGGGCACTAAAACTGTTCTATATGATACTGTAATGGTGGATCCATGACATTATGCATTTGCCAAAGATAAATCCTTTCAAAAGGATATCTTGGCAATGACACTGATTTGGAGGGTGAGATTTAAAGAAATCCAGGAAAGCATTTAGAAAGTTATTATAATGTTAACAGCACTAGCAATAAAAATGATAATCATTTTTACTGTGTGCTTTTTAGTACCAGGTACTTTGTATGTATTATCTCATTTAAACCTTAGTAGGTCCTGTTATCACAAACACATTATAAATGAGAAAATAAGGCACAGTGAGATTAAGCATCTCAACGTTGCATGAGCAAAGATATGGAGATAAAGAGCACAGCCCCATAAGGGGCTTTACATAGTTCAGAATTACAGTGGTTTGGGTGGCAAAGAATGAATGGCAAGAGAGGTTGAAGGCTACAGCTAAATAAACACCTTCTACATTACGGTAACAAGGATTTCTTTTTGATATATAAGCTACGAATACCATGTGCTTCTCCCATTTATATTTTTCTCCCTTATGAAATATGATACATCCACTTATTCAGCATAATTTATGGAGTACCTAGTATATGCCAGTTAATTGTGTTAGGTTCTGTTTATGCAGTGATAACCTAAAAGACCCTGATCATGTCATCATGGAGTTAAGAGCCAAAATTCATTTGCTCCCTTAAACTTTACTAGACAAAATCATTTGGGTCCAATCAAAAAGTACATTCCAGTATACTGCTTAGTATTTGTTATTCATTCATGTACTTATTCCTTCCACAAATATTTAATAAGAATCTATCATGTACCAGGTACTATTTTGGGTGTTAGTAATAACAACAACGAATAAAAAAAGCTCCCCAACTTCATTAAACTAACATTCTAGTAAGAAGTCAGGGAAGACTATAAATAAATACATAATATAAATTGATAGTGATAAATGTTATTTAAAAAACGGAACAAGTAAACAGTGTTAGCAATGGAGTTTATAGATAGCTTGGTTAGGAAGGGCCTCTGAGAGGTGTGCCCTCTGAGCAGTGTCTACAGGAAGCAAAGTAAGCCCTAGTCAGGTATCAAGGAAAATGTTTCAGGCTCTAAGAAAAGCAAATGTGCGTATATATCTGTAGTTTTAAAATATTTATGTTCCACGGATTGAAAGCTTTTCCAGATAGAGCAGAGATTTTATGTCATATATCCTTTCCTTCGATCAGCAAGTTTTGCTTGGTCTGCACTATACATGGCACAATAAAATAGCAATCATTGGATGGTAAATGGAAGGTTTCAATCTTGGATAGCCTAAAAGCTGAATAAAAGAGAAAAACATTACAGGAAGAATGCTATATTCTCTCTCCCCACTTCCCAGTGCCTCCTTTACACAACAGACAATAAAAAGAACATTTGTCTATTATTCATTCATGGTATCCAGAAATGTGCTTGTTGATCTTTACTGGTTTTTCAGGATGGTTCCGAATTCACTTTGTGTGGCATCTATCTTGATCCTCAATTTAGGAAATATGCTCACTATTCCTTGAGGGAAAGTTGGAACCGACCGGTACTGACCGCCCCAGTGGAAATGTGATGACTGCCTGAATTAGAGCCTGGGGGTCCTGGCTAGGAGACTGGCAATGGCCAAAATCAGGCCAAGGAAAGGGAACCTGACAGGGGCAAGTGCTTTCTAACAGCACAATCGGGTGGTACCTCTGGATCTTACCTTCACTGAGATTCCGACCCGACAGGTTTAACTGGCCGCTCTTCCTCGCTGCCTTTAAAAGCCCCTGGGGTACAGAGGCACCGCAGTCTCTCCTCTCAGCTCTGAAACCCACTCGGGGATCCCGCTCGGCCACTCCCTTCAGGCGCGACATGTTCAAACCCTCAAGTCCGGACGCAGAGCCCCGCGCGTGACGCTTAAAGGTGGCGCCGGCGTGTCACCCCGCCCCTGCCGAGAGCGCGCGCTCCCCGCGCTGTGCTCGTGGCCTTGAGCTGGGCCTTAGCTCTCGCCGGCGCGGCCCCGATGTCGTCACCGCCAGCGTCTGGGCTGGAGGGTAGAGGAGCCCTTCCCGTTGCCGGTGCCGGCCTTGTGTCTTGGAATTACTTCGCTCAAGTAAGTGCGCTTAACGGGCTGAAGAGGGACTTTGGGCTTTATTGTTTGTACTGTTGCCGCGACTCCAACCTACTCTTCCGTGCTCCCGCCTTGGCAAGGGTGTTGGGGAAGGATAACCTTCTCTCCTCGCCTGGCCTGAACGTGGGCCTTGACCAAAACTTGAGACCTGGGCGCGGTCTGCAGCCGCTCTGGACCCTAGCCTGTGTTTGTCGTTTGTAGTGGTGGCGCCGGACATCTGTCTGGCGTAGAAAATAAAACATATTACGGTTCTTCGCGCGTATACCCCGATTCCTAGAATTCGTGCACCTAGTCTGTTGTATTTAGTTTGTAGCCCAGCATAGGAGATAGAGTGAAATGGAAGACTTGGCATCAGAGAAGAAAAAAGAAAACTCAATGATAAAATGTCTTTACTGGACAGTTTACGGAGATAAGCGGAGGCGCAAACTCTAGTACATTGAAAACAGCTTGGACTTTGAAGCTCAGGAGATGTGAGTTGGAATTGAGCTGTTTCTGTAGCTTACCAGCTATGTAACCAACTTTAGGCAGTTTATTTGACCGTTTGTAAAGCTTACTCCTTTTTCATGAATTTGGGGATAATCCCTATCTCATTCGTTTTTTTAATAATTAAGTGAAGATAGAGCTTTGAATATAGAGCGCTTGGTGAGGAAAGGAACTCCAGGATAGAAGATGAAAATTTTGTTCAATAAGTTGGTTTTCCTGGGTAGTTTCTGTCTGAAATGTACACCTGTGTTGATTCATTCAGCAATAATTAGGAACTTATCATCTTAAGCACTGTGCTGGGTGCTAGGCTTTACTTTTGCCTGCAGTGATTTTGTTATAAGGAGCATATACCGGGAAATCTCCAAACCCTCCATCAACTCGGCTGTAGATCGGTAGGATATTTGAAAGGTACGATGACGGCCCACTGACTAATGCAGCAGAGTTTTTGCCTGAGTCCAGGTTCTTGCTACCTGTAAAATTCGGTAGTTCTTTGGAGTCCTTTACACTGAAAGTGAATAACAGCTAGGTACCGTTAGTTACACTACCAAGGAGGAAGAATGGGTTTTAATGCAAGGATCGTAATGAGCCTCCTCCGCAACCCAAGTTTATCTTGACGGTAAGGATGATTGTCACCTTACTAAGTGCCAGGCGTAGTGCTAATAATACCTACTTTGCTACCTCTATTTAGCACAATAACCATTTTTGCAGGTGAAGATATTGAGGCCAAAAGGGATTAAGAAACTTGCTGGAGGTCACAAGTTTCTGTAAGTGGTATGGCCAAGAATGTGAACCTAGTTCTCTGTCCAAAATCTTTCTTGTTAATCATTATGATTTGCCTAGTGGCTTTTATTTCCTCATTTTCAACACCTTTATCCTAGAACCATTTTAAGGAACACTTCAATTATGTTTCAAAAGGAGGCTTTTTATATTAGAAAAAACACTTTTACTCTTTTGTAGGCTTTAACAGACTATGTTTGGAGGATGAATTGCTCAAGTATAAAAGTTTACAGTAACCACCCGCCCCCTACCATAGATTCTTTTTTTAGTTAAATGTTTTTTTTTAATAATGGGCAAGGTATAATATTTTCATTTATTGTGCTTCTACATGAAGTTAAATATTTCATTATTGACATTTAATTATAGTAAACATTGCTGCACTTTTTATAAGAAAAGCATAATTTTGTTGAATGGCAAAGTAATTCTGAAAAGTCCAAGTGACCATATACTTGTGGTAAACTTCAATAGATATAAACTGACAGATGTAAAAATTTTACTAGTATATATCTATAGTACACTGTATATTGTACCTGTGTACCAAGTGCAGATTAAGCAAGTGAGGGTGAAAAGTGTTACCTCACACAGAAAAGTTACGTGTTTTATCTCAAATTGATAGAAACTGAAAGCTTATCAACTTGAATTGAGCTTCTTTATGAGAGAATATAGTTTTATGTACATAGATATGTATGTATGTATTTATATTCATGGGACTTAGCACTATATATTAATTGTATTACTTTAGGAAGAATGCACTATAAACAACAAAATACTCAATCCTTTTTCAACTTGAGCATTTCAGCAAAAGTATTTACTGTTAAAAAAATGGATTTTAAAATAAGAGGAAATGGATGTCTCCTGTGCAGCAGGAGGAGTCTACTGCATAGCTACCTTTTGAAACAGAATTTGCCTAGCTGCAATTTATTATATTCATCTTAATAAGGTAATGGAAAGTTTCGCTTTTCTATTTTCTTTGCCAAATGAATAAAAAAGTGATTCTTATCTTCTTTGCCAAATGAAAAAGAAAGTGAAGAAAAAAAAACATATGAGCCGAAGAATTACATTGCCCAGGGGTGCCTGAGTGGGCTCAGTTGGTTAAGCGTCTGATTCCTGATTTCTGCTCAGGTCATGATCTCTTGTTTTGTGGGATCGAGCCCGGTATCTGGCTCTGTGTTGAGCGTAGAGCCTCCTTAAGATTGTCTCTCCTTTTCTCCTGCCCCTCCCCTGCTTGTGCACACTCGCTCTCATGCGCACACTCGCTCTCATGCGCACAATCTCTCTCTCTCTCTCTCCCTCTCAAAACAAATGAATAAACTGTATTTAAAAATTACATCAGCCAAAACTGCTGTTATGTTTCATAACAGAGAGTAAACTATTATCAAAGTAAGATAGAGTGGCATGTCTCTGCCATTAAAATTTAATAAGACATTTTCAGACATGTCCATATTACTTTTGTGAACATTGCTACATTTTAGATTTTTTTCAAAGCTGAAAGGTACAGTTGATAAGATGGATTTATTGAGGCAAAAGAGAAACTGTAGTAAAGAAAAATGGCATAAATTTCTGCAAAATTTTTAAGCACTTTTGTTTAAAAAATATTACCAACTAAGAACAAAGTGAATTTGCTTTGCAGACATTTCTAGGAAGTTTCTTTTTGTGTAAATTAAGAGATTTAGATGTAGCCTATTATGAATTAGTATTGTTTATCTGTCAGAATATTGCCTAATCAGTGATAACTGCTATTTTATGGTAAAGTTATTTATTGAGAGAGCATTTCACTTTTTAACACTGTCATTATTGATTGGAATTCTTGAACCTAACATATATTGTTTATTAAATGTTTTTGAGTTGAATTTTTTAGATTCTTATATACTTATTACTCATATTGTTTTCTATGTTTGTCCCTTCCTCTAGCAGTAAGTTATTTTATTTTTTTTTAAGTTTTTATTTATTTCTTTTGAGAAAGAGAGAGAGTGGGAGAGAGAGAATCCCGAGCAGGCTCCACACTGTCAGCACCGAGCCCGATGCGGGGATCGATCTCACTATCCATGAGATCATAACCTGAGCCAAAATCAAGACTCAGACGCTTAACCAACTGAGCCACCCAGGCACCCCATCAGTAAGTTATTTTAAATGATCAGAATTGAGAGCAAAATTATATAGGACAGAGGCTCTCCATGTTTAAATATTCAACTTTTCAGATGTTCATTACCCATGTCTTTCAGTTTTCTTTAAAAATTTCATTTTGCAGTTTCACATTTGTTTTCCATTTATGCCTATAACTACCAACTTTTAAAAGTCAGTAGACAGCATTCTATACTATTTCATTGAAGGCAGTACATATTTTGCATTTTTATTCATAGTTTCAAATGTGGCTTTGAATTGTATTTTGTTGTTATTGAGTTGTGTGTGGTAATTTTTCTGATGGAGAGAGTGCAGTTTATTTTAGGAAATTCATTTGTATATTCTTTGTATGTTCACAGTGCTTTTCTTTTTTACTTTTGAGTCATAAAGCAGTGAGCTTGCTCTAGGTAGTTTAATATTTGATTCAAATGTTGGGTCTTCTATTTCTCTCTACTTTCAATACAAGAGAATTTCAGTCCACCAGCTTTAGGAAAATATAATTTTCATCTTTTAAAAAGGCTTTTACATGCTAGTGTTTTTCCTGTGAAGAAAAATGGAGGAACTAATTAAAAATATATTTTTTAATCTTAATTACTATTAGTTTTATTTTTTGGTTTATTTCCTTTCTATTGAAAAAAAGATGAAGGGGTGGTTAGAAAGCAGTCTTTTTCTGTCATTAAATAAAAAGCATGGTATCGTATATTGTTTTTTTTTAAATCAGCAGAGATTGTTTCCCATTATTCCCAGTGATTCCTACTCCTAACCTTTAATACCTATTTTCTTGCTCATTTTTCCAAGATTAGTGTTTCTTGGACTGAAAATATTAATTTTTTAGGTTTTAAGAATTTGTCTGCTTTAAAGTAGTAAAGTAATACAGAGAGAAAATTAGGGTACCAAATCCTAGAATGTGCTTTATAATATCATTCTATCTTTAATTGTATTAATACATACAAAAGCACTACCAAATAAATCTGTTTAAACATTGTCTTTTTTTTTTTTTAAGTTTATTTTTGAGAGAGAGGGTGAAGAGAGTGTGGGCAGGGGAGGGGCAGAGAGAGAGGGAGACACAGACTATGAAGCAGCCTCTTAGCTCTGAGCTGTCAGCATGCAGCCAGACGCGAGGCTCTAACTCACGAACCATGAGATCATGACCTGAGCCAAAGTCGATGCTTAACCGACTGAGCCACGCAGGCCTAGCCCCTAAAAATTGGTTTTAATAAAAATCCACTGTTTTAAAATTTGACTTTATATCACCCCTGCTGACAATTTTGTTCTATTGGATTCAGCTTGCAACTTCATTTGCTCAATACTTTAAAAAAAAGGAATAAAATTACATGGGATATATTGTTCTATATGAACAAAGCTCCCCAGTGGTTTTAATAAGACAATATATATGGTCATTGAGACTTTATTCTTAGTGTCAACTTAAGTTGATAAGAAAGAAAGAAATATAAGAATGATTTGATTGTTGATAATCACAATCAATAGATTTTTATTTAAAAATTTGATACTCAAATTTCAAGACAGAATATTACTCAGTTTTCAAGACAGAATATTTACACTCATAATTGCAATTAAGATAAATGCTAGTTTAACTTTAAGAACCTTCAAGACTGTCCACAATTTTTTCCACATCAGTTTTTTTCCCATCATTTAAAATATCACAGTTACATGTACTTCAATAATTTGAAGGTACCATCATTGGAATGTTCAAATACTAGTGAACATTTAAATACCTGGTCCTGGGGTGCCTGGGTGACTCAGTCGGTTAAGCATCTGACTCTTAATTTCGGCTCAGGTCACAATCTCTTGGTTCACAAAATCAAGCCCCGTGTTGGGCTCTGTGCTATCAGCACAGAGCCTAGTTGGGTTTCTCTCTCGCCCTCTCTCTCTGTCTCTCTCCCATTTTGGCTCTTTCTCTCTCTCAAAATAAGTAAATAAGATTTTTGAAAAAATAAACACATACATATATACATACATACATATCTGGTCCCTACAATGCAAATCTGTGACCCCAGCTATGTTCTTCGTCATCCTAGAGATACATGTTTTGCCCTCATCACTGAATTTATTTAGTTAATACAGCTTTGATTATTTTCCCTTTTAGAGAGACTGACCTTTTTTGCTTTCATCAAAATCTCTCCCATCCAAAATAATTATTTGATCAACATCTCTGTGTTTTTAGGCTTTAACATGAGCTAATTGCAGTTCATAGTTCATGGTTTCAAGTGACTGGGATGGCATTTGGGAAAAGGCATTATGGTCTTTAGCTTCATCGTTTGTCAGGAATTCAGATGGTCTCGTGTACTTAGTAATAGTTTCCTTTTTTTTTTTTTTTAATTTTCAGTGCTTTGGTCATTTGATGGTCTGTTGCTCTGACCCAAGATTAATCAAGCATATATGCAATTGCTTATGTCTTTTAAAAATAACAATACTAATACTCTTGCTCTAAAAATGTAGAAATGTAATTGAAGCCTTCCTAGAAAGAAAACACATTTGTGTTTTATCAAACAAGAGATGCTTTGTTTAGACATTATCTATTACCTGTGCATGCTATTGGTAAAGTGCTACCTTTTTTAGGATCAAAATGAATATGAAAATTTGAAATTGTTGGTGTCATGTTTCTGTTGCGGCAGCCTCTTAAAGAAGAAACGACATCTAGTAATAAGTTTGTTTTGCATGTTTACTACCAAAATATTTTCACATTTGACAATAATACTCTGAGGTAAGATGAAAAGGTGAACACAGACTTTCCTCTAATGGTAAATACCATTCATGGAGTGCCTATGTGCTGGACACTATGCTAGGTGCTTCATATCCATATTATTTTTAATCTTAAAAACTCTGGTACTTTTGTCCTCAATTTTCACATGAGGGAATTAGAGCTCACATGGCTAATTATAGGCAGCACCTATTATAATGGTCGAGAACATGCGCAGAAGAGTGGAATGGGGGACTTGGACTTTTTAACATTTAAATAGTTTTAGTATTTAACATTTGGCATTTATTACTTTATAATTTTTAAATATGCCAAAAACAAAGCCTATATTAAAATGTGAAATCTTGGAACATCTGCGTGGCTCAGTCCGTTAAGCATCCGACCTCAGCTCAGGTCATGATTTCACAGTCCTCGTGGATTGGAGCTCCGCATCAGGCTCTGTGCTGACAGCGTGGAGCCTGCTTGGGATTCTCTCTCTCTCCCTCTCTCTCTCTGCCCCTCCCCCATTAGCACTCTTTCTCTATCTCAAAAAAAAAAATTTAAAAAAGTGAGATCTTAAGAAACTCTTCTATATATATTAGCTTTTCTGATTAATATCTTTCATGTGAATGATGTCTAAGGCACAGTGCTAGCCTAAAATATAGTGATGGTGTAAATAAAATGGAACCCAGTTGAGGTAACTTTTTATTTTCCAAATAAAAGATTTTTAATTTATAGAGTAAGGATAATAATAGAAGTTAATATTTTCTTTTCTAAGCATTTGTATTAGTATTTTCATCCTCATATCAACCCAGTGAGGTGAACATTACTATTATCCTTATTTTTCAGATGAGGAATGTGAAGCATAAAGTAATGAGCCAAAGGCCACAATTACCTTCATTGATGGTAGAGTGCCTTTAGTGTAACTCTAGGTCTGCATTCATAATCACTGCAGCACCTTAAGTGTTGTGAGGATCAAAAGGCATTATAAAAGCATTCTGATGTAGATCCTCTTATTACTGAGTTGAACACACTTTCTTTTTTTCCCAGTTTTATCAGACTTTAGAAATAATTTTCCTTCATGAAAATTAATTTTATACCATAGGGGAAAAAAGCGCTCAAATGGTACAGATGTCTAATTCCTTGATTAGGGTAAACTATTTAATATTAAAATGCTTGAAACTGTTTACTTAGAATAAAGATACATGTAACTCTACTGGATTTTTTTTTAATTTTGTGAAGCAGTCCCTCAAATGGCCTTTTCTCAGGTGAAACTCCAAAAGAATCTTATGTAACATAGAGGATAGTATTGAGTAGTATCTGGAGCTTCTCCATCCAAATATTTATGTTGACCTTCTTCAATCCAAAAAGCCAAACAAATCTATAGAAACAAATTGTGATTTTCCAAGTAATACATATGCATTATGGCTGTGAATACTGTGCATATGTGTATTAAATGCAACAGCATTTTAATGCTCTACTACTTTTTTCCTCTATGCTAATTTTCAAGGTGTTCATAGACCCTGTAAGTAGACTTTTTTTTTTCTGTCCTAGTATATGTGTCCATTCATCCATCTAACTGTCATTCCCATAATGCTAACTCATCCTTTAGCTTCTCCTCTTCATTTACTTGGAGAAGAAGAAAGGGGAGCATGAGATTTACAATTTTGATATTAAAATAGATATTAGTATTTATATATAAAATTATCTAATTTATAGAATTAGAAATATAATTCTCTAATTGTAAATTTGAAATTCAAATTAAAGGGTGTCTGGCTGGCTCTGTTCATGGAGCCTGCAACTCTTGGTCTCAGGGCTTTGCGTTCGAGCCCCATGTTGGGTGTAGATTTTATTTAAAAATAAAATATTTAAAAAAAAATTTTTTTAATGAAATTCAAATTAAGATAGATCTGCAGATACATTTTTTTTAAGTTGAGGACCTGTAAAGAGTTTATTTCCTAGTTTTTCTTATTGTTTTCTATAGCCATAGAGAAAAAATGCATAGCCACATACTTTGGAAGTTTATCTCAACCAGATTTCCTTATAAATCTAACAAGTGCCTTCCTGTCTTCATTCAGCAAGCCTTTGCTGAGTGGATTATGTGAGTGAGGCATTTGTGAAGTTTCTAGCACATAAGTGATACTCCCTAAATTTTGTCAAATACTGACTTTGTTCTAGTATATTGTTGGCCATCAGGAAACACAAAGACAAATACATTGCCTTCCCTGTCCTCAGAAACTGTATGTGCTAGAGAGCAGTTTGCTGCTTAACAACTAATTTGATTAAAACTCTGTTGCTGCAGATTTGCAAAATTGTGTCAATTTGGAGGATTTTTCTATTAATGTACACAAAGGTGTCTTAACAATAACACAGGTGACTTGACTTATCCAGCTGGAAACATGGTATCCAGTGGGTAGAGTGGTTATACATATCTGTGCCTATTCTATTTTTTAATTGAAGAAATTCCAACTAAAAATGAGATTTTTTTGCATTGGAAATATCTTTATTATAAGTGTTTTTTTTCCCTAGTCTTATTCAGATATAATTGACATACAGCACTATATAAGTTTAAAGTGTAGAGGATAATGATTTGATCTACATATATTGTGAATTATCACAGTAAGTTTAGCTAATATCCATCATCTCATATAGATAATAAAAAGGAAAATATATTTTTCGTGTGATGAGAACTCGATTTACTCTTTTAACAACTTTCATATATGTCATAACCGCAGTGTTAAGTATATAGTCATTACGTTTTACACCTCTAGTACTTATTTATCTTATAACTGGAAGTTTGTATCTTTTGACCACATTCCTCAAATTCTTCCTCTCCCCACTCCTACCTCTAGTAACCACAAATCTGATCTCTTTTTCTATGCAGTTGGGCAGTGGGGAGGGAGGGGGTTAGATTTCACATATAAATAAGATCATACAATATTTGTCTTTGTCTGACTTATATCAGTGACCATAATGCCCTCAAGTCCCAACCATGTTGTCAAAAATGAAAGGATTTCCTTGTTTTTTTATGGGTGAATGATAATATAATTGTATATATATATATATATATATATATATATATATATACACACACATACATATACATACCACAACTTCTTTATCCATTCATTTGTCAGTGAACATTTAGGTTTTTTTCTGTTTTGAATATTATAAATAATGCTGCAGTGAACATGGAGTTTATATATCTCTTCAACATAGTGTTTTTGTTTCCATCAGATACAGTCTCAGAATTGAGATAGTTGGATTATATGTAGTTCTGTTTTCAATATTTGAGGGACTGTTTTCCTTACTAGCTGTACCAATTTACAGTACTACCAACAGTGCTCAAGGGTTTCCTTTTCTCCACACCCTCCCCAGCATTTGTTGTCTCTTCTCTTTTTGATGCTAGCCATTCTGATAGGTGTGAGGTGATATTATAGTTTTGATTTACAATTCCCTAATCAATTATTAGTGACACTGAGCATCACTTCATTTATCTGTTAGACAAATGTCTATTTAGGTCCTTTACCCATTTTTAAATTGGATTAAATTTCTTTTTTTTTCTTTTGCTCTTGAGTTGTAGGAGTTCCTTGTATATTTTAGCTACTAACCCCTTATCAGAAAAATGGGTTTGCAAATATTTTTTTCCCATTCTATACTTTAATTCATTTTGTTGATGGTTTCCTTTGCTATGCAGAAGTTTTTTTAGCTTGATGTAGTCCCACTCGTTTTGTTCTTGATTTTGTTGTTTGTGTTTTTGGTATCCAAAAAATTATTGCCAAGTCCCATGTCAAGGAGGTTTTTTCCTGTTGTTGTTGGTTGTGTGGGGGGGGTGGGGGAGGCTGGTTTTTCTGTTTTTTTTTGCCTAGAAGTTGAATAATTTCAGGTTTTTAATCCATTTAAGTTTTTAATCCATTTGAGTTTATTTTTGTGAGTGGTGTAAAATAGAGATCTGGTTTCATTCTTTTAAACATGAGATCTTATAGAAGCTTTAAATTGGAAAGTACTAAAGCTCGTTCATTATGACTAAGAAATTTGGTATTATAATTCTGAAGATTTGCATAAAGTATTACTTTCTAATATTATTTAAAGAATATCAACATATTCCTGCCAATATTTTAGCAGTGTGGTAGTGGCAGTTCCCCACCTGTAAGTAATAGGACGCTATTATGGGAAGCCTATAAGTTATTTTCTTTATTCCAAAAGCCTTTCAGAAATCCTACACTATAATATGCATATATAGGCCAAAAATGATTATATGATTATATAAGCCATAATATGACTGGTATATAGGCCAAAATGACAGATTACTTTTTGCTTTGGATTAGAAAAGCAAATTAAACCTTGGTTAGACTGGTAATATTTATCACTCAAATATAGCTGGAAGCCTTCCCAATCTACTCCCAAAGATCAGCTTGACCCGTCCCTTTACATATTTCTTTCACTTCACTTTCCACATGATACTGACAGGATCTCCTTATAAGTCTTTCTGAAATATAAACTGGAAAGCATTCATTCAATAAAGAATGATCTTCTAACTCTTCTCGAAAGCTTCAAACTTACTCTTACCTCGAGAGCTTTTTAAATTGCAATTTCTTGTGTTTGGATTGCTCTTCCCCCAGAAATTTAAATGGCTTGCTTCCTCCTTTTATTAAAGTCTCAGCTTGATAACACTTTCTTCATCTTTTTATCCTGGTTTATTTTCATCACAGCATGTTACTCCCATACATCTTTGTGTTTATTCATTGAAGGTTTGCCATACTAAAGTTATATGCGATCAGGGACATTGCCTATCTTTCCTCTGCTGTATTCCTAGTGTCTAAGAAAATCCCAGAACATAACAGGTGCATAAAATTTGAAGGAATTTGCAAGTTTTTTAACAACTTTTTATGATATGGAGATTAAAGTAAATTAATAGGAGCATGATACCCATCTTCAGATTCTATATTATAGTTATGTTTAATTAGGAGCCTAAACAAATCTGAAGGGATTTAAAACTACTATAGATTCAGGGCACCTGGGTGGCTCAGTCAATTAAGTGTCTGACTTTGGCTCAGGTCATGATCTTGCTGTTTGTGAGTTCGAACCCCACGTTGGGCTCTGCAGACAGCTTAGAGCCTGGAGCCTGCTTTGGATTCTGTGTCTGTCTGTCTGTCTGTCTGTCTCTCTCTCTCAAAAATAAATAAACATTAAAAAAAACTACAATAGATTGGATATACTTGTTATTTGCTTTAATATATTTATTTGCCTTTAGTTATTTCTATGGGCAATATACAGCATTAAGTCAGGGTAGTTAATTATTTAATCAATTTGTTAGACCTAGAAAGATTTTCATAATTATGATTCAGGTACTGATTGAAGTAGATTCTTAGAAGTGAAGTGAAATTTCTTCAAATCACACTTTATAAATGACAGGGTAGTATCTAATCACTCTTCTGGCTCTAAATCTAGTGCTTATTCTACCTATCAGATGACTTGAAAATAAAATGCTTAAAAATCCTCTTTATTAGAATAAGATTCTTTTCTGCCACATTGTTTCTCCATTTGGAAGCACCATCTATTGGGATATTCAGTGAGTTATACATAAACTGGCTTCTGATGGTTTAAAAGATTTTATCTTAATCACAAAACTGTCTTTAGTTCAAATGTATAATTTTAATTATGAAATATGTCAAATATATGTAGAGTAACATAACAGATTTCTGTGGATCCACCAATAAAGAATAAAAAGATGCTAATGTTAAAGAAAAAAAACAGGCAGGTATGAACCCTGCCTTTGTGTTGTCCTTTTATCATAGAACAATGTAGCAGGATTGGCACATGGTAGGTACTTCTAGTAAGTGTTGAACTTTTCATATGACAAAACAAACCAAAAAACAATTTAGTAACAAGTTTGATATCCTTTATTCCACAGAAGACAATCCATGGATTGGGGGATTACAGTGCCTCACAAACCGTCTAACACTCTTCCCAAAAGATTTCGGGCAAGAGCATGTTCTAGAGAAGATTAGGAGAAGCAACACAGAAATAGGGCATGATTGGCCAAGAGGTTGAGGGATTTTCTTATAAGGCTAGCAGATCCTGTTTTCTAGGTAAGATAAGTTAACTAAAAGCTGAGTTAGAGGTTTGTGATTGGTGTATGTTAGGTTTCTTGATAAGTGTTTCCTGTAGGTGCAGGATGACCTCGGTTTAGATTTGTGACTTGGGCTAGGCCACTAGGGCGGCCTCAATTTTGTGGGTTCTGATACAAATTAACGTTAACAAATTAAGAGTTTGTATTTGGCAGTTGCATGTGTTAGATGCAAAATGAGAAAGTAAGTTATCAGACTTTTTTTTATATTCACAAGTACACACTAACAAGCAGCATGCCATTAGTTGTAATTTGTAATTTTACTGAGGCTTACATTCAACCAACCTGTCCCTTGTGTTTATGAGAACTAGCAGAAGGGACTTAGTGCCTAAATTTAGCTAATTGCCTCTACATCCAGATCTCAATAACTTTGTGTTCTAATCTCTCACAAATCACACTCTTGACTTCATTACTGCACAGACGTATTAACAACGAAAATATCCTGTAGGACCTCAGGTTTTAGCTTCAGGTTTTAGCCTCCAAAAATATTCAGGGGCAAGTAAAATACTTAACAATCATCGTAGAGTAATTGGCACTGTCATTAAGGCATATTTATTCACGTGTTTAATACATGTATTGGACATTTACTATGAGACAGACATTTCTCTAAGTCAAGCCTTTGGGAGGAGCCATACGCGTCAACATAACAAATACAGTATATGTATCCTCTATTGTTGAGCAGAGAAGAGGAAACCCTAACTCTGCTTGCAAAAGTTGTGGCAGTGAGGGAAGGAAGGCCTCACAGAGAATGGCAGTTAGATAAAATGAGGGAGGTCATTAATAATTTGTATAAGGGCGCAGTGAAATGAAAGATTTTGTCAGGTTTGGGTAACTCCACATCTTTGGATAAAAAGGGAGAGTAGTTCAGATGAGATCGAAAAATCAGACCATCTTTTAATTGTCAAAGCTTCAAAATTATTTTAAGCAAGAATATGCATGTAAATCAAATTTTTCTGTAGAAATTTCAGACCATACACTTGAATATATTTAGGTACTATAAAGTGTGCTTTTAAAAGGTCAACTCGTGAAATAAAACTTGCATTAATATTAAGCGCTAGAGTAAGTAAAACACTCTAATCTCTTTTCAAGGTTTTAGTGACAACACGAATTGGTTAAAAATTTAATGTTTCCAAAATTTATTTAAAGATTTATTATTGTATAGTGATGGGGAGGAAAATTTTGGTTAACTAGCGTGTAAATTTCCGTAGTAACAGGACAGATGTGTAGATCTTCTGTGTGAAGAAATATCGTGGACATTTCTAATAATAGTTACTAAGGTGTGCAGTTTTTTGCAGACGAGTGAATGTATGTTTTTTTAAAGTTAATGCCTTCCACAATTCTTCAAAAAAAAAACCGAAGGTGGGGGGGAGCGAATCGGGATGACGACCTCCATTAGACCGCGGGGCCTCGCATTTTTCTGGCTGCGGACGAGGTTTGCTGGGCCTGCGCGGGGCGGAGTCCACGGTGACGCGCCCTTGCGCCGCAAGGCATTGTGGGGAGCTCGGGCCCGCGAGTGAGGTGGTTGGAAAGCGAGGTGGGGGCGGCCGTTTGTTTTCTCGTGGTCTTGAACTCGCGCGCTCTCGCTCTCCTCCCCCCCCGACAAGCGGCGGGGTGGAGGAACGGCGGCGGTGGCAGCGGCGGCTGTAACATCGGATACACTTCTGTCTCCTCTCCGGCGAACCGGTTCCTCTTCCCCCTCCCTCTCACTGTTTGTTGTGTGTTTGATGTGTTAAAGCAGGAGCGAGAACGCGAGCAGCGCCATGAGCAACACTACCGTCGTCCCCAGTACTGCGGGCCCTGGCCCCAGCGGCGGGCCCGGTGGCGGCGGCGGTGGCGGCGGAGGCGGCGGCACCGAGGTAATCCAGGTGACTAATGTCTCCCCGAGCGCTAGCTCTGAGCAGATGCGGACCCTCTTCGGTTTCCTAGGCAAGATCGACGAACTGCGCCTCTTCCCGCCAGAGTGAGTATCGTCCACCATCACCGTTTTTACTAACTCCTCCCCGTTCGGGGCCTAACTACACCATTTCCTAGGCCCTTGACGACGCTTCCCTGGACCAGGTTGCTTTCGTTGAGGCAGGCTGTTGGATTTGCTTGTGAAAGAAGCTGCATATTAGGCTTAATGCAAAGAAGCGGGCCCGGTGTTTCGGGGATTAAAGAGACACAGCCTTTTAAAATCTGAGGATTTGGGGTTTTTCCTTAAATTGTGCCAACGTGGTCGTTTTTTGAGCACTTAGAGGAAGGGAAACCGCACTTTGTGGAATTTGTATATAGTTTAATCACTGTAAAAAAATCAGATGTTTGAGTTCTTTGAAAAGTAACAAAATTATTCATTCCTATGTTAATTTCATAATGAAGTTTGTTGTCAGTTCACTTAACTGTTAAGTATTGCCCTTAACTGATTCTGGCGCAGTGAATATAATTCACAGTTAATGTTCTTTGACAGTTCAGCGAGCCTGAATCCTTAATTTTTATAATGACAAAAATGGGTCATAGTCGAAACGTAAGGTTTTCTTTTGTTTAAAAAATATGCACATTTATGTTTCACAATTGTTCTTGACGGGAATATAATAGAATGTTAAATTTTTGAAATCAGAGTGTATGGCTTTTTGTTTTCTGTTGTCTCATATTGAGAAAATATTAAATGAGTAGATTAATTGCAAAGAAAAAATAAAGCTATGAAGTAAGATATGTGATAAATATTGGAACCAACATTTGAAATAAAACGGTGTGCTCTTTGTGAAGAGTGAAAATTCAAACATTACGGTCAGTAAACACTGGGTACCCACTGTACATTGAGAGTTTTATGTCACTTAAGTACTAAACAGGAAATTGGAGTCCTCAAGGAATCCACTGTTGTGGCTGTAATAAATCATTAAGTACATTTTTACTCCGAAATGATAGAGGTTGATTATACTGCGGTATTAAGTATTTTGCATATTTCATCTCTTTCTGCTTAAAATATTTTCAGATGATTTCTTAAGGTTTTCAGATTGATGTGTTGCCTTTAATTTTTTGGGGAATATGCATGCAGAGAGAGGTTTCAGAGTTCTTGGTTTTCACAAAGTGTAGAATTCTGGAAACAAACATTTTGTTATTTTGAATGGAAATTTGACCGCGTTTGGTAATGGAGGACAAATAGCTTTCGTAATATAAGCATACAAAAATATTTCATTCCACTTTCTCACTACGTACCATTTATTACGTTGTTAGTAAAATTAATAAACAGTAAAAAGGAAGAAAATGAGAGTGACAGATGTGATTATTGTAATCATGTTATTACTCGAAGTATTTGACATACTGGATTGATTATGAAATAATTCTTTTCAGTCTGGCAAGTTATTAAGAATATTGTTACAGTTGCTGACTTTAAAATGTTTTGTTGGTTTTGAAAACGCTCTTTTTATGATGCAGTTATCAACAGATGACAGAAATACAGGCTGTATACTGGTTCCTCTTTTACCTAATGAATGATCAACATCTTAGAATCGTGGACTAGAGCCTGACTTTTCTGCTTTGTTGTCAAAAGAGTAGTTCCATCGGAAACAGGATAACTGATGTGCATGAGATAATATGATCTGGAGTGCTGTGCACTGAGAAGACTCCTTTCCCTGTATCAGGAAGAGCAGATAAATACTGACCCATTTTTGCTCTTTGATTCCTTCATATATATTCCTACATATAATTTTCTCATCTGAAACTGTGTAAGGTTACAATATAGTAGATGCCAGTATTACCTTAGTGGCCTTTGTGATTTGGAATAGTATGAATATAGATGCCTATTTACGTTGATTTAATGTTAACGGAAGTCTCAATTGCTAATCTGACCTACATAATTTGGAAATACTTTATTGACAATTCCTGTAAGCTTACTACAGTTTTCAACGATAATTTGCCAGGGAAAGTGTGCTATGGAGTCTGTAGACATAGAACTCCAGAAAGGTTCATCATTACAAAATATTCAAAGAATATACTTTTTCACTTGGAGGATAATATTGAATGGTTCCGGATATATAAAATCTAAAACTATTGTAAACACATTTGCCACTTGATTTTTTTTTAACGAGATATATATGTATTTTCTATTTTCCTCAAAAGGCATTCATATTCACCTGGAACTCTTTACCTAGGTGGATTCCTATGACATGCTTCCTTTTTGTTACTCAAATGTCACCTAATCAGAGAAACCTACCCTGATTACCCTGTATAAAAATAAAACACTCCTGCTCTCTGCCTTCTCTGTTCAACTTAACTCCTTTGTTTTTCTCTAAAGCACTAATTACCGACTGACAAGTTAGGTTTAGCTTCCTCCCTCTTTTAGAATATGTGGCCTCTTGGGTCACCAATATCACCTAGGGAACATTTTTTTTTAAAGTATGTATATGAATATGACAGCCCTAACCCACCACTACTGAAGCACTGATTTATAAATGCCTACTGGCAGGGGCTAGGGGAATTCTGGGACCTGGGATTATGCCAGACATTTCAGTGACAATCTCCTCAAGAAGGTTTCTCCCTTTGTTTCATTATTGAGTCTTCCTCTTGGTTCTTTTAAGAAAATCACTGGCCTATAATTTTACCCAGTGATAATAATGTTTCATAAAAAGTAATATTCAAACCCTCTCTTTGGTATGACAGCCAAATAGCTATTCGATAGCCTCGGTCGGTGTTCCCCTCATTCTCTTTTAAGGGAAAACAGTTAATTTCATTCTAGTTGTTCCTAAAATGCATGTTGGAGGGGCGCCTGGGTGACTCAGCCGGTTAAGCCTTGAACTTCGGCTCAGGTCATGATCTCACAGTTTGTGGGTTCGAGCCCCGCACCAGCATCTATGCTGACAGCTCAGAGCCTGGGGCCTGCGTCAGATTATGTGTCTCCCTCTCTCTCTGCCCCTCCCCCACTTGTGTTCTGTCTCTCAAATATAAATGTAAAAAAAAAACCTTTTTTTTTTTTAAGGCAAATACTCTGAAATGGGCAAGGATATATTTCAGGAAGTAGTAATCTTTAAAAAAATAAAAATAAAATGCACGTTGGAAATTCAACATTGTCTAGTATATGCTAGATGCTTTCCTGTTTTATCTTACCCTGTTTTACAAAGAGTGAACTGAAATTCACAGTTTGTTTTGCACTCCCAAACCACTCTACCAGTGTCAGAACTAGTATTTCAAAACCAGTATTGTGATTCTCCTTTACTGCTTTGCTTGATAAGGATTTCCTTTATTTAGCCAAGCAACTTATGAGTGGAATCATTCTTTTACAGTTAGTAGGTATTCTTTAAATGTTTGGTTTCAGTGTATTTCAGAATGGAGAATATAACCACAGGGTTTATTGGGTAATGATCCCAGGGAAGCATGTGTCAAAGTTATCCATTAACTTGAAGGGTCACAGCAATAACTTATATAATCAAAAATACATTATTTTTTATAGTTCCCAAAAGACTTTATTTTCAAGTGAAGCCATAGCCAAGTAGACCTAGATCCATAACTATAGCAGACTCTGGTATAGTATATATTTAATATTTCAAATCGCTGAAAGTTAATTCACTATTCACAAACTCACATCGAACTCATTTGCTTATCCCAACTGGAAAACAAAAATTACAGTTTCCTTTCACAGCAAAAAAATCATAATATTTAAATTTCTGAGGAAATTTAAAATTTAAATTTCTGAGGAAAAGTTCACAGACATTCTAATTAAAACTATATTAGAAAAAAAGTATGATACATGTCGTGAATGGGAGTGTTGTTATTGCACAGGGGCTACGCTACTAATCTTCTGTCATTCCAATTTTATTATATGTGCTCTGGTAGTGAGCACCAAAAATAGGTACATCAGTGATAATAAGTTTAACAGTGTGGTTTGATAACATGATCTTTGAGAACTTTTTTTTTGTTTAATGCAGCAGTTTACTGTATTTCTTTATAACTGAACAAGAATACAAAAAGAGGGCATATTAGGTCAACGTTTTCAGGTGAATGTTACCATTGTCACAGACCTGCTATTTTGGGGGTCTAGGAGATGCCTCTGTTTATGATTGTAAGCTCAAAATTGTCCACGCAGAAATGGTTAACAGTATTAAGGCAGAAGTTGAAAGAGTGTTATCAGTGGCCTAAACCAGAAGTTCTCATACTTCAGTTGGCATGTATATTAACAGTGGGTCTTAGGAATCAAAGCCCTCCTACAAAAGGGATTTTCTGATTCATTGGGCTTGATGAAAAACAGAAATCTGAATTTTCTATGTGCATCCCAAAAGATTTGGAAACAACCATTAGAGGACGCTTTAAAAAACATTGGAAAAATACAACCACTGTATACCTAATGGCAAAAGTATCATACCGAGCTCAATTTTTCCTGTCTTGCTTCTCAGTTCTTTTCAATAGCTGCTTCATCTATATTAATTCTTAAAGGTAAAGAATTTAAAACAATTACATTTTTAGAAGTGGTACTTGCACAGAATTCTAAGGTATGAAAATTAATTTCAGGCATCAGTCTGAAGCTAACATGATATCTTATTAGTGTGTGTCTTTTATTCATAAATTCTAAAAGGACATAGAAAAGTGTAACCGTGGGTCCAAATAGTAATGGTTTTAAACAAGATCTTTTGAAGTGGGGAGGGATGAAATTATTTGTCCTTCTGAGTTGTCTTACTATAACTCTCTTTCCTATAGTATTTAATTATTCATGTTATTAGCTCCCCACCATTTACAGGTTTTATATAGCCAAATAATAGCTGCAAGCAATAGCTGCAATACTGCAATGACATGAATGGGTATAAAAAAAAATATGAATCATTTTAATTGCCAAAGTAACGAAATACACTGTGAACACATAGGCAGTATTTCCTAATTTTCTTATAAAAAGAACTGTTCATTGGGTTGATATTTTTTAACAGCTTACTATATAGTCATTTTTTTCTTTTAGTCAGATGACAGAGTGTCAAAGAAATAGTAGAGATCACTTTTTAAGAAATTTAAATGTCTACTACTTCCCAAACCATCATGGTAGGTGTTAATAATGAAATTGGTAGCATAATTTAAAGAACTTTAATTTTGTGCTAATAGGGTAGATATGTTAGAAGTACAGAGTGATACACTTTTAAAAGTGATGCCATTTCTAAAATTGTTGAAAGGGCATTCTTTCCCCTACTATGGGTGCAACATTGTTACATTATAGACTAGTAGTGCTTCACATTAAACACTGTATCCTTTCAAAAACATTTGGCATTAAGCTTCTGTAATAAAATGGCTTAAATTCCCTTTGGATAGACCTTATTATCAGCTGTGCTTTGAACCTAAATTTGGTTATGTGCTTAGTATATGGGGAGTGCCTTTCAGGAAACATTAAAAGTTCTAATGGGTTTGAGTTCTTGAGCTATATAGCTTCATGTTAGTGCCTAAATTATGAGGAAATTTTTCTTTGCAACAACAAATGCTTACCTTTGAAATACCTAGTGTAGCCAAATCTGATGGAATTACATTTTTATGTACACATGAAAATGTAATTTATTAGAAAAGTTAGCAAGCCCCATTCTAGTAGCCTTCCAATATAACAAGCAGTCATGCTTTACGCTGGGGTGCATGTTACAATCGTCACGGAGAATTAAAAAAGGAGGAGGCATTCAGTATTTCATCAAAGATCTTGATTTAATTCGTGTAGAGTGGAGAATCTGGGTTTTTTAGTCTTTTGTTTTGTTTTACCCCCACTGGTGATTACTCCTGTTTTAGGGTCTTGGTTCTCAAATAACTTTTGGTGTCAGGTTAGGAACAAAAATCTTGCTCAGTACCTAATCTGCCATAGGTTGTACCTCACTACTTGTTTCACCTAAAAAAGCAATTTACTAAGGGAATTTTTGAATTTTTGTGTAATACAACGGGTTGGAGTACTATATTCCCAAGTGTACACATATTTTGTGTGTTTCTCTGAAGGTGATCTGAGCAAGACAGTCCTAATTATTTATAATGCCTAGGAGTTATGCTGTAGGGGAAAGAGTATGGCATTTAGTAGGCAGGTCAAGAAAACTCCTTAATTATCAAAAAGACGATTAAAGAGAATATTTCTTGGAGGGGCGCCTGGGTGGCTCAGTCAGTTGGGCGTCCGACTTCGGCTCAGGTCAGATCTCGTGGTCTGTGAGTTCAAGCCCTGCATCGGGCTCTGTGCTGACAGCTCAGAGCCTGGAGCCTTCTTTGGATTCTGTGTCTCCCTCTCTCTGTCTCTTCCCCTCTCATGCTCTGTCTCTCAAAAATAAACGTTAAAAAAAATTTTTTTTTTAATATTTCTCGGAATATTCTTTTGTCTCTGAAATGGAAATTTTTGTGTTTTTTACTCTGGAAAGTAATGAAAAGTTTTCTACACCAAAAGTAACTTATTTTTACCTGTAATTAAAAAGTAGGTGGTATGGTATTATGCAAGAAATGTTGACGATTTTTTGGCCTGTTCAGACTCTTGAGATTATAGTTACAAACTTTTTAACTTGATACACCATAAATTTAAACAGTGATTTTCTCTACATGCAATTCTAGTGCTAGGAGCTCAGTGGGCAGTACCTTATTTGAAATATCATTTTCTTTTGAAGTGGTTAAATAAAGTAATACATACCCTGGTATGTATTTTTCTGCCTATTTTACTTTTGGAATGTTTGTGAGTCATACATTTGTGTTTTAGCTGATATTCTTTTTCTCTTTTTTTATGTTATTTGTTTATTTTTTAGTGATTCACCTTTGCCAGTCTCATCCCGTGTCTGCTTTGTTAAGTTCCATGATCCGGACTCAGCAGTTGTGGCACAGCATCTGACAAACACTGTATTCGTTGACAGAGCTTTGATAGTCGTACCATATGCAGAAGGTTTGTGCTTTGTTTAACTACCTATGAGGGCATCCTTTGATGACCATCTACCTCAGTATAGTCTTAGAGTGAGCGTTAGTAGCATGTTAGGAATTTAAGCTATTAACATTTTGAAACCCTTGTTATACTGTAGTCCATATTTTTACTTGCAGATTTTTTTTAATTCTAAAAATTAGAAATCAGATCTGTTTTTGTAAGATACTTTTTGCATTCTTTTAAAACATTTTAAGTTAAGTTCATTAAACCCATATCCCTACTGTAATTTCTTAAGATACATATACTTAGTTAATGTCGAGTGTTATGAAAGAATCCTGAAGGTGAATGGTTCACTCCATGCACATTTACATAGAACCTTCAAATAAATGCATGATGTTACTTCTGTTTTGAATAAATGACTAGGTTAGTTTTACTTATGTAGTGCTTCTTCTCACAGATAACTTTAAAAAAAAAATCCCACATTGAATTCCAGTATACCAAGGGTTGCAATGATTTTGGTTTTTATGAAAGTTCAAGATTTCCTATAGCTTAGGTGCCAGATGGGCACTGGGTGAATTGTTTTTATGCCAGATTTTCTTGTTCATTCTTGCTATATTTTCTAGATATCTCTAAATAATAAATTCTTCTCTCTGTTATTTGTGTGTGTGATTTTTGTAGTGGAGAAGGCAAATGCAAAACTCTTCCAGATGACTGAAAAACAGTGGGTCCTCTGCAGCTACAGGGGATTCTAGACATTAACTAAAGGCCAGCAAGCACTCAAGTCCCCCAAGTGTTTTCCTGGTGTAACCATTTGTTAATAACTACATTTTCTCTCTTTTTACATTTTAGGCTGTTAACGTAACTTGACAGAAAAATAATGAGCAGGGTTTTTGGATCTAAAAAAGCCACTGTGACAAGACAGCACTATTTTAATTCCATTTTGTAAAATTTTCTGAGAAATTTTATAATTAGTTTGTTCCCAATGTACTGCTACTTTATTTGCTTTTGGTTACTATAAATTTTGATCAAAGAAATCACTGAAATATGATAAATTTACTGGATTTTAGGCTAATAATTTAACATATATACTGACCAGAATTCAAATGCTTTCCCCTTAATGAACTGGTCAGTGGAAGCAGAATCTTGATATTGTTAATGTTAGATGCTATCGTAGATCTTTGAATACCAATGTGAACATTTACACCATACCTTGTAAAAGTTGTGTACTGTCTAGTCCTTAAAACTTAGAAGAATTGCCTTTGTGGTTTTCTAAAGAAATTAAATTGCATTCGTAGATGGATTAAGGCATGTTATATAATAATAGTACATCTATCTCCATGATATTAAAGTGTGTGAACCCTATTTTAAGGTTTTAAATTATATGTGTGCTGATAAACGTTTGAGTTTAGTGTGTTTTGATTAAGCAGTTTCTTTTTATATCAGTGTGCCTATTGTAGGGTAAGACTTAACACCAAGAGAAAATTTACAGAATTCAAATTTAGGATAAGTAAAATACAGTTTTTGAAACAAGATTCAAATCATGTGAGTAATGTGCAAAACTATAGTTAGGCTTTAAATTTAAAGAATTCTTATTGTCTAAGTATCATAGTTTCCAAGTCCTGAACATAATACAGTATATCATATAACTGGCTTTCATAAATATTTTTAGGTCATAGTAAACTTTCTAGTGTCTGTTTTGAAAATGAAATGTTTAGGAGTGTATATAGAATTACAGAAATAGTTCCAGAATCTATTTTTGGTGTATTTAATTATTGGTATGGTATGCTGTATTAATGTTGCCACCGTTAAATAACTGATGTACTCAATCCCTTTGTCACCATTCACCCTAGTTTTAGCTCTTACACTTTGGTGTTGGCTCTTGGTCAGTGTTTTAAAACAATAGACACAAAGTCTACGGTAAGGAATAGTCTTAATTGGTAAAAACTGAGATAGCTGGATATGGAAGGAACTCTTAATAGTAATGGATTTGGGGGTTATTTTAGGTTCCTTGGTTAATGTTTGTTTCTTTTGTCTGTTTCTTTTTCTTTCATTTCTACACATTCATGCAGTATTTCATGGTTCTATCAAAGCAGCAGTAAAAAAAATACTCTTGACGCATGAAAATTAACTGGTGAGGGGCCTCATTGCTATTTTTAAATTGTAGTTTTATTTTTAAATAGTCTTTTTTAAATCAGAGGATCAGATGCATGACTTTTTTTTAATGGATGCAGATCTTCTATCAGGTGTCTCACAATAAATTCAAGAGGATGTTAGTTTGCCAGAAATATGTTGCAAATGCACTAATTTGAGTAAGATGTTGATACTTAATATTATCCTCTTGAGACATAATTTTGCATGCAAAATTATCCCATAATCTTTGTAGGTTTGTTAATATTGATGCATTACTGCCCTATATCTAAATGATCTTCTCCCCCCACCCCTCCATAACTCTTGGTATCTAAATTGATGACAGCTCTGACACAAGCAAGATAACAGTGCTGTGTAGTATACATTTGTTTATATTATCGGCACTTCTCAGTATAGGTGGAAGGAACCATTACCTTTATTTAACAGTGGTTTTTCTTTTTTGTTGTTGTGTTTTACAGTTCTTTTCCCTGGTTCAGCCTGAACTATATACCAGGCCCTGCTGAAAATACCACCCAACAGTTTTCTTCTGCAGCTTATCCAGTTTCTCTTAAGTGCCCTGTACATATTGTATGTTTTATGATGAGATGCAGTTTCTTAATATGTATTACAGAAATACTACTGGTATTTGCAAATATGTAGTTTAATTGTATTATTGAACTCTCATTTTGGGGGCTTGGGCACATTAACAGATTAATCCATCTGTATAGGGCTTTTGCTGTTGGATAGAATTTAAATTGTCTACATAAATATTTGTCTTAGGACCCTTAGATTTTATCTGAATACACAGATTAGGCTTTAAAAACAGACATACATGTTGTTTTTGGCTTTAGGAGTTTGGCTAAGTTAGCTTTTGAACTGACACTTATGTAGCAGCATTTTTGGTATGGTTAGCATGGCACATGTTGGAACATAAAGCATTTTACTATACAGGTAAGGAATGTGCCATGTTGTTTTACCTATTCTCTCTCTCTCTTACTCACTTTCACACACACATCCTGTGTGTATTCAGAGACCTTCAGAAACATTCATATTCATTTTCATGAGTCAGCAAAAGCCCTACGCTTGATTCCAACAGAATATTTCCTTTACATACTTTTCTTCTCTTAATTTTTACAAAATTTGTATGGTAGGTGTAAAAGAAAATCGTAGTAACTGTACCATATTATTAACCCCTAAATCAAACTTTTTTTGTCTTGTGTATCTTGATTTTTCTGTGTGCTTTATAGTGAAGCAGCCGACACGAGTCGTTGTTCATAAAACAGCTTTTGAAAGTTGAGAGCACACCCCTGGAGAACCGACTGTGCTTGCTTACGTTTGGTTCATGACTTAAAAATCGAGTACAGGTGATGAAATCTTGGCAGTGTTAACAAAAAAGTAGTGTGTATTGTGCTATTTTTTTTTTACTCTAGAAACTTAACCATTTGTAGAGAAAAAGGAAACAAATTTTCACACATTGAAGTTTCATTCTGACATAAAATTAATGATAAATAATCATAGAAGTCAAGCTTTATATTTTAGCGAACATAAGTACTTTCAACAAACTCAGGTGGTGTATCAGGGAGACATTTTCTGGGTGTTTTTGTGTGTTTTCTGTCTTGCACAAGAGTGTGTTCTGATGCGAGGATGTTTCTCTGCAGGAGTTATTCCTGATGAGACTAAGGCTTTGTCTCTGTTGGCACCAGCTAATGCAGTGGCAGGTCTTCTGCCTGGTGGTGGACTCCTGCCTACTCCTAACCCACTTACCCAGGTACTGGTTCCATTGAATTCTTAAAGCTTAGAAAGAAACACAGAATTGTGGATAAACCTAAACATATTTGAGCTTTTTAAGTGCTGTTAACGATTGTAGTTCACAAAGAGACACCACATGTGCACAGTAGTGTAAAGCCTATAATGTAATCATAGATACTTGGGAGAACATGTAGGAAATTTATGTTTTAAGAACATTCTGAAAATCATATATCTGTTATATTTGGTTTTGCCACTAACTCTCAAAATAAGGAACTATGTGGGGAGAAGAAAAAACCTCATGAGACATGAGACTTCAGTTGAACATGCTGTTAAAAATAGTATGTTCATTTAGACCCAGAAAGAAAGGTGAAATTCAGACTATTTTTTTCTTTCTCAGTGCACTTTTGATCTTTTACTCTTATCTTGGGGTTTGAATTAAGTACATGGCTTGAAATAAAGATGAATTCTTGATGGAGATTTTTAACATGAGGAAGATGAAATAAAGTTGGAGAAAATTTTCGGTGGGTAATGTTTCTCCCCCTGATTGGATACAATAAAAAGTATGTCGTTTTAGAACTAAAAGCACTTCAAATTGCAGGTGTTCTTCTTGAGAGATTATAACTGGTCAGTGAGTGGTTTCACGGGTAATAGTGAACAGTGAGCCTCAACTAGAATTTTATAAATAACAGCATTTTTTCTGTTATTTTGCCTGTCTACACAGTTAACTATTAAGTGACTGGTATAGTACCAGAAAAGGATGACATCAGGAATTCCCTCTATTTGAGTATGACTTTGTCACTTAACTCCTAATTTTTTACTTACAAAATGAGGATCTGGTTAATTATAGGTAGATAAACCTTCAATGTGTAAAATTACATGTAATAACTAAGGTAGACGTTTTTAGAGTAATAGTAGCTATATTTTAATTCTCTGTAAACAGTTAAAGTACAGAAAGTTTGGTACCTTTTATTTATTAAATATTACTAGAAGCTAGGGGAACTTCACACAGTTCTTACAGAGAAAGTCATACTGCCTACAAAGTTATAGGACTTTGCGTGGTTTGCATCTATGATTGATTAGAATTATGTCAGGCAAGAGGCAAAATCACACTGTAATTTGAATAGGAAAAGTTTAACATAAAGAGTTAGTAGTAACAGGAGGTTACTTAGTGCAACTCCACTGAATACAGTAATCACAGGTATAGGAAGCAACTATTACTCCTAGAGCTAAGGAAGAAAGAACACAAAAACATTAGATGAGGGTATTCCTCTTCCCTCTTAAGGCCAAGTTTCAGACCTCCTTCAGAAAGGATGGATGCCACGGAAATTCTCTGGGGTGCCCATAGAACTTATAGGAAACTGCCCAAGAAGACGGCACTGAAACTCACTAAAAAGATGAAAGCCACTGGGCATCCCACTGCAGTAACAATCAGAAAGGGGACATAGGAACCAGGAAGAGAAACCCCTTCCACAGTGTCTTTCTAGGTCTCCCTACAGATAAAGCTTAACATCATGCCAGATGTCAAGAGAGAAATGCTTATAAGGGTGCTACTTCCATTATCACTAAACACGGCAGAGGACAATGAATTTGGAGCTGAGAAGCAGTAAATATTTAGAATTGTCAGCACAAGAATATATTACATTTTTTTTAATATTCTTCTAACTTCTGGTTGTAGGGATAAATGTTCTGTAATAAGTGAAAAGTGAGGCCACTGTATATTGCAGGAGTAGGCAAACTACAGCCCTTGGGCCAGACCCCCATTTTTGTTCATTTTTATTGGAACACAACCAAGCCTATTTGTTTAGTATTATCTTTGACTGTTTTGAAGCTACCGTGGCATAGCTGAGTAGTTGCAACAGAGTCCACATAGCTACAGACTTAAATTAGTCATTACAAGGTCCTTTAAAGGGGAGGAAAAGTTGACCCCCTCGTATAAGTTACGAAAATTAAATTTTAAATAAATAAAATTTGAAATTTTACAGATTGGCGCTGTTCCACTGGCTGCTTTGGGAGCTCCTACTCTTGATCCTGCCCTTGCTGCCCTTGGGCTTCCTGGAGCAAACTTGAACTCTCAGGTACAACTTTGAAAGCCTTCAATTTTGAGCTCATTTTTATAATTAAAGAATTTGTTCCAGATTGCATTTCCAAAATGGGAGAAAACTGATTTCTATAGTGTAGTAATACTGTTTTTTATGTAATCTTGTGAATGAAAAGTTTAAAAGGTCACTGCATTAATAGGCCCTTAACCATTAGAGAATTTATATAGTTCAGAGTAGAGTCACAAGAAGCCAATACATCATTATGTTATGGAGTCAGGGTAAATAGTCATGAAAGGATGGGAACATAGACTCATAATTTGCGTTCTTGTTATTTACTCCTTTAGGAATTTTTTCTCTCACTTTAATTTCTCTAAACTTTTCAAAGTCCCTGGTTTATGGAAATCTTGTATTATACTGCCTAAGCACTTGGAGTTTTGTTTTATACCTTTCTTTGAAATGTTACCTCCTCAGAAAGTCTTAAAATAAGCAGGAAGTAACTGTTTTATAAAACTTGGACTGTTGAGCTTTATGATATTCTTATTTAACTAGGTAAAGCAGCTCAACTTAATATGACATATTTCACTGGCATTATATTTCTGTTGGTTATCATTGTGCCTAAAATAATGTTACTTTTTGGAGGTTGGCCAGATTGTTCTGAGACCTTCAACATACTGGAAAAAAAAAGCAGTCACTTATTTTATGTATTCTCACTGTTATATTTCTTTTTGTTTTTGCAGTCTCTTGCTGCAGATCAGTTGCTGAAGCTTATGAGTACTGTTGATCCCAAGTAAGGAATTTTTCTGTGTTTCCATTGGTGATAATGGATATAGTATGTGAATGTCTGGAGAAGTTACTTTTCGATAGTTAAAAATAAAGTTATCTCAAGTCGTACAATACGTAATTCTTTTTTCTAAAAACGAGAAAAATCTAGAGGTAAGCCCATCTGTAAAGGGTTTTTTTGTATTAGTATAATTTGAGTCTTTGTGAATAATTGTGAATCCCTTCTGCCAGGATGGCCAGAAAAGAGCTAAAGGTTATCTTTAGTTGATTCTTTTGAAAAATGTGTACTGAGTACCTGCTATAAGCCTGTATGTACCTTCACAGCATTTATACTGCAGTGAGAAAGGGAGACATTTAAATAAAGTATATGCATCCAACAAGAGGAAGTACACAGGTGCTGTGGGAACTTCTTACAAGGAGAACTTAATACTAAGATCAGAGAGCCTCAGCCTGGGGCTCAGTAGTAGATAGGAAGACAGAAGTGAAGGAAACACTATCCCAGAGCAAAAGAGTGCATGTCACATAATACCAACATCTTTTCTTAGGTGCTTTGCAAAGTTCTCTTTGTGCTATAACTGTACATTCTCTAGTTGATATGTAACAGAGTCATGAGATATTTTAAATGATAATTTCTTGTCATGTTTGAATTTATTGCTCTTCCTACTTTAGTGAATTTTCACTGTCATTAAATGGGAGAGCATGGTGTGAGGGAGAACAGAATCATTTGACTATGGTAGTTAAAGTGGACTTTTTTCTTAAAACCTATTAGATAAATCTTAACATGTACCTACTACCCAGCTTACAACCAATACTGTTGAAATTTTCTTCTGTATCCATTCTTGTTAACATTTCTGTCTCTCCACAAATAATTACTATCCTACATTTGTTTGTAATTTTTTTCTCACGTGTGTGTAAACCCTTGGTCCATCTTTCCAGTCAGCAATTCCATGAGTAACTTTGATGTGCCATTGGCCTCTGCCTCATTTTCTGTCCATCTCCAACCTTACAAGTAATGCTGTTCGCCAGCAAAATTTTACTGCTCTAGAAAGTTTTTAAATCATATGAAAAATCAGAATCTTAATCTACAGTCAAAAATTTGCAGCATCTGCATATTCTCATGTTCTCAACATGTGCTTAAGGAAAGTTAATGGATGTTCAGCAAAATTAAGTAGGTATTTTTTCTTATTCCAGAGGTCTCTGAATCTTTAAAATGCAGATGCCATTGTCAGTATTGAGAAGGATACACTATTATACGTGGTTTTACCAAAATTTTCATGAAATCCTCCCTTTTTTTTCAAGTAGTATTTTCCTAAAATGATGATATATAAAACATACATTTATTTGAAATACTGTTAAGCATTTTAAAATACTTCAGATCTCAAGTCTTGGTTCTGTTTCAGGTTGAATCATGTAGCTGCTGGTCTTGTTTCACCAAGTCTGAAATCAGACACCTCTAGTAAAGAAATAGAGGAAGCCATGAAGAGAGTACGAGAAGCACAGTCCCTAATTTCTGCTGCTATAGAACCTGGTAAAATACGTTAGGCCTCTGTGTTGAATTTGTGTTGAAACTATGATTGTTGGCGAAAATGATTTTTGCATAAGCTTGGAAATTTATTGAGTAATACTATAGTCATTTTTTTAATTTTCCAAATTCTGATAAAAGATCATGTAGTGGAGTGATCCTAGGCAAAGGGAGGGGACGTGTCACCTGGACATATTTGAAAATATCTGGAGAGACCTAATTGCCATGCTGGTACCAACACATCTAGTGAGTAGAGGGTCAGATTGTTACTAACCATCCTACAATGTACAGGACAGGCACCGTACCCCATCCCTCAAAGAATGATGCATCCTGAAATAATAGTGCCTAGATTTATGTTTGCCTGTGTTGGCGATAGCCCAACTGATTTTACTCTTTAATTTGACCAAGAGAGCCTACTAAAGATGCTTCTGTTATGACATATGTTTAAAGAGAAGCAAATTCCTAAAATGAGTACCTTATTTGCAGATTATCTTTTTGCAATGAAACAAATGGTTATCCTAGTGTCTGCCTGTATAGATTGGATGTTTAGTCCTGGATTCCCCCCCCCCCCATTAAGTAACGATTTATTCATTTTTCACTCTTCTTAATAAATGGGAAGGTTTTAGATGTGTATAGGATTAGGAAAATAATTATAATGTTGGATAAATTCATACCACGTGCTTTATGTCTGTTATTTAATCAACAGAATGCTAATCCAAGGCCACAGGGATTAGCTGTAGGAACTTCACACAGCTGGATCTATGACTACAAAGCTAGAACACCATGCTGTAACTTTGTTTTCATTGAAAACTAATAACTGGAATTACTAAAAGATAGTATTTATGAAACACAATCCCCAAGAGTTTTGTTATTATTGATATTGACATTTGCAATAAATTGAATCCTATTAACGAATTGGTCTAAGTGTGAAAGAAGACTTCAATCTCACTTTGATTATAGACCATGTATGAAGAATGCAATGGCTTTATTTCTCTTAAGTCCCAAGTTAAAGGAATTACGTACTATTTAAAAACGAGGAAATGGGAGTCAAGTCATTCTAAACTGAACACAATCGAAAATTGGCGGCGAAGAGGAGAGATCACACAGATTAAGACAGCTAGCTTACTGAAACCTAGTTCTGTCTTGCAGTATAGTAAGAACAGTGAATGAATCATGACTTTTTGGAATCTAAGGCCAAATATTCAGCCTGTTTATCAACCACTTTAACAGAAGTTTACAGGAATTTAACAGAGGAGCATAGGCCTAAGTGGTAAAGAAAGAAGGAACATCTTAATGGACTAAGAATTTAAAATGTTTATGTTTCTATTTATTATAAATCTATTAAAAATATGTATCATAATTAAGTGCTGGTTGGGGAGGTGTTATTAATACATAACATGTGAAAATAGTTTTAATCTGGGTGAATTACAGCTGTATTTGGGAAAGTAAACCTAGGAATAGAAAAAGGGACTCCTCATTTAGGAACCTATAAGGATGAGAAGGTTTAATCCTTTTCATCAATTGCTTATGGACAGTACATCACAGTCTTCCACATCTGGTGAAAAGTGAAATAGTGAAAGGAACTTTTGGCTAGCTGAAAATCCAAATTGTTACTCAATGGGGACGGGGCGGGGGGGCGATGGGGTGGAATCCAGGACCAAACATTCAATCTATATAGGCAGACAATAGGATAACCATTTGGCTAATTTGGATTTACCAAAAGTCTGGATAAAATGATCCCATAACATTTAAGGAGGATACATAAAATCTGAAAATTAAGACAGTAAAAAATTTTTAGAAAAATTCTTTTAGTAAAAAATTTTTAGAAAAATTCTTTTAGTAAAAGAATTTTTACACTTTTTGTAAAAATCGTGAGTGGGAATAATCTATCTGATAATTTCTAAATCCAGATTCCTTTTTGCAAAAATCTAGATAAGAAAGAAGAAAAACGAAGGCACTCAAGATCAAGATCACGTTCTAGGAGGAGGAGGACTCCCTCATCTTCTAGACACAGGTTAGATTGTTTATGGTAGTTCATTGTACCTCAGACAAAGGTAATTTCTGTATCACACATCCTTCTTCATTTGCTACCTTTTAACTTACTTTTGGTTAAAGTGTGTTCTAGTAACCGCCCTTTAGCCCAGTGTGTGAGTTCACATATGTGTACATGAAGAAAAGACATGAGCTAAATTGATGATCAGTACTTTAAAACTCCAAAATCCGAGATGGGAGGAAGGTACTGGGACTGGAGCACTAAATGGATTTAGTACTATGGAAGAAAACACTGGACTTGAAACTTTGGCTTGAATTCTAGTTCTGACTTTTCTCTAGACTCTTAAGTTTGGAAGGTCATCACGCAACCTACAGATTGATTACCCACCTAATGCATGAATATTTGCAAATGACGATTTGCTATTCTTTTGGTAATATCACCACACATCTCATCTGAAAACCCTTTTGAGTATTAGGAATCTGTCATGTTCACCATAGTGGGTTCAGGTGTTCCAAAATTTAATTTTCTCTTGAAAGCTCAGATCTTGTCATCAGCAGCAAGTTTATTTTTTTGAAATGATAGGGTTCATATTTTCAAGAGAATGTGTGCCAGTATCCAGTCTGAATGAACAAGTTTGTCAGACCTGTTCTCTCAAATAAAGGTGATAGTCCATGGGAAAAGTAGTTAAGCTCACAACTCCATCACAACAGTTGTTTCTTTGATAACAGCCATTGGCCTTTTAATAAATAGAGAAGTGACTTATGCAGTCATTGGGCAGAACATTGCTTAAGGGACTAGATTTAATATTTGGTACTCAGTAATACTGTCAATAGTATTCGAGGAACCAGATTTTCTGTGTGCCTCCATGTTTTTGCTCATAATGTTCCTTTCTGCCTCATGATCTTTCCCACATCTTCACCTGCACCTGAGGAACTCCTTTTTGTGTGTTCAGGATCAGCTAAAATTTTACTCTGACATGAAATACTGGTACTATTTAGAATCCTGGTCATCCAGGACCATGCTCTCATAGCTTAGTTCACAGTGAAAAAAGAGAACCTAAGTTTTTTTCTTCTGTATGTGATACCCCTGCTTATTAGATTTTTTAAAGATATTTTATATTATTAATCACTTGTGTTTAGAAAGAAACTAAGAACATACTTACGATTTTTTCTACATCTGTATTTTTTCTATATACATTAAAGGGAGGAAAAAGTTAATAACTCAGTTTAGCTAAAATGGTTGTCAACTTTTTCTTAAAGCCAGAGTCCTCAAAAGATGAGTAGTGCTTAATTCTAGTAACATCAATTTTTATTTTCCAGAATTTTTTTTAGCCCTTAAGAAGAAAGTGATTCGGATATTTGGTAGTCAGCATCACCCAAAATATACTATTAGTTACCTTTATTGAAGTCAGGCACCATAGTAATTGCTTAAGAGTATAGTGTTGAAAAAAGATGGACACACATACTCTCCATTTTAAGCTTACAGAAAAAGGTAGGTAAGCATTACATGAACATTTCTTAGGCTATAGACATGTTATTGAGAGGATTTGTTTATAGTAGTTTCCAAATATGGTCAAAAATAGGTGATTAATAGTTTATTAAGTTTGATAAGACACTAGTGATAGGTTTTGAAACAGCAGTTTTAGATAATGAGACAACAGAAACCATGTTAGCACATTAGTAAGAGGAGAGAAAGGAGTAAGTCAGTATTTCATGTGTACACCTACACTAAGGCACTAAGCTGAATTTTTTTTTTTAATGATTTTAAATGTTTATCTTTAAAAGAGAGTGCGGGCGGGGGAGGGGCAGAGAGAGACACACACACACACACAGAGTCCGAAGCAGGCTCTAGGCTCTGAGCTGTTAGCAGAGAGCCTGACACGAGGCTTGAACTCACAACCTGTGAGATCATGACCTGAGCCTGAGTCAGACGCTTAACTGACTGAGCCACCCAGACACCCCTGGATTTTTGTTTTTGTTTTTTAAGAGAGAGCATGTGAGTAGGGGAGGAGGGAGAGAGAGAATCTCAAGCAGGCTCCATGCTTAGTGAAGAGCCCAACACCAGGCTCGATCCCATGGCTTTGGGATCATGACCTGAGCCAAAACCCACTGAGCTGCCCAGGCATCCCCCTCCCTCCAGAGCTGAACTTTTTAATTTCATTTTAAATGATGAGTACTAGTAATATAGGTGCTATTGTTTTTCCTTGTTCAAACAGTGGGCTCAGAGAATGTTTTAGATTTGCTGCTTTTTAATTGAGATTTGAACACAAATCTTTTTCATTTAAGTAAAAGCAAAAAGTTTAGACTATATTAGAGGTTTTTCATAGAAACAAGTTGAATGGTCCCTATAAGTTAAATGACAAGTCTTGGGGTGCCTGGGTGTTTCCGTCGATAAGCATCCAATTCTGGATCTCAGCTCAGGTCTTGATCTCGGGGTCGTGAGTTCAAGCCTCACATTGGGCGCTGTGCTGGGCATGAAGCCTACTTTAAAAAAAAGTCTTAAGCAAAGGATGCAATTTATTTTTAATCTTAAAATATAAGAAGGAAGATCAGTGACAACATCAAAAAGTTAATTGTGCTTAAGTTCTGGAAGGGAAAGTATAGGATTGGGGGTAGACAGGGAGAGGACCCAGAATCTGGTACAGGACCAGAAAGAAGTGATCATTTAGAGATTGTGATGATGTTGATGGGAAGTGAGAGTCAAGAGACAGTTTGTGCTGAGTTGCATATATCTATGTAAGTCTGCATTGCTCGGATATCTCTTAAATTGTAAATCAAAGAGGTGGAATAATATTTCAGAGAACAACTAGAAATCATAGATGGCAAGAACACGTTAAGTGGTTTCCATTTATAAAATGCGAATGAGAATGGTACCTACTCGACAGGCTTATTGTGAGAATGAGTCTTTGTAAGGCACTTAGTAAGAATATTTAAGTATTTGGTAATTGATAGATTTAAACGTGCAGTAGTGAGGATTCACGTAAGGTACATGCTAAAATTCTGTATAGTTGTGGAAGATAGTGCAAATGAATCAGATACTTTTTATTTTCCTTCATTTTCTAGCACTGTTTTTAGGCTCAGAGTTGTAGGGCATAGGAGGACTATTTTGACAGGTAAGGTGAGAAATTCCAGGTATTAAAAAAAAGTATTAATTTCTAGGGTATCAAAGATGTTTTACTTATGGACTAAATAAATAGTATCAGCAACTGACAGAAAATTACCCATACTTATTGATAGTTAGCCCTATGTCTGAATTTTTTGTCTGATGCTAAATGAAACAGTCACAGAGCTAGTCTTTATACATTTATATGTGTGCTGGCTTTCTTTTTGGATTATTAGGCGGTCAAGAAGCAGATCAAGAAGGAGATCACATTCTAAGTCAAGGAGTAGACGACGATCCAAAAGTCCAAGACGGAGAAGATCTCATTCCAGAGAGAGAGGGAGAAGGTCAAGGAGCACATCAAAAACCAGGTACAGTAGACCATTGACATTGAGGGGGAAGACAAAGTTTAGAGTTCCCAAGACTTAAATACGCTGCTACTTATTGACAAGGAGGTGGTAAAAGGAGATAGGGCTAGACTGAAGAAGAAACTCTTTAAAGTTTGAGGAGGCTGACATTTGTTTTCTTGTGCTCCTTTGTAAACTTAAGGCTTCTCCGTATAGCTGAAAACCTAGATAATGTTTCTTTGTAGTAAAATTTCCTAACTATCCCACTGCTTCATTTCCTTCTTTCCACTCAACCCTGCTAAGGATATGGTGCTACCAGCCATTCCTTTTGGTATGCTGAAGAGTTTATGGTAGACAGCCATGCCTTAATTCATCTTTACAAATCTCACTTATCAACACCTTATAACATTTATTAAGAATTGCTGAACCATACTTCGTGTGTCATCCCATGATTTGGAACCAGCAGAAGGCGAAAATTGAGGATTGATTAAACATCCTACCTTAACATTTTTTTTGGACTTAAACAAGCACCCATTGAGTAGTCTTTTTCATTTAGGGCTGGACCCTTTGAACCTAACATGCAGTGTTGAGTAACAACTACCAAATCATCATTTTTTTTTTGTTTTTTTTTTTCATTTGAACCACCTTTAAAGTGGCAAGAGAACTGTCACATTTTAACAGTGACTAAATTTTTACCTTTTTTCTCAAATTTTAGTTGTCAATTTCACACCTTTTTTTAGCAACTCTTCTCTCTTTCTAAAATATTTACCTAAATTTTTAGAAGCAGACCTTTTATATTAGACTACCCATTATCCATTTTTGTTTTTAATTTTGTAATTAAAATAATAAAGACAATTGGAGTTCTAAAAAATTTATTTTTGATGAACCTATACCTCAACTGGGAAAGGAGGCTTTGTTACTATATTTTACAGAATGAGTCATCTTAATGCAGTCAATCAGACAAGCTTGCATAATAAAATCTTTATCATACAAAGAGGAATTGGGCGTTGTTTTCCTCAAGGAACTTTTCTTAGTTCTGAGACTTGAGAGATTTGACTGGACTCAGGAGCATGGTTTCAGTTATAGAATATGGTTTACAAAGTTAGCCTAAATTCTTAGGAAGAATAGTATTTTGATGTAGGAGGACTAGGAAATGAGGTCAGCAAAGTGTAAGACAGGTGACACAGAAGACTGTGTTCACACTAAGAGGTTTGCACCTGATCGAGAAGGTGGTGTTTCCAGATGGAAAAGTTAATGGAATCAGGAGCTATTATTTTCAGATTTATACTTTGAAAAGATTTCTGATAGAGGATCAGTTTGTGGAAACATGACTGGGTCTCCTTAAGGGACTGTTAACAGTAATTGGAAATTAGATGGTAAAGACTTGAATGAAAGGAGGTAACTCAAGGAAGCAGGGTGACCAGAGAAGGGAAGGAGTGAAATAGAAACCGTAGCGTAGAAGCAATAGCTTAGGAGGGAAAAAAAGGGATACTTTAATGTCTAAAACTATAGGATAGTTGAGGATGGGTATGTATGTTTATGGAGGTAAAGGACTTCTCATTCAACAAAGACATTTATTACCTTTTGCCCAGAGTCTTGGAGAAGTTGAGGTACGGTTGTAGTAACAGCCCATTATGATGGGATATTTTTCTGACAGCTATGAATAGCCCAGAATATGTAGCAGGAAAAAAAAGTAGATGGTTGGCTTGGTCCATGGTAAAGATTAACTAACAGTAGAGTATGTGCTTTGGAAGAATATTGGTAATGTTGACAATTAAATTTGGTGGCTCATTGTGGGGTTTGTTTGGCCTGACCATAGAGGACATAGAGCCATGGTGAGTTGGGAAGCTGGTAATCAGCTGAGAGAAGAAGGGGTATTGAAGAGTCTAGGGAGACAGGTCTTTAAGTTATTTACTATAAATATGCCACTTACGCTATTATTTCTATAAGAATACCATTCATGTTTTCAGAATGGGACTAGATTTCATTGTGCTATTTATTTATAAATATTAATTTATACTGGCTGAGTCTTTTTATGCATTCAATAATTGTGTTCATCTATTAGAGACAAAAAGAAAGAAGATAAAGAAAAGAAACGTTCCAAAACACCACCAAAAAGTTACAGCACAGCCAGACGTTCCAGAAGTGCAAGCAGGTGAGGTGGTGCTAGGAGTTCTTGGCACCTTTTGAAACTTTGTAAGAATAGTAAACTGGGAGCATTAAATGTTTTCTAATGCATCAATACATACATCACTGTTGAAGTTTTTTTTAAGGCAGTTTTGAAGAACAACCTAAAGTTCTGTTCACTTAATATTTTATGGTGTTATATTTGAAGTGACATGAAATTCAACAAAGGTCAGTTTTTATGTTTGCCATACACATTTCACATCTGATTTGGTTTGCTTGTGTTCTTTTCCTAACAGTTAAGTTTTAATGCTAATGTATACTGCATTTCTACATTAAATTCATTTTATTATAGTAAGTCATAATTAAGAATATATACATATATAGTGGTTTATTGATAAAATGAGAGGCCATACAAACTCTGATTTGTGTCTTTCTTAGACTAGTAATTGTCTTTAATCTGTCATAGTAAGAATTCAGTGTTGCAACTTTACAGAAAATATATTTTTTCACACTTACTATGAAATTCATATGCTAGTAGTAAGGGTGGCATATTTTCATTTTCTTCCAGTCTCATTTACAAAGTCTTGCTGCAGTCTTGTTTGTATTCTTTAATCTTGATTGTTAAATTCACTGGGAGGTTCATACTGCATATAAAAAATAATTCAGTAGATGAAAGACCTAAATGTAAAAGCTAAAACTGAAACCTCCTAGAAGAAAACATAGAATTAAATATTTATGGACTTGAATTTGGCAGTAGTTTGCTGCTAGATGACACCAAAAGCATAAGCAACAAAAGAGAAATGTAGATAAGTTGGAAGTCCTCCATACCAAAAACATGTGTTTCAAAGAACACTATCAAGAAAGTAAAGACAATCCATAGAGTACTAGAAGATAATTGCAAATTATATAGCTAGTAAGAAACTTTTATCTAGAACATGTGCAGAATCATTGAAAGTCAGATAACCAAATTTAAAATGTGGCAAAGGATCTGACTTGACATTTCTCCAAAGAAGTAAGCAAATGTCCAATAAGTGCATGAAATGATCAGCATTAGTCATCAAGGAAATGCAAATCAAAACCACTTTACACCCACTAGGATGGTCATATTTAAAAAAAAAAAAATAGATGGTAAATAGTGGTTGGTGAGGATGTGGAGAAATTGGAACTCTGAACATTGCTGATATGAATGTAAAATGGGGCAGGTACGCATGGGTCGTTCTTCAAAAAGTTTGAATTTCTTGACACAGCAGTTTCACTCCTAGGGATATACCTAAGAGAAATGAAAACAATGTCCACACAAAAACATCTGCACAAATGTTTATAACAGCATTATTCATAATAACTCAAAAGTTAACTCAAATATCCATTAACTAACATGATTAAACAAAATGGCGTATTCATACAATGGACTATTATTCGGCAGTAAAAAGAAATGAGGTGTACTGATAGATGTGAAGTTTTTATTGCATACTTACTATGTGACAAAACATCTGTTCTCTGTAGGGTATTTGGAGTTTTGGTTACACAGAGGGGTAGCAAAAAGAATGAGATGTACCAACTTGACAAGCTTAGTAAATATTTGATGAATGAAAGTTGTGTGTAATGTTTCTGGTGATAGAGGTCACAGAGGGCTGTACGAGTCAAAAAGCTTTTTTTTAAAAAAGACAACTGAAAATGTGGGGTTTTGATTTTTTTCTGTGTGCCTAAATTATAATAATCATGTTGCAAGTCTTAAAATTTTTCAAAATAATGACAGAGCATTAAAAAAAACCCACAGTTTTAAAGATGGGAAAGGCTATATACATCTTAAAAATAATTGTTCAAAGCAGGGTTGAGGGCAACATGGATTGGTTGGAGTATGGGGAGTTAGTTTTTAGCTCATACTGTATTTTAAAGTCTAGTTTGCACATTTGTGGTTCTAGAGAGAGACGACGAAGACGAAGTAGGAGTGGCACAAGATCCCCTAAGAAGCCTAGGTCACCTAAAAGAAAACTCTCTCGCTCACCATCCCCTAGGAGGTAAGAATATTAGTCCTATGTTACTTTTCTATATTTCAGAAACTGTCCATTTTTATTTTTAAAATTCTCCTAGGGAAAAATAAAACTCCTAGACTTTTCCTTCCATTTCAAGAATTGAAGTGCTTAAGAACATGCTGATAATTCCCTTTATGCTTGAGACTGTGTTACAGTAAACACTGTTTCGGAGTGGGCATTTTAGACCTGTAACCCAGTTACCGCCCTCTTGCCCGTATTACTTGTGCACAGCTTGTATTTGTATTTTGACATTGGATCTTTGTTCTTCATGTCCTATGAACTTGGGTCAGGCTCACCATCTGAAGAAGTTTAAACTTCACTGCTACTCTTAAGGGTGAAACTTCTTGAGTGGTTCCTTTAAAGCATCTTTTTTTGAGAATTTTTTACTATCATCCTAGACATAAAAAGGAGAAGAAGAAAGATAAAGACAAAGAAAGAAGCAGAGATGAAAGAGAACGTTCAACAAGCAAGAAGAAGAAAAGTAAAGATAAGGAAAAGGATCGGGAAAGAAAATCAGAGAGTGATAAAGATGTAAAAGTATGTTTCCAAACTAACTTCTTTGGTAATTTAGGGTAGTGCTGGTAATTTTAGGAAGTGATTTTTCTGTGAAGACGTTTACTTTTTTTTATTCTCCTTGGCAAAGCAGGTTACACGGGATTACGATGAAGAGGAACAAGGGTATGACAGCGAGAAAGAGAAAAAAGAGGAGAAGAAGCCAACAGAACCAAGTTCCCCTAAAACAAAAGAGTGTTCTGTGGAAAAGGGAACTGGTGATTCACTAAGAGAATCCAAAGTGAATGGGGATGATCATCATGAAGAAGACATGGATATGAGTGACTGAATATTGCCTCCATGGGAATCCAACTGTATACATGCATCAGTGTCATTCCTTTGTGTGATTTCTTAATGCTGTATTTGTTCATCTCAAACCTAGATGTCTACAGCTCTGAGTTATAAATGGTTATAAAGCTCCTGATATTGATATTAGTTATTTACATCCAAAAGCTTTTAGAAAATGATAATTGAGTAACCAATTCTTGACATGGTGAAATCTGATTGAGTATCCAAGCAGTCTTACTATTCTGGTGCTGCTTCATAACAAAAATGAAAAGCTGCATGCATCTACAGCAGGCATGGATTGTTTATGTTGTATGATCTCCTTTCTTAAGTAAGTTCACTTATAGTATTTCTAGAACTTGATTCATTGCCGTAATAGAGCCATGTAGGGAATGCACTGATTGCATGTTAATTGTGGCAGGAATATCCTAAATGTCATTAAAATCCTCCAACACGATGGATCTACTTACGGTCTTGTTTGTTGACATGACAGATTAACATTCTTACAGTTACATCTGAAAAAGAACATTTGAAATAGATAATCCTTTAAGCCTTGTGGCTAAATTTTTGTGGCTTTTGTTTAACTTCGAAAGGTTATATATGCACTAACCTTTTTTGATGGCTGATTAGGCTTTAATTACAGACACAAGATTTCAAATGAAACTGTCTTTGGCAGTGAGTAAATAGCATATTTTGAAGTAGAGTTGTATACTTTTTCATAAGGTGTTTGGGAATTTTTTTTCCTGAAATAATTTATTCCACATCTACATCAGTGAAAGCATCTGCCTATCCTGAGTCCATCCGTAAAAGAAAAGTTATCTCTTGTCCTGATTTTCAATTTTCCACTCTTTTATTAATTTGTTTTAATCTCAGTGTTGGAAAAAGGGGGTAGTGCATTTTAAATTGACCTTCATATGCTTTTAAAATGAGACAAATCTACTTGATAATGTACTTTTTATTTGATCTGAAGTTGTATAAAACCAATAAATTTGTGTTACTGTTACTGCAGTAGTAATCTTATGCACAGTGATTCCATGTTAAATGCAAAGTAGTTAGGCAACTGTTTTCTTAGTTACAGGAGTTCCAAGCTTCACTTTTGTGCAGTAAAAACAAAAGTAGGCTACAGTCTGTGCCATGTTGATGTACAGTTTCTGAAATTGTTTTACAAGACTTTGATAATAAAACCCTTAAACTTATGTTCATGTTCCTGTAAAACTGTATTTGTATTTATTTACATTGTTGAATGTATGACATTTACCTCATTCATTTTACAAATCAAGTTCTTTCCCCTTTCAGTCCACATATTGAAATATAGTAATGAGATGAAATCCTTCACTGTAGCGATTAGTTGCCATCAGAAAATTGTCAAAGTTGGTTTTATTTCTATCTAAAAGTCTTAGTGTAATTTTCTTTCTCATATTCTGGGCGTAGGAATGGGGTTGAGTAAAGCAGTTAACTTTAGGATAAATGATCCCACCTATATCTAGTAAATTTATATTTTCAGTGAAATATAAATATTTGCCTTTTCTGGAATAGTATAGAAACTGTCAATGGTATGTATCTACTGTACAGTACTAAATAGTATATTTATTCATTTATGAAATGAGTAGTGTTTGGCTGGCATTAAGGAGAAGATGAGACTTGGAATTGTAGCTTTTATGCAAGTTTGAGTATGATTTTTTTTTACCTTTTAAACTTAAAATGCCATATAGAAAAGCAGCATTGTTTTTACAGTTTGTAGTAAGTAACTTTTTAAAGATTTTATCAAAGGAATTTTGTCTATAGTGAGTAAAAAGTTCCAGTAATGGTCCTATTAAATCATTGCATTTTTTAAACACAAAGTTGAACACAAATGACATTTGTTTAAACTTTCGAAAACTTTTTTAGTAAAGGTTGAACCGTATGACATTGCCATTTTTCTAAGTCAAAAAACAAGTAAAATACTGGCAGTTTCACGTGGTTAAACCTATTTCCTCACTTGTAATCTCTGAATGCAAATATACTAACTTTTCAAAAGCAGTTAAAACTTTTGGCTTTAAAATCATGCCATTGACTCAAGATGCTAACAGTGAAGGGAATCCACACTTCTAGGTTATTCTTGAGTGAACATTTTCTACACAAAGGGTTGCACTGGGACACAAGCCTTTACCACATATCAATCAGTTGAAATCAAGTGAATACTGCCTCCACGATGAGTTTTGTTCTGTATTTGGTAGTAAAAATGATTAAAAAATAAAAATGGTTTTGTTAGAAAAATGTCTGTCCTATTTATTTACTTAAATTCTTCAGAAGTTAATGAGAAGGAGGAGGCTATATGAGAGTCCATTCTTGAGTTTTGGTTTCATTTACAGGTGGGAGACTGGTTTCTTGACTTTGATTTTCTTGTCTAAAATGGGAGTAGTATCTACTTTGCCATGCATTTTTGGAGTTAGAAAAAAATATGCCTGGGTCAGTAAATGGTACCTGTCATTGGATTATGGAGCTTTTCAAAACTATACAATAATCTAGTTTGGGGTAATGTTTTAGCAGAAGCTCTGAGATAAATTGTGTGGAAAACAAGGCTTTGAGAAGGCTAGGTTTTTCTTTTTGTGACCAAGGATTTGACCACCTTCCTGGTAGTGATGACCTATTATGTGGCACATAGAAAAATGTTAGGTACTTGGGGAGAGAAAATCAAACTAGGCTTTCACTGGAACAGTAAAAACATTTTCTTTAACCTTGGTGTTGCATCTGAGAATTGACTAAGGTTCTGTTGTGGGTATCAGCATGCACAAGCCAACTTTTCCTCCTAGCTAAACAATTCCAATTTCTCCAGTTGGGCACCGGATTATGTACTTGGGGTGGGGGGCATGCTGTTTGAAGATAGACCTTTCAAACTGGAGTTGAGGTTTGTTTCTTTTGTCTCAAATCTAAGCTAATGAATTTCATCCCTGTTCTAAAATATTTGTGATCAAGTACATTAGTTGTGTTTATTTTAGCTAAATATGGATGTGACAGAAATGTTACTGGTACTTTTAAGAGCATCCAAAGTATGTCTATTACTAAGGCTTTATTGGGAGAGGCAGCTTTCTTAAATGAGACTAATCTGGAGTTGAGACTGCTTTATTCAGTTTTATTTGGGTTGCCATTTTCATTTTATGTCAAGGTCTATGTGAAATAATACATTTAGACATTCTTTAGCAAAATAACTCCTATGTGAACCATGCTAATTTACCAGTGGGAATATTCTAAAGAATATACTTAAAAGTGTATATAGTAGATGTTATTGGTAATCAAAGAGTTCACAGGATCTGATAGAATTTTTTAATTATGTCCTTACAAAAATCAAGGAAGTGACATGTTCACGTTCTTTTAAAAGTCTTATTTTGTAAAGGTTATTTTCCCAGTTCATGGTCGTTAAAATTAGTATCATGAGGTCCTTTTTTAAAAAGCTAGTTAGCTAATGTATGATTTGTACATAGAAAGTAAAGGTCTAGGGTCACAAAGAATGGGATGATCCAAATGATGTTTAGTAACTTCAGTTAAGATACAATTTTATTAATATTCCATGTGTAAAAACTGCTTTTTTTCATTCACTGTGAGAAGTTAAAATGTGCTTAAGTATCAAGCTTCGGGAGACAAACATCACAGAGGTTAAGAATGTTTTTCTTATCAGTGTTCAAAGAAGCAGAATCACTAGAAACCACCTTTCTTAGAGATTTAACCTTAATCGTGAGGGCTGGTGACAGTCTCAAAGGTGTTTGTTGTCTTTGCAATGCTGGAGATTAAAGCCCCACTGGCAGTCTACAAGGGAAGCTGGATAGTTGGAGAAGTAGGAGTAAGATGGAACCACACACAGGAGCCAGAGCCCACAAGTGTGGGCTGAAACTTGGGTCAATCAGGTATTGTTTGCTTCTGACCTCAGTGGCAGGGGTGTCCTGCAGCAACCAGCACTCTTCACTGTCCTGGCCAATAGTCTGAGAAGCTGAAGGAAGATCTAGGGGAAGATGAGGCAATTGTAGGCCTACCTACCGCCTCATCATCCCAAAGGGGCAGCAGAGAAGCCACAATCTATATAAACCAAATTTCTGCTTCCCTCCTGCCCTCCAGAATTCCCAAGCCACCCACATTCATTATGTAAAATACTTCAGCCAGTCATTGTTAGCCACCATTAGTGACCAAGAACTCTATGGTAGGTACAGATGATATAAAAATGATGGTTTGTTTTTATATTGCACTAAGTCTCTAGTTGTTTCCACCTGCAAAACACGATCAACTTCAGGAATGATTGCCAAGTACCTTTCTTTAAAACCATTAGGAGATTTTACTTCAGTATTTATAAGTGCTGTGGCAAATGTGAAATTCTGTGTACCATAGGTGCCACTGTGGCTGAAAGCACTATTCTAAAACTGAGCTGTTAACAGGTTTAAAACTTCATCACTGGAGGGATGGCTGGGTGGCTCGGTTGGGCCTGCAGCTCTTGATTTCAGCTCAAGTCATGATCTCATGGTTCATGAGTTCAAGCCCTACCTCAGGCTCAGTGCTGACCGCACAGAGCCTGCTTGGGATTCTCTCCCTCTCTCTCTGCCCCTCCTTTGTTCTCTCAAAATAAACATTAAAACACACACAAGTTACAATGTGATACCCTTTAAAATTTTTTTTTAAAAGTTCATCACTGGGTAGTACCATAAGGATGATCACATGATCTGAAAAATAGAATACTTGAGATGGGATTGATTAGGACACACTATTGCTGTAGATTTCTGACATAAAATGCTTTGCAAAGGTAATTTTTGCTAATTAACAGTATACAAATGATGGGCTTTTACCAAGTTCAATTTTGTTGTCTTACAAGTGATTTACCACTTTCTGTCCAATTATCTCTGGGTCAGGTTTCACCATCAGTCATCTTTGAAACTTCCTAATTTCAAATATAGCACTTTGGTAAGGATGCATTTTGTTGATTCTAAAAACATGGTTAAGGTACCTTTGGCTAGAGTTAACAGTGGAGACATACTGTTCCCCCATGCTAATCACTAATTCTCAATTTTAAAGACTAGGCTCACTAAAACAATCATTAACCACCATCCCCCCAGGTGTGAATAACAAACTGTACATGAACAACACTAGGAAAACCCATTTTTGAGTGGGGCTCAAAACCAGTTCTAAGCAGGAGAAACCATAGTT